>BTPG01000007.1:93477361-94102361 GCA_036245525.1 Semisulcospira habei | reverse complement strand
TCCATACATCCATCCATCAACCCATCTCGATAAATCAGTCAGTTTATCTATCTTACGAACCTTGCACGTCTCGCAGCTCCAACCCTCTGCACTATGGCTTTGGGTGGGCATTGGGTCTTGATTGGATTCCGGAAATGCCACCAGTCTCTGGGATGTGGCAGCGACCACAAAAAGTAATGATGTCGAAAGAACTGCAAAAGAATATCGTTACCCGGCCATCGTAGAAATTTAGTTGTCGCGGACCCGTCAATACTCAGAATATTTACTGAGACTTTGTCCTTTAAGTCCTTTAAATGCCTAGGCTGACTCTGTCGTGCTGTTTGCAAACGTGTTTTTTTTTTCAATAATCACTTGCCAGCTGTTTTTTTTTTTTGTTTTTTTTTTTTTTTTTTTTTTTTTTCTGAAGAAATAACAAAATGTGCAGTGTTTGCTTAGAACTGCAATCGCGACGTGTTGTGTTAGTATTAAGCACATATGAACCAATGGAAAACGTACATGGATAACAGTGGCGGATCCAGTGGGGCCTGGAGGCACGCCCCCTCCCACCCACCCCCCCACCCCCGTCAGCCCTGACCTCCCAATTTTTTAAATATTTTTTTTGTGGTGATTATTTGTGGAAGCTGTGATTGTGTTTTACTATTCGATTGTTCTTTTTTTCTTGTACGGTGTATTTCACACTTACCTAGCGGGATCGGTGGATAGGCATAGTGTGTTCATGGGCCTATAGTCAAATATCCTCACTTGGCACTGCTGACCTGCATCCAGTCACAGTACTTCACTCAGACATAGAGTATCATGTACCCCTGCACTCACAAGGGCTCATGTAAAGCAGTGCCTTTTGCTGTACGACACAAGAGTCATTGCATCCTCAAACTTAGCAATAAGCCGCTGACTGTTGATCAACTCCAGCAGTGGAAAAGTGTCCAATCATTGCTGAACTCGGGCTCAGCTCAGTCCAACAGCCAGGCATTGAGTTTCATATGCCCTTTCAGTCAAAGTGGCTCATGAAAAGCATTACCACTTTCTGTGCGATATCATTAGCATTGCGATATCATAAGACATTAATGTGTTCGCTGATAATGTCGTTAATAATGCTCTTTAAGTTTTAAATAATGTTTAGCATTATAAGTATTACAGATTTAGTATATTAATATCCGGTACAAATGAGATATCAGAATGTCCTGATATTAATTAATGTTTTTTTAATGACTTTATTTGATTGTCTCCCCCCCCCCCCTCCCGTCCACACAAATGTAATTGCCCTTCAAGGGATAAATAAAGTTATTTGAATTGAATTGAATCCTTTTAGGTGGCAGTCATCTAGGTTTAAGTCTACGATTGTGGACACGCCAACTGCGATCAAAAAGCGAGAAATCAACTGCGCTGTGAGCGTCTCCCCCGGGGTAAACGGACGACTGGCCCGGGTGTCATAGGCGATTGCTAATCTCTTGATCCCGTCACACATCACTCTCTGAGCACAGCGAGTCGCCACTCTCACTCAGATTGCGTAACTTTGTCTTTTGAGGTAGTGTCAATGGACATGCACCAGCGCAGCGCCCATCAGAGCAACGTTGTTGTCTTTGACGCGTGTCGGCACCGGAGGGGAGGTGTGAAATGTATTGATTGTGATCACTGACTAACCCTTAAGCAATCGTCAATCAGGCAGTGTAAGAGGTATATATCATGGGTGACCATATGATATGATATGATATGATATGATATGATATGATATGATATGATATGATATGATCTGCACATGTGTTCCTCATATGGAGGAGGTTTGTGTGTATAGAGCAGTATTACGAGTTTCACAAATGGCTGTGTCATAGTCGTTCCTCATACGGAGAAGTAATTGGTAGTGTAGTGTTGTTGTCAAACACAAGATGATTGCTCCTGCAGAAACTGCAGGTAAAACATTCTTTTCAATAAGAAAATTAACACCGCGTAAGCGTCAGAAGTGCCCGTTTAATTTTGTTTTGTTAGGGAGGCTGGGAGGAGGACAAGTGCATGTAGATATGCTCAGCCCCTTCTTTAAAAAAAAAAAAGTGTTAAAAGCGGAGCTGTGTCCCGAGATAAAAGAAGAAAAGTTTCAACAAATAAAACTCTTAAGCTCTGAAAACTGTAAGTATGTCTGAGAACCCCCTCCCCCCCCCCCCCCCCAAAAAAAAAAAAAAAAAAAAAAAAAAAAAAAAGCACCAAGAAAAAATAATTTCAGCACAACTTATTTGTAATTATTTTTTCCAAGCGTGTTTCTTCTTAGGATTTCTTGTGCATTATGTTCGCCTAATAGTCACTGTTTCCGTCTGGATTTATTTGTATGACACAGTTTGAAAACAGGGGCAGGGGCAGGCTGTTGAGCCCCCCCCCCCCCCCCTCCAACCCCCGCCCCTCCCCGGTCAAGACACCTTCTAGACCCGGCCCTGGATAAATACTGATGTTAAGATAGACCATTACTGGCGATCACAGTTACTAAGCGGTCAACATCGGTACAATTTGGAATTTTCCATCGAGCTGTCTCAATTTCACGTATGGAACATTTCTGCCATGTGAAGGCAAAAGACAGTACTTTCGTTTTGTGAATAGCGAGATTTTCATTGTAATTGATATCACTGGGTAGATCATTTTATGACCTGTGATCGGACAATCTGATCCGTTTTCTCCTGCGTATGATATTGACTTGTGTCGTTTTTCTTTCTGTGTTCTTCTTTCTTTTGAAGATTAACACATTTGAGACGTTGTAATTTTGAGAATGTAACACGGAGATAACAATACAGGATTTGTTTCTGTTATAATTTCTAAATCCCCAAGTAGTAAGTAAACATTGCTGTCATTTTTATCATCTTTGGTTAAATCATTATGAAGATATAGCCATTTAAAAACTGACCTATTTGAGAATGTATTGTAATCTGTAACGGTGATTTGCAAACCATAATTCCAATGTGCCAATCACAGTAATCAAACATGAATATGGAACGTTTGATGAAATTGTGAATAAAACTATATGACGATGGAGCCATATCAAGACCGAACCATTTGGGTATTAGCACAGGACATACATATATCATTTAGAAATCACGATCTGTGAGTACCAGACAGACTGGATTTCCATACGCATACACACAGACATTTGATTGCGAATACACACAAACATTTGATTAAGACCAATCAAAATTATAAAACTGCAGAGTCAGTTCAAGATAGAACCTTTTAGGAGTACTTCCACAGGAATACGTTCATCCGAAAATCATTTAGGGGCTAATCCGAGTGTTTCACACTGAAACTACATATTCACACCAGTCACCAACGTTTTTATTCATGTCACAGTATACATAGTACCAATGTTGTCGAGGCACACATTCAGAATGTGCACCCCAATGCGCACACTGTTGGTATCTGGGCCAGGCACCCTTGTCACAGTCTGCTGACTACAAGCAAACAAATAAAACAAAAACAACCGACCAACCATAGGGGCCTGACGATGGTGCTTTGACTAAATGCAAATCCGCTGCGCCACCGCGTGCGCGCTACAGCATCTAGTTCAATTCAGTATATTCTGAATTGAGATAGATGCGGTAACGCGCAGGCGGTGGCGCAGCGGATTTGCATTTAGTCAAAGCACCATTGTCAGGCTCCTATGCCACCAACCCACCTACCCCCCTCCCTCTCCCCCTACCGCCCCCCCCCTCCCCCTACACTCCCACCCCCACCCCCTCTGTCCCCACCCCCTCCACAAACACAGAAAAAAGGGAAAAAACCAAGAGTGTGTGAACTTCACGTTAAAAGTTCAGTCTGTGGGTGAACTGTCTTTTCAGTATTGCCACAATAGGACAACAGATTTTCTTCAGATTATTCTAATCTTTTTAATTTCAATTATTCTGATCATTTTACAAGTGCCAGTTGTATTTGAGTGTGTACAATCTAGGTTTAATCATGTGAATGTGTGACTGAATGTCATTTTTACTGTGGAATTTTTTTTTGGCTTCTGCACGCGTGAAACAATTTCCACTTCTGTGGACAATAAAGTAGAACTCATCTAATCTCAGCTCATTTCATCTTCTGTTCTCTTATTCCAAGCTTATATTTATCAAGCAAGTGCATATTATCAGCAGTTTTCACTTTCATTTTTTTTTTATTTACACAGGCACACATTCAAACACACACACACACACACACACACACACACACACACACACACACACACACACAGACACACACACACACACACACACACACACACACAATAACATTCACTTTGAAATTCATTACAGTTCAGCACGCTGGGCGTTTTATGATTTTCAAATTAAAACAAAATCACTTTCAAATAATGTG
Source organism: Semisulcospira habei (assembly GCA_036245525.1). Lineage (NCBI taxonomy): Eukaryota > Metazoa > Mollusca > Gastropoda > Semisulcospiridae > Semisulcospira > Semisulcospira habei. Next base: position 94,098,032 of record BTPG01000007.1, on the reverse strand, counting down.
TTTTATCGAACATGGCCTAACTTTAAAATGGACATAATTTAATACAGTTTTAATTGAATTGATCAAATGTTATGTCTGTATATATAATTAATGCAAACTCAAGGCACTTACAGATCACAGCTTTTCATTAATGCGCATGTTTTGATCTTCATATGGTTCCGTATTAATAATATAGTTTTGTTGAAAACGACATCAAATATTCGATATTCACATATGATTAGTATTATATAGGTCTGTGGGGCACACAGAGATTATGATTTGCTAATCACCTACACTTGTTACTGTTCATGTAATAATGGATCAATCTTTAAATGATTGTATCTTCATACTGATTTAGCCGCGGATGTTTATAAACGATAGTAATGTTTGGCGACGCTTAGTGTTTCAGAAATTATAAACAGAAAAGAACCCGTATTATTCTGGTGTATTTATTACTATTTTTTTTTTAAAGACATCTTTTCAAACAGACTGTCTCCAAATATTTTAATATCCAAGCAACGTTAATCGACATGGGGAAACTTGCAAACGGATAAAACAACATAATTATACAGATTTTAAAAATTCAATGTATTCTTACCTACAAACCACTGAATTGCCTGAATAAAGTTTTTAAATGGCTCAATCTTTAAATGGATGCTACTCCTGTTTGATCATTTTTACAATCTTCAAACCCGGATTGATTAAGTCCTGTTATATGAAAATCCAAAACCACAACTAGAATTTATTCACCGTGCATGCTCAATGGTAATCACTTTCCACACACTATTTGAGGTTCTTCCTCCCTGACTATAAAGCCTTTCTGTAAGTAGTATTTGACACCCAGAGTGGACAAGAGATCCGCGACCTTTTATCCGTGGATACACCGAGTTCCTAGGGCCAGACCAACGTGCTTGGAGCCTAAGATCTAACTTCCGCCAAAGGCGCACCCCGAAGAGAACAGTGATAGGTTTTCTTTACGCAATAAGCGTGACGGGATACCAGCACTTTGCTGCATGTTGACAGTGGGTGTTGCACAGCAAAAGTAACTCGCGGAGACCCAAAAAGCCCACTTGCAACAAAGGCTCCTATCTGAGATAACAATGACAGGTTTTCTTTTTTAAAAATCTTTTTATAGCCTCTACTATGTTTCCCCGCCTACAACTCCATTTCCCCACTGATTAATCTGATGAATTCGACCCATCTCCTGCTGTAGTGCATCAGGTCTGAATGGGTTAATGACAGTTGATCTCTCATAAGGCGGTCGCCCAAAACAGGTTCTCCTGTAGAGCATCACGTAGCCCCACTTATTTCATTAGTTTGTCTTTCTACCTGTTTATCTGCGCGTCTGTCTGTCTGTCAGTCTGTTCGTTTGGTCGCTGATCGTCTGTCCTGCCTGTCCGTTCATTTTCTGATTTACTTAACTCATTCAGCCCGGCGCACATATTTCCCAAATTTTGGAGGCGTCATCTAACGACTATGCACCTGTTGCAGGAGATGGATATACCATGATAATTCAAAGGCAGTGCCAGTGCCTTGAATTATCATGGTCGGCCCATCTCCTGCAGTAGTGCGTCAGGGCTGAATGGGTTAACCGGTTTGTGCAATGCTGTCACCGGTTATGTGAACAGTGAATATGGCAGCAGGCGAGGGGGGGTAGTTAATTCTTTATCAGCTGTACGAATCGGGGACACGCACAAACAGCGTCTCTCAGCAGGGGCGGATTAGTTACCTGGAGGTGGAGGTCGGGGGTGGGGGTCAAAGTTTTTGTTTGGGACCTTCAACCTCATACTAAAGGCCTCCCCGACGCTAGACTTTGCTTCCAGGGGCTGAAAAATGGAAAAGCGGGGGGAGGGGGGGGAACCCCCAGATCCGCCTCTGCCCAGTCTCCCAATGGCTTTTTTTTTTTTTAATGGAGTGAGCGCGCGCTATAGTTGTGCATAACGTTTGTGTGCTTGAAGTCGCAGAAGTGATCTAGATAACAAAAACCCATGGCGGGCTTGGATGGCTGAAATCAACAAAGACTTTTCTATCCTTTTCACAATTCACATAAGTAGGTACACATAACAAGGGTTTTCTACTGCCCCTTGTATACAACGGAAGAACTCTTCTGCGTACAAGAGAGAAGATGAGCAGAAAATTCTTTCATTTTACGACACTCAAAATTTCACAAGGTAGTCCTTTTGTCCCAAACCATTGTAAGACATACTAAGAACTTTGTACAGGAAACATTAGCCGTGTTAACCCTTTTTTGCCTGGAGCAGGTCGCTTTAACTACATGTACGTACATCAGTCTAATGGCTGATCTCCGCTATTGAGTAACCAAATAACGCTGAGTTGGTATATCTCGCCCTGTTCCTAGGTTAAACGCACCAGTGGCGCCATTACTGCGATTTTCGCATCTGTCCGGTTGCTCGGACTGGTCCTGTGCACCAGAACTGCGCGCGCAGGTAGGTTTCTGCACTTGCAGTGTAGTCTCGTACGTTCCCGCGGAAGATTGTGATCGCCGCCGAAAAACGGCTCGTTTCCAATTTTAGCTTACCTCCCCTTGCTCGCTAGTTTTGTGTAGAGATGGAGGAGACAGGTTATGTGCCGCAGAGTCTACCTATCTTGTATTTTGAGAAGATTTATGCTGTGAATGCAGCAAACTTGTTTTGAAAGGGAACGGGTGTGTGGTGGAAGGACCTCATCGAGGTGACTCCGGGTCACCACAACTGAAGCCCGCGACGCAGATGTAAAATCCATTACCTTGAGAAATAATGCTATTTTTCAAATCTGCCAAATCGTGTAATGTTTCATGGTGCTAGCATTACATAAGAATCAATTATTGCTGCGCCGGATTGCATATGGAAAAGGGTTTATTCATCTTATTCAGCTGCAACATTCAAACGTCACGTCATTCTTTCTCCGAGATTGCTGACAAGTGCAGAGAGCACACGCGGCTCTAAACCTGTCTGGTGCACAGGACCGGTCCGAGCGACCGGTCATGTGCGAAAATAACAACAATGGCGCCGCTGGTGCATGTCACCTAGGCACAGGGCGAGGTATACCAACTCAGCCCAAATAACCCACAGATTTGTATGGGCCCCTGCAGCTGCATGCGTCGAATCCCTCGGCCCGTCCATTCTATCTGCACGAGGCACAGATCCTCATGAGCCCCTGTGACTGCAGTCGCAGGGGCTGATGATAATCTGTGCCTTTTGCAGATAGATCGGATGGCTGAAGGATTTACTCATTCGAATTTGTCTGCATATGATATCACAGTGAAAGAGTAACAGTGTCACGCCGGATATGTTAGACATCTTTGCATATGTCGATGTCGTCTGCTCGAGCTGTCTTCATGTTGCACAGCTTATCGAACTTGCAACTACTGTCCGTACACGGGCCCAACCCGGAAGACTTGTAGTAAAACCTGCAACAGAAGCCCACAACAACAACAAAAAATGAACGAAACGGGTGATCGCGGCTAGCGCATGTAACAGCAGCTCATGTACCAAGGGGAATTACACACAGCTCTAGGCAGACAAACGGTTAGATCAGTCCCAGAGATAGATAATATGGGGCTCCCAACCCACCCCTTCCCTAATCAAATGATTATTCTAATTAAATCGGTAATTAGACTAACGCGCTCCAGCAAATCCCACCAACGTTTTAAATACCTAGCCATTTTAGTTGCATTCCAGAAATTATTAAGTTACGTTTTTTGATCAGCTGACAACCCATGATTATTAAGGCAGATCCCCCCACCCCACCTAAATAATTAATGCTGTCATTGACTTTTTTAAACAAAATTATTATATTACGTTTTAAAATGAACCAAGACGAAAAATTGCTACTTTTAAACGATATCTGTGCTGTAGAAAACAAAGATTTAGACTCTAAAAAACAACGCCTTCTCTCTGTTGTTGATTCCGGAAAATCAAAAGCTTTTCTTGGTAAACAATACATGACAGAAGACATAGAATCTCTCACCGCTGACGAGCTAATCAAACTACATTCAAAATATGAAAATCACATTAGTTCACTAATGACACGTGATTTGAGTCGATCTCTTGTCTGCCTATACACAAAAGCTGTGAGTCACTTCCTACCTGTTGATAGTGACAGCCTTTCACATGATCTAGAAAGCAACCCCATAGTTTCTAGTTCAATAGGCAAATTAGCATGCCTTATGTTTTACAAGTTTGGGAATTACCTTGCACCTGTGGTAACCTTACTTGTTACTGGGAGTCATATTGATTTTTCAAAAATAAATTTTAAATTAGAAGAAAATGGATGAGACCCAGATGACTCCACAACAGAGTCCTGTCTTGACACAAGTTCAAACGGTGACTAAGACTAAAAGCAAAGGCAGGGTTGAGGCTGGGAAAAAATTAGCCAAATGGAACAGGCAAAACAAATTACAGCTTCTGGCATTAACAGAAAAGTCTCATGTAACTGACCCACCATCAACAGCACCAGCCCCAGCACCGGTGTCACTACCATCAGAACCAACACCCTCACACCCCAAACAAAGTGAGAGACAAACAACTGAGTCTAAACCAAAAATAGCAAATTATATAGTTGCTGGATTTGTTGTCGGATTTGGTTACATAGGTTACCAATTATACAAAAAAATACAAACCACAGACTCAAACAGTGTCCAAAAAATCAAACACTCCAAAAATAAAAGAAGTAGTCGCCACATTACCAGCAACACCCAAAGCCGTGGACCCATTTTACATGCAGTAAATAAATTTATTATTTAATTTTTGTGGTATAAGAAAATGAGCGACACAAAGAACATAATGAACCTCATCTATCACTCTGCCGTAATAAGCGGGCTAACAGTTGCTTATTCTATGCTGGGAAAAAGTCTTCTCAAAATGAAATCGGCAGACTTGAGTAGATTAGACTTCGAAGACAGTGCTAAGCTAGTAGCAGTTGTCACAGCATCTATTGCCACAAAAGACTTTTTTGTCAAGCAAGGAATTATTCCAGAAAATGTTTCTATGTAAATAAAAAATATGGCAACTATAGCTATTATGATTGGTGGGGCCGTTGTTAACGCACTTGCATTTAGTGGATCAAACTATCTTTTTTCAAAAATGGGTAGAGAGGAATCAGCAGAAGAAATGAAGCATCACAATGAGGCATCTGAAAAACTGGCACAAGCTCAACAAGATTATGAGAAGCAAAGAATAGAGAAACTTGATTTTATCAATGAAAAACTCAGGCTTGAAGGTCATGCACAGCATACATTTTCAAATGTTGATGACGCGATCAAAGAATACTTTTTTGTTACTGGCGAAGACATGACCATCCCGCAACCAAAACTTAGTGACTACTACCAGCCAAGCCCAGAACAAAGAAATGGAGAAATAATTTTTGTTCTAGTAGGAATGACATTTGTATATTTTACAGGAGTTTTTATTGCTAGAAGAAATGACAGACGTCGGAGCTAAACTATCAAAAATATATTACTCCCCTATTGGCTACTGGAAAGGGAAAACTGCAATAGAAAAATTACATGCGGCTGTGGGTAGTGATGTTACACTCGACCAAATAAAACAGTGTCTTAAAAAGCAGGCAATTTGGCAAATATATCTTCCTGCTCCAAGAAAAATAACAAGACCTCATTTTGTAAACACTATCCCTAATGACACCCATCAAATGGATCTTCTGTTCTTGCCACATGATACAATAAAAAAGAAACGATACAAGTATGCATTAACTGTTGTCGACATAGCTTCGAGGTACAAGGATGCTGAACCCATAACTGACAAGAATGCTGTAACAGTGGCCACTGCGTTAACAAAGATATATAGTCGTGGTCCTTTAAAATTTCCCAGGCTTGTGCAAGTCGATGATGGATCTGAATTTAAAGGCGCTGTTAATCAGCTATTTGCAAAGCATGGCGTACTGGTTAGACGAGGCATACCAGGCGTGCACAGATCACAGGCAATTGTTGAAAACTTTAACAAGCAATTATCGGAGAGACTTTTCAGCTATCAGTATTCTAAGGATTGATTGTACATTGCTTAACGTCCCGACAGCAACAAGGCTTTCTCAGGACGTGCCTGCACTGTTCGTGAAAAAAAACAACTAAACAGAACATTGAATGTATGTCGCCAGCCGGTCAAATACATTAAATAAACTAACACATGGGGCCTAAATAAAGCCAAGACCATTTAGCAACACACATCCAATATCAAGAGCTACAGGCAGTGCAGACAGTAGGGAGAGTTTTAAAAAGGCAAATACAGGTGAATGGACAAAGGGTAGACAGAAACACATGCCCCAGAATAGAGAAAAAAACCCACCCTGGGGGGCCGACCAGGGTGACCCTGGGAACTAAAAAATATCTAACCCCACCCAAGTCCCCCAGGGCAGACCCGGGTGGGGGTATTCTAAGGAACTCATGCATGACTCACGTAACACTGAGTGGGTTAAGAGATTACCGTCTGTGATAAAAGCAATGAATAATGAAGGTCACCCTAAATCTGTTGATGCTATTAAATTGAAAACATTGCCATCAGGGTCAGAAATAAAAACAAAAGCGCCAGACACTAGCTTGTTTACAAAACAGGTAAGATATTTGTATCAACCCGGTGAAGCCGAGAATGACGTCAGACGCAGGGCAACTGATCCAATTTGGTCTACGTCTGTCCACAATATTAAAAAAATAGTTCCTTCCACTAATGCATCGATTTATTATCTGTATGAGCCTGCGCCTCAGAGGGCATTTGTTAGAGAAGAATTACAGATTATTCCCCCAGACACTGTTACACATTTTTAATCATTTCATCAACTAATTCATCGATTAGTTCATCAACCAGTTCATCGGCTATTTCTTCAGATAACTTAAGCGCATATTGCCCAGGTGCATAAGCCTTTTCCTTAATGTGAAACACACGTTTTGTGTCCCCAACTGCAAGTGACTTCTTATGTGTTTGGATCATTTCAAGATTGTGTCTATTTGATCTCAGTGACTTGTTTGGATAATCAGGCATTAGTTCTCCATCTAATACTTGCTTGTAATGTTCATGTCGAATGTCTTTATTTTTTATCGCTGTTTTCTTGATACCTTTGGCTTTGGACTGACTGCCTTTTTGGTGCAGTATAGAATACATTTTTGATCTCAGTCCAACGTACTCAAATATTGGCACTCCATTTAGTTCATCTTTAAACTTACCAGGCACTTTCTTATTCTGTGTGCTAAACAGCGGGTGATCTTTAGGATAATCAGACGTGTCATACATATGCAGTTCTGTTTTCATGTCTTCATAAAAGTCTTCAGTAGGCACATCAATGATCATAGAGTCAGTGTCAGTGTATAGCAGACAACACTCAGGATACTTTGGTTTAAAGTAATCATAATAATATTCAAGCATCAACAGTTTTGATAACTCAAGTATTGCCATACCAATGAATACTGGCATGTCTAGTTTGACAATCTTTTTTTTGAGTAACACTGCATACAATGATGAATGAAACTCTTTGTACCCTGTGTACTGTGGCTTACCTGTAAGTTTAATTGCACCCAATTCAGTTGTGACAAGTCTCACATCTTTGCGGTGATGAGGATTTTCCATTGTCTTTCCAAAACAGGCATTGTTCATAAGCTTAAAGAAGTCTTTGTTAAATGCAGTGTTACCGTCCCTCGCATGCAATGTTGTGTTCTTCATTATGTAATCTTTTATGAAAGCACTTTGGTCAAATTGAATGCCTCTGTGAACTTTCTTTAGTACTAATCCGTGTCTGATGTAAAACTGCAACAAGCGATAGTGGCAAATGTAATTGAATTTGTCATTCAAATTTGGCACAAGTTTGGTGTCTTCTTTTTTACCCGTCATACTCATTTTCTCAACAGCCAACGGATAATCATTGCGGTAATCATGTAGATGGTGTGGGTACTCCAGGTCTACTTCAAAGATCCAACCCTTTGCATCATTCCGGTCATGAGTCATAATATAGTTTGTTAACTGTGTTATGTCATACTGTGACAAATCATCCAGACAAAAGTTTTTCAAGGGCAATAACTCACACATTGCAAATCAATAAAGGTTATTAGCGTCCACGTACGTAATGAATGACCATGGCCTTGAGGGGTCAAAGTCATCAATATATTTGTTGTTGGCTTTGGCATAGTTGTTTGCGGCTATACTAATACCTCCCCTCAAACCACGTTCCACCATTTCACCCATCGTATGATCAGACAACAGGTCTATAAATATCTTGCTGGATTTCAAAAATGCATCCCATGTCATGCCAGGACTAGTTATGTAGCAAGCTAGGTCAAGACTGTAGTGTAACAAACCCTTTCACGATAACTTTCAAATACGTCTGCTAGCAAACAAACGTCAGCTTTCAAGTACTGGTCATGGTAGTCACCAATTGTCTGACACCCTAGTTTATCCCACGCATCAAGAGCGTGCTGGTAATCAGAGTCAGAAATACCTTTGCCATTTAGTGTGGAATAAAATTTATCTTTTGGTGGCAGTCTTCTTTCCTCAAACACAACCCAGTCACTGATGTACTCATATGGATACACTCCTTTCTTAATCAAGTCTGGCTCAAAATATTTACTTGTTATTGGATACTCAGTCAGTCCTTCTGCTAGACTAGCAAGCCCTAAAGACAAATGTTGCATAGAGTCATAAAATGCTAATTTGTCCAACCTAAAAGTCAAGTATTTCTCAGTTGTCTGGGCAATGCAACTAATTTTTTTGTAAGATTCATCCACAGCCTGCATGATAATATGCGAATCATATCCTTTGAGATTGTGAAAAAAGATTGGTAACTTAGTAATTGGTAATTGTTGTCTTAGGATCTGTTTTTAATAACAAGTTACAATTGTTATGTGCAGCACCTCTGTAACGTCCAGTTATGTGGTCATGATCGCGAACTTTATCACCATCAAGGGCTTGTTCACAAATCCAACACATCACTGCTGCATCAAAATTTAGTTTGTCTTTTTCTGTCATCAACAAAGGCATCTGACAGTTTTCCAAATACTGTACTACTTGACTATACAGTTGTCTCATTTCTGTTAAAAACTCAGCTGCTGCATTTTCACCTCTGTAGATAACAGGTTCTGTATGCTGACCGTCTGACCTAACAAGAATGTATCCAAAAGAACACACCACTTGGTCACTCAACTTTATTGTCTTTGGTAATGATTCTGGAACAGGACCATCATATGGAACAACCAGTGATTCAAAATCAGCATACACTACAAACGGCAGCTTTTGTTGATTCCCATGGTTTTTAAAATAAACCTTGCTACCAGGATCTGGATACTTAAGTACTGTTTGAATGTTATCAGGTGACCTACAATGTTTAACATGTTTGTGTGCTACTTCAATAGAGAAAAACCTCTGTAAACATTTTTTACAAAATTCCTGTTTACACTTGTGTTTTGTTGTATGCCCATGAATTAGATGTGACATACTCCTAATAATTGAGTAGTGAAAGTTATCACCGGAACTTATTAATAAAAGGTCAACATGCTTATCTTCTGGCTGACCATAGGTGGGGGCAAGTGGTGATACTCTAATTGGTTCTAATTTGTTCTTAGACTCATTATCCCATACATACACATTTACAGATATACCAGGATTTAGTTTTTCAAACAAGTCTATGTCCTCTACCTTAACAGGAAAATCTATGCCACTGAAGTTGAGTTCATTTACATATTTGGTATAGTTAGATACACGCTCAGGTTTTGTTTTTACAAAGTGTAGTTTGGCAAGCACACACCACATGAAACAGAAATTATCATTGTTCTGAATATTAACTACAGCCTTTTTGTTTGCAACCTCAGTTGGTAGAGGCAGCCATGATTTGCCTAAAATAGGATGATACCTAGACTGCTTCAGTTGCAGTTCATGTACACGACCTTCATGCCAACCTGACCCCTGCATTTTTGCTCTGTCGATTGCTTCAAGGAAGTCAGGCAACAGTCTTTCTCTAAACACTTTTTCCAATTCTCTTCTTGAATTAACTGTGTGCTGTCTTGTTGAGATATACGATACAATCACTTCACTATCTACCCTGGTAAATTCTATTTTCGCAACAATCTGAATCTTTACACTACCAGAAAGAAGATTATTTTGTATGACCGAGAAAGACCTTTCTGTCGATTCATAGACACTGTAAATATTAGATATAGGCAAATCTGTTGTGTGAAACACGTTTCTTAAGCTTTGGGCATTGTCTGTCATTTTTATTTGTCGGTCAAAATAATAAATAGAAAATACATCTTGTGTAATACCACTTTATTGTCTGTAATCCCTATTATAATAAACAGATTCAGTTTATATAGTTCACTCACCAACAAGTGTAAACACATACTCTCAAACCAGTCACAGTTAGCATCATAAACTATACAATTTTGTGTCTTAAGATCAACAGTCTTGTAATTATAACGTGGTGGACTATTAGAATATTTAAAAGTTACATTATATGTCATGTATATCTTCGTTGGTGTTGAGAGTTTTATCAAAGGCTCAAACGGGTGTTTAACTTGTGTTTTTAAGTCATTAAAATGCACAACACCTCTGAAGCTCTCTGTGATATCAAACGCTCACCCGCTTTGTCTGTCCATCATTTTTTATGGACAAAACAAAAGGCTAAATTAATTTACTAACCCATACCCTGTAGGCTGATCTGTCTTTAAGATAAGCTTTAGATGCTTAATTGATTTTAGTTTGTTTTTCACAATGTCTCGTTCATGTTTATTTGGGATGACATCGTTTTCTCTGAGACAGTCTTCAAAGCTGTCATGATCCTTACAGTAAAACAAACAGATAAACTTTAACTGCTCACGAAAATCTTTCAGTACAGCATTATATTTCTGAGTGAGAATCCAGACACTGATGTTTGCATGTCTGCCAATGAAGGCAAGTTCTGCTAATGTGTTTCTCTTTTTAACAATATCTTTCTCTGCAGAGCAATCATCAACAATAAACAAAGTTGACTGTCCTTCAAATTGCTTGTAAAAATACAGCAGGTAGTCATTTAGTTTTTTCTCAGGGTCGACTAAGTAAATGTTGTTGTCATTCCAAATGAATGAACAGTTGTGATAAGCTTTGTTGTGCTTGATTGTTGGACAAAATATCACAATGTTTTCGAAATGATAGATGTATCTTGTTTGTAAGAGATTAAGAACAAATTCAGTTTTCCCACAACCTGTGGCACCACAAAACAAACCACAGTGTGGGTCGAGTGTCATCAAGTTCATTTTAATATAGAATATAATTAATATATATGTCCACTTAGTCTGCTTTCTGCAATATTGAGTTGGGCATCAAAAATCAGATATAAATATATATTTATTGCTCCAGCGGTTTCAGCCTTTTTTTGTATTTGGATTGTAATTCCGTCACTACCATTTTCGACAGTACGACCTGACCCATGTAGATAATCATCATCTGTACTACGCAGGTCTAGCCACAGTGCATACTTGTCTGTCAGGTATTGAGCAATTCTTACGTCATACAGATGTAGATCTTTGCATGCCATGTTTGCCGGTTTTTCTCTAAGCCTTCCACCTGCAAAATATTTTGTGATCTCATCATAGTGCTGGTAAGGTAGCATACCCGAAGCATACACTTGATTAGGACGCCCTTCAATAGTACAAGACAAATGAGTAATCTTTGGATTGTAAAATTTTTTCTGAATTCCTTTGGTATGCACTTCCCGGTTCAACAAACAACATAAGAATGCCTTTCAGTGACCTAGCAGGTGTGTTCAAGTTGATGTTCCACATTGGGTCGCATTTGTCTTTATCAATCAAACTGTGTCTTATAACACGATCATAATAAATCAGCAGTCTTGACTGGTACTGTTTTTGAATGAGGGTAGCTAGATGAGCATGTGTGACAATTTCATATTCCAAGGAAATGTTAGAGATCTTGTATGATGCATTGAGATCCGTTGATTTAATAACTTTTGAGTAGTCATTAAAGATTAGTTCAAAACTCAGACGGTCATTTAGTGCTCCTTGATAATAAGGCAAATGCGCTGTTAGGATTTCAAATTCAAGTGGAATGCAAAATCTATTTCCATATGTTTCTGCCACAATAACGTCCTTGACTACTGTCGTTGATTTATCTGTTGCATTGATTCTGAGTTTGGCAACATTACCAGACTGTATACCTTGATAAATACGGTCTTCTCATTCTTCACTTGTGAGCCACAGATCTTTGAAACAGTAGAATACATCAGCATCGTCAAGACTAAACACTTCCTGTCCTTCAAGTTTAACTTTAATAGTCTTAATAATTGCTCTACCAAGGTTGCCAACTAGTGTTCTTTCGTCATCTGTGTCTGATGAAAGTTTAATATTAAAAGCAAGGCGAGCAGTACCAGGAACAATAACATCATTGGGGCCTAGGTTTGGAAACTTGACAGTAAGAATTTGGTTTTGATCTATGGAGCTAGGATTGTTAGTGACAACAATTGATTGTCTAATGCCCTTAACACCAAGAGGTTCACGTAGTTTTCTGTATGGGTCTAACTTTGATCCGTAGGACTGTGTCATTTTTATGCACAATAAAAAATATTTAATTAATAAAACAATGGCAGCGGGAGGATTTAGCCATGAAGATTTTGAAATGGATGACATGAATGACTATGATACTGGTGCAACAGATATGACAGATATGACTGGTACAAGGAATACTTTCAGTTTACACCACGAACTTTTAGAAAGCAAAGTGAACTCATTTTATGATCATGTTGGTGACCGCCCAGACAACATAGATCCTAATCAGTTTGAACTTGATGGCAAGGGCCATTTATATTTAAATAATGTTGACAAAGGAAAAGTACAATTGACTAACAAAAGAGACCCTGGTAAGTTTAGAGCTTTAAGTACAATCAAAGGTGAAGGTGGTGTTGGCGCCTTGCGTCAACTTGGTATTGGAGATAAACAGTTACCATTTCGTCTTGCTAGTACCCTTCATGACGTACAAACAAGGTTGCCAACTGGACAAGAAATTGAAATGACTGAAGTAACAAGACTGCCAGAATTAGCAAACACAGTAATACAAGAAACTTCATTTACTGAAGGGCAAATAAATGAGGCTATAAAAACAATAGAAGACTCTCCTTTAACCTTGCGAGAGTTAGCAGGGTTGGATAAAACACTGCAGTCAATAAGAGGTGAGCTTGTGAATAATGTAGCCAAACTAGGCGAGCTTGATAATCACATTGAAAGAGAAAAAGAAAAATTAGCTAAAGCTGAGGATGAGAATTATGACACAGAAACAAAAGAAAGAATACAACACAGATTAAATGATTTGCAGATTGAAAGATCAGCACGACTAGAAGTGATTGAAATAGGAAAAGAAAAACTGAAAACACAGGTCAACAGGGTTAGAGAAACTATTCAGAAAATACTTCACGAAGACACAACTTTGGCTGAGAGATTGAAAACACTTTTCAGAGAGCAGGGTATCACTATTGCAAGTTTAATTACTGCTCTTGGATTTATTATTAGTACTGTAGTGTTAGCTGTAACAGGTGGTGGTAGCAGTCCATCCCCTCCAGCACTTCCAGTTCCATCAGACCCAAAAGATCTACAGGTGTGGGTAAAGAAACAACTGTCACACATATCAGACTTGCTTCAGAAATTGGCAGTGAAAGCAATGGATGCCTTGCCTGGCATAATAGGGAGTGTTGTCAGTTGGCTGATCAGTACAGCAGCAAAGGTAGTAGGGTTTATGGCAGAGCATGTGTGGGTCTTTTTGGTGACAGTAGGAGGGTTAATTATAGGATATTTAATGAAACAGATAAAGAAGTAATATTCCTAATCCAGTAAGGCCAATTACCAATGCAGTTCTCTCTGACTCATGTGTGTTTACTGGGGTTACTGGCTGTACTGGTGCAGGTGTCGATGCTGGGGCTGTTACTGACATTACTGCCTGTACAGGTGATGATGATGTTACTGGCATTATTAATGGTTTTAATGGTTGGAGGTGTGTGGTTGTTGGGCTCAAGTTTACAGATTGATTAAGTCCTAATTTTTGATCATGCCCAGCAACAATTATTTCATTATTATAGTTTGTTATTGTCCCCATTTGGAGTTGAAGGTCAGATGGCAACATGTATAACCCGATGCCAACTACAAAGTCAACTTTTGATCTCGCATATCTGAGCACATCTTGGTAGTGTTGTATGCTTGATGAGAGATCAAAAACTGAGTTGATTGAATCTTCTAAGTTTGCAAGAAACTGTTTTTGTGCTTCAAATTTCCCACTACCGTTTAAAATATTTGACTTTGTTTGAGCTTGTGCTCCTAGTATACACCACACATATGTTCTGATAGACTCATTTATGCGTTCAACTCCTGCTTGAGTAAACCCATCACTCTTATCTAAGACAAATGTGGTCCAGGCATTAGACTGTTTCTGTTCAATTGAGCCTAACCAGACTTCAGATTTTGATGAGAATGAAGAGTAGGGAGGCCAGTAATCTTGAGGGTATTGTCTGTGACTCATAGCATAATATAATGTACCCATGCCTTTGTGATCATCAAGGTTTTGTGTAAAGTCATACTTTGTACTAATGTTAAATTCATTACAGATGCGTTCAAATGCTTTCAAATCCATGGGATTATTAAACTGGTTAAAACTGGATTCAGTGGGCAGTGGGGTATGGAGTTCTGACAGTATTCTTCTAAGCTGGTAATACATGTGGAAATGATAGACAGACTTAATCAGTTTGTTTGGGTGATTCAAATGGTCTGTAAAAGAAACTCCACAGCCAGTAGTTGAGCATAGTGTAGCAAAGTTAAGTTGGTTTTGAAACATATGTAGTGGACTTGATGACCACTTTCTTGCAGTTGCATCATCTGTTATTGGAGGGTTTAGGTAATGATTATACGGATTTGGCACTTTCACTTGAAATAAATCTGCTTCTGACAAAGCTATATCGAGCTGATTTAGCTGAATTATTTTCTGATCATAAGTTGGTGCGACATTGTATTTGGCATTCACGTTAAATTGAAACGCGTTTACAGTGGCAATTGTTGGTGATTTAAATTCCATTATGCTTTTTTATGCGATAATAAAAATGTTTATAACCTTAACAAATCTTGACACAAGCAAACCAGTGTGGTTAACTAATGGGATTGATAATCGAGATGGTAACAAGGCTGTAGCTATCCATGAAATGTTCTACACAGTAAAGTGGTTTAATGTAACAGATGATAAAAATTATTCTGTAAGTGGAACTCTCGATGGTATTGAGAAGGGCGATATTTTACGAGCTGGGTATTATGACTTTTGTATTTTAGCTGAATGGCTTCAAAATGAATTTAAAATTAAAGCAACTTTAAACCCAGCTAATTTACTTGTTACAATTGAATTTCCGAAAAGTGGTCAGTTTTCTTTATCAATTAGTCTTTTATTATTACTTGGATTTTTAGGTAAAAAAATTATACATCCAGATGAAGATTGGACACCATCAGTCGGACGTCTACTATCACCAAAAAAATAATAAATAACTGGCAGATATCCTGTTCATTTGTCAGTACGCACAGTGCTAAATGTTCATTTGAAAGAACTAAGCACTACTGATAATGTTCACAATGGAAAGCCTTCAACATTGTTGAAATGTGTGTCGACTGGAACTGCTCCTTATTGTGAAAATGTAGTTGTTAGATTTCCTAATTCACAGTTTAAAAAATTAGGCTCCAGTTTCTTTGAATCATTGTGCTTATATGTAACTAATTAGGATGACAAACCAGTTGTCATGCATGATTTTTATGTTGTGTTGGAAGTGAAATAAATTTTATTTTGTTTTATAAAAATGAGCGGTCTTGGTCCAAAGCCGAGAATTATTCCAGTTGCATGTCCGTCAATAGAGTTAAAAGATTTGGCTGACGTGCACGATTTTGATAAAAAAAAGGTGAGGTAGGAGAGGTGTATGGCCTTAAACTTGTTTCCGTTGGATTGTACAAACGAAAGGCAATTGAAGATGTAAAAGATGGCGCGTTTCCTAAACTTAGTCAACTTCGTGATGTTACTGTTCCTACTCCTGTAAGTAATGTGCTCTACAGCTTAAAACATGTGGGTAATAAGTGGGTAATTATTTCTACCCCTGTTCCGCTTGCACCTATCCCCATTGTATGGGATGTTAAGTTTGTATTTATCAGTCCTTATGTTTATTTTACTGATGAAGGTGCCTTAGTATTTAGAAAAGTTGTTAACTCTGAGCCAATGCTTGTAAGTCTTGTGCCAAGCTATTTCGCAGAAACCAATAGCAGAGAAAAACTAAAACTTCAAGAGTATGGAAAATGAAGGTATTTTCTTACAAATAGAAAGGGTAGAACAGATACTTCTATTTCATTCGTACCAGCAAATTTTACCACAGATAGAGAAGCGACAATAGTTTTTGAAATTCTCATGAGATCTGTAGATACTGCGAAAGAAGCAGATATAGCACAGGCAATCAAACTTACGTGGGATAGCTCAGTAGCAGAGTCAACAAAAGTTGTTATTGCTATTAGAAAAATCAATACAGATTTTGAAGTTTCGAGTAGTGTCCCTGCTGTTAAGGTAGTGATTGATAAAGCAACTCTAGTTTGTCTAAGTTTCATAAACCTAGAACACATAGATCTTGTTTCGTTTTATTACGCTAACAAATTGTATACCTTTGAAGAGTTGCAAAATGAATTAGAAGATTAAAAAATATTTGCCATAAAAAATGCCACCACTGTATCCGCAAATACCGCCTGAGCCGCTTGATCCTATTGTTCCAGATAGATCATTACAGGCAGACTCATTCCGTTTAATGAATATTACAGAAGCGTTGAAGTATTTGGAAGGAGAACAAGCAAAATACTTAAGGTGTAAACGACGTTACAAAACGGTTTTCAATTCTGTACACAACACATCTATGGCCGTGGGTGTGGTTTCAACCGGATTATCTGTAGGAGGTATAGCTCTGTTTGCCACTGGAGTGGGAAGTGTCATAGGAATTGCTATTGAAGGTGTTGGCCTTGCCACAAGCCTGGCATGCTTTGGTTTGGAAGCCCTTAACAAAAGATTTTATACAAAGTTGCAAAAGCATGAAGCCTTGAGTACGCTCGCTGGAGCTAAGCTGAGCAGTATGAAACTTATTATCAGTAAATCTTTGGAAGATAATAAAATTGATGATCACGAATTTAAGAGAGTCCAGGATGATTTGGCCAATTACAAACAACAGAAATCTGAAATACAAAATAGATGTGTAATCAACCCATGAATGTTGAAGAGCTAAAAAAATCTTTTTTAGAACAAGGGAAAAAGATAGGCATAGAAGAAACTATGAAAAAGGTTCAAGGACTTATAAGCAATTAACAATAGGTTTTAGTAATCCATTAATTTTGTCATACTCTTCGCAAAGAGATGTCATGCCTGCATATCTAACACCATCTGCCCCACCACCAGACTATTACTGAAAAAAAAAGTTTTTCTATTGTCTTTGTAACTTGGGAAATCTGTCCGAGTAAGTTGTTGACTTGGGTCAAGAACTTATAAGAACTTATTTTAAGACACTTATAAGAACTTGTTTTAAGTCACTTATTAGAACTTGTGACAACTAACTTATAAGAACATGTGAAGATAACTTTGAAGTTAGTTGGCAGTTGTAAGTGACTTGGAAATTTGTTATCAAGTATCTGTAGGTAACTTTGAAAATTTGTTAACAAGTGCATCTAGGTAAACTTTGAAAATTTATTATCAAGTGCATGTAGGTAATTGATAACAATGTTGTTGTTTTTTAAAGTCTAAATCTTTGTTTTCTACAGCACAGATATTGTTTAAAAGTAGCAATTTGTCTTGATTCATTTTATAATGTAATATAATAATTTTGCTTAAAAAAGTCAATGGCAGCATTAATTATTTAGGTGGGGGTAGGGGATCAGCCTTAAAAATCGCGGGTTGTCAGCTGATCAAAAAACGTAATTTAATAATTTCTGGAATGCAACTAAAATGGCTAGGTATTTAAAACGTTGGTGGGATTTGCTGGAGCGCGTTAGTCTAATTACCGATTTAATTAGAATAATCATTTGATTAGGGAAGGGGTGGGTTGGGAGCCCCATATTATCTATCTCTGTCCCCTGCCCCTTCTGGGGTAGCTGATCTTACCGTTTGTCTGTCCTGCGCTGAGTAATTCCCCTTGGGTACGTGTACTGCAAGACTGAAATGAACAGCTGAATTAACTCATTCGAGACGTGACGCCTCCGGATACGCGGCTTAAAGCCGCGTATCCGGAGGCGTCACGTCTCGAATGAGTTAATTTATCTTTATCTTCTTATTCCACCACAGCCATCACAGGGAAAGGAAAGGTCCAGTAAGAGTTACGTCTAATGCAAGGGAATCGCGTAAAGCTGGGCAAAAAGTAAACAAAGACTAAAGATCTCTTTATCTCTTGGGCTGTTGGTAGCGTTTTTGACGAAGTGACCTGCAGGAATCACCTCGACAGAATGCGCTACCAACAGTCCTTCGGTTAAAACCATGAATCACCTCGACAAAAGAGCGCTACCGACAGCCAAAGAGCTAACCATTTAGCCACGATGCACTAAAGAAGAAGATGGATCTATCCCTGAATTATTATGGTCGACCATCTTCTTCAACTGCAACTGGTACACACTTAGATGACACGTCTAAAATTTGGTCTTGGGGTTAAATGAGGTCTTGTTGTCAAATGGGTTAGACTTTGCATGAATCAAAAGACAAAAAAGCGCCACCGACAGCCAAAAGGTTAAACCTACGTGTTGTACATCTGAAACAAAGTGTCATTGTCCCTCATTCTGTAGATCAGACGGTCCCACTCCTCGGGGTACAGGTTCTTCATCTGGTACGCCTCCTGTCACGAGAGGAAAATTTGGGTAAAATATGAGATTCATTAAGATCATGAAATTCTTCTCAGTCGCCGGTAGATTCCAACAACAACAAATCACCAGTTCAGACGATAGATCGACCAGGGTAGGTCAAGAGTCAAGCCAGAATTCTTGCGTTGTCTTTGAACTATCACGGTCGATCAGCTTTCTTGTTGTAGTATTCCAGGGCGAATGTATTTGACATTATATCTGGTGTTATATGGCAAAAGCCAGTGTGTCCGATTTTGAGAAAAGTGAGATTTTCATTGCATAACAATGAAAATCTCGCTTTTCTCAAAAATGGACAAACTGGCTGTTTTTCGCCCAAATAACGGCAGATATCTTGTGCCTGACTCTCGTGAAAACACGCATGCGCGCGCGCGCGCGCGCACACACACACACACACACACACACACATGTATTATATATGTATACACTGGGGAGCGCGCGCTTTTGCACTGACATATACATCTGAAAATGTATAGCTTAATGTATAGAAATACTCTTAACACATTTTACCCGAGGACCGAAATCCCCAAACTTTAAAGTTTTCCTTCCAAGGACTGTATTTGACAGTTCTAGAGACAGACCGAACATGATAGTTCAAGGGTGGTGCTAGAATAGCTTGAATTTTATCGCTACCCTTGAACTATCATTTTCGATCCATATCCTGCTATGGTGTGTCCTGGCTGAATGAGTTAAACATATTTTTCTATTAAAACAAAACAAACAAATAAAAAACAAAAAGGTAAGCGTGTACATACGAACAGGGAGTAAGAGAAAGAGCGTGTAGACTGCAAATGAAACTAACTCTTAAACTCCCAGAACGCCAACATTAAGTTCTGGGAGTTTTAGAGTTAAAGTATTTCCCTTTGGATTTTACTTGTATTAGGAACAAGAATGTCAACAGACCCACCACGATTGTTTTGGCACTGGAGAGAATAGGTCAGTCACAAACCTTTGGTGAATATTCTTTCTCCCAGGAAGTGGCCAGTCCTTTGTTCGCCTTGGACAGGTCAAAATAATAATGGGTGTAGTCCAGCACCTCCTGTGTAAAATGATAGAGAAAACATTCCAATGCGTAGTGAAAATGTTAATGATCTCTCTCTCTCTCTCTCTCTCTCTCTCTCTCTCTCTCTCTCTCTCTCTCTCTCTCTCTCTCTCTCTCTCTCTCTCTCTCTCTCTCTCTCTTGAATAGGTGGCAGTTACAAATTCTCCAACGCCATAAAAATATTTTAAAAATTGTGTTCTTTAATTTTTTTCTTTGTACGCTGCGTTTGGTTTCCTGTTGTGTCTGTTATGTTTACAGGACAGATTGTAAGACAGGCGTTAAATTGCCTAATATCTTTATCCTGAAATAAAAGATTCATCATCTCTCACACATACACACACTCACATGCGCGCACCTCCAAGAGGCATAGATCCTCATGTGCCCAGAGGGCGGATGAGGATCTATGCCTCTTGGAGATGTTCGCTCGCTATCTTCCCTTTGTCATCAACTATGTGTGGAAGTAGCTAGCTGACGCGGCATTGTTCCATTCTTTCGTCGTGGCTGAAACATCTATTTGAACACACATACACAAGGTTGACCCTAAACTCGCTTCTTTTATTCACTGCCAGTGGACGCAGATTGTGTTTTTGAAATCATCGTAAATTCAACGTCCACAATCCACAGCCGTCAAAGGAACGTAGATGTAAAGTAGTTTTAGCAAGAGGCATAGATGTTCATGCGCCCCCGCAATTGCGACCTCTTGCAGATGGGTGGTGTTTAATTCGACAGTGAAAAGGGGCTAATTATTTTATCCGCGTCTTCATGCCGGTCACTGCTGAAAAGGAACCAGGAATCAAACCAGTCCAATAAGCCAGTACTAACCCACGAGCTGCCCTGGTAGTTGCCGTCCAGCGTGTAGATGCGGTAACCGGGGTTGAGGTCACTGTATGCCGTCACACTTCCTCCGATGTAGGAGACGCTGACGGCTCGCGAGCGATTCTGGAGATCGTAGAAGACCTCAATTTGGTCCTTATGTGTGTGTCCGTGAAAGTGGCCGGTGATCGTGCTCTCGTATCTGCACACATTAACACATTTAACCCCAAATTTATCAAATTTTGGAGGTGTCACTTCACGGCTATGTAGCAGTTGCAGGAGAAGGATCGACAATGATAATTCAAGAGCAATGCCAGATTAGCTTGGCGCCTGATGGCGTCAAGCTAATCTAGCATCACGCTTGAATAATCATGGTCGATTCATCGCCTGCTGTACGCAGCGGGTTGGGCGGACTAAATGGATTACATGATAATTATATTCTATGACATCATACGCCGATCGGCGAGCGTGGCTATTCTATCCCCCCCCCCCTTCCCGCAACACACACACACACACACACACACACACACACACACACACACACACACACACACACACACACACACACACACCATCTTCCCCAACCCCCAACCAACTCAGCCGTTTTCCGCCGAACGCTATCGTCAGCAGTAAACAAGGGGTGGATTTGTTTGTTTAAAAACAAACCTGTTGACGAGACTGTAGTAGTTCCAACCATATGGTTTCAGTGTGCCCCCTGGCGGATGGTGCGACAAGATCTGAACCTGCAGACGAAAAAAAATAAATGTGTTCATCCCAAAAGATAAAGGCATTTGCTCCAGGCGTAATAGTTCGTGTTATTTTCTTTATAAATTTTAATGTTCTTAGTATGTCTTATGATAAAGCTGGACAAAATTGGATAACTTAATTATGAAGCTTGAATGTCGTGAAGTGAAAGACTGTTCTGCTCTTCTTCAGTCTCATGTGTATAGAAGATTTTTCTCGCTGCGCACAAGAGGCAGCAGAAAACCTCCATTAAGTGTGTATACTCACACGAAATGAAAAAAGAAGGGTAGACAAGTCTTAGTTGGGGCACGACAACATTGCATCGGCGAATTCTAGCGAAGCTCACCCTGGAGCACATCGCTCAACTCATTCGCGGCCAGCCGCATCCGGATGCGCGGCTTATGCCGCGCATCCGGATGCGGCTGGCCGCGAATGAGTTAAGACTTTACTGAGAATATGACGTATAAGAAGGTTGTCATTATCATCAGCCCAGTCACGAGAGACGATGCTTGGTGCGCCCTGAGGTGTCCTTCACACAACCTCAGTCCTTCAGATTCGGTTTTTCGGCAACAGACCTTGCCTGCCGAAACACCGAATCTGAAGGAGGTTGTGTGAAGGACTGATTAATACAATACAATACAATACAATACAATACAATACAATACAATACAATACAATACAATACAATACAATACAATACAATACAATACTTTTTTAATCCTCATGGGGAAATTCTCTGTTTGTCCATACAACAAATTCACTCATTCGATTAATTGAATAAACTATAACTCTCAGTTAAATAAATGAACTGTAACAGACTTACTGGTACCTTTGTAATACTCCTGGCATCAGAAACATTTATATTTTATGTCCCATGTGCTTCTGGTGTCAGCAATGTTGCAATTAACTACTGATGGGCTAGGCCGACTAAAGAACTAAAGATTGTTGACACAGAAACTATCTACTGATATTACTGTTCAAAAGGGTAACAGCCTGAGGAACAAAAAGAAAGAAAGAGTTGGCATAACGTGATGTATATCTGGTAGACTGGTATACTTTTTCCCTTTTGTCCTCAGCTTCCTGAAGGACATCGGCCAACCACTGTAGCTGCCCTTGAGGATCTGTAGCATTCAGGAACAGCCACCTGTATAACAACGATGGTTATCAGTAAAGCCGTAACACTGATAAATCCGTGAAGTTGATGATAATCGTCACTCATCCTGTTAAAATCAATGAAGGAGTGATGACCCTTTCTAAAAGACTCATTGAGCCCTGACGCACTACATCAGGAGATGGGTCGACCATGATAATTCAAGGGTAGTGCCAGATTAGCTTGGCGCCTGTCGGCGCCAAGCTAATCTGGCACTACCCTTGAATTATCATGGTCGCTCCATCTCCTGCAACAGGTGCATAGTCGTTATATGACGCCTCCAAAATTTGGGAAAGACATGCATCGGGCTGAATGAGTTCAATGATGGTCTTTGATGGCGTGTGATTTGTCATAAGGGTGGCCACTCAAAAAAGGTTCTACTGTACTACCTACCAGTTTGCACTTGCGCCATAGTTGGAGTTGAGCGATATGATCCTGAAGCCTGGAAACGGTGAGAACGTGTAGAATCCTCCCCTGTACAGCACAAACAGAACGACACTTCAATTTTTGTCAGAAATGAGCGCTCGCACACACTCCACACGCCACATACACACTCACACAAACACCCATACACTCAGTATATGCTCATCGCAACGAACCCACGTTATCACGGCCACAGCCATCCCGTGTTATCCACGCCAACTAACCCTGGGTTATCCCCGCAATGACAGAGAGAGAGGGAGACAGGCAGACAGAGAGAGATAGACAGACAGAGGGACCTCATGATCGTCTGGTACGTGGAGGTGGGCAGCCAAAATCCCCAGGCCTGCAACACTGCTGAATACAGCCATGACATGGACTGGTCCGGGGATGCGTCGGTCGGGTAGCTTTAGTGAACAGAGAAAATGTCATATTTGGCAAAAAATATACGAGTAATTCAACATCAGTCTCAGTGGCTTGAAATGCACACAACACACACATGCACGCACGTTCTTTCAATCACAGGCTACCACACAAATAAGGGCAAACTGTGGATATAATTTGTATACCAGCTGTCATAACCGCTACACCTCTAGACTTGAATACATTACTAGGATATGACCTACCTGTCACAAGGTACGGACTCGTGGTTACCCATGGCCACGTAGACAGGCGTGTTCGGCAGGTATTTGCGGAAGAGACCGGACAAACGTTGCAGGTTAGTCAGCTGAGCTATCTGAGTCTGGTTCCACACGTCGTGAGCAGGGATGTCACCCGTGAAGATCACGAAGTCAAACTGAAATCCATGCACCGATATGTAAGCCGAAAACTGACTCAGTATCCAAATTAGGGTTCTGTAATGATATTAAAATCGCTTTTACCAACAAAAGGAACATACTTCACTAAGCACAACGTGGACTCGGCTCAAACGTTCCTCAAACCCGCTGTTGCCGCTTAAACATTAGTGAGGTTACGTGTCCACAGACGGAACGACTCTCAACAACGAATGAGAGCAAAGTCACGGCGGATAAAAAGCTTGTACCATGAGCGTAGACAACACTCCAAAGATCTCCAAGAAGCATAGATCCTCATGCGCCCCTCGGGCGCATGAGGATCTGTGCCTCTTGGAGATCTTTGGAGTGTTGTCTATGCTCATGGTATAAGTTGGTTATCCGCTGTGATTCCCCTCGTTCGTTGTTGGGAGTCGCTCCCAGACACATGATGGTATAGACGTTAGCAGAGAATAGAGGAAAAAGACTAGTGTGTCCCAAACCCTTTCACTCACCTGGTCCGTTTTGTCGGCCAGGTGCCTGAAGAGCCAGTCCAGGGTTGTCCATGGCGTGTCACAGTCACGGTAATCGCCCCATTTTCCTGCAGCTTGTGACTCGTTAGGGGCTGTTGGACGAGGTGGGGAAAAAAAGATAAAACCATAAGGGTAAGGTATCTCCGATGATGGTATACTACTCAAAATAAGTTACGGGTCACACTGAAAACGGCCATGATTTCAAATAAGCACAACTGTGCCAAATGTTAACATTTTGTCTTTGAAATTTTGGACAAGACTTTGGACTAGGTCTACAGTCTTGTCCAAACGTTCCAAAAAACAATCTTCAAATTTGACAGTGGTCTGCTTATTTGAAATCAAGGCCATTTTCCCGGGTGGCCCTTAATTTATTGAGAACAGTATCTTACAGGTCAGCTGCGCCGGAAGGGGTTTTCTGGAGATGTATGACCCAAATCTTAGAAAACCAAACAAGATGGTAGAGAAGGGGACTGAGGTGAGGGGGGGGGGGGGATCAAACAAAAAAACAGCCAATCGTTCCATTATGCCAAATGCAATTACAGGGTCTGTAAGTTTTTTGTTTTCTTCTGATAAATGTTGTGTCGCTTTCTGTGCTAGAAACAAAAGCGCTGCTGAGCAACTTGACTGTTCGAGCTACTAGGAGAATATGACCGAAGTATACACTTGGCTCTCGGAATGAGCAAGCGGATGCCCAACTTCAGTGATCAACAACTGAAAAGATGAGGTGTGTTCGCATAGTAATGACGTATGACATCAAGAACCGATGATGTGAAATGTTCATAGAAATTTAACTCATTCAATACGTGCCGCATCCGGATAAGCGGCTGAAAGCCACGTATCCGGATGCGGTATGTCTCGAATGTGTTAAAGAGCTATGCAAGAACATTCGAGAGCAGCATGAGATAACTCTTGCAGTTCAGAATGTATCCAGATTACTCGGTGCGCATTCCGCCGGATACAATACATAGTGAGCAAAAACACGCGAGGCAACTACGGCCGATGTCAGCCCGATGACCTAATTCTCACCTGGATTGGTGTCGAAGGCGCGGCAGCACAGTGGTTCCCCGCACTCGGCGTCGGCCCCCGGGCGGTACTCGATGTCCACGTGTATGTCGGTCAGGTGCAGGACTCGAACCGTCGGGAATCCGGGCTGCAGACATTAACCCTCTTGCGCATGTATCCACCAGTACTGTTTACAATACCGGTGGCTGCATGCTCAAGGGGGTTAAGGATGAATGTTTGAGTCAGATGGGTGGTCGCCCTCAATGCGTTACCGCTCCGGCATCAGCGGTAACGAAATCGAGGGAGACAATCAGTGCGTGTGCAAAGTCTGAGGTGACTGACGATGTACATGAAAAAGTAACATGAAAATGTGTCATGCTCGATCAATACCAGCGTGACAATGCGCACAAGAGCAGATAGTATATTTTATAACATAATATCTTCGATATTGTTATGGAAAGCTGGCTGTTTTGCAAGTAAGATCACCGCAAATCAGAGCAAAGATTGTATTAAAACAAACAATTTAAATGAATGAGGGAATTTATGAATGAATCGTTTAACCTTGTGGCTGTCGGTAGCGCTTTTTGTCGAGGCGATTCCTTTGAGGAATCGCCTCGACAAAAGGCGCTATCGACGGCCAAAGTAATGTCAAACTTGCAAATGTACTTTAAAACTAATCAAATATATTTAAAATAACATTACACATAAATCTGAAAACACATTTCAGCACCAGTTATTTTTGTTATTTGTCGACACACCTAATGAACTTTAAAAGCAGTTTCGACACGCAGCAAAAGCACACACGTAATCGCACTTATTTATTCAGTATGCTCTGCCGTTAGCGTATCATTATATTTTTAACTGTTTCTCTCACTGATAGCGTTGTATTTCTAGAACGGAGTGGAGTCATCGTTAGGTTACTTGATATAAAGACGACGTGTGCTGAACTGGATTGTCCTGTGTCTAAATGAACCATAGTTAGACCTGTATGTAGCGTTTCGTAACCATCTGTCACAGAAGTGTATCTTTGAACAGTTTCGGCAGTTGTGGGCTTTTAAATCCAATGTCCACATCATTGTAATGTGCAGCAATTTGTATGATTATGTGCTCGTGCAAAGCTCGCTTATGGCATAGCAAAGCAGAATATGAAAGAGAACGGAAAAAGGTTTACCTTGGGTGGCGTGCGAGGTTTGACAGGTGGTTTAGGTTTGTCTGAGATGGTGATATTCCACATACCGGCCGGGTAGAAAGGGGTAGCGCAGGAAGGACCCATGATTGTACCGCACGCCTCGTCAGGATCTAGGACAGTGCCCCGGAAAACGGACAGAGCCATTTCCTAAAGAACACACACGCGCAAGCACGCATGCAAACACGTGCACGCGCGCACGAACACACACACGCACACAACACACGCACGAACACACACGCATACGCACATGCACACAATACATAATTACGGTTCAATGTGTTGGCATATTCCCATTTCAGAGCTAACCATGCAGTCCCAGGCGCCAGTCTATTCTAGCACCAGCCCTCAACTATCATGATCGATCTTTCTGAAGTTTAGTGCGTACGGCTCGATAGGATAAACCACAACTAAATGAAAACTCACCGAGTAGAGAGGCACCACAAGCTCACAAACGCGGTCATCCTCAATCTTGTAGACTTTGCAGATGTCTATAGCGACCTTGATCATCTCACTTGTTGTCTTCTGCTGATGCACCAAGTCCTGCAGTTGTTTCACGATCACCTAGGTCAAGGTCAAGAGGAAGGTCATTCTAAAGGATTTCAAAATCACACAAGCAAAACAGGAGGGTAAGCAATCCAAGCAACCAGCCTATCTGTAGGTCAGTCAGTCCACCCATGCATCCATCCGTCCTTCCGTCCATCCATCCACCCATGAATGCTGCTTCCATCCAGCCAACCAACCAACAATAATCAATCAATCAATCAATCAATCAATCAATCAATCAGTTCATCTATCTATCAAACCTTGCACGCCTTGCAGGTCAGATTCGAGCTCCAACCCTCTGCACCACGATTTTGGGTGGACATCTTAATGTCCTGTTGGGATAGATTCAGGGTGATTCTGCTGGACGTGTGTTGCTTCTTGATGCTGGTTTTCTGTGAAACTTCAGTGATCTCGGTTGATCTATCACGGTGTTCGAGGTTTCCATTTTCAGTCAGAATGTCCTTCAGTTGATTCTGGACAGGGTTTGATATTTCTTTCTTAACACTCAGCACAGAATTTAATTTCTCTTTATATTCAGCATCTGCTTTAACGACTGATTCCGGAAATGCCACCAGTCTCTGGCATGTGGCAGCGACCACAAAAACTAATAATGTCAAAAGAAAAGCAAAAGAACATAGTTTCCCGGCCATTGTGGAACCTTAGTAGTCGCGGATCAGGACTGTCAATGCTGATACTCGCAAAAACAGAGCATTTACTCAAACATTGTCTTTTAAAAAAAATACTTAGGCAGACCCTGAACAGTCTGTCGGTATTTAAAACTGATCCCAAAACATCCACTTGCCAGCTATTTCTCTTATCTGAAGAAAACAACAAACGCTTATTGTTTATTCAGAACTGCAATCGCTAACGCAGTAAAGTAATGTGTTAGTATTACGCACAAATGAACTAATAGAAAGAAACGTTCATGGATATATACGGATGTATCTATTGATAGATAGCATATAGCTGGTGGTCACGGTTGTTAAGGAGTGATCATCGGTACATTCTGGAATTTTCCAGCGGGCTATTTCATGACCATCTGCAAAGGTTTTTCTTGCGTGTCATATATATTTCTGTCATGTTTCATTTATATATATATATATATATATATATATATATATATATATATATATATATATATATATATATATATATATATATATATATATATATATATATATATATATATATCAAAAGATGGCAACGTTTTCTTCTTGAAAGTGCTGTAAAGGCAAATGAGGACTACTTTTCAGGTCCCCTGTTTGTTCTATCTAGTTTCTGGTGTTGCTGGCGTGAAAAATCTCGCGACAATGTCCATCAGGACACCTTTTTTATGTTTGATAGCAGAATAACAAAAACTGACGTATGGCCAAGTATGCGACTGGTTCTTGATTTTAAACCTTACGGCTCTATGCTGTAAGGTCCGACATCGCAGACCATCACACACTGTGATTATCGTATTGATAAGTGTACGCTCACTGAATCAACGGTGCAATAAGAACTTTCGTCAGTGCATGAGTCCGATTATCAGCGTATCAGAAGGCCGTGCTGTACACCGCGGACCGTGTCTTGAGCACGGGACACGTACATTAAATCGTTAACCTTTTATCCCTGTTCAGAACACAACAAGAAGATATGTATCTATATGGACAATAGTTCAAGGTTGGTGCCAGAATAGCTTGGCGCCTAAAGGAGCCAAGCTATTCTGGCACCAACCTTGCACCACCATGGTGTACGTGTCTTTTGAACTACAGCCGTGTAGCCTTCACAGATGAGCTCTCAGATTTTTTTTAGGACTTATACTCAAGGCATGTGGCACGTTAGGGTTCACGGCTTCAGCAGAGCCGTAACATCACAAGTAGCAGTACAGTGCCTTTGATCACACTAAACGCTGATTATATCCTATCACTTGACTGATATTGAGTGACTATGAGTAATAGTGGCATAAAGCTTAACAGTCACGGAAAGGACTAGAACTGAGTAAACTGGTTTAGCGACATTTTTGCAATAACTATATTTCATTTCTTGTCTGTATGTCTGTCCGTCCGCTCTTTCCTTCGTCCGTCGTTCAGCCCTTTCGTTCATTCTCTCATTCATTCACTGAAGTCAGTTAGGCCGAGTTATGTGAAAAGTGCATTATAACACTAGGTAACCGTAAGATTGCCATCAAACTGCACACTTTTTGCCCTTCAAGACTTCTCAGTCTTAGAGAGCATCTGTCCGTTATACCACTTTTTATTGCAAAAACAGGAGGGTGCTCAAAACAGGTTATACTGTAATTTAATGTTGGGACACAACAGCAGTCACAGTTTTGATTACATATGCGTCGGACCATGTGATAACAAAGTGGTTTTGTAATTGTACCACTAGTCAGTACTGCATAGTAGAGCATACGCGTTTTAGGCATCTGAGTCTCCTGCAGTGTCCAGTCATTGAATCAGCCTGCCATGAATTATTGAACGGTCATCTTTATCAATGAACAACTGACAGATCAAGTCTCACCTCATTTAGCCCCGACACACGAACGCAAGATAGTGATAGTTCAAGGCATCAAGGGTGGTGCCAGACTAGTTTGGCGCCTCTATCGGCGCCAAGCGGCTATTCTGGCACCATCCTTGAACTATCATGGTTGATCTGTCTCCTGGATTGTAACGCAGTCTTGAAATGACATCTCCAAAATGTTGAGTTAGTGGACTCATTGGCGTAGAAACCGGAGGGAGGGCTGCGTCTTTAAAAAAATCCTCCCCCCCCCCCCCCCCCCCCACCCGGCATGAAAACAATATTTGGTGGAGCGGACAGTATTTTTTAAGGAAAATGTATTTATTTATTCTTACTTTTTATTTCTTTATTTATTATTTTTTTATTATTATTTTATTATTATTATTTATTTATTTTATTTATTTTTATTTTATTTTTTATTGTTTTTTTGTTTGTTTGTTTGTTTGTTTGTTTGTTTTTTTTTTTTTGGGGGGGGGGGGGGGAAGAGAGAAGAAACAAGCATTAACATTCTAACATTCTACTATTTTTGTTCGTTATTTGGAAACCAAAATATTTTTGGAGAAGAAAATATCACAAGATTTTGATTGTTTGGTTTGGTCTTTACCAGGCTGTACTGTTGCTTGCATTGCAACACCCTTTGAATCAGTTTACAATTGTTAGCTGAGATTTGACAGCGTGTGTTCATACATGTAGTACATATGCTAACTTTTAAAACTTGATATTCGTTTATTTTGTTTATTTGTTTGTTTGTTTGTTTTAGCCTTGTGTCATTTTACTTGAGCTTCCTTGCTGCCAAAACCATAATTCCTTCATTTTATATTGAAATGAGTCTGAAAGGAAATACAATGATAAATAAATGAGTTTTAAAAAACAAACTGTTTGTTTTAGGGTCTTGTCTGGTGAAACCTGGCCACACAGGGCAATTGCTTCCGGTGCATGTAGTATTTTCCGCCAGAAATAGTTCCAAAAATTTCCTCCCTTTTTGCCATTTTTTTAGGGTGTAAAACTTCAATTGTGTGCCTTTTTTGGCGTTTTGAGCAACAAAAGGCATGACAGGTGGTATGAAAAAGAGCAAAATCTGGGTAATTTTAGTCGACCTAGTGTGTTCATGGGAGCCTAATTGGGGCATGTGCCCGGTTGTATGCAGGCTTGCAGACGACAGTTTTGTCATGGGGTACTTAATGCATTTGAGTGTTGTGAAAAACGCTAACTCTTAATTTTTTTAAGAATTGCTGAAATAGCTTCTCCTGTGATGTGCTCCGCGTGGATTTTTTGTTTTGTCAGAAAAGTTCTTCGTTCATAGTTTTATGCTGCAAGAGGCTAACAGATAACAGTGTGTGAAAAGGGGGCGTAACCTGTGTGGCCTGTCTTGGGTGAAACTAAACACAGTGTAAGGGATACAACTCGTCAATGACTAATATGATCCCCAAGAACGATAACTCTAACATTGCTAAGTACCGTTGTCACGAAACACAGCTTCTTCCGGTAAGTAGCGGTTGTGTTTATCAACGCAAAAAGGCATTTTGCCTCCATAAAAGCTCACAATCCACGTCTGTTCGGACAAAGGACGGTCTGTAATCGCACCAGGTCGCTACAATGACGAACCAAGGCGAAGACGACGTCGGCCGAACGAACGAAGAATCAGCGCTGCTGGACACAAATCGCGAAAACGATCAGACAGAACTGGTCGTTTTCCTCCGTGACAGAGCCGGGATCTACTTTCACCTCGAGGACGGGCACCTTGTTCGCGCCGACGAGCTTCTTGAGCTGGTCATTGAGGAGCAAGGTTTGCCGCCCGGGGCGAAGGAGGTCTTCTCTATGTGGTTTGTGTCGCCGGTGTTGGACGTGCGTCTCAAGGTACGAATACCCTAGCTATATATATCTTTATCGTCGCCCCCTCCACCCCCCCTCCCCCCCGCTTTTACACACACGTACACACCTCAAACACACACACACACACACACACACACACACACACACACACACACACACACACACACACACACACACTTCATTCTCAACACTGTGTAACAGCATTATCCAGCATGCATCGGATCATCATCATCATCCCCTGAGTTCGTCGAGTCGCTGAACTGCTGAACGTTCAACCAGCTCCCTCCACTTATCTCGGTCACGTGCCAGGCTTTGCGTCTCTGCAAAACTTTTCCCAGTCCACTCTGTGATGTTGTCCACCCACTTTTTTCTCTGTCTGCCTCGTTTCCTGCCACCCATAACGCTGCCTTGCAAGATTGTTGTGGAGAGATTGTTGGCTCAAGTGACATGGTCATACCATTTCATCTTTCTCTTTTTGACGGTGGTGAGGTTTTCATAGTTGCCAGCTTCACGCCTGATGGTACTACACACTTATTTGTTTGTGATGTGTTCCTTGTAAGAGATGCCAAGGATGGTTTTATAGCATCTCATTTCAAGTGCCTGGATTCTTCGCAGTTCAGCTGTTAATGTCCATGCCTCATATTACTTACTTACTTACGCCTGTCACCCCTACCCGGGTATAGGCCGTCGACGAGAGACCTCCAGCAACTCCTGTCCTGTGCTTCTCCTTCGATTCTACTCCAGGTGGTTCCCAGTCTCTTGATGTCTGCTTGGAGGTCTCGACGCCAGGAGTTTCTCGGCCTACCTCTTTTCCTCTTTCCCTGGGGGTTCCATGACAATGCCTGCCTAGTGATACTGGAAGCTGGCTTTCTCAGACTGTGACCGATCCATCCCCATCTTCTTCGCCCAATTTCATTCTCTGCTGTTATCTGCTCAGTTCTCTCCCAGAGTCTGACGTTGCTGATCTTCTCTGGCCAGTGGATTTTCAAAATTCTTCTAAGGCAACTGTTCATGAAGGTCTGTACTCTGTTGACTGTGGTTTTTGTCAATCTCCATGTCTCTGCTCCATATAGGAGAACTGCTTTTACATTGGAGTTGAAAATCCGGACTTTGGTGTGTTGTGACAGCTCTCTGGAACTCCACACTTTTTTCAACTGGAGAAAGGCTGCTCTGGCTTTACCGATTCGTGCTCTGACATCTGCATCAGTGCCGCCTTTTTTGTCTATGATGCTCCCGAGATAGGTGAAGGACTCCACCTCCTCCAACGGGGTGCCAGCAAGCAAGACTGGTTCTTCCCTGGTTGCGTTCAGCCTCATTGTCTTTGTTTTCTGTTTGTGAATGGTGAGGCCCAATTGGGACGAGATGTCAGCAAGCCTCGTGGTCTTGTCCTGCATTTGTTGATGAGTGTGGGACAGTAATGCCAAGTCGTCTGCAAAATCGAGGTCGTCAAGCTGTGTCCACAGTGTCCACTGTATTCCACTTCGTCTGTGCTCTGTGGTCATCTTCATGACCCAGTCTATGGCCAGTAGGAAGAGGAACGGAGACAGCAGACACCCCTGCCTGACACCAGTTCTGACCTGGAGCTCTCTGGTGAACTGCCCTTCGTGGATCACACGACATGTCATGCCATCATAGCTGCTCTTGATCAGGCGGACGAGCTTTGTGGGTACACCGTAGTGTCGTAGGAGTTTCCACAGAGTCTCTCGGTCCACGCTGTCAAATGCTTTCTCATAATCCACAAAGTTGACGTACAGCGGGGAGCTCCACTCCAGAGACTGTTCCACGATGATGCGGAGAGTGGCGATCTGAGAAAATTGAGAGGACTAGTGCTTTCAGAAGTCTGATTTTTGCTTTAAGACAGATAGTTTTGTCTCTTCAAATAGGTCTTAGCTTTGACATAGTTGCAGTTGTTTGTGCTGCTCTGGACAAAATTTCAGCTCTTGATGCCATGTTGAACAAGTGTAAAAAGAGATAAAACTGTCCTAAGGTCAGTGCATGCCATTTCATAACATGAGTTTTATCACTGTACAATCCCTAAGACAAAACATGTGTATGTTATTTTGCAGTTATGCTACTATTGCTTTACGAGGTCCAACTTATACATTTTGTACTTTGAGTTCATATTCATGTTTAAGTTGTGTAACTGGTGTTGGACGTGCATCTCAAGGTATGAATACCCTATCTTGCTCGTCGCCCCCCCCCCACCCTCCCCCCCCCCACCCCCACCCCACCACCCCCACCCCCACCCCCCCCCCCACCCCCACCCTCACCCCCTCCCCGTTCAAGCAGACAGAACAAAAAAATATATTTACTGGATTTTACATTTTACAGTGAACCTCTTTTGAGCAGCCATCCTCATCACAGCTCACCTGTCATGGAGGACCATCATTCAGGTGACTTTAGCCACCTGAATGATGGTCTTGAAAGACAAGAGACACCATGTGTCCTTCGCAGTACTCATGACAGTCCAGTTGTCTTTTCAAACCCATTTCTTTCAGCTAAAAACGTAGTCACTCAAAAGAGGGCACACTCTATTTTTTGAAAATGTAATAAATAATGCATGGATGACATTGTGAAAACTTGACATGACTGAAAACAGTCCATGGACTAACTATGACCCATGATTCATGGGAACAAGCTGGCTCAAGGACTGTTCTGTCTGAACCAATAAGCTGAAATTCAGCTTTCTGGAATTTAGAAAAAGCTGAATCAGTCTACAGGACTGAAGACTGTTACCCATGGTAATGCAAATCAATCCCTTACTATCTTGGCTTGACTTCGCGAACAAAGATTCTATAGGGCTTGAGGGCTTGCCCACGTCGTCTGCAGGATCCCTTACACAACAGCTGAAAATAAAAAAAAAAAATATATATATATATATATATATTCAACCTGTCCATTATCTCTGAGCGCAGTCTGACGGCTGACTAACCATTGGAAAGCAGCACTAATATGGTACTCTGTTATCCCTGTTCACTGTGATTCTGTTTTGTTAGGAACAATGTCAGGCTCTTTTTTAGAATCCTGAAAAATTAATTGACCATTAAGGACCCAAACTAGTTGGGCACTGTTCTTTTCCTAGTGAACCGTTATCTTATGCAGCTCATTAGTGAATTGATAAAAAATCAAGCTTGCCTTATGTAGTAGCTTATGATGAAAATTTATATGATCATGGAAGGTGTGGCACCACTCTACAGCACTGCACCTTCCAGGATCTCAAGAGTTAAACAAAATCACCCACCTGGCAAAAGTAGGTCTTGCCATCAGAAATGCAACTACTACCATTTTGATCTAAGAATGTAATTTTCCTGTTTCATGTATCAATATTGTGTTACTTGTGTACTTGTGACAGAATTTGTTTTAGCATTACGCTGATAAAGAACTTACTACTGTATAAAACTGCCATGATCTTCCTGGGAAAAAGCAATGTAGGTGTGTGCCACTGTCTTTTTGGATTGCAAAATATGGATTTGGTGCAATGAAAGCCCTTTTGTGTGTATGCATGTGTGTGTATGTGACAGCGACTAGAGCCCGCTTTTGAGGATGGACAAGCTTGAAACTGTATGATATTGTCCCTAAAAGAATAATCTCGAGGCATTTTTTAAAAAATTTGTTGCTGATTAAGATGCTCATTGGTGAAAAATTGGCCGTTTCACAAAAAAACGGTTGATCCACACTGGAGTCCGTAATTTTTCTTATTTTTACTAGATATTTTGCATATAACTAGATAAAAGGGAGATATTGAATGAGTTTGTTAACCAGCTTTAGAACGTTTTGAGTGATAATTAAATTTTAAAAAATATATATATATTTTCACGTTAGGATTAATTTTACGAATTTTTTTAAAAGTTAATCTTAAAACAATTGAATCTTTTTATGAAAAAAACAATCTTAATAATCGCATGGTTTTTCATATGGTATTTACATAAGCTTACAGTTTGTCTTGGCTGTCGGGTACGATTAGGTCAATTGTGATCTGTATGCCCTAGGTGTGAAAATCAGACAATTTTCTGCACCACCTTTTCGAAGTCATTTGTAAAACAGCTAACATAACTTTAATTTTTCTTTTCCAAATAAAAAAAATCTTCTCATTAATATCCGCATGATTTTTCATAAACAGTGTTTGCATAAGCCTGCTGTTTGTCCTGGCTCTGGGGTAGGATTAGGTCAGATTGTTACCTCTAAGCCCTAGGTGTGAAAATTAGCAAGAAAATTGCAAAGTTTGATCCTCTAATACGTCAAATGTAAGTACTGCGATGATTGACATATAACATCGAGTCGTCAATATGACCATGGCGTCATGGGACTAATGATGCCATGATGTGAAGCTTGAAGTGATGTCATTTCGCAGAATAGCTGTCACTATGCCAGACCACAGAGCTTACGAATAGCATGAATTGCTGTGTGTCTGTCTTTATTTCTGTGTGCCAGTGTGTGTGGATCAGAGGTTGGATTAGAGTAGAAGGAGATGGATTCCTGTTGCTACATGAGCCCACAGAGCGTACTAATGGCTGGAAGCGCCGTGTGTTCGTCTTTATTTGTGTGCGCCGATGTGTGTGTTGATCAGAGGTTGGCTTAGAGAGGAAGGAAATGGATCAGCATAATAAGCCTAAAAATATGAACAACGCTGAATGTTCCCAAAACTACTAGAAGATAAACGCATGTGAGCTCCAAACAATACAGTAGACTTTGGGATGAAATCCTCATCTTGTTTTCCATTGCTTCAGCATTTTCCAAGTGACTTTGTTACATCACAGCTTTGGTACACTCAAAACCAGGTCAAAATTAATCAACACGACCAGTTTTCACTGAGACTGATTAATTTTACTTTCTTCTTATTAAATCATTCGTTTCATGCCAATCCAATTTTTGAGCTGGACAATAGTTCCGGTAATGTCCACATGTCAATTGAGACCTTACACGTATCGAGCAGCAGCATAAACGCATCAAGAGAGTCAGGCAGGTGTTGTAGTTTTAAAGAGTGATTCCCCTTTTTTTGTCATTCTCGCTCATGTTTCAATATCAGAAGCCATTTGTATGCTGACAGTTGCACTGAGAAGTGACCTACCTAAGCGAAATGCGTTTTTCACAGCCATTTTACGCTTGATTCTGTCACAAGAAAGAGTAAAAAAAGATCGTTCATCTTCCATTTAAGTATGAAAACCACTTTTATTTGTTTCCTCAAAACACATTACCGATGACATGACTGTCAGGAAATAGTCTACTTGCTTACCAATTTTAGCCTAAGACCCAAAGGGTCCCCCCAGGAGGCTCTCGGGGATCCCTAACAGGGGCGAGAGTAGCCTCCCCTGCCCATCTGGTCACGTGCCCGGTGGTGTCTCCTTTAGCCAGTTGTCTACTTCGCTGTTAGCGTTCGGACGCTTTTACCTGAGCCTCTGACCCTTGGAAAGACTGTGTACGGTTCGACCGTCCCTTACCGGCCTGCCTTCGCCTAGCCCTCGTCTACTGCTTCTGGCGTGGCCTCCGTCTTCTCTGTTAGCCCTCGTCTGTGCCTCGTGCACTTGGCTGGCCCTGGAACCTTATAGGCTTCCCTCCCGCGGTGGTTGTGTTTCGTCACCCTGCCATTCCGCCATGGACAGGTAAAGTCTCGGCCGTTTCCTACGTCTCGCCTGGCTGGGCCGGACGTCGGGCTTCGCTCGAGCTACTGTTGTTTTCTCTCCGCATTTCACAGTGAGTTTTGAGTGTTTCTTGATTTCGAAGCTTTAAATGGCGGGGTTCGTTTCCCGCCGCCGGTCGCCTTTCATGTTTGGGTATGGGTTGCAGTTACCAAGTGCGCCTCTCCCCAGTACGGCGACTTCCAGTGACCTACTGTCCGGTACTTTGTGCTTCGTCACTCGGCCGTTCCGCCATGGAAAGGTAAAGTCTCGGCCGCTTCCTACGTCTCGCCTGGCTGGGTCGGGCTTCGCTCGAGCTACTGTTGTTTTCTCATTGCATTTCACTGTCAGTTTCGCGTGTTTCTTAAATTTCGAAGCTTTAAATGGCGGCGTTGTTACCCGCCGCCGGTCGCCTTTCATGTTTGGGTTTGGGTTGCAGTTACCAAATGCGCCTCTCCCCAGTACAGCGACTTCCAGTGACCTAGTGTCCGGTGCTTGTGCTTCGTCACTCTGCCGTTCCGCCATGAAAAGGTAAAGTCTCGGCCGCTTCCTACGTCTCGCCCTGTGGGGCCGGACGTCGTGCTTGGCTCGGACTTCTGTTTGTTTTCTCTCCGCGTTTCACAGTGAGTTTCGCTCGTTCCTTACTTCGGACCTTTAACTGGCGGCGTTAGTTGCCCGCCGCCTGTCACCTTTCATGTATGGGTATATGTTGCAGTACCAAGTGCGCATCTGCCCAGGACGGCGACTTCGTGGCCTGGTGTCCGCCACACAGTCTGTCGACCGGGTGCCGCCTGCTCCTCTGTCATCGGCTGCGCTGGCTGCCCCTCTTGACTGGAGGTTCCCGGTCTCTACTCTGGTTCCACCGCCGAGCGACCCGCGACTTTCCGCCTTCCTGGGGACCTCCCGCGGCACGGTGGGATTGTTCAAGCTCCCCTCGTACTTGGGATACCTCACGTCTCTGGTAAGTTTGTAGCTTCTTCGTAGACGCGTTAAGCCCGCTGACTCCTCCGGCGAGTCGCCAAGCCGGCTACGTGCCCCCCTCCTTAAAAAAGGAGCCCCGGGCACCGCGACCTTGTCGCCTTTAGTTCACGCGTCGGCCTTCGGCCAAACCTCAAGCCCGCTGACTCCTCCGGCGAGTCGCCAAGCTGGCTACGTGCCCCCCTCCTTGAGCCCCAGGCACCGCGACCCTTGTCGCTAATTAGTTTAAGCGTCGGCCTTCGGCCCTCCTGCTAAGCCCGCTGACTCCTCCGGCGAGTCACCTAGCTGGCTACGTGCCCCCCTCCTTGAGCCCCGGGCACCGCGACCTTGTCGCCTGTTACTTACAAGAAAAAAAAAATGAAAAAAAAAAGTTGACGCTTGGCCACGAGGCCCTCCTGAGCCCGCTGACTCCTCCGGCAAGTCGCCAAGCCGGCTACGTGCCCCCCTCCTTGAGCCCCGGGCACCGCGACCTTTGTCGCTAATTAGCTTATGCGTCGGCAAGCCCGCTGACTCCTCCGGCGAGTCGCCTAGCCGACTACGTGCCCCCCTCCTTGAGCCCCGGGCACCGCGACTTTGTCGCTAACTAGTCTACGCGTCGGCCTTCGGACCTGCTCAGCCCGCTGACTCCTCCGGCGAGTCGCCAAGCCGGCTACGTGCCCCCCTCCTTGAGCCCCGGGCACTGCGACCTTGTCGCCTATTGTAGACGCGTTGGCCTTGCGGCCCCTCCTAAACCTGCGGACTCCTCCGGCGAGTCGCCGAGCCGCTATGTGCCCCCGCCTTGAGCCCTGGGCACCACGACCTTGTCACCAATTCGTTCACGCGTCGGCCTTCGGCCCCAGCCTTAAGTCCGCTGACTCCTACGGCGAGTCGTCTAGCCGACTATGTGCCCCCCTCCTTGAGCCGGGCACCGCGACCTTGTCGCCTTCGTTCTCACTTCGGCCTCAGTCTCTGGGCCTGCTGACTCCTACGGCGAGTCGCCAAGCCGCTTGTGCCCCTCCTTGAGCCCCGGGCACCGCGACCCTTATCGCCTGTTGGTACCCTAGTCGGCCTTATAGCCCTCCTTCCAACCCGCTGACTCCTCCGTCGAGTCCCCCAGCCAGCTACGTGCCCCCTCCTTGAGCCTCGCGCTCTGCGTCTGGTTCGTCCTTCACGTACCTCGGGACTTCGGGCCGTTTCCCCTGGCGCCTACGGCCTTCCACGTTTTCACCGGTTCTCGTCTGTTCACCGAAGTGAAGCTTCATCGCGCTCTGTTAGCACTTGGATGGGTGCCCCCTGGGGTACACCCAGTGCAGTGGGGATCGACGTCTTCGCCCTCGTCGCCTGGATAGTTGCGGCGCCCGACGTTCGTCGCCCGCCCGCTCAACTCCCTCCGGTGTCCCTGTCGACCTTCGCCTTGTGCTCGGCGCTGTCGTTCTCCTCGGGACATCCTCTTCCCCGCTCCCTGCATCCTTCGCCTCCAGCGTCTCCCCGACCCTCTCCGGTGGATGACTCGGCGTCCTGCGTTCGCCGCTGGCCTGCTGGCGTCCTAGCCTTTGGCTCCCCGGTTCGCTGGCCACTCGCTCCCCTTCGTTCTCGCGGCCTCCGGTGGTTCCGCCGGCGCTCGTGCTTGCGGCAACCCTTCCCAGCTCTAGCGGATCTTCCGCGTGGCTTCGAACCCTCCGCCCCTTGCCTTCCTTCGTTCGTGGTGGCCTGGCTCCTTCCTGGCCATCTCCCCTGATGCGACGTCGCAGCTCTACCGTGCTCCTGTGGGTACCCGCGTCTTTCGGCCCTGCCTGGCAGTCTCTGAAGGAACCCTTCTAGGCCTGTGGGCCCAGCGCCACCCTTGTGGATTGAGTTCCCGCCCCTTCGGACCAAGGCCCTCGCCCTTCGCGCGCAGGTCTCCGCTCTTCCTTGGGAAGTTGCGATGCTGCTCGTCGCTCGCCACGGCTCCCCCGCCTCGGACCCTTCGCATCGCCTTCAGCCCTGGGTCGTCGCCGCCAGCCTGGACCTACCCATTGCTTCTATGCGTCCCCATGCCTCCCGCCCCCGCCGTTGTCTTCGCTTGCCGTCGACAGGACCGTTTCCAGCTCGGCCTCTCCGGTGTGGTCTCCCCCTCAGCCCTGAGTCCTTGCGTGGATCGTGGATGCCTTGGTTGCCCGAGACCTTCGATCTTCCGCCAGCCGTTCTCTTCCTTGGTCGACCTGCTTCTGCGGTATCAGTCAGTGGTCCCTCTTCGTAGGGCAGGGATGCTCTCCTCCTCTGGTTTGCTCGCCTGGTCGCCCTGGTCAGCGCCAACAGTCCGACCTCTCGCCCTCTCGCCACTTGTTCACCTGGGGATGGATTTGGTGACCGACCGCAACTTGGTGCGTCTTCCTGAGCCTCGGATCCAATTCGTGCCTTTCTAGCCCGCGGGTAGCTGCAGACGCGGCGGTCCCCACCTGACTGTGGCTCCAGCTCCTCCTCCTGATGAGTGCAGCGGCTGATCTCCTTCCCTCGGTCTTCTGTACTCCACCTCTGGAGGCCGTCCTCCGGCGATCTCTCTACCCTGGTGCCGATCTCTCCTGTGCTGCGGCCCATCGGCTTCGCTGGACGGACATTCTTGGCTCGGCTCCCGGATTCCCCCTGACCCCGCCACTGCCCGTCTCTTGCTGCGTCGTTGCCGGTCTCGACGGTTGGGGCACTCTCCTTCCGAATTTTCGCTCGTCGGCCGGCCGCTGGCCCACGAACCTGACTTCGCGGCACGTCAACCCGCTGGGACTGGTTGCAGTCGGCAGGCCCTCGGCGCTTGGCGTTACGATCTTCGGACTCGGGACCTCCTCGTCCTTCCGACAACCCCTCATTCGTGGCTTGCCTTCAGACGCAGGAGGAACCCGCTCTCCCGACCTCTGCTTCCTCCTCTATCGCCCCTTCGCTGGTGCGAGGACAGCGACTTCTCCCTCCCAGCCCGTCACACTCCAGGTCACCTGTTCGTCCTGGCTGCCTACCTCTTGCAACGGAGGCAGCTTCTTCACACGGATTGCGCCCTACGCTGGGACATCCTTCGCTGGTTCTGCGCTTCGATCCCTTGGGACAGACTGGTCGCTTACACCTACCCTCCGGCGGTCCTGGTCCTCAGTCCTGCTCAGCCTCCGGGGATGCAATGCAGTCCTTCTCCTGGTGGCCGTTCTCCTGGACCGGATTGTGGACTTCCGACCTTCTCAATCTCGCCTCGGGCTCACCCTCCCTCTTCCCACCCCCCGCACGATGCTCGAGCAGCGCCGACAGCTGCTCTTCCACCCCTGCCCCGAGCGACTTCTCCTACACGCCTGGCGATTGTGCAGCAAGCTCTCTCTGCTGGAGGCTTCTCAAGTGCGACTGCAGACGCTATCGCTTCAGCCCGCAGACCTTCTACCAGACGTGTCTACGAGGGAAAGTGGCGTGCTTTGTGCCTGGTGCTCTGACCGCCGCCTCTCCACCGTCGGCCTGACGACTCCTCAGCTCGCAGACTTCTTCGCTGGCTCGTCCAAGACCAAGGTTGGCTCCCCTCTGGTGCAGCAGCTACACCTCTTGATCGCCGACGCCTACCGTCACCTCAGCCGTCCCGACCCAGCGCCTGCAAGGACCTGCCCGACCTTATGGCGCGTTTCGGCGTGCAGCGTCCGGTCTCCCGCTCCCTTGTCCTGCACTGGGACCTCCCTGGTCCTCTCCTGGCTGACTTCGGACCATTGAACCGCTCCATCTGGCCCGCTTCGCTGACGTGACTCGGAGACCTGCTTCCTGATGGCCCTTGCCACAGTGCCCGCGTCAGCGAGCTCCACACGCTCTCGTCTCGCCCCGCCGGCCTGCAGTTCTGAGTGGATGGCTCCGTTCGGCTACTCCCGGATCCTTCCTTCTCGCTCAGCCTAGGTCTCCCTTGACAGCGCCTCCGGTCATCGCCACTCGGCCGCTTACACGACCCGGCTTCCTCGGGGGACTCCGCAGCAAGATCCGGTGCAGGCTCTTCGTATCTACCTGCGTCGCTCCAAATCCGTGCAGAGGGGACGGACTCGTCTCTTGCCGCCAACCGCCGGCAGAACCGGCTTCTCAGCCCAAACGTTCTCCTCCTCGCTCCGCTGGGTATTACGGTCCGCCTATTGCGACCTCTCCCCACAGGGAGCCGAGGCACTGAGGAACCGCGCCCATGGAGTGCGCGCTAGGGCCGCACGTCTCGCCTTCGCCGCGCCTGTGTGGTCAAGGACATTGTGGATGAGGTGGGGTGGCAGGACGAATCTACCATCGCCCGCTTCTACTTCCGTGCCCTGACAGTCCAGCGCGACAACCTTACGCTGGTGGGCAACTCCTGCGGCGCAACACTCCCTCCAGGCGCCTCGGCGCTTTAAGTGGCACTTCGCTAAAATTGTCGGGAGTGTGTGATCAGGAGTGACGGGCCGTCTTCGTCCCTGAAGAGGTTTCTTAAAGGGATTGTGCGGCACCCTCCTCCTTTTTGGCATTCTTCCTGACAGTCATGTCATCGGTAATGTGTTTTGAGGAAACAAATTAATTTTTCTCTAAAATGTATTTTTTCGAAAAATACTTACCGATGACATGACTCGGAGGTCCCTCCCTCCTCCCCACTTGCCGCTGGTAACTCCGTAGACAACTGGCTAAAGGA
Source organism: Semisulcospira habei (assembly GCA_036245525.1). NCBI lineage: Eukaryota > Metazoa > Mollusca > Gastropoda > Semisulcospiridae > Semisulcospira > Semisulcospira habei. Next base: position 94,055,454 of record BTPG01000007.1, on the reverse strand, counting down.
GACACCACCGGGCACGTGACCGGATGGGCAGGGGAGGCTACTCTCGCCCCTGTTAGGGATCCCCGAGAGCCTCCTGGGGGGACCCTTTGGGTCTTAGGCTAAAATTGGTAAGCAAGTAGACTATTTCCTGACAATCATGTCATCGGTAAGTATTTTTCGAAAAAATACATTTTAGAGAAAAATTAATTTTTCTCATCAAACATTTTTCCATTGATATGACACACTTGTTTGTTGAATGTCGATCATATAAAGTAGTTATGGTCTGTTATGTGAGTAGAGGGTCATCCTGGGCACCTTTTGAGAGTTAGCCATTTACAATTTGATTCCCCCCCCCCCCCCTCCATGAGAAATTAAACCTTAACAACCTTAACAATCAGAATCAGGATAACTTTATTGACTCTGAAAACTTAAGTTGTCAAACGCAAACTATTCTTTACCACTTTATGCTTCTTGCATAATGTTATAATAAAACTTTGAAATTCTGTATCATATGGTTTGATGTGATTAACCCATATCATACTGAGGCTAAAAGCTTCAAATTTGTACACTGCCATGTGCAGGCTACATTATAGTACTTGTTGTCGACCAATGACTTTATTTCAAGGGTAGTGCCAGAATAGCTTGGCATCTCTGGGCGCCAAGCTATTCTGGCATTATCCTTGAATTATTTTAGTCAAACTTATTTCACTCACTGGTGTATTCCAAATGATAAGGGTTAAGTGAAAGGGTATTTTATTTTTCCATAGGGCCACCACCAGCCGTTCCAGATCCTGCAGCAGTGGGACCAGCTGTGTGCATTGTACACTGATGCCAAGTGTGATGAGATTCGTGACAGTGAGCCTGTTCTCATGGTTCAGCGTGATGTCTTTTACCCCAAAGACCAGGTAAGTGTTAAAATTTGTGCTTACAGCTTACTGATGTAGGCTGCCGCCGACACAAGCTTATAAGTGTACCACTATTGTAGAGGCGGCAGCAGGGCGGGGAAAAGGAGGGGCAAATGGTAAGGGGCGCAGGAGTGGGGGGGCACTGAACATTTCTGACCTGCTAAAACGTGCAAGCTAGGGGTATTTAAATTTTATCTTTTTTTTTTTTAATTTTTAATATCAGCATTCCTTTGCTGTTTGCATCAACATGGTGGATTACTTTTCTTGTGATGTCAGCTCTGATCACAAAGAATTTACAAGTTTTAATTTAGAAGGACTGAGCAGAAGAGGTTGTTGGATCGGAAATGATTGCAATCTCTTAAATTTCATGTATGGAGTGATTGTGAATACATGTTCATTCACAGTTGTGGACAATTATCATGTTTCTGACTCAATTTTTTTACTTGAAATGATACATATGACTGCTGTTTTATCTTTGGTTACTTTTAGTTCTGATGAGATTACATTGTACCTATGCTTTGCAAAGAGCATCTGCTGCTAGTGGGATAGAGGGTAGAATAGGAAACATAAGCGCTTGCATTTTTGGTGAGACAGGGTGATATATTTATTCTTCATTAGCACACATTAGCACAAATTCCAATTACCGGTACGTGGTCTGTCTTTTGTCTCCCAGGTAATGTGATATAACAAGGCTGATCTGTATGGCACTTTTTAGCATGTTCACTCGACATGTAACTGCCACAGTTGTGTATCTTTTAAAATTTCTGTACAGCAAAACCTTCACTTGTTGAAAGGTCAACACAGAGTGTGTGTTAATAATACTTTTATACCATTTGATTTTGCAGGAAGTGTTTGTGACAGATCAGCAGATGCTGTGCCTGTTGTACCATGAGGCAAAGTTCAATGTTGTGCAAGGTCGTTTTGCCCTCTACATGGAGGACTATCATCGTCTGGCTGGACTACAGGTATTTACACAACACACACACACACACATCAGTGTGTTTTCTTCCACTTTTCCCGTCCATACTATTTAAACCTGCAACAGGGGTATTGAAGCAATCGCAGACTGAGAGCAGCATTTGGTGTCCGGCTGTCAGTGCGTAAAGAAGAATGGAGAAAGAAATACGCTTAGAAAAGACAGTTACAACACAGGTATGTTGTAACTGTCTTTTCTAAGCGTGTTTCTTTCTCCTTTGGGTACTTCTTTGCATGTTTCGCACTTAGCAGTCACCTTTTTGGTCTGGATTTTGTCAGTGTGTAAGCATCACATTGTTGGCTGGCTGTGTATACACTGTCAAGCTGACCGTCAGATGTTATTCTTTAACACATTGAGGCCTTATATTGAAATTCTCAAATTTAGAGTTGTTGTGTGAAGAAGTACATTCTGCCTTTTTAAGGCAAAAGACAGTAACTGAGAAAGTCCATATTTAAATTATTCAAGGTTGGTGCCAGTTGTACCATAGGGTTCAGTGGGTGAAACAGTGTTTCAGTAGCTTGAACTATGCAAGGATTGACAGTTCACCCCTTTATTTATACTCATGTGCTATTACAATGCACTAATTTATGAGGGTAGGACAATTTTCATAAAACCCCATTTACTGCTTATAAATAATTCACAGCTTTATAAGCAGAATGTCTTTTCTGTTTCTCCCTCTTAAATGCTTCTTTCTCGGACAGAATCACAGAGAGAGGTGAAGGTCAGAGAGGGAGAGAGAAATAGATTTTTTTTTTATTGTTAAATAGAGAAATAGATATTTTATTATTGTTTCATACAGATTTTTTTTTTATTGTTAAATAGAGAAATAGATATTTTATTATTGTTTCATACAGACTTACCACCAGATAACCACCGCATGGCAGTGTACCACAACATTCAGCCTACTTGTGGACCTGCCCTATGAAATGGGAAATGTAGTTTGTCAAATGCTGGTGATGTTTAACTCATTCAGCCTGACGCACGTATTTCCCAAATTTTGGAGGCATCATCTAACAACTATGCACCTGTTGCAGGAGATGGATTGATCATGTTAATTCAAGGGTAGTGCCAGATTAGCTTGGCACCTGTGCCAGATTAGCTTGGCGCCCATCTCCTGCTGTAGTGCATCAGGGCTGAATGGGTTAACATGCCAAAACTAACGGTATTTCTAATCTGCAGGGATGGGAATTGTCCGCGAAAACGCGGGATTCCGCGGGGGAAGGAAATTTGTCCGCGAAATTGAAAAGGCGTCTCCGCGAAAAAATATCGTGGGTAGCAAAACGAGCAAAGCACCGGTTTTCCTCCGCGGGCAGGCTATGACGCGGCAGGCTGCGTTCGCGGCACTCACTGGTCACCGCTCAGTGCGCCGCGCGCTGCGCAGTAACCTAGGCGGGCAGACGCGCTCAGAAAGAAGCCATTCTTGCGGTGTAGTACGTACTTTCATTGTGTTGATCAACATGGCTTGCGGCGGCGTGACTCGTCTTGTGAATCGTGGCGGTAAATTTGACGATTCAAGCAGTCGTAAGAAGTGGAAATTGGACTGGATATCGGCCAAAGTAAAGTTAAACAGTCGTAGGTCCAACGCCAAGGGGTGGTGTGGTGGGTGGGTGAGTGCGGCCAAGCTGTCCGAAAAACCGCTAGTTTCTGGCTGCCCAGTGCTTGCCGATGACGGCATCGTGTTTGTTCAGGACCCTCCTTTTCCCCTCTTAGCACCAGCCAGCAGTCCAGCGGCACTGTCCGTCCCAGAGAGCCAGCTCTGTCTTTTTCTTTTGTTATATTACTCAGCTGGCAAACCGCAGGTAGAGGTAGTGCGTTGAGATATCTGAACTAATATTTTTTTTAATGAAAAATTCAGGCTAAATTTTGAAACATTGAACAATATTTCTAGAGATCGTGGAATTTAATATGTACACTACATACCTATCAGAACTCCAAATTTATCTGCCCACACACTGGGTTTCATATAGTATGTGAAACTACATCTTTTAGTTTTAGTCCACACTTTAACCAGTACTGAATAACATCCTAACTTTAAGATACAAACGAGGCTGGTAGGGTAAAAAAAGCTAGGTATGCATCCACAATCTCGGGGGGGGGGGGGGGGGGGGGGGGGGGGGGGGGTCATGATCTGTGTCAATTGCAGTTGTACTGATCTGGACACTGTTTCCAGGCAAAATGAACCCTAGAGGGGACAGAAAAGTGAAGTGTTGTATGGGTGACAGTCAACTGCACAAGATAAACATTGGGCTGTTGGCACCAGTTTGATGAGTTTTGTAACTTCACCCTGCGGTCAGGGGGTATTGGATTTCCCTGAAATTTCAGGGACTCGGGTGGCGTTGGAGCGGCTAAGACTGTAGTGGGTGAGAAAGTTCAGACTTTGAAAAAACGCGCGGGCACAAGCATTCGCAAAGTTGACGTTAGTCAGTGGATGGTGCCGAAGTTTTCAGAGTTTTTTGCCAGGCCAATTCCCATCCCTGAATCTGTCTTCTCCTTTTAGGCGCTGATTCACCTTGGCAAATACTCCCCACAGACTCATGTTTTGGCAGACTACCGAGCAAACCTGGTACAGTTTTACCCTGAGCACATGTACACCAAGGAGCGTTTCCTCTTCTTCGCCAAAGCGAAAGCACATGCCCAGGACTGCGAAGAGATGTTCATGGATGCTCACAGAAAAGTGAGCACACATTCTCTATCTTTCTCACAACAAGGGTACATTTTTGGCTCACATGCAAAAGTGAGTCTATTTTTTGGGCCAGTGGTTGTCTGCCCGTCGTCCATGGTCCATCATCTGTCGTCCATCGTCCATGGTAAACTTTAACATTGTCATTTTCTCGGAGGCTATTCAAGCCACAGTCTTCAAACTTGGCCCAAGGATACTTTGTGGCAATACCTTTCTAAACATGCCATTGTTTCTTCAAACTCCTTACTGATGGCATTACTATTAGGAATGGTACATTAAGCTTATCAATTTCAGCATAAGTTCCCTTGTTGTAAACTTACACAAGGGAAGCAACTCCTAGAAGGAGTAACCAAGTGCTTGAGTATCCTCCCTTCCTCCATATAAGCCATGTGAGCAGTGGTGCCACTCCAGTCTTACGCTTAGCTTCACCTTGAATGGATTACCGTGTTCAGCCTTCACGGATATCTTCGACTGTGTTGGTGTTTGGTGTTGGTGGTTGGTTTTAGATTACCTGGCTTCCCTACCGGTCGTCGCTCTGGATATGGCAAGGTAAGGCCTCCAAGGCTGTGCAGATCCACACTTTTAGTTAGCAGTTAGCAGCGGGCGGGTGCCGCTGAGTGCAAGATAAGCCATCTGTGGCTGTAGCCCAGCGTGGGGGCAATTAATCATTAGCACGTGCCTGGTCACCTAGACTGGAAAAGCTGTTCATGGTGCTGGAAAGGAGTGCTCTGCCATTACCCTAGTACTGTGTGTACCAGCTGACAGGCTCAATGCTGTCGGTGTCGGCACACTGCAGCGGAAACGCTCAAAAGTGTTAGTAACTAAACATTCACAAAATGCTTTTTTTTCTCAAGAATGTCATTATAACATGAGTGTAAATTGGTAGCTGATAAAATTTGCTTTTTTTTCATACTAAACATGCCCATGCTGCTTACTACCAGCACACCTTCAAGAGCAGTTACATTTCATATTTGCAATACAATGAACATGCACTGACAAAATAAAGCGTTAACTTTGAAGCTCAATCTGTTGTGCATGTAGGTTTTCTGCGGGATGAAAAAGTTGATGTATCTAGCCTCTACTGTTATCACTTACTAGATTTCCAGGGCCATTCCTGCTAGAGCAACACTAGCGTCAGAAAGCACTCCACTGCTGAGAAACTGGTACTTTGGCTACCAGGGACCCTGTGCTGGGACGACCGGGCCCCCGGCCCTCCCACACAAGCGGCCTCGGACAGTGAGGGACTGTCCTCTCGCTGGGCTATTCCTCCGCTGCTTGTTCCTTCCATCGTGCCCACCCACTCAGTGCAGGAGCGCGGTCCCGCAAGACGAAGACCGTCCAGCCCAGGCGTTATCCCTCTCTAGCTTGCCCACCCGCCCGGATTCAGGGCGTGGTCCTGCAAGGCGATGGCCACCCAGCCACGAAGTGCAGCCCCTGGACTTTGCCGCCAGCCTCGATCTGTCGGACGTGTACCTTCACGTCCTCATACACCCAGCAGCTCGGCGTTACCTATGCTTCGCCTTCCAAGGGGTGGTGAACCAGTTCCGAGCCCTCCCCTTCGGTCTCAACCTCAGCCCCTGGGTATTTACGAGGATCATGGACGCGGTGGTGGCCAAGGCCAGGCAGGCCTCGTCCAACCCTATCTCCAACTACCTGGATGAGCTGCTCCTCAGGAACCAGGATGCCGCTGTGCTACAGGTGGACAGGGACACCCTTCTGTCCCTGCTGCACCAGCTCGGTTTCCTAGTCAACTTGGGGAAGTCGGACCTCTCTCCGTCCCGCCGGTTCGTACACCTCAAAATGGAACTTCCTGACCGACCTCAACAGGGTGCGAATTTCCCGAAGCGCGCGTTCGGAAGCTGGCAGAGATGGCCCACCAGGTCTTCTGCGCTTAGACTGCCCCGGCCAGGGTCTGGTTACAGCTTCTAGGCCTCATGAGTGCAGTGGTGGACCTCTTGGCTGGCATGCGTCCAAGGATGGGCAAACTACTTTTGAAAAGTAGTCCGCTACACTACAGTTACATTTGTAAAAAATAGTAGTTCGCTACTTTACAATTACATTTTGAAGAAATGTAGTTCGCTACTTTTACGCTACTTTACAAAAAGTAGCTAACTACTTTTCAAACTACTTTTTTTAAAAATCTGTAATCACAACTGGGTCTGATAAGTATTTTGAAGTTCAAGTAAATAATCAACTTTCAGTAATGTCAAAAATAGGAAAACAAAAGCAGCTTATATATACACTGACAGTGATGTCTAGTATAAAACATAAATACAGCCACAAGGTTGTATAGGCAGTTGAGAATAAATGGGCTAAAGAAGTTAATTGATCATTCAATGATTGATGAAAACACTGACACTTCCTTATAAACCTTTCTTAGAGTTGTACTTAACCAACACTTTTGCCTCAAAGTTAGAATCAGTAACTCTGGCTCTAATCTTTGTTAAAATAAGTCCAGCCTGACTAAACAGACGCTCAACTGCTGCACTGCTGGGCAATGAGGTGTTCGTCCTCAGGAAGACAGCTTTGACGCCAGGGTACTTGTCCAATTCATCCAGGGATTTGGCCAGTCCCTCTGTCAGGTAGGCTGTAGACTCGGCCACGTCAGCGACATTATCAAAGAGAATGAAGTCCTCATCGGTTTGAGACTTGACTGCTGTCTGGGCTGGTGGCTTCAAGGACATCACTTCATTAGTCAGCAGCATCTTCGCTGTCTCCTTAAGATTTACATTTCCTGTCCAGGAAAGCTTGAGTCTGAAACCGAGACAATGAAAAATATTACAATCATCGTCATAAGGCCATAAATAAAGCAACAGTATATAATTCACTAACCATAAAAAAAGCAATTAATCAATGTTTAATTTAACAGCAAAATTCTGAGGAAATAACTTAGGTGAAGAACACATTAAAACAATACCTTGGATCCGATACAGCAGCTAGCAAGGTGTCCCTGTCTTCATATGCCTCCTTGAATCGGATCGCAATCCCTTGGAGAACAGCATCTGCCAGGGGCCTGCAGATTTCGAGCTTGCACTTCTCCAGCTCAGTTCTGGCCTTCATAGTCTCAAGCTGAGGCAGTAGGCTACCCAAGCCTACACATTTCTCTCCTTGCAGATAATCGAGGCTCTTTGCAACCGGACCCATCACCTAAAACAGAAAAAGATAAAATTCATGAAAAAAATATGGCCATTTCATGTGCAGACCTTTTCACACTTAGTCATAGACATAGTATAACTTTTTGGACATATACAATGCATTGTTAAGTACTCACCATGACAAATTCTTTCATAAAGAGATGGTCCCTGCTGGTGAAGCGTGCAAGGCCCAACTTGTCGCAGATCTTTCCCAGGCTGTCAGGGGACAGATCACTGAGGCACTTAACTGCATCAAAGGTGGAATTCCACCTGGTCTGGTTTGGGATGATAAGCTGTTTGCCCGTCTCTTCCTTGATGTTCTCTGAAACAAACAAGCAAACGAAATATACATGATCTCATTCACTGAATGAAATATAATAAACACACTGAATCAAATATAATAAATATGGAATAACAAGCAGAATCTGCAAATGCTAAGCAAACGCATAAAAGCAATGATAGACAAATATGAAAAAAATTACCTGCTGCAAGCACAGTTTTGGACTGTTTAGTCCATAATGCAGATGCCTTGCCAAACATTGACCTGCTAGCGGTCTTAAAAGTGTGGCCCTGGAGAGCCGCCTCAGAATCCTTGCTAGCAACAAGGTTGATGGTATGTGCTGCACATCGCAGATGAGGGGGGAGAACAATTGTTGACCCTGATGATGGCCCCTCCCCCAAAAAGTCATATGAAGTGACTTCATCCTGCTCCTCATCATCATCACTTTGGTCTTCTGCGCATGGACTACCGGTCTGCCCAAAGATTCTGCAAAAGAAAAATAAAATGTAGACAAAATACAGGTCAAATAAATGAATTTAAACAAAATAGCAAAAGAAAATTTATATCAGTTGAAATTTTAAAAATGCAAAAGAAAATGCTGCTTTATAGATATGATAGAATAACATGTTTTACTTATATGTTACACACCTGAAGGCCTTGACAAAGTTTGATCCATTGTCAGTCACTATCCGATGAACTTTGTTCTGGATCTTGTATTCCTTGAGGATGGAATCTAAGTGCTCAGCCAGCACATCATATGTATGAGGCCCTTTGATGCGCCGACATGCAAGGGCTGCGCTTTTTCTTTCATAGCCGTGCAGGTACTCCAGGTAGTGGCATGTCACTCCAAGGAATGATCTAAAAGAGTAAAAAGACAAACAAAACCAGTTGCTTAGTTGAAAATTAATTTTAAAAAATTCACGCACCCACCCCCTCCTGAAAAAACTCGACAAAAATGAAAAGGACACAAAGATGTACTTTAAAAAAAAAAAACAGTCATCTGGCAACTACCATCACTCATAGTCATACTTATGACAGGTGAACATGAATATGAGCAAAGTATCACTTGCCTATGATGAGCAGTCCAGCAATCAGCGGTGGCACACACTTGCTCAACTCTTTCAAGATCCTCAATGATTATTTTCTTCAGCTGCTTCATCTTGTCCTATAACAGAAATCAAAGCAACTGAGAAGTTGGAACAACAGTGTTCATCATCTTAGTATCTTTTAATCTGTATAATTTTGTAAAACTAAATATACCCCACTTGAGGCTTATCCCATAGTGTATTACTAAGGTAGACAATAGGCATGCGTTATCAATCAAAATGTACTGTTCTTACCTCCAACAGAGTATTTGCCTTCTTTCTGCTGAGAAGGTCATCTGCTGGCTGGCCGGACAATTTGCTGACAAATTCCTTGAAGTTCTGGCTATCAAGGAGGCTGAACGGCATGTTGTCTCCAAGGAGAAGGTCCACAACTGCTCTGTCAATTTGCTCCTTAGACAGTTCAGTCTTCTTGGACAGCTTGATCATTTTGGTGATAGGCGGCTGTTCGACACTGTCCTCCCTCTTTCGTTTTCTTGTTTTCTCCTGAGCTTTCTGCATTTTCTCCAAAAGGAGAGGATGTTTCCTCTGAAACACAGTTAAATAACTATTTGAGCTTTGTTTATTTATTTCTTACTAATATTTTATATATATATATATATATATATATATATATATATATATATATATATATATATATATATATATATATATATATAATTTGGCATATGCTTGTTTTAGCCCCACCCAGCAGTCAGTTACTGGGACAACAACTCCCCTACTAAATCTGTTTTAATTTTAACTTTTATACTATACAGAAAAATCAGCATTTTATTTCCAATTCACATTCAATAGCCTATCCCAAACAATGAAATGAAAGTATTTCCCAGTCCGTAATGTGGTTCAGTGACACAGGTGCCTTTTCTTAAATATACAATATCTTTAGTATTATTTCAAATTATTATAATCATAGCCATCAATACTTAGGCTTACCTATTTATTTTCATCATTATGATTATATTTATTATTATCATTATTATTTTTCTTTTGATTTTCCCCCCTTTGTTTTGTTCATAAATTTGTAACATACAAAGGCGTAGCAAATATCATTTTTGTTCCCACTTACCCCCTTCCAAGACCATCCATACTCAACTTGGTCTAAACGTTTTATCACAATGTCAGAACGTAAATTTAAAAATTGTGTTCAAAAAGACTAAGCTAAATAAAATAAATAAATGCAACAAAAAAAAAAAATTAAAAAAATGAAGTATGCCAGGCATTGCCAACATCATACATTTATTCTAGGCTTTTCTGTAATATAAATTAATTCCGAAGCTTTGTGTTCTGTTTTGTATCAAAAAGTACAGAGATCAAAGGGCATGATTGATGATTCACCTGTTGTGTTCCCAGCCATTCTAATAATTCTAATACTAGTAATAGATGACAATAGATCGGCATTCACTCGGACAACTCCCCTACTAAATTTAAAACCGATTAATACGGAAAAGCCGCCATTATGTTTTATAGGCTATATCAGTATATACTGTTCAGCACTCCAAACAAGAAAATGGAATTCTTTCCGTAAATGAAAATAAATTAATATAGCTTTTGTCATCCCAGGTGAATGCCGATAGAATAAAACCGGACGCATTTCTCATAGGCCTATAAATGTAAGAAAATCAAAATAGGAAAACTCAAAAATTCAACAAACCTTGAGATGAAGCCTAAGATTGGATGCTGTCGTCTTGCTCGCTGAATACTCTTTGCATCCGTACTTGCATTTGAATATAAATGCATTGTCCTTTTCTTCTTTGAGATGAAAAAATTCTAGATACGGTTCAAACAAAGTGGGAAGTTTCTCCATCTTCTGCGGTCAAAAATTTGTGCGTTCTGTGCTTGATTTGAAGAACAAAGAGCTGACTGACGCGCGCTTCAGTTTTGAAAGTCACGTGGCTTGCTATTGCTATCAGCCAATCACAATCATGCTTCCATTCGCTGAGCGAGCGATCAATCTCGCGCGAGACAGTAATTTCGCCACTCGCTTCGGCTTGGCTGAAAGGGATCCCGGCAAGTCACACGGCAAGGAAAGTAGCGTAGCGAAAGATACATTTTCGCTACTTCGCTACTGACAAATTAGTAGTTCGCTGCTTTACAACTACTTTTTTAAAATATGTAGTTTGGATCGTTACAAACTACTCCAAATAGTAGCGAAACTACAAAATGTAGTCGCTACTCTCGCTACTTGCCCATCCCTGCATGCGTCCACTGGGAGTTGCGGCTCAGCCTCCAGGAGGTCCTAGTGCTGTCCGACAACTCGACCGTGGTGGCCAACATTCAGAAGCAGGGCGGGACACGCTCCCCGTCCCTCTGCATGCTCCTTTATCAGGTGCTTCTGTGGTGCAGAGACCATGGTATCTCGCTGCGGGCGCGGCACATCCCCGGCTGTCTAAATGTCCTCGCTAATAACCTCTCTCGGCAGGGGCAGCTCCTTCACACGGAATGGTCCATGCGTCCGGATATCTTCCAGTTAATTTGCGAGCGCTCTGAGACGCCCATGATCGACCTGTTCGCGACAAGATGGAAAACGCAGCTCCTGCTCTTCGTCTCGCCCATCTCAGACCCTCTGAGAGGGCCTCATCGCTTAACCTACCCGCCGACGGTATTGGTACCCAAGGTCCTCCTGAAGCTCAGGGACAGTAACACGCTTCTGCTCCTAGTGGCTCCGCTCAATTGTAACAGGAGCTGGACCACCGACCTGTTGAGCCTCGCCACATACCCTACCCTATGACTGCCCACTCCACACTCGATGCTGAAGCAGCCCAGACGGAATCTCTTCCACCTTTGCCCGGAGCGGCTTCTCTTACACGCCTGGAGGTTGTGCTGCAGGCCCTCGCCGCAAAGAGGCTTCTCGCGTGCGGCTGTGGAGGCTATTGCTGCAGCCCGCAGAGTCTACGAGGGGAAGTGGAGGGTCCTGCAGTCCTGGTGTGAGTCCGAGCACCTTTCCCCTATGGCACTAATGACACCCCAACTCGCTGATTTCTTCCTTTGGCTTTTCAGGGTACAGAGCTTGGCGCTGATCGCCATCAGAGGTTACCTTGCCATGATCGCAGACACCTACCGGCACCTGGGCCTGCCGGACCCAGGGGCGTGCAAGGACCTCTCAGACTCTGATGGCCCACTTCGAGCTCCAGCGCCCAGTCTCTTGCTCACTGGTTCTATGCTGGGACCTGCCGTGGGTGCTCACGTGGCTGAATTCGGACCGATTCGAGCATCTACCCTTGGCGTGTCTCGCAGACGTGACCAGGAAGACTTGCTTCCTTCTTGCCCTTGACACAGCGGCCAGAGTGAGCGAGCTGCACGCGCTCTCAGTGGAGCCATCCTGACCAACCCGACCTTCTTGGCAAAGAATAGGCTATTCTCGGCCGCGGCACTAGTGATACGCCTCCGCCCGCTTAAGGGGGTCGACCAGTCCCCGGAATCCCGTCAGCAGGACCCGGTCAGAGCGCTAAAGGTCTACTTGCGCAGATCAAAGCCCTTCAGGAGAGGCCGGACCCGCCTCTTCTTGCCCTTGGCCGCGGGCAGAGAAGACATTTCAGCCCATACGATCTCGTCATGGCTGCGTTGGGTCATCCGGTCTGCGTATGAGGACCTCGCCCCAGAGGGGGCTATGAGACTTTGGATCATGGCACATGAAATCAGAGCGGTCTCCATGAGCGTCACCTTCGACCGCAACTGCGCAGTGAGGGACATTGTAGCGGCGGTGGGTTGGCGAGCAGAGTCCACCTTCGCCCGCTTTTACCTCCGAGACTTCTCCGGCCAGCGAGACAACCTGGCACTGGTAGGGTACCTCTCAGCAGTGCAACACTCCCTCCTGGCGCCTTAGGTACCGCTTAGCTGAAATCGCAGGGAGGTTGCTCCTTATCACGTTGCTAAGTTAATGCACTACCAGGGTTTGATGGGGCGGCATCCTCCTTTTCGCTATTCTTCCTAATAGTAATGCCATCGGTAAGGAGTTTGAAGAAACAAATGTATTTTTCTCTAAAATTTATTTTTTCGAAAAATACTTGCCGATGGCATTACTCAAAGGGCCCTCCCATCTGCCCCGCTTGCTGCCATTGCGCTAAGAGTAAGACTGGAGTGGCACCACTGCTCACCTGGCTTATATGGAGGAAGGGAGGATACTCAAGCACTTGGTTACTCCTTCTAGGAGTTGCTTCCCTTGTTGTGTAGGTATACACAAGGGAACTTAGGCTGAAATCGGTTAGCTAAGTGTACCATTCCTAATAGTAATGCCATTGGTAAGTTTGTGGGGTTTTTTAATACATTTTAGAGAAAAATACATATTTGAGTGACCTCTCGCAAAGGTCAAGGTCACAGGGGATCAGGAAGTAGATCAAAAATAGCTATATTTTGACATACAGTGGAGTCCAATTAACACGAACACGCTTTACACAAATTTCTGGTTAACACAAAAACGTTTTTGAATTCCAGCCTGAGAGCCTTCTTGTTCTCTATTAAAATTTCATGGTTAACACGAAATGCTTAACACAAAATTCCTGCTTAACACGAAGATGATTTTGTTTCCCCAACAGCACATTTTATAGTATTTTCACCTGTTTAACACAAACCACCATCCCAAGGACTGAGATGATGCTGCCCTCTTTGTAACACCACACGCAGAAGTTTTGTTTACAGAAGTACCCGTTAACTCTGTTACGCAATAGCCAATATGCCTGAATGACCGCATCAGTCACTTAGCTTTCACACCTCCGTCCGATCAGCATCGCCTATGGCCGAGGCTATCTATTGTTTTCAAGCACTTGTGCTCAGCACGCGTGCTCACGTGTATCGGTAGACAAGTGACGGAGGACGCTCGCCATCGGTTCCATACACACACACTGCCTAGCAAGAGGAAGGTGAGGGTAGTAGTGGTGGATGAGGAAGAGAGGAGGGATGGGAGGGCTGCACGTTTTTTACATAGTGCCCTGTTTCTGAAAATGATCAGTCACTGGCAAACATAGCGAGTTAGTCTTGATGAGATTCTTCCTTTCACATTCTTTATTCAACGAAAGACAAAGACTGACCATGTTATGTGCGGCGGGAGTGAGGAGGGAGCTCGAATGGGGAACTGCCATTTCAACTGATAGTGTTTCTGTATTCTGCCGATCTTGTACGTGTATTCATTCATCCACAGTCAGTTATTTTTAGCGCTTGATTTTTCAATCCTCAATACGAGCGTGATATAACACATGCAGAGCTGATTTGTAACCAATAGATGCAAAGTACTACAGAGGGTAAAAACAGCAGTCCCAAGGATCGTCACACTGAACAACGCGAAGCCGCGTTCATAGTAAACTGCCCGTACACATTGTTACACAGCTAAAAATAGCACACTAGCTCCTACACTGCCTGTGGTTACAGAGCTGTTTCATCAGATAGATTGTTGTTTTCCTGATGGATTGTACATTAAATCCACGGGCTGTATACATCTGGTCTGTTGTTGTCCTATTGAGATGAGAGTAAGCAAGTAAAGTATGATACTGTGCACATTTAACCTCCAGGGCAGGCACACTCAAATGCACATCAGCCTCCCACACACTCTTGTTTCAGTCTATGAACACATTTTAGTCTAAATCGGTTAACACGAAATACGTGTTACACGAGCTAATTTTCTCTGTCTCCAGAAATTCATGTTAAGTGGACTCCACTGTAATTTATTTTTTATCAAATACTATTCAAAACTTCAAGCCCAAACTTGGTACAAAGATACCTGATGGTAAAACCTTTCTAATTCAATGCATACTAATTTGGTTGATCCCTCAGAAAGGTCAAGGGTCACAAGATCTCAGGAAATAGGTCCAAAATAGCTATATTTTGATAAAAGATGTTTTTCGGCTCATGTGCGAAGCAAAAGTGAGTCCTATGTTCAGGGCCAGTGGTGGTCTGTCGGTCCACCGTCATCCGTGGTAAACTTAACAGTCTAATGTCTTCAAACTTGGCCCAAGGATACTCTGTGGCAAGACTTTTCTAAACATACCAATTTCATAGAGGTCAAGTCACAAGGGATCAGAAAATAGGTCCAAGATAGCTATAGTTTGACATAATTTATTTTTTCTCAAATACTATTCACAACTTAAAACCCAAACTTGGTACAGAGATACCTGATGGTAAGACCTATCTATGCATACTAATTTGGATGAGCCATCGGTAAGGTCAAGGATCAGAAGAGGTCAGCAAATGTGTGTAAGATGTCAATTTTTGATAGAATTGCAGTTATTATCAACAGTTTGGCAAACTTTTTAATCAACTTTCGCATGAAGGTAGCTGATGATGATAAGACCTTCCTATGTATACTAATTTAGTCAACTCATCGCAAAGGTCAAGGGTTACAGGGGTTTGACAGATGTGTGAAAACTGATTAAAGTTTGTGAAAAACATGGATTTTGCTGGTGCAGAAGCCATCCCTTTGCTTATTGTCACAGAGGTCATACATGTAGATCGGTCATACACGTGAGCCATAAGGGCTTTGCCTTTCTTGTTTTCAAATACTATTCATAACTTCAAACCCAATCTTGCTACATAGATACCTGATGGTAAGACCTATCTATGCATACTAATATGGATGAGCTCTCGAAAAGGTCAAGGGTCACAAGAGCTCAGGAAATAGGTCTAAAATAGCCATATTTTGACAAAAGATGTTTTTTCTCAAGTACTTTTCACAACTTCAAACCAGAACTTGGTACAGAGATACCTGATGGTAAGACCTTTATATGCATACTAATTTGGTTGATCCCTTGGAAAGGTCAAGGGTCACATGAGCTCCGGAAATAGTCCCAAAATGGCCATATTTTGACAAAAGATGTTTTTTTTCTCAAATACTATTCACGACTTCAAACCCAAATTTGGTACAGAGATACCTGATGGTAAGACCTATCTATGCGTACTAATTTGGATGACCCTTCAGAAAGGTCAAGGGTCACAAGAGGCTGGCAGATGTTTGATAAAATTGTGGGTATTATCAACATTTTTGCCAATTTTTCAATCAAATTTGGCACAAAGGTAGCTGATGATAAGACCTTCCTATGCATACTAGTTGACTCATCGCAAAGGTCAAGGGTCACGGGGGTGTGGACAGATGTGTGAAAAATGCTTACATTTTGAGAAAACATGGATTTTGCTGGTGCAGAAGCCAGCCCTTTACTTAATGTCACAAAGGTCACACATATGTAAATAGGTCATACACCTGAGCCATAATGGCTTTGTTTTTCTTGTTGACCCAGTGTGTACACACAACCACTGTTGCTGTTTTTCGTGCAGCATGGTTACATTTTAACCCATTTAGCTCCACACATTACAGCCGGAGATGGATCGACCATGATAATTCAAGTATAGTGCTCATCTATCACTATCCTTGAATTATCATGCTCGACCCATCTCTTGCAACTGGTACATAGTCATTAGGTGACACCTCCAAAATTTGGGAAATGCGGCTGCAGGGTTAAATGGGTTAACCCCCTTGTGCATGTACCCAATGGTACTGTAAACAGAGGGGTTAATGATAGTTGTTATAATGAATTTTCTGTAGTTGCAGGAGAAGCCAAAGAAAACATACTTGAAAAAATTCCTGCTCCTTTGTATGTTCACCTCTGCCAGCTGTTGCCCATGCATACTTTGAGTACTCAATGTAAAGTGATGCTCATTCTTGCCACATGTTGGCAGGTATCAGATGAGTACGTGGAATTGGATGTGGACAAGTCACTGTCCATCCTGTACCGCAAGTACCTGGAGATCTGCTGGTCCTACCCCTTCTACGGCTCCGCCTTCTTCACCGGCCAGATCGAGACCCCCACCTCACGCTTAAAGAAACTCATCCTCCCTCCACCAGACACGGAGGTGTGGGTGGCCATCAACACAGACTGCGTGACGATCATTGACCGGGAAAAATGCGACCAGCTCCTCTCCATCCCTTTCTCACAGCTTTCCTGGGAGTTTCGGGATCCCGATTTTGACGGGGACAACGACCCACCACCCTGTCTTTTCCTGCAGTTTCTCACTGACGAACCTGACCCTGGGACTGCTGCAGATGGACTAGATGCGGAAGGAGGGCCAGATGTGCCAGGAGGGAACCTGACAAAGCTCTTGAAAATTTACTCGCGGGAAGCTAAACTGATGGATGCCTTGATCGAGACGTGCGTGCGCAGGAAACTTCATCAGCGACAGGGCAACCCAGGGATTGACTTTGTGGACTCAGGTCTGTTTGACAGCTCCTCACGCAAAGTGCTCAACAAGCTGGATCGCCTTTGTCTCAACACCTACACCAAGGCAGGGGAGAAACTGGAGTGAATCAGTAGTAGCAAGAGAAAATGTAAGTCCACTGTTCATTACACTCTCTTTTACTTCTTGCCCCTATATGTTTGAACAGTGGACTTACACTGTCTTTCACTACAGTGAATCTGTAAGAGATAATATAAGTCCACTGTGTGTGAGAACAGTGGGCTTATTCTCTCTTACGACCTAGTTCTTTGCTCTGTGCATTTTAATGGTGGATGCAGGTTCTCTCTTACTGGAGTGAATCAGTAGCTATTTTCCTTTAATGGTGGACTTTCAGTCTTTCATTATCTCTTACTACTGATTTCCATAGAACAGTGGACATACATTCTCTCTTACTACTGATCTCATTAGAACGGTAGACTACATTCACACTTTATTACTATTCCATTGCTCTGAGTGTCTAAACCAATACTTTCATCCCCATTGCATGCAGCCACCAGTACTGTTTACAGGTTGTTTGTGGTTGCATGCATGCACAAGGGGGCTAAAAAGCTGATCTGATAAATTGTAAATCAACATTATATATAAGAGAGAAACAGCTAACTTACCGGGGATTCATTGTCGAATGTCTGTTATTATTTTTTTCTGTTTTTAAAAATGTACCCAAATGCTGTGATTTTACAGTATCGGCATTCCCGCATGTGTTTTTGGCTCACATGAAAAAGCGAAAGTGAGTCTGTATTCGAGCAATCCATTGTCTTTTGTCCATCTGTTGTAAGCGTTAACTCTTAAACTCCCAGAACTAAATGACTTCCATTTAGTTCTGGGAGTTTAAGAGTTAACATTATCAGAGGTTATCTGACCTACAAATTTCAAAGTTGGCACAATGATAGTTTAATCGGGATGAGACCTCTCCTAATATGTCTAACTGAATGAGGTCTCCCAAAGGTCTAGGTTACGAAAGGTCAATAAAAGTTTTGAAAACTGTCATATTTTGACTAAGTCGCATGTTATGAAAGGTACCATGATAAACTTAAAAGTAAAATATTGCGTTAGAGATACAGGTGTCTCATGTGAAAACCTGTGCATTGATGCTTGCTTGTCACAAACCTGACAAGTGTCAGGTTAGTGAGGCACGTAGCTGAGGGTATGTCAAAATGACAAAATAAAGAAACCAAAATAGACTTTATTTATGAAAACAAAATAGTTAAGGCCATTGATATGCAAAGGAGTAAGCAATAGATAAAGGTGAAAATAAAAGGGAGAAAAAGGACAGCCTAGCCTAACCTACCAATAGAAGAAATAGTACAAAGAAAAGAGTAGTTTAGGGGCGAAACATACACACCGTGCCACCACCAAAAAATAACTGTAAATCCTACACCTAAATGATCTGAGACGTGACTGTACCTGTAAGCCTGACCTATGTCACTTCTGTGACAGGCTGACCACTCTCAATGGTCAATGGTCACAGGTTAGCAAATGTGTGAAAACATCGCACAAAAGCTCAGTTTCTCTGGTACTTTTGCAAACCTTTCTAAATGAACTCTAAGCTGTTTTTCTACGACCTACTGTGCAAAGCTCCCTCGGGCTCATGTCGGCTGCAGTCGACCTCCGCACGGCTGTGCGTCAGCCCTGATGACTATATGTGCTGGGTGTTCAGCATCAGAGGGCTCACCAACACTTGATTGAGAAACTGTCAGGTGAGGGACTTTTTGCAGTCATGCGTTTGTTGCACTCTGCTACTTTTTTGTGTGCATCCAACTTTAACCCATTTACCTCCAACGCACTACAGCAGGAGATGGATCAGCCATAATGATTCAAGGGTATAGTGCCAGATTATCTTAGCACTTGTTGGCACCAAACTAATCTGGCACTACCCTTGAATTGTCATGGTCAGTCCATCTACTGAACCTGGTGCATATTTGTGAAGTAACACTTCTAAAATTTGGGAAATGCAGCCTTGGGGTTAAATGGGTTAACCTCATTGTGAATGGATCACTGTTTACAGTACTGGTGTCTGTATGCACAAGAAGGTTTACTTCACTTTCTCATTGTGCCTATAATAGAAGCAAATGTGATCTATTTTTGTGCAATATTGAAATGTTACCAGTACATTTTATTTTCTATACCATTATTTCACTTGCAGCAGAAGAAAGACTGAAGTTTTTGCAGAAGAATGTAAATTTGGTAGATGCACGCAGTCCAGATATATAATACACACATGCAAATGTAAATTATGTAAAAGTGATGACTCTGACTCGTTAGCTTGTTCTTGCTGTGTTGTGGTGTCTTAGAGAATTCAGGAATAAAGTTGTAGTGTGAACTTCTAACTACATAGAATAAAGAAGATGAAAAACCTAACTCTGAAACTGTTGCTGTTTATTCATGTGTCACTCAGGTGACTGTCTGACTGTTAATCAGGGCTTTGTTGTGTAGAACTTTAGCTCTTACGTTAACCCTCTGGTGCGTGCAGCCACCAGTAATGTAAACAGTACCGCTGACTGCATGCATAATTGGGTTATTGTTTAGTTTTATTGCGGTCTTTTACATGTATACGTACGTTTAACCCTTATCATTCGGAATACACCAGTGCGTGAAATAAGTGTGACTATAATAGTTCAAGGGTAGTGCCAGAATAGCTTGGCACCTCTAGGCGCCAAACTATTCCGAAACCACCCTTGAACTAAAGCTATTGGTCTATATCCTTATCTGTAAGTATTATAATGTAGCTTGCATATGGCAGTGTACAAATTTGAAGCTTTTAGCCTCAGTATGATATGGGTTAAATTCATAATATTATCAAGGTGTTTGGGGGTACTGTGTGTGTATTCAAATAACCCGAATAAATTATTGTTATAAGAAGTATTTTTATTACAGTTTGTAGTATGTTATTTCTCAGTTTGGAATGTCCATTTAGAAATTGTTTGCTCAGTGACATATATACATTTGTTATTTGATGAAAGATTAATTTGTAATCCGAGTATTCCTATTTTTATGCATACTTTTATCAAATTAGAACATATATTACTGTTTTAGTACATGTATATGTAAATGTACTGTCTTTATAAAAGAACAGCAACGTTACAATGCACTAACAGCAGTACAGTGAAATCGGGTTTACGCCAATCAGCAGTGGTGAAATCAGATAGGTTGTTATGTTTTTGTATTTTTTCCCACTGTATGAAACACCAATGATTGTACATGTATCTGTATAGTGAAGCTATTGTGAGCAACTACTTTTTTGTAAGAGAAAATGGTCTTGAAAGACTGGTGCTCTCTCAAGATAAGGAAAAAGTGTCGCTATAATTAAATATCATTCAAGTTGTGACAGCCACTTGAACGATGTTTTTTGTGATCTCATCAAGGTGGTCAATCACTGCCTTTTTCCTTCTCAGGGCAGAAATTTGGCTCGAACCTTGAACTATCTTAGTCATTCTCATCTTTTCAGGATCATCAGGGAATTTCAACCTCTAAAGCTCAGTATGTGCATTAACCCCTTTCCCCCCACAGGAAGCAAGTTGTGTTTTTGAAAACTTTGTTCCCTCAATGCCAGGCAATTCTGTTCATCCAAAGAACATGGATACCAAGTGGTCTCAGCAAGAAGCATAGATCATCATGAGGCCCTGCAACTGCAGGGGCTCATGAGGATCTATACCTCTTGTGTTCCATTTTTCTTGGCAGTAAGGGATTAATTAACTTCATTAATTTTTATGTAAACAAATGTTCCAGGTGGCAGCATGCCTCAATATCTTTACAATGCACTTTGAAAAAAATCAACATTGATCTCACAATCTCGTGTACCTATAATCATCATTTTATTTGTTTTCTCAAAACTCTTAACCGATGGCATTACTATTAGGAAGGTACACTTAGCTTACCGATTTCAACCTAAGCATCCGTTGTGTACCCTACACAACCAGGGAGGAAACTCCAGGGAGTCGTAAGCAAGAAACCCTGAGTGGTCTCCCTTGCCTCCATATCCGGTCACATGCCTGACCGTATCCCACCAGTCTTTGCGCTGACCGGTTGGTTTCAGCCTCGTGGTGCTCTGGCTGTGTATGGTGGGATTACTTTGTGTTGGTGTTGTGCGTTAGATTTCCTTGGATTCTTAACCTTGGGTACTTACCCTCGGATTACTTTACCTGGTTCTTCTGGGCAGGTTACCTCAAAGCTTCACTGGTGTCCGCTTCTCAGTCGGCATTCTCCCGGGCGGGGGCACTCTGAGTTTTGTCCCGGACTGGCCTGCATATGCGGGACCTTTCGCCCACGTTAGCGACCTTTCGCGCTTGTTGTTCTCACGCCTCTCCATGCCTGGCGTGGTTAAAAAATAAAAAAATAAGTGAGAAGCGGTTGGGGTTCATTTTGGGGGCAATAACAAAACTAAAGGACAGATGGGGGACAATAGACACATGGTCATTTGGGCGGCCTCGCGTTTCACTGGTGCATATGTCTGCTCTCTGTTGCAGTGCTCAGATGAACCCGGTCTCCCCACTTCATGAAGGAGGACACCCGGCGCCTGGCCGGCCAGGCCTGCAGTTACTTCGCCCCCTCGCTCCGATTCGTCTGAGCAGGACTCATGGCGGCCGCAGTCACGCAACAGGCGTCGCCCGGACACTCCAACCGGAGCCTCCCCCCCCCCCCACCCCCCACCCCGCTCCATGGTTCCTGAGCGGGGATGGCGGCGGCCTCAGGCGCCCCGCTCCGTGGTTGGAGCCACGCGTCGCCCGGACTCGCCCGGCAGGCTGGAGCGGACCCTGCAGCATCACCAGCCTTCTCCTGGTCCATGGAATCGGGACGCTGGTCCCTCGGATGGTACCCAGTACAGGTCCCGCTCATCTCGTTCGTCTCGCTCTTCCCCCCATCACGCAGTGCCCATCCGTCGCGTCCCTCGGCACGGATGCGAGCCTCTCCGGCTGGGGAGCTCACCAGCTGCTGGAGTTCATCACAACCTCGGGCAGCTGGCTGCAGGACCACACGGGCAGGCTTATCAACCGGCTGGAGTTTAAGGCCGTTTGGCTCGCCCTGGTCGCCTGGGAGTCTCGTCTCTGTCACCAAGCAGTCCTGGTTCTCTCTGACAATGCCACGGTCGTCGCCTATATCCAGAACCAGGGCGGGACGCGCTCACCCTCTCTCTGCATCCTCCTGTACCAAGTCCTCCTGTGGTGCAGAGATCGCGGCATTGCTCTTCGAGCGCGTCACATCCCAGACCGCCTGAATGTCCTCGCAGACTCCCTCTCGCGCCGTGGCCAGCTACGCCCAGACATCTTCCGGCTAATCTGCACGCGCTGGGAGACGCCAATGATTGACCTCTTTGCCATGCGGTGGAACAAACAGCTCAGGGGCTGCAACATGATTTTGCTTTTGGTGGCGCCGTTCAGCTGGTCCGGGACCTAGACCACTAACCTTCTGGACCTGGCCACCCCCCCCCCACCCCCCCCCCCCCCCCCCCCCCCGCCTCCCCGCGGCTTCCCTGCCCTCGCATGATGCTCAAGCAGCCCATGCAGAATCTGTTCCACCCACGTCTGGAGAGACTGCTCCTACACGCTTGGAGGTTGTGCAGCAAGCCCTCACCGCAAGAGGCTTCTGGAGTGCGGCGGTGGAGGCTATCGCAACGGCCCGCAGAGCTTCCACCCGAAACGTCTACAAGGGTAAATGGAGAGTCCAGCAGACCTGGTGTTCTGCCCTGCGGCTGTCCCCCACAGAGTTCTTTCTGTGGCTCTTCGTCCAACAGAACCTAGCCCCCATCACTATCAGAGGGCACTTGGCCATGGTTGCGGATATGTACCGCCACTTGGACCTCCCGGACCCAGGCGCCTGCAGGGACCTCGCAGACCTGATGGTGCACCTGGATCTTCAGTGACTGGTCTCCCGCTCTCGCTGGTCCCGCGTTGGGACTTGGCATGGGTGCCGACATGGCTTAACTCTGACCGCTTCGAACCTCTGCCCTTGGCTCGGTTCAGCCACCTAACCAGAAAGATGTGTCCTGCTGGCCCTCACCACAGCGTCCAGGGTGAGCGAGTTACACACGTTCTCGGTGCGCCCCGCCTACCTGCAGTTCAGGTCCGATGGATCGGTGCAGCTCCTCACCGACCAGGCCTTCTTGGCCAAGAATCATCCGCCCTCGGTCGCGCATCAGGTTTTAACCATCCACCCTCTCAGGGGAACAGACCAGTCCCGGGAGTCCCATCAGCAGGACCTGGTCAGGGCGCTACGGATAAACCTGCGCAGATCTAAGCCACTCAGACAAGGCCACTCCCGCCTATTCCTGCCCTTGGCTCCAGGCAGACGTGACGATCTCGTCCTGGCTACGCTGGGTCATCCGATCTATGTACAAAGTCTTCTCCCTGGAGGCAGCAAAGAAGATGCGCATCCGGGCGCACAAGGTCAGGGCAGTGGCAGCGAGTATTGCATTTGACCGCAACTGCGCAGTGAGGGACATTGTGGCGGCTGATGGGCTGAATCCACATTTGCCCACTTCTACCTGCGGGACCTGTACAGCCAGCGGGACAGCCTGGACCTAGTAGGGGACATCTCGGCGGTGCAACACTCTCTCCTGGCTCCACAGGCGCCTAGATGAAATCGTCGGGAGTGGGCGCATGGGGGAGCCTCGATGATTTAACACTTTGGTGGTTGCATAGTGGGCGGCACTCTCCTCCTTTTCGCTATTCTTCCTAATAGTAATGCCATCAGTAAGGGTTTTGAGAAAACAAATGTATTTTTCTCTCAAATGTATTTTTTCGAAAAATACTTACCGATGGCAATACTCGAAGGACCCTCCCTCCTGCCCCACTTGCCGCTAGTTATGCTAAGGCTAAGACTGGTGGGATAGGGTCAGGCACGTGACTGGATAGGGAATCAAGGGAGGCCACTCAGGGTTTCTTGGTAACGACTTCCTGGAGTCTCCTCCCTGGTTGTGTAGGGTACACAACGGATGCGCTTAGAATGAAATCGTTAAGCTAAGTGTACCTTCCTAATAGTAATGCCATCGGTGAGTATTTTTCGGAAAAAATACATTTTAGAGAAAAATACGTTTTTTGGGCTCGCATGCAATAGCCAAAGTGAGGCTATGTAATAGGCCATATACGGCACCTGTCCGGCATCTGTCGTCCATGGTAAACTTTAACGTTGGCATTTTCTCGCAGACTATTCAAGCCTCAGACTTCAAACTTGGCCCCAAGGACACTTGGTGGCAAAACCTATCTAAATATACTAATTTCAGTGACCTCTCAAGGTAAGGTTACAGGATGTCCACAAAATAGCTATATTTTGACACAAAGTGTTTTCCCTCTAATGCTATTTTCAAATTCAAACCCAAACCTGGTACACAGATACCTAATGGCATGGCCTTTCTATGCATACTAATTTGGATGACCCCTAGGAAAGTTTAAGGGTCACAAGAGGTTGGCATATTTGGGAAAAATGTCAGTTTTTGATAGAATTGTAGTTTTTATCAAAGTGAAACCTTTTCAGTCAGGTATATCCTAAAGGAAGCTGGCAATAAGACCTTTTTATGCATGCTAATTTAGTAGTCCACTCACAACGTCATGAGGGCCCAGAAATAGTTGGAGGGGGGGGGGGGGGTTTAAACATTTTTTGACAAACTGATTTTTCTCAAATACTATTGTCAACCTTCAATCCAAACGTGGTACAGGCATCAGAACTGTCCGATTTTCGGCGATTTTCAGATTCTTCATGTGCTTAGTTAATAACACTTTTGACTTCTTATGTGCCAGGAAATGGCTTTAAATAACTCTACAATTCTTCAAAATCGCCGTTTTCAGATTTTTTTGGGGTGAACAGTTCTGATGCCTGGTGGTATAGAGATCCCTGATGGTAAGGTCTTTCCATGAATTTGAGTGACCCCTCAAAATAGTTAAAAGGTCACAGGTCGGCAGGTGTGCAAAAAATGCCAGTTATTGATACAATTGTAGTTTTTATCAAAGTCTTTTGCAAACTTTCTATCAAATTAATTTTGACACAAAGGTAGCTGATGATAAGACCTTTCTGTTCATACTAATTTAGTCGATCCCTCACAAAGGTCAAGGGTCACAGGATTGACAAATTTGTGAAAAATGCATACATTTTGAGAAAACTTGAATTTTGCTGGTACAAAAGTCACCCTTTACTTATGTTTAGACTCTTGAACACTTGCTCATTCGATTGACCTGTTGGAAAGGTCAAGGTCACACTTATTTGGATTGGTCACACACGTGAGCTATGAGGGCTTTGTCTTTCTTGTTTATTTGTGTAATTTATTTATAGTATGCATGACACAAGGTTTGAATCCTGTTGGGGTGGCTTAATTTAGTCGAGGATAATAGTAGCTGTAGATGTCAAGATATCTAAACATAGCCATCTATTGATAATAACTGCACCTAATGTACAACCTAAATCAAATACATCAAAATCTTAAGTTCCGTTTTTATTTGTCTTGTCATGATGATTTTGAGGTCCAAAGGTTTGTTTTGTGTTGTTTTTAGTTTACATTTATCAGCAGGATATGAGATGTGCGATCATTTGAAAGGAACACCTACCAATCCCCCTACCCCACCTATAGTAATTCCACGTGTGCAATGGAGAGCTCTGTGAATACATGTTCAGAGAGAGTGAGATTGAGTGAATGTGTGTGTGTGTGTGATGGTGTGTGTGTGTTTCTTTTTTTGGGTGTCAAACTCTTGACTGTTGCCGATTTTCTTCTCATTTACAAATGTATACTAAGGTATGTTTCATTAGACCATGCATTCTTGTCTGTATGAATTTCTAAAGATCTTGAAGTGCTTTGTAACAGTTTGTATTCATTTGATGAGCTGTCATATCGTGTCATTCCATGTCTACTTGATTAATGATTTAACATGTAATGACTGTTGGTAGCATTTTTTGTCATGATGATGTCTTGCAGGGATCACCTTGACAAAGAGACAAAGAAACACTGACAGCCAAGGGTTTTTTTTTTGTTTTTTTTTCTTTTTTTTTTTCTTCTTCGTAGTTTCATCTAAATAGAGTGAAGGTTGTGATTTCTTGTAGTTCGTTTGTCCTAACTGTGACTAAAGTATGACTTAAAATGTCAGTTGTTGTTTGTTTTTTTTTTTTTTTTAATAAACTCATCTGAAAACAAATATTTCTATGATTGTCTTTTGTTGTGTCTGGCTGGTATTTTCAGTCAAACCCTGTGACTGTGAAGTTGCATTCAGTGCAATGCATTTGATATTTGTAAACATAGATCGTATTTGGCATTCAGGTTTAAATTTTGGTTAAACCCATGCCATGACTACCCACATTCCTACTAATGGATGTCGGCTCTCTTATACTATATGCTCTATGCCTGTGGACACCATCCATGCCATGTGGTCTCCATGGACACAGAGTAACACTTTGATAGAAGCCTTACTCTACTAGGAAAGAAAAAGAAGTTTTGTCATCAGATGTCATCTTTCGAAGATTTGAATTACTTAGGTGATTTCTTGTAACATATGTCCATGTTGAAAGTCCTCTACTGCAAGGAGTTCCCACTGAGCCAAGGAGAAAACTGAAACACTGATTGTACGATTTGCGGAATACAGTGGACACTGTGGACACAGCTTGACGACCTCGATTTTGCAGACGACTTGGCTTTACTGTCCCACACTCATCAACAAATGCAGGACAAGACCACGAGGCTTGCTGACATCTCGTCCTAATTGGGCCTCACCATCCACAAACAGAAAAAAAAAAGACAATGAGGCTGAACGCAACCAGGGAAGAACCAGTCTTGCTTGCCGGCACCCCGTTGGAGGAGGTGTAGTCCTTCGCCTATCTCGGGAGCATCGACAAAAAAGGCGGCACTGATGCAGATGTCAGAGCACGAATCGGTAAAGCAAGAGCAGCCTTTGTCCAGTTTAAAAAAGTGTGGAGTTCCAGAGAGCTGTCACAACACACCAAAGTCCGGATTTTCAACTCAAACGTAAAAGCAGTTCTCCTATATGGAGCAGACACTTGAAGGTTGACAAAAACCACAGTCAAAAGAGTACATTTCTTCATAAACAGTTGCCTTAGAAGAATCTTGAAAATCCACTGGCCAGAGAAGATCAGCAACGTCAGACTCTGGGAGAGAACTGAGCAGATAACAGCAGAGAATGAAATTGGGCTAAGAAGATGGGGATGGATTGGTCACAGTCTGAAAAAGCCAGTTTCCAGTATTACTAGGCAGGCATTGTCATGGAACCCCCAGGGAAAGAGGAAAAGAGGCAGGCCGAGAAACACCTGGCGTCGAGACCTCCAAGCAGACATCAAGAGACTGGGAACCACCTGGAGTAAAATTGAAGGAGACGCACAGGACAGGAGTCGCTGGAGGTCTCTCGTCGACGGCCTATACCCGGGTAGGGGTGACACAAGTAAGTAAGTAAGTAAAATTGTACGATTTCCGCTGGGGTTACTCCATGTGACCTCAGGTGAGCCCCCCCCCCCCCCCCCCCCCCCCATCTCAAACTGCCGGACTTTAGTATGTCGCACCATGCATTTTCCAGTAGAGAAGGAGACAACATTCAAAGAATACACGTTTTTAAAATGAGAGACATTTTCCACTCGGAAGCAAGTGTGCTGGAACATGCCATTTTGAATCTTGGGAAAAACTAATCTCGCAGGATGAACTTGCTTGTATAATTCCAAATAACGCTTTGATTTTTTTTTTAAGTCAACCTTTTCACTGACTGTTTTTTTTTATATTTTAGAAAAGCATAAGATTGAAAGCGAAAGAAATAAAAAATAAGTGAGAATCGCTAACAAAACACTGGACTGTTTAGGACAAGATGGGGTATTTTCTCTTGTATAGATCTGCATTTATCTCCCTTTACGCGTCCTAGCAACAGTCTGGACATCTCGCCGTGTGGCTGTCAAAATGTCCTGCTGCTTTAAAACGTCTAGCGACGGCGGCGATGCCAGAGGAAAACCTGGCACTGGTGGCGGTAAGGCCTGCATATGAGTGTTTAATGTTAATGTTTACTGGCTTATCGTCTAGAATTAGATCCGGTGCTGCCTGAGCAAATCTAAGAGATCTCAACTCAGAGAAAATCAACACTTGGTCCTGATTTTTTTCTTCAGATCTCTTAGAAATCAGATCTCTGACTGAAATAAAAGAGTTCTTTGGCCACTCTATTAAGATGAACTTGTGCTCTGTGTATAGGGAGTGACAGTCAAAAAATCACATTTTTTATATTTAATTTCACAGTGGTGAAACTTTACTCTCTGCCGCAAAGCAAAACCTCCATTTTTCAGATCACTTACTGTTTAGCGCCGTAATTTTGGACTTATTGTCGGAGACTGAAGCCTGGTGTTGAACATGTATCAGCCGCCGTCATGTCTGAGCCTGAAGACTCAGTTCATTTGGTGTACCGTGTACAGCACAATGCCCGTTCAGTTCTAGAAGATGGTCACGTCCGTCCGTCTGATACAATACAATACAATACGTCAGTGTCCCTGATGGGGACATTTGGCACAGCGGTATAAAAACAGAGACAATAACACGAGGAGTTAAGACGACTAAAATATACTGATCAACAAAAGAAACGCGAATTTTTCACCATAGCGCTTTTCTTCGTAATATGCTTTAAACCAGGTTATTTTGACGTCATTTATTAGAAAATGTTATGAAGAGTGTGTTATGTTGTGTGCAAATAGAATGTTTAGTCTTAAAACTCGCACATCGATGAGTTATGACGTTATCAGTGACACTACCGTCACAGGATATTGAAAGTGAAATGGGGAGTTTCTGCAGAGGACACAGCTGAAAGCCAACCAATGTGCAGTGTCACTAAGGTCCGTGTGCATAAAAATCCGACCTGTTTTGGTCTTGACCTACTTTTCTTTATCAAAGGCACCTAAATAATCAACATGACCTACAAACATGAAATCAAAAGTTCTTTATTTTTAGGTTAGCGGCCATATTTACCTGATCAAATGGATATGGGTGTGTTCTTTATCTCTGCATCAGTCACTGGAGCATAAAAAAATGGTTTGGAAGTAATTCACATTAAATCAAATAAGATTTATTAAGAAACTGATGTGCACCGGAAGTTCTGGTTCTCTAGTGAATTTTTCGAGTCAAATTTCATTTGAGGCAGTTAATAACATCATAAGCAATCCACACAACTTGTGTGTTAAAACATATCACAGAAAACGTGTTTCACAGAGTGTGTCCAGTTTTGCTTATTTTCACCACTAATGAAACCCTGTGTCCTCCATGGGCGATAACTCATCCAATTTTTGTGTGAAGGTAGCTCAGACAGTAGGCTGAACATCTGAAGTAAGCAACAAATAAAATGTTCTTGCTTTGCTGTCAGGGTCGCTGTTTGACACTTTTCGCGTTTTTAATGGAAGTCGGTATATATAAGTCTAAAAGTTATTGCTGATTAGTTGGTTAGTTCGTGGTTTAACTCACGCAGTCCCGACACGCCGTAGCAGATATGGCCGCTTGACCATGATGATAGTTCAAGGGTGGTGTCAGCATAGCTTGGCGCCTATAGGCGCCAAGCTATTCCGGCATCACCCTTGAACTCCAAAATGTGGGGATTTGGTACCTGGGACACAATGGGTTAACGTCCACGGCACCTGAGTGATAATGATAAACAGCC
The DNA here is from genome assembly GCA_036245525.1 of Semisulcospira habei. Taxonomy (NCBI): domain Eukaryota; kingdom Metazoa; phylum Mollusca; class Gastropoda; family Semisulcospiridae; genus Semisulcospira; species Semisulcospira habei. The sequence continues at coordinate 94,025,581 of BTPG01000007.1, read as the reverse complement.
CAAACGGGTGTGTTATGAGGGACACTGGGGACAACTCTTGCCCATGGATTACGACCTGAATACAGATCAATTTAGGCGCACTGCGACTGTGGCACTTTGACAAGGCCCTTAACGGACATGCTGCTAAGCAAGCCCATCATCCTGTTGTCTGGACTTGATGCTGATTCACTAAAGGTCGTGATGAGTTTATCGTGATGCCGATTACAGGTGATGCATACGGATGCCGCCGCGAGATTCTACTTCCCCTAGGACGTTAGAGGCGGCGGGATCCGCCCAGACAATGTTCGCTTGCAGTGCGTGCGCGTGGCCGCTATTTTCAGCGCTGAATGTGTCGTGACATGCGCACCGGATCCAGAAATGAACTGTTAACAAAATTACTTGGTTGCAGAGTACATAATATAGAAAGGTTACTTAGTGGACATAGTGTTAGGGCGGGCTGACACCGAGTACAGCGCCGCGTGCGTTCAATAGGGCTCGGGAAGTTCCCCGCATTGCCTAGGAGCGTCGGCTGCCGCGCCGCCATCTTGAGAGGACACGCTAGCCTGGCGATAGACTTCAGACCGGCAGTAGGTGTTGAAGTAGTGTTTCAACACGTTTTTCTTTTATGTTTCTTCCTCTTTGGAAACAAACAAAAACTGACAGATTCTGGTTAGCGGTTTCTATGGCAAGACTTGCTGTTATTGCTAATAGCACGTCAGGACTTTCCTGACATTGTCAGTCCTGACCGGCAGCGATTTCCCGATGAGCGCATGAGTCACATATCCTTTCAAGATGGCCGCCACGACTAGCGTGATGACGTCAGCTTCCCGAGCCCCGCGCACGGCGACTCGGACACTGACGGCGTGTCAGTGTGAGTGTTGGCCTGATCAGTTGAAGTTGGCCATCAGGTCGTGTTTGTGTGCTGGTCTGTGATTTTGGACCTTACGGCCTCGGGCCGTAAGGTCCGAAATCACAGACCCATACATACATATTCCCATGCAAATATTGTACTCATTCATGAATCACGAAATGATTGATCATCGATATCAGTTGTAATAATTACTGACACAGCGTGTTAGTATGTTCGTTGACCTGTGAATAGTTCTATGTAAAAAGCAGCCGCTTAACTCATTTTACCCGTTTGCTGGTCTGTGACTTTAGACCGTGCGGCTTCACGGTTGTACTGAAGGTCCAAACTCACAGGCGGAGCCGCAGCACACGTGTTACCAGGCTCATGACGGACGTCATAAATCTTCTGGTAGAAGAACCTTCCTCCTCCAGGAAAGGAATTACTGTTTGTCTTTTCGTCGGCGTTTTTGTAGCTATTTCCTTTTTTGCAGGGTGGGAAAGCTACCCCCACGCCCAACCCCCTTACTAGGAGGACCAGGGGTTTTCTGTTGGGGTCACCTTCCCTTAGACCATGTTGGTTACCCTTATTTCATTCGGTGCACCCCTCTCGCGAGGGACCCCCTATCCACCACCCAGGGGACGCGCCTCAACGCCATATGGTCCTAGCGCGAGGTGTGCCAGTGTTTGGGGCCGATCACTGACTGATGAGGGCCGTTTTGGGACTAGTTGAAATGACAATTGATATGTTTGCACATTTTGTCGTACAGCGGCCCGTCTGTTTATGTCTCTGTCCTTTCAATGTAAACTTGGGTAGGGGCACTCCGGCAGTGGCCCGGAGTTTGACCTCTGGCGATCGACCGGCGTCACCGTAACTACTTGAACCGACGGCCACTGACTGACTCAGTCGTGACGCCGGGGTGACGACTCTGCAGTCTAGTTCAGCTTCAGAGCTGACTTGAAAAGATCTGTGAGTTTTCTTGTTCAGTGGTGGGTTCGTTCGCTCTTTACTTTGTACAACGCAAATAAACTCAATTTTTCTCTCCCGACGCGGTTCCGACTTTCTCTCTGCTAATGTGCACTTGAGCCGGTATCCTACTTTCGCTTTCAAGCAGAGGTGAAGGTCTCAGAGCGACCTTTTCACGTCCCCGGTCTTAATAAGCCTCGCTCTCGTATTCACTCTTCCTATTGCCTTCGGACCCGTTGTCGCTTGCGGACGTACACTTGCATCTATCCTCCAGTAAGTACTGTGCAGTTTAATTTTTTTTCTTCTTCTGCTAGTACTCTTATGGAGTGCAATGTGTACACGAAAAGTGCTGCTGCCGTTTGAAGTTCCTTTGAGAACGTGTTTTCTTCGCTTCAGTGGTTGTGATTTCGCTGTTGCCCTTGCCTGGCCACAGCCGACCTTACCTCAGCTGAGGCCACAGTTGCCGGCACAACATTTGCGCAAGGAAACAAAATTGTTGTGTGTGCGTCAGACCAGCGCCAAGACACCATCGTACTTAGGTTGGAAAATACGTTGTTAGACGAGAATATGTTTGATATTTGCTGGAACGTGATAAATATCTGCGATCAGTTCAGTAACCTTGACCTTGCTCTAGGACACTCTCATCACCTTAGTTTACCTTCAGCTGACCGTGCCATGAGTTTGGTCCAACCCTTACGTATTGCATGTGCCAAGTAGGCTGCTTGTTTGCAAAAGAACCCCCAACGTATCAGCCCTCACATAGATTCCGGTATCAACCCTCATATAAATTCTGTATCAGTCCTGTCGTGAATTCAGTTAAGTCCGAGTGATCAAGTTATCAGTGTGTTGCTCAAGTGTACTGATCAGTGCACCTCTCTCATTATTGACTTGTTTGTGTAGCCGGTAAACATGTATGCAGAAACAAAATGAAAATGGAGAAAGTCAAATGCCCTTTCTGTGCTTGGAATCAGAGCAAACTGGCTATTGTAGCAGTCTGTGGAAAAAACCCAACCAGTGCCTTTATATTCGTGCATGAGGTTAATTCTACAGAAGCACAGTTTAATTCACTTTACCTACATCTAGGATAAACGGAAGAGCTACACATTTTGACTTTCTTTAGCCCCTCATAAATGGCTCGGAACAGAACCAGAGCAGTATCAGCGTTTTGTGCGATTCAAGTTAGGTAGTGAGGATGGAGTTAGAAAATAAAGCACACTTCAATTAATTTAAGGCTCAATCCAGCATGAAGCACACTCCTATTTAGGACAGACCCAGCATGAGTAATAGGAAGTAGTTTAAAATTGCACATTGTTTCGACAAAAACAGTGGATTAGAATCCTGGACAGACGTGTGATATTGATATTGTGTGTTGATATTGCGTTTTTGCCCCAGGCTGTTAATACTGTGTTGAAGCATGTGCAGTATTGATCTGATTTCTGTCTAGAACACCTAGTTTTGTTGGAAGAAATTTGTGGTGTTGTCATAGACTGCTGATCTTACAAGTTAGTTAATCCTTTGGCTGTGAGGAGCAGTTCTCATCACGATTCCTGCAGGAATCATTGTGACAAAAACTGCTACTGGCAGCCAAAGGGTCAAATGCTGCCTTTTGCAGACACAGTTTTGGCTTCCCAAAATATCAGCCTTGAACCTTTTATGTATGCACAAGTACTGTGAATACAGAAACCATACCAGTGGCTTTCATACATTAGGGAGGTAATTATTAAATTAATCTCCCACAATACTTCAATAGGAATGCCGGAGTTTGCCGAGTACCTGTCCGCAGAGAAGAAGGAGGAGCTGCGGCAAATTGCTGCCGCCATTGTCGCTCCTGGCAAAGGCATCTTGGCTGCTGACGAGTCTGTTGGTAAGTAATGTTTTTGCATGCCATCACTGATACTGTAAACTGTACCAGTGGCCACACATACTATAGGGATTAAGGGGTTTTGTTGGGCTGTTAGGTTGTATCGACTGTATGGAGTTTATTGACATTTGTTAGTTTTATTCACAGTTTATCTAAATCTTAAACATTTTAAATGCTACAATAATTATTTAAAATACATTGTATGGCACATTTACATTTTGTACCTAGTCATGCAATCTTACACCCCTCCTAAGGAATGAGAAATAGACGTTTGAAAACCAGAAGTCAAGTAGGACAAAATTGCATGTTTTGCCGAAAACAGTAGATCAAAAGCCAGACGCATAGGGCATCGCATTTTCTCTGGGCTTTTAATTCACTGTTTGGTGCAAGTGGGTCATTATAATTAAAGCTTACTTCACACTTCAGTGATTACCCCTGCTCTGCCACTGGACGCAAATCTTTGTTAATTCATCAACGAACTCGAAGAGCCCCAGTCATCCCAAATTCGTGGTCACAAAGTATTGTCAGCAAGAGACATAGATCCTCATGAGTCTCTGCAACTGCAGGGGCTCATGAGGGTTTGTGTATCTTGCAGATGGATTTTGTTCAGTTTTCCTTGGCAGTAAATGAGTTAAAGGCATGAAGATGTACATGTGCTGGGTGCAGGTCTTTTTTTTTTTTCCCCCTTTGGACCTGCATATATACCGATTAATATATGCAAGAAAATAGATGATGCTGTCCCCTGTGCCATCACCTCTGACTTCATTTTTCTCTTCGATTTGCCAGGCTCAATGGGAAAGCGTCTGCAGGGCATCGGGCTTGAGAACACAGAGGAGAACCGGAGGCAGTACCGTGAGCTGCTCTTCACTACTGACAAGGTGGTGGCCGCAAACATTTCTGGCGTCATCCTCTTCCATGAGACGCTGTACCAGAAGACGGAGGATGGCAAGCCCTTTGTGGACATTCTGAAGGAGAAGGGCATCATCCCAGGCATCAAGGTTGATAAGGGTGTGGTGCCTCTCGCCGGTACCTTCAATGAATGCACCACACAGGGTAAGTTTCTTTTTCTGTGTTCAAGCTTTTATCTTGAGTCCAATTTGGTGTATGAAGTCATTTTTTGGGTGGCAGTAGTGCCCCACAGTCTCTCTTCAAAGTAAAACCCCCATGTGCATGCAACTACCAGTAGTGTGAACAGTACCAGTGGCTGCCTGCAAAAGGGGGTTCAGAGATGAGTGTGTGAACGTGTGTTGCTGATACAAAGATACATTTTACATCACATATGTTGGAGTATATAATAATAAAGATGATTTATAAGACACTAATACATGGTAAAATGCTCTAGGTGCTGTACATATGAACAAGAACAATATTACACAGAAAGTGACAAAACAAAAAACCATATGTACAATTACACAATAGATGGGATTTTAGACTGCGTTTAAAACTGGCACTGGACTTGCTGTGTCTCAAAGATTTAGGAAGATCATTCCAGATTGATGGACCCTGGTATGAAAAAGATCTCTGCCCAAATCCTTTAGTCCTTACTGTTGGAATCTGAAGCATTTTATTGTCAGAAGAACTGCACAACTGCCTAGAAGGGATATAACAGTGAAGGAGCATGACAGTTAAATGGACAAGACTTTGTATTTAACTCTCTCCCTGTCTGGCAACCAGTGGAGAGCATGCAGGGTGGGGGAGACATGGTCTGACTTTTCGCTTTGGTGACCAGATGTGCGGCTGAATTTTGGACTCTCCGGAGCTGATCAAAGAGATACTGTGGGCATCCAGATAAGAGTGAGTTGGCATAGTCAATGCGGAACAGAACAAATGCACAAAACAGAGTTTTTATAGCCTCGGACGTAAGGAATTGTCTAATGGAGCTTGTGTGACGCATCTCCAAATAGGCTGCCCTGCAAATTGGTATTACCTGTATCATTAAACCATGCTATAACAACAATTGGTTTGTAATACATGTTACTGTTTTGCCACTTTTAAATCTTTTGCATTCTATTTGATATTAATGCTTTTTTTGTCTTGGTCCCATTTGACAGGCCTGGATGGTCTGTCTGAGAGGTGTGCAGAGTACAAGAAACAGGGAGCACAGTTTGCCAAGTGGCGATGTGTGCTAAAGATTGGCAAACACACGCCCTCCTACCTGGCCATGGTGGAGAACGCTAATGTTCTGGCTCGCTATGCTGTCATCTGCCAACAGGTAACCATTTTGTGATTCATTCAAATTTGCTTTTTTGCTCCAGGCTCATAAAAATCTATGCCTCTCGGAGCTGTGTTAAGATCTATGTTTGTTTACTCAAAACTCTTACCGATGGATTATTGATAGCAAGGGATACTTGGCCTACCCAATTTCAGCCTAAGCTTCCGTTGTGTACGCTACGCAACCTGGAAGGCCACTTAGAGAGTCGTTACCAAGGACTCCGGGTGGCCTCCCCTGTCTCCCCATCCGGTCATGCGCATAGCTTTCCCGCCAGTTTTTAATACTTAGCTGGTAAAGTACGGACCGTGTTTCAGCCTACGCTACGCTTCGACTGTGTACAGGATTTTCTTCAGTGGTTTTTAGTATTGGTGGTTTCTAGGAAACTTCAAATTGTTTGTATCGGTGTGGGTGATGGCAAGGTAAGGCCTCGATTAATGCCTATCAGCCGGTAAATTGGCAGGCTACGGCATCAACCTGGTACGCAACCGGCTTCCAGTCGGGCGCACGTGGCAGATATTACGTTTCGTTTAGGCATAGAATCTTCCGTTTTCCTAGACTAGTGGTTTTTGGGTGAATGTATCGCCTCGCTTGATGCCCCTGAGTCGGTGATTTCACTGGGCGGTGGCATTGACTGAGTAGTGCAAAGCCGAGTAGCGCAAAGCCGCCGGTCGTGATCGTGGCGTCTTCCACAGGCCTCACACACGTACAGCGACAGCTCTTGCTGTCTATTGCAGTTAACACCTATCATCTTCCAGAAACACGACAGCATTTGTTTTCTCAAAACATATTACTGATGGTATTACTATATGGGATTACTTCTTAGCTAGTCTAAATTTAGCCCAAAATTCGTTGAATACGATTATGGCCGTTATGGCAGGAGAGGGGCGCCATAGACTGGGCGGAAGCCCAGTTAGCCTCCCTTCCTGTATCACCACACATGCGCCCCGCGCTTCCCGCTTCAGTCAGTTTCTTTGCTAGTTACTGAGCGGTTGTGTACATCGTGAGCTCTACGCTTCGTTGTTCTCACTGAGCCGTTTACCGGTCGTTGGACTGTTGTTTTGCCTTCGCCTTGTGGCTTAGGCTTGGACGCTTTCGTGTGGGACTGCTCTGCAGTTGTGTCGGTGACTTTAGGGCCAGCCTTCAGTGGCGCCGGTGAACTGTTTTCACGTGTTGTGGCCGCTCGGACTTGTAGCTTCGCCCTTGTGGCCCGGTTCTAGCCTGCGCTTGCTTGCGCCGGTTCAGGCTTGGCGGTGTGTGTTTGAGAACTGTGTCTGGTGTGTTCGCTCGTCGTTTGACCCTTGGTTTACGCAGGACGAGCCCTGGAGTGTTGGTTCGTGGCTCGCGTCTTCCTGGTGGCTTCCGTCGACCCTGCCGTTTCTGCGTGGACTGGTGTCTCGACCGGCGACAGTTCGAGCCACCTCTACGCCTGGTCATCTATCTTCCACGTGGCTGTTGGTCTTGGCCGGGTGGTTGGTCCTTCTTCTTCGAATGACGAGGTATAGATTCGGTTTGAGCCTACGCCAGGCGCTCAGGGGTGTGGGTAGAGCGCCGGGCCTCGGCATAAGCCGTTTTTGTTTTTTTCGAAATTTCGCTCAAACGAGGTTCGTTTTGCATGCCCACGGGGGCACGCTCGCTCGATTGTCATTGTACCCTTTGTGTTGCAGTGAGCAAGTCTGCACCTGCACGCGATGTGAGCATTGCCAGTGGCCAAGTGACGAATTTCCTTGCCTGACCTGTTCCGAATGTGCCTCATCTAACCCGTGCCCGGTCTGCGCCCCATGGCCGGAAGAGTAGTGGACACGGCTACAGAGCTTCTACGGCCGAAACGACCGACCCCAGCACGGAGTTCCGATCCATCTCCGGTATGCGCCACAGACCCGCCGAGTGGCCCCTACCGTGTGGTAGCGCCTCTGACGCAGTAACGACTGCGAGCTAGAGCGCTAAAACCGGCAACCACCAGTCCCGTCGAGTGGTCGTTGTGCGGTGCAGGATCGGCGAGGCCCACCAGCTAAGCCTCTAGTGTTTTCACCGGTATCCACCACTGTCCTGTTGAGTGGGCGCTACATGGTGGTGGCTTCCAAACAGTCACAAGAAGGCAACAGGCACATGCCGCAGCTCCGGTAGACGTCCAGGTAGAGACACCGAAGACTGCAGCCTACCAGGTCAGCGATCGGCACGCTCTGCTACATGGACCTTTGTGCCCCCCTCCTCGTCCGCCACTGGTGAACGACTCGGCGCCCCGACATTACTCGGGCGACACAGCACCTAGATCGGACAGACTTACTCGGCATTCCCGCTCCCGGACACGCAACCTGAGACGCAGCCCAGCTTGCCCCGAGACTGCCCGCCCCGTGTTCGCTGTGAGCGCTTCGTCGTTTGTCGCGCTCCAAGAACAAGTCGACGCGCCAGAGAGTTTCTTCCGACACTTAGCTTCTAGCCGACCCTCAGGCGTGGGCTAGGTTCGACTCGGCCACAGTTCAGCGGCCCGACGGTCGGTGGTTCTCGTCGCCGCTACCGCGCCAGACAGCGCAGCGCTTCCACGCCACGACCGCTGGCAGCGACACTGCAGACCATGATGTGAGTCTTCTCATCACCAAACTCTTGCGGGACTGTTCTGCCGTGCGGCTCCCTCGACTTCACCCTTCTGAGAAGCTCATCGCCTAGAGCTGCGGCCTTCTCCTGGGACGGCAAGGCGGTGATTCTTGCTTCTTGTCAGGTAAGTTGCCCTGTGCCGGCAGAGGACGATGCTCTCAGCCTGTTCCTTGCGGAGTCTTTTCGTCACTTCTTGAGAGACCAGCCCTGACCTGCCCTTTCTTGCGCATGACGTGGAGGAGCTACTGTCGGCTTCCTGGGGACCCTTGGAGACTCTTCGTGCTCTGGATGCAGCGGCGCGCGTCGTGCTGCCTGCCTCCCCGCGGACCCCGTCCGCGCTCAGAGGAAGGCCTCTGCTTGTGGCTGCTGATCGTCAGGGCAAGTGGTTCAAGTCGCTCACCCAGCCGCCGGGCTTCAGGACCTTGTGCGCTGCGGTTCCGCCGGTTCTTCTCGGACTCGGGAAGAGGAGGAAGAAGCAGGTGACTGGCAGGTGTGTGCTCCTTTAGCTTTGTGGTTCACGAGGCGCTCGCAGTGTTCTTCTGCCCCTGCCTCGATTACTTCCCGGGGTACCTTGCAGGTTTGCCTTACTTCAGTCTTCTTCCCCCCGTGGAACAGACAGCTAAACTCTTCGGATCGCCCTGTTTGCAGCAGGTTTCCTTGTTCTGGAGCCACTAACCTTCGTCCTTCGGTAGATGCCTGGCACCCTTCCTTGTCTTCTCGGCTCTGGGACCTGTTAGCGCTGGCAGTATCTGGGAACCGCGTGGCCTACCACACCTTTCGTCAACGCGTTGGCAGCGACGGTCCACGGTGTCCTGTGGTGATGCGATGCGGCTCTTCGCCTCTGTCCCTTCCCGGCGGATCTTAAGGCACTTCTTCACCAAGTTCCCCTCGGAGGAGAGCTCCGATTCGAGCCCGCCTGGCTCGATGTCGAGGAAGCGATTAGGACTCCTGACCCAGCTGCGCCGTCTCAGCTCCCTTCTTCAGGCTAGCGCTCCTCAGCTACGGGTGGCGAGCGCTTCTACCGGACAGCCCGTGGATTCTTTCAACGATCTCCAAGGGACTCCTGATCTTCTTCGGTCTCGATTCCCCGCGCCACTCTCCTTGTGGACGGCAGTGCTGTCAGACCAGCCCTGAGACGAGGCCCTTGGCGCCGAAGTAGCCGCGTTGCTGCTGTAGCGACAGCGGAGGTGGTTATGCAACACGACTCCCCTGCGTTCTACAATCGGATCGTCGTGGCTCCCGATCCTGGTGGCAGGTGGCGCCCAGTCTTAGAAACCTCTCGGCGCTCAACAAGTTCTTTGTGCCCCATCCTTTTGCTTGGAGACCGCCCGGGCCCTTCGCTCCGCCATGCCGCCGATGGACTTGCTGTCAGCCCGGACCTCGGATGCGTGACTTCACGTTGCCTTACACCCAGCCTCCAGGCATTACTACGTTCGCCTTCCAGAGAGGGGTCTACCAGTTGCGCGATCTTCCCTTCGGCCTCGACTTCAGCCCTTGGGAGTTTCTCGGATTTGGATGCTGCGGTAGCCAGAGCCTGTCGTAAGTTCACGAGTCTCTCCTTGGACTACTTAGACGTCCTGCGCTTGAGGAACCAGTCCGAGTCGGCCCTGTGGGGGACCGGGATGCCCTTCTCCGCCTGCTCGAAGTTCGGGGCTCCTTGGCCAACTTCGACTAGTCCGATCTCGTCCCTGCGCGTCACTTCGTGCACCCGGGTATGGAGTTCCGCGCCGACCTCTACATCGGCCGGCTCCCGGAGAAACGCTTCCAGAAGTTGACGAACTTAGAGCGGCAGGTTCCACCGACCGGACGAGCGTCGTGTCCAGGCTCCCGAAATACGACTTCCTTACAAGGAAAGACCTGTCGGCCGCCGACCGGACGAGCGTCGAGTCCAGGTCTCACGATCTCGGGACCACTACACAGAAAAATCTCGGCCTGTCTGCCTCCGACCGGACGAGCGTTGTGTCCAGGCCTCAGCATCTACTACGAGAACTTATGTCCGCCTCTCTCGCGGAGACCGAGTTAGACTGGGTCACGACACGAACACTCCTCACCCCGTTCCAGCTCTTCTACCTACGCGACATTTGCAAAGCCTTTCTCCTCCTACGGACCGACACTCCTTATTAACATTCCCACGCAGCCGATCTTCCCGACGGATCTCCAGACACTTTTTTGGATTCTCGGACTCGGCCGTCTCAACCCAAGCTTCGGAACTCCCGCTCTTCGGATTCATCTGAGACTTCCCCCCGGCCCTCCCCAACTTCGCCCCCCCCCCCCCCCCCCCCCCATTCCTCTAACCGCAGAAACCTCCCCTCTCCAGTCTCCTCACGTCACTCCTCTCGTACGGCTCAATACTCATCCCCACCCTCTTCATGGGACGACGACGAGGCTTTAAGTCTCCACCCTGAGGACTCTTTGTCGGCCATTGGCATGGATTTTCGTCGCTCAGCGTCCCCCAGTGGGAGATCTTTTTCGCCTGCTTTGATAATAATGGCTCCGACGGCTCAGACACTCCGCTCCCTCTCGGAGGCATCTAAGCTCATTGCATCCTTCCTTCCCCCAGATGCCTGCCCCCCGTCTCCTCCCCTAAAGAGAAAGGCCGCGGCCATTGTTTACACACCACGGCAAACTAAGCGCCTCAAAACCCTCCCTCAGCCCACGGGTTTTCGAGACCTTGTGGAGTCAATTTCGGCACATCTCCTACAGGACACCTTCGGAGATCAGGGCTTCTTTTCGGACACAAGGTGGCCAGCCGGGATGGATATCCATTTATTTCCTCAAAAACATTACCGATGACATGACTACATGGGAATATCTACTTCTAGGCTCAATTTTAGCCTACTTGCCCGTTGTGTGCCCACACAACCCGAGAGGCCCTCGGGGAACCCCCCAGAGGGGCCGAGAGTTATCTCCCCATACCTGCCTTACCAGATCCGGTCACGAGACCATTCAGTCTTTCTACTTCGCTCGTGGAGAGAAGACGTGTCTGGCCCGCGCTCTCGCTGCCTCAACCGGTCTTCTGCCTACCGACGCTTGTTGCCGACTTCGTGTGCTCTGCGCCCGCTTCTACCCTGCCTTCTACCTGGCCTTCTCTTCCTGCTTCGTTGGGCCACTTGCGGGGATTCTTCTGCTTCTGTGGACGGCGGTTTGACTGCCCTTCCCCCCCCTTCCCTTCGTTGCAGAGGTAAGGTAGCGGTAGTTCCCTCGGCCGGCCCTCGGGCTGAGAGCCGGCTGCCTGTGGGTGCTTCCCTGCTTTTGCTTTGGGGTTCGTTTCAGTGCGTAGTGCCTGATTAGCTCACGGTCGGCTGTTGCCATGTCGCGCCCGTTTTGCACGTGGGCCTGGGGCTCCGTGTGTGTTAGCCCGTTTAAAGCCCCGTTAGCCCTCCGAGAGTGCCCCATTACGCTTTCACCGGGAGCCCGCCTACGCTTCGATAATGTCGTTGTGCTCCCGGTGCGATGACTTTAGGTGGCCGACGGACACTCACTCGGTCTCCATACCGCGTTCGGTGGTTCCTCGGACCGCAGGTGTAATAATAATAATAATAATAATAATAAGCACATTAAATAGGCGCTTTATCCCAATTGAAAATCGGCTCAAAGCGCCGCCCCGAACTGGGCCCAACAAGCGCGCTCACGTGAGTTACGCGCATTCACTCACACACGGAACGTAAACACAGAACTTTCACGTGGTGCTAAGGGCAAGCTCAAGCGAGCTGCTGTAGTTTTTGGAAGTTCAAAATCGTTTGTATTTGAAATTGGTTGGGTGGACTGAATCTGATACCAGAGTGTGTGCGGCCTGGCCTGAGGTTATGTGGGCGGACCTTGGTCCTTTTACCGCCGAGAGCGTGCCCGCCCGGCTTACGAGCGTTCAGCACCCTTTGACACGTTGGCCGCCCTGGCTGTTTCCTCGGCCACTCCCGCACGGAACGGTCCCCTCTTCGGGGTTCGCGGTTTTGTCTGACCACAGGACCGCCACTGCTGCCACGCCCGCTGACCCTTCCGGAGGGTCTGTTTGCCGGCTTAGCGCACGTCTCACTGAGAGTGACCAGCAGCAGTCGGCCTTGAGCCGTCCGTCGTTGACGAGCCGTCCTCACCGCTCTCCCCGCACCAAGCCCGCTGATCCTTCCGGAGGATCGCCTTGCCGGCATAGTGGCCTACTTCCGGAGTAGGGCCCGGAGAGACGTCAGCACCGTCCGTCGCGACGCAGCCGCGACCCTGATCCTCACCGTTCCTCCTCCAGACGCCCGCGCTCTCGCTCGCCTCGCGAGCACCGTCAGCGGGATTCTCGACGCCCCCTGCAGGACGATGCGCCCAGCCTGCTACCCGAAGTCTCGGTCTCGGCTCTGTTGGATGAGGAGGATCGCTCGACCTCGCACGTGGCAGCTTCCCCGGAGCTGAAGAGGAAGGTCGCCGCCTTCGTTGACGCGGAGAGGCAGGTCAAGAAGTTTAGGTCGCTTCCCCAACTTCCCGGCTTTAAGGGTCTTCGAGACGTCTTTTCGTCGCACCTACAGCTGGCCACGTCCCAGGAGCCGGTCTTCTTCTCCGACCGTCGCTGGCCCGCGGATTTAGACATCTTGTCTCGGCGGGACTGGTATGCTGGACTCTCCCAGGCCTTCTCCATCCCTCTGCCTACGCTGGACCCTTCGGCGGTGTCCCTAGCCGGCGGTCTGACTCTGCTGCGGCGGTCCCCACTGCGGGGCCTGGACAAGACAGCGACCTTGGTCCGAAACACCTTCGCCTGCTCGGGTGTTATGGAGCTCCTCACTCAAGCCTTGGTTCGTCGGGTGGAGGTATCCTGGCATCCTTCCATCTCTCCCCTCCTAGGAGACATGCTGGTCCTCGCGGAGACCGCCAATTGCGCCGCCTACCATTCCTCGGTCAACGCGATGGTGGCTTCGGCCAACTGCGACCTCATGCGTCGAGATGCCTTGCTCCGCCCCTGCAGTACGTTGCCACCGGACCTGCGAGCGCAACTTCACCGTGCCCCCTTGGGTGGACCCTTGCTGTTCGGCGACTCAGTCTCTACGGGTCGGCGGTTCGTTCCTCGTGATGTCTGTGCGACTTGGCCGGAGACGTTTAGTCGGACCTCTGGAGTTTTATCGGCGAGAGCGACCTCCGTCTACTATCTCTCGTCCGGCTCCTGTGGACACTTCCGCCGCCCCTTCGGTAACGACCGCCCTTCCTCGCATCGGCCCCTTGGAACGGTCTGCTCGTCGGGACCCGGCGTTGTGCGCTGACCTGAGGATCGCCACTGCTGCCACGCCCGCTGACCCTTCCGGAGGGTCTGTTTGCCGGCACAGCGCCCGCCTCACTGAGCCCGGCCTGCAGCAGTCCGCCATGAGCCGTCCCACGTTGACTGGCCTTCATCCTCTCTCTCTCCCCGAGAAGCCCGCTGATCCTTCCGGAGGATCTAAACGCCGGCATAGAGCCCTTCTCACTGAGTCCGGCCAGGAGAGACGTCAGCCTCAACCTGCGTGACACGGTCGCGCCCCCGACTCATCCCGTTCCACCGTCAGTTCTAGACACTCACGCTCGCCCCTCGAGCGTCGCTGGAGGGATCATTCGCCTCGCCGGGATCGTCGCCGCTCCCCCCGGAGGATCTGAACGCCGGCATAGCGCCCTGCTGTCGGAGTCTGGCCAAGAGAGGCTTCAGCCTTAGCTTGCGCGACACGGTCGCGCCCCGACTCCCTCCGTTCCACTTTCAGGTCACTTGATGGCTGATCAGAGGACTGCCACTGCTGCCACGCCCGCTGACCCTTCCGGAGGGTCTGTTTGCCGGCACAGCGCCCGCCTCACTGAGCCCGGCCTGCAGCAGTCCGCCATGTGCCGTCACACGTGACTGGCCTTCCTCTCCCGTCTCTCCCCGTTAAGCCCGCTGATCCTTCCGGAGGATCTGTACGCCGGCGTAGCGCCCTACTCACTGAGTCTGGCCAGGAGAGACGTCAGCCCTAGCTTGCGCGACTCGGTCGCGCCCCCGACTCCTTCCGTTCCACTTTCTGTTCAGGACACTAGTGCGCACCGCTCGAGCGCCTTCGGTAGGATTGCCGCTCGGACTCAACCTCTGCCCCTGGGTCTTCACTTGGCGGATGGACGCCTTAGTCGCCTTAGCCCGACAGTCCTCCTCCAGGCCACGTCGAACTACCTGGACGGCCTCCGTTGTGCAACCAATCGGAGACCGCGCTAGCCACGGACAGAGATGCTCTCTTGCACCTCCTGGCACACCTGGGCTTCCTAGTAGACGACGGCAAGTCGGTTCTCTCCCTCCCGCCGGGTTGTGCATCTGGGTATGGAACTCCCTACCAACCTCAACACGGTACGCCTTCCGGTGGCCCGGATCAAGAGGATTGCTGATCTAGCCGACCAGTTAGCTCGGGAGGATGCAGGCCCCGCCAGAGTCTGGCTTCAGTTGCTGGGTTTGATGAATGCCGCAGCGGATCTTATCCCACTAGGGCGTCTCTACTCCCGGCCAATTCAACTGCATCTTCTCCATTGGCTCACGTCTTCCAGAGACTTGACGGCCGCGGTCCCAGTGCCCCAGATGCTCCGTCCGCACCTTCGTCGGTGGACCGGCCCTACGTGGCTAGCGTCGGGAGTTCCCTTAGCCTCTCCCCCTCCAGGCGGGCCCCTGGCCCTCACACTGGGCGCACACCCACACCCACTGTCTGGAGATGCAGGCCGTATGGCGAGCCCTTCACGCCGGGGAGTACCTCTTCCGACACCAGGAGCTTCTCGTGCTTTCGGACGACACGATCGTGGTCGCTTACATCCAGAAGCTAGGTGGCACACGCTCCCCTGACCTGTGCATGCTCCTCTACAGGAAGATGCGTTGGTGCGAGGACCGGAGCATTATCCTTCAAGCCCCGCACGTTCCCGGATGCCTAAATGTCTTGGCCGACTCTCGGTCTCGCCGCGACCAACTCCTACACACGGAATGGACCCTGCGACAGGACATCTTTCAGATGATCTGCGCCCGCTGGGAGACTCCCCAGGCCGAGTCGTTCGCCACGAGGTGGAACCACCAGCTTCCCCTCTTCGTCTCCCCGATTCCCGACCACCTTGCCTGGGCTGTTCGATGCGCTCTCCTTTCCCTGGGACGGACTTGTGGCCTATACCGGTCCCCCTACCGTCCTCGTGCCCTAAGTCCTCCTCTAACTGCGGGGCTCTTCGGCGTTCCTCCTGTCGGTCGCGCCGCTCGTCTGGAACCGCTCCTGGACCACCGACCTGCTCAGCCTCGCCACAGACCCGCCCCTGCTGCTGCCCACCCCGCGGACCATGCTCAAGCAACCGCGCCAGCCGCTGTTCCACCCCTGCCTGGAGTGGCTCCTCCTGCACGCCTGGAGGTTGGGCGGCAAACCCTCGGAGCTAGAGTATACTCAGATGCAGCTGTGGAGGCGATCGCTGCGCCCCGGAGACTGTCGACCCTTCGAGCCTACGAGGGAACTGGCGAGTCCTCTGTTCCTGGTGTACCGATCTTGGCCTTACGCCCACGGATCTGACTCATCCTCCGCTGGCGGACTTCTCTCTCTGGCTCTTCGAGACCAAAGCCTAACCCTCATCACGGTACGCGGTTACCTGTCCATGATGGCGGACACCTATCGTCACCTGGGACGACCCGATCCGGGCGCCTGCAAGGACCTAGCCGACCTTATGGGACACTTGGCACCCAGCGCCTTACACTCCGCGCGCTCCTTCCTCGCTGGGACCTACCCTGGGTGCTCACGTGGTTGAACTCCGCCCGCTTCGTACCATTACCTTTGGCCCAGCTCGCGGACTTGGCACGCAAGACTTGTTTCCTGCTGGCACTTGCTACCGCTTCGCGCGGGAGCGAGCTACATGCGCCTTCAGCACGCCCTGCCGGTCTGCAGTTCCGAACAGACGGCTCCGTCCGGCTCCTCACGGACCCGGCCTTTCTGGCAAATAACAGGTCGCCTTTAACTCCGCCTCAGGTGATCACCATTAGGCCGCTGAGAGACCGACCCCGGTCCCAGGAGACCAGGCTACAGGATCCCGTGCGCGCCCTTCAAATCTATCTGCGGCGATCTAAGCTCGTCCGCGGGGGGCGGTCGCGCCTCTTCCTACCTCTAAGACCCAAACAGCGTGACATTATAGCCCAGACGATCTCTTCCTGGCTCCGCTGGGTCATACGCTCCGCTTATCAAGAGATAGCCCCTGAGGGAGCTAAGAGGCTGCACATTCTCGCACACGAGGTACGAGCTATGGCCACGAGTGTCGCGTTTGAGCGAAACGGCACTGTCAAGGACATCGTGGCAGCCGTGGGCTGAAACACTGAGTCGGTCTTGCCCGTTTCTACCTCCGGGACCTGGCTAGCCAGCGAGAGAATCTCGCACTGGGGGGGGACATCGCCGCGACGCAACACTCCCTCCCGGTGCCACCGGCACCATAGGTTGCACTTCGCTAAAATTGTCGGGAGTGTGCCACGGGGTGGACGGCGTTGTCCTGTTGGGGGAGTTGTGGGCGGCACCCGCCTCCTCTTCGCAATTCTCCCATGTAGTCATGTCATCGGTAATGTTTTTGAGGAAATAAATTCATTTTTCTCTAAAAGGTATTTTTTCGAAAAATACTTACCGATGACATGACTCGGATAACCCTCCCTCCTGCCCCGCTTGCCGCTTTCGAGCGAAGTATCAGACTGAATGGTCTCGTGACCGGATCTGGTAAGGCAGGTATGGGGAGATAACTCTCGGCCCCTCTGGGGGGTTCCCCGAGGGCCTCTCGGGTTGTGTGGGCACACAACGGGCAAGTAGGCTAAAATTGAGCCTAGAAGTAGATATTCCCATGTAGTCATGTCATCGGTAAGTATTTTTCGAAAAAATACCTTTTAGAGAAAAATGAATTTTCGCCAACAATGGTATGCAGGACACTCACAGACTTTTTCCTGTTCCCTACCGGCAATAGACAGAGCAGCAATGTCACAGGTAGGAGCCCAGGCAGGACAACGGGCACGGGGCCCCCGTGGACTGGAAAAGACAGCGACTCTGGTTCGTAATTCCTTGGCCTGCGCAGGTTTCCTCGAGTTGGCTACACAATCACTGATTAAATGTCTCGAAGACACCGGGGACCTTTCGGTCTCGCCTCTCCTGCGCAACATTCATACGGTTCTAGTAGCGGCCAATCGGGCAGCTTTTCATTCTTCGGCCAACTCCATGGCAGCAGCTGCCAATTGCGATTTGATGCGTCGGGACACCATTCTATCTCTCTGCACCTCCTTACCGCCTTCAGTGAAAACCCAGCTTAGCCAGGCTCCTTTATGGGGACCCCTTCTCTTAGGGCCGACTTGGCAGAGTCATTTTCGGCACATCTCCTACATGACACCTTCGGAGATCAGGGCTTCTTTTTGGACACAAGGTGGCCAGCCGGGATGGATATCCATTTTCGCCAACAATGGTACGCAGGACACTCAGACTTTCTCCTGTTCCCTACCAGCAATAGACAGAGCAGCAATGTCACAGGTAGGAGCCCAGGCAGGACAACGGGCACGGGGGGCCCCCATGGACTGGAAAAGACAGCGACTCTGGTTCGTAATTCCTTGGCCTGCGCAGGTTTCCTCGAGTTGGCTACACAATCACTGATTAGATGTCTCGAAGACACCGGGGACCTTTCGGTCTCGCCTCTCCTGCGCAACATTCATACGGTTCTAGTAGCGGCCAATCGGGCAGCTTTTCATTCTTCGGCCAACTCCATGGCAGCAGCTGCCAATTGCGATTTGATGCGTCGGGACGCCATTCTATCTCTCTGCACCTCCTTACCGCCTTCAGTGAAAACCCAGCTACGCCAGGCTCCTTTATGGGGACCCCTTCTCTTCGGGCCGACCTGGCAGACCGTTAAGGAGTCTTCTAAGGATCTTTGGCCCAGCTCTACCGTCCATTCTTCCTCTTGCTTTCTTTCGGCCCGCAGGGCCGTGGGTCGCGCCCTGCGGTCCTTCAGACCCCCACCCACCCGTCGTCCTCGGGGACATGGCACCGCTCGTCTCCCCCCCTCGCAGTTGTGCACCTTCCCTACCCCCCCCCCCCCCCTCCACCCCCCCCCAGCCTGGTCCAGAGGTGCCCGGACACAGTGCCTGCCCGGGTATGGCTGCAACTGCTGGGACTCGTGAGCGCAGCGGCGGACCTTCTGCCCCTTGGGAGGCTTTACTGTCGGCCGATCCAATTACATCTACTCCTCTACTGGCGCCCGTCCTCCGGCGATCTGACAGCCCTGATCCCAGTATCCCCCTTGGTCAGGCCTCACCTTCAACGGTGGACAGACCGGTCCTGGCTAGCATCGGGGATTCTGCTTTACTCCCCTCCGCCCCAACTCTCCATATGCATGGACGCAAGCCTCTCCGGCTGGGGAGCACACCTGCTACCAGACTTCGTCACGGCCTCGGGCACCTGGCCAAGGGATCATGCAGACAAACACATCAACTGGCTGGAGTTGAAGGCAGTCGGACTAGCACTTGCTGCATGGGAAGACCGCATTGTTCACCAGGAGATCCTCGTGCTATCCGACAATTCGACGGTCGTAGCCTACATACAGAACCAGGGCGGGACGCGCTCCCCCACCCTCTGCATGCTCTTGTACCAGATCCTCCTGTGGTGCAGGGATCGCGGCATCACACTTTGGGCACGGCACATCCCGGGACACCTCAACGTTCTCGCGGACTCCCTCTCTCGCCGCGGTCAACTTCTCCACACGGAGTGGACCCTACGCCCAGACATATTCAAGCTCATCTGCGCATGCTGGGAGACTCCCATGATCGACCTCTTTGCCACGAGGTGGAACAGACAACTTCCACTCTTCGTCTCTCCCGTTCCGGACCCTATGGCCTGGGCGGTGGATGCACTCATCATTCCTTGGGACGGCCTGATAGCGTATGCCTTTCCCCCATCAGTTCTAGTACCCAAGGTACTCCAGAAGCTCGGGGGCACACACACGATTCTACTGCTTGTGGCATCGTTCAGTTGGACCAAGTCTTGGACCACAGATCTCCTGAGCCTTGCCACGGATCCCCCCCCCCCCCCCCCCCCCCTGCCACTCCCTACTCCGCGCACGATGCTCAAGCAGCCACGACAACAGCTCTTTTATCCGTGCCCGGAGCGGCTTTGTCTATTCGCTTGGAGGTTGTCCGGTATGCCCTCGCAGCTAGAGGTTTCTCGCTTACAGCAGTGGAAGCAATCGCTACGGCTCGCAGACCCTCTACCAGAAACGTCTACGAGGAGAAATGGAGGGTCTTCTAGACCTGGTGCATAGAGGCACGGCTTCCCCCTACGGACCTGACCACCCCTCAACTGGCCGAGTTCTTTCTGTGGCTCTTCACCCATCAGAATCTGGCCCCCATCACCATCAGGGGCTACCTTGCAATGATAGCAGACACCTATCGACACTTGGGGAGACCAGACTTGGGGGCTAACAGGGACCTTGCAGACCTTATGGCCCACTTTGACCTGCAGCGACCAGTTTCCCGCTCGCTCATTCTTCGCTGGGACTTGTCTTGGGTATTAACCTGGCTCAACTCTAACCGCTTCGAGCCCCTGCCCCTGGCACGGCTCGCAGACCTGTCTAGAAAGACTTGCTTCCTTCTCGCCCTCGCCACAGCTTCCAGGGTCAGCGAATTACACGCCCTCTCAGTACGACCGTCTTGTCTCCAGTTTAGGACCGATGGTTCAGTACAGCTCCTAACCGACCCTACCTTCTTGGCCAAAGATAGGCTCCCCTCATCTGCACCCCAGGTGCTGACCGTACGTCCTCTTAAAGGAGTAGACCAGTCCAGGGAGTCCCGTCAACATGACCTCGTTCGGGCACTAAGAATTTACCTGCGCAGAACTAAACCACTCGGACAAGGGCGCTCGCGCCTATTCCTGCCATTGGCTCCGGACAGAAGTGATATCTCGGCGCAGACGATCTCATCTTGGCTCCGATGAGTCATACGATCGGCGTACAAGGATCTCTCCACAGAGGGTGCAAAAAAAATGCGAATTCGGGCCCACGAGCTAGCATTGCCTTTGACCGCAACTGTGCTGTCAAGGACATTGTGGAGGCTGTGGGCTGGCGGGCAGAGTCTACCTTCGTCCGCTTCTACCTACGGGACATGGCAGGGCAGCGAAACAACCTGGCCCTGGTTGGGGACATCTCGGCGGCGCAACACTCCCTCCAGGCGCCTCTGGCGCACTAGGTATTACTTAGCTGAAATTGTCGGGAGCGAGCGCTTGGGGGGGACCTCGATGGTGTCTTGTACG
Organism: Semisulcospira habei; assembly: GCA_036245525.1. Lineage (NCBI taxonomy): Eukaryota > Metazoa > Mollusca > Gastropoda > Semisulcospiridae > Semisulcospira > Semisulcospira habei. The sequence goes on along the minus strand of BTPG01000007.1, from coordinate 94,004,891 downwards.
AGACGCCGTTTTCGTTGATTTACGCTACAGCAGATTTAGGGGGCGGCTCCATCCTCCTATTCGATATTCTTGCTATCAGTAATGCCATCGGTAAGAGTTTTGAGTAAACAAATATATTTTTCTCTAAAATGTATTTTTTCGAAAAAATACTTACCGATGGCATTACTCAAAGGTCCCTCCCTCCTGCCCCGCTTGCCGCCTGTCAGCTAAGTTAAAAACTTGCGGGAAAGCTATGCGCATGACCGGATGGGGAGACGGTGGAGGCCACCCGGAGTCCTTGGTAACGACTGTCTAAGTGGCCTTCCAGGTTGCGTAGCGTACACAACGGAAGCTTAGGCTGAAATTGGGTAGGCTAAGTATCCCTTTCTATCAGTAATGCCATCGGTAAGTATTTTTCGAAAAAATACATTTTAGAGAAAAATATATTTCTTGCAGCAGTTAGGAGTGTCATCTGTGCTCATACCTGTCATATTGTGAAAATGGGAAATCTAGAGATTTTTGGGCGGCCTCTTATTTTAAAAAAAAATAAAAATTCATTGTCCCAGAGTTTTCTTACAAGTGGCAGCAACTATCAGCATATAAAAGTGTGCAAATAGTATATTCAGATTATTTCTGTACAGTCATGTGTTTGTGCATTTTTACAATGAATTCACACAGCACCATTAAATATTCCATTTTATGCAAAAATCCCTAAAATTAATATGATTTTATTTAAATTAATATACATTCTGAATCTGATGCTACTATTTGATGTGCACACAGTAATACTAAAACACGCAGAAAAAAAGCACATCGCCAGTGGCAGTAAAACTGATAATCTTTAAGAAAAATTCAATATTGAGAGTAGAAATGATTTTTCTTACATTAGTTATATTCAAGTTCTTCAAAACGGATTGGAAAGGACATGCCTGCAGTTCATATGTCTGCCTACTGCTACACGGTTCAGAATAAGGCTCTCTGTAAGACCAAAGTGAGACAAAGAAAAATGTCTGTGGTAAGACTTGCTGTTGGGTACTGCACTCTGCTGCGCATATTTTGTTGAAAAGGAAGGAGTTATAAACGGAGGCGATGGTTTGCAAAGTCGCCCATCGAAATCAGGAGACTTGACAGGTGTCTGTGCCTCTGGTAGGAGCAGGTTTGTTGCCGTGATTTTGATCTCGTTTGTTGTTGTGATTTGTTCTATTGCAAACAATACCTCACTTTTGTACCTTATGGCTTTAGGCCATAAGGTCAACAATCACGGACCAGTACCTATACCTTTGCTGACCTTTGCTTTTGGACATTACGGCTATGTGGGAAGATCCAAACCCACAAAATGGCATCCACAGGTCAGCACATTATTGACACTTTTGAATTGTTGCATTGCTTTAAATTTGCAGAATGGCCTGGTGCCTATCGTGGAACCTGAGGTGTTGCCTGATGGAGACCATGACCTGGAGGTTGCACAGAAAGTCACAGAACAGGTCAGTGGAAAACAGCTTGGCGAAGTATTTGATGCGTAGTTGTGAAAATGTGCATTGATCTTTCAGTGCGCCTTTTGACAAAAATAGATGAGTATGTAAAAAATGTGATGTGATCTCTATATCTGTAGATGTAACAAATCGCTGGTGTACCCAGTTTTTGGCTCATGTGCAAAACAAAAGAATGTTTTGGGCCAGTGGTCCTGCGTCCGACGTCCTTGGCATTTTCTCAGAGACTATTCAAGCCACAGTCTTGAAACGTGGCCCAAGTGTACTTTCTGCAAGACCTTTCTAATCATACCAATTTCAGTGACCTTTTTCAAGGTCAGGGTCACAGGGGGTCCAGAAATATTGCCATGTTTTCACAAAAATTGTTTTTTCTCAAATACTATTTTCAACTTTAAGCCCATGCTTGGTACATAGGTACCTGATGGTAAGACCTTTCTAGGCATACTAATTTGTATAAACCCTCAGGATGGTCATGGTTCACAAGAGGTCCAGAAATGGGTAAAAACTCAACATTTAACCCCCAAATAATTTGGCTCAGGTGCGAAGCAAAAGTGAGTATGTTTTGGGACAGTGGTCGTCTGTCGTCCGTCCGACATCATCCGTGGTAAACTTTAACGTTGGCATTTTCTCGGAGACTATTCAAGCCACATTCTTCAAACTTGGCCCAAGGATACTTTGTGGTAAGACCTTTCTAAACATACCAATTTGAGTGACCTCACAAAGGTCAGGGTCACAGGGGATCAGGATATAGGTCCAAAGTAGCCTTATTTTGACATAAGTTTTTCTCAAATACTATTCACAACTTCAAACCTGATGGTAAGACCTTTCTATACGTATTAATTTAGTTGATCCCTTGGAAAGGTCAAGGGTCAGCGCTCAGGAAATAGGTGAAAAATAGCCATATTTTGACAAAAGATGTTTTTTCTCAAATTCTGTTCACAACTTCAAACCCAAACTTGCTACAGAGATACGTGATGGTAAGACCTATCTATGCTTACTAATTTGGATAATCCCTCAGAAGGGTCACAAGGGCTCAGGAAATAGGTCCGAAATAGCCATATTTTGACAAAAGATGTTTTTTCTCAAGTACTATTCACAACTTTAAACCCAAACTTGCTACAGAGATACCTGATGGGAAGACCTTTCTATGCACTTGGTTGATCCCTCAGAAAGGTCAAGGGTCACGAGAGCTCAGGAAATAGGTCTAAAATAGCCATATTTTGACAAAAGATGTTTTTTCTGAAATACTATTCACAACTTAAACCCAAATTTGGTACAGAGATACCTGATGGTAAGACCTATCTATGCATACTAATTTGAATGACCCCTTGGAAAGGTCAAGGGTCACTAGAGCCTGGCAAATGTGTGTAAAATGCTGATTTTTTTTATAAAATAGGTATTCCCAAATTTTTCAACCAAATTTGGTACAAAGTTAGCTGATAAGACCTTTCTATGCATACTAATTTAGTCGACTCATCACAAAGGTCAAGGGTCACGTGGGGTTGACAGATGTGTGAAAAATGCTTACATTTTCAGAAAACATGGATTTTGCTGCTGTAAAAAGGTCACACATGTAAATTGGTCATATACGTGAGCCATAATGGCTTAGCCTTTCTTGTTTCTCAGATACTGTACTATTTTCAGCTTCAAACCCAAACTTTACATGATCGAAAGACCTTTCTATGCTTACTAATTTGGATGACCTCTTCAAAAGATCAAGGTTCACAGGAGGTCCAGAAATAGGTCACAAACGGCCAAACTTTCATAAGAATTGTTTGGTTTTTTCCTCCAATACTATCTTCAACTGCAAACCCACACTTGGTACAGAGATGCCTGATGGTAAAACCTTTCTGTACATACTGATTTGGATGACCACTCGAAAAGGTCAATGGTCAGAAGAGATTGAAAGATGTGTGAAAAAAAGTCAGGTTTTGGCTCGTGCAAAGCGAAAGCGAGTATGTTCTGGGACAGTGGTCATCGGGTAAACTTTAACAGCATTTTCTCGGAGAGTATTCAAGGCACTGTCTTCAAATTTGACCCAAGAATACTTTGTGGCAAGATCTTTCTAAAGATACTGATTTGAGTGATCTCTCTCAAAGGTCAAGGTCACAGGGGATCAGGAAATTGATCAAAACTAGCCATATTTTGACAAACTTTGTTTTCTCAAATACTGTTGACAACTTAAACACAAACTTGGTACAAAGATACCTGGTGGTAAGACCTTTCTATGCATACTAGTTTGGATGACCCCTTGGAAAGGTCATGGGTCACAAGATGTCTGCAAATGTGTTTAAAATGCCAGTTTTATTTTATAGAATTGCTGTTTTTATCAGAGTGTTTGCAAACTTTTTTCAATCAAACTTGGCATAAAGGTTGCTGATGGCAAGACATTTCTATGCATACTAATTTAGTTGACCCATCACAAAGGGTCATGGGGTTTAACAGGTGTGCAAAATAATGCTTAAATATTGAGAAAACAGATTTCGCTGGTGCTTATGGTCACAAAAGTCAAACATACGTGAATCGGTCTATACCTTTTTTGTTAAACGTACCTCTGAAAATTGAGTTACTGTATATGCACTTAATATTTTTCTTGCTCTGTCAGAATCTTTTATGTCTGTAAATATCTACTTAAGGGTCTATGTGTGTATAGGTGCTGGCGTTCCAGTACAAGGCCCTTGCTGACCACCATGTGTTCCTGGAGGGAACATTATTGAAACCCAACATGGTGACCGCCGGCCAGGCCTGCCCCAAGAAGTATTCCCACGAGCAAATTGCCATGGCCACAGTTATTGCTCTTTCACGAACTGTCCCACCTGCAGTCCCAGGTAAATATTTTTCAATTTGTTTTTGGCTCGCATTGTTTAGACTGTCTCAGTGTAACGAAGGTGTTTTTAGTGTTGTACTGAATTAAATTGTTACATATGAGCCAGTGACAGAAGGTGGAAACGGACAGGTTGCCATTTTTCCAGTGCAAAGTAAAATATAAATGAAAGTCAAACATGATGTGTTTTATATCCTATTTCAAGAAAACTGCATGTAAATATACATACATTAGTTGTACGCTTTTAAGTTAGTAAAAACTAATTAAAAAAAAAAAAATTCACGTACTTGCGGCAGGCAGGTAAAGCCTTAAGTACTCAGACCCAACAAGCTTGATATTATGCACATGTATATTTTTCAAAATTTCATAGAAGGTCCTTTCCTAATCTTATGCAACACTTACATGGAGTGTTTAGCATCTATTTTACACAACTTTTATTGAAAAAAACACTTTTTGGAGTTTTTATTTGATCCCGAAAAAACGGTTAGTCGAGCGTGACGGGTCATGTCCAGAACACTGTGTGCACTCTGACTTATACACGCACACCAAGCATGGCCTAGTTGTTCCATCTTTTTAATGAACCTCATTTGCATACATATTTCTGTTTAAAACATCTTATTGTACCAGCCTTTGGGGTTTCTGTACGATTATTTTTACTTTTTGTGGTAAGCTTTCGATTTCATGTCCGTTTATCACGTTCGACTATTTGCCGATTTTTATTTATGCGAAGTTCGTTTCGTACCTGCAACTTTGTTCGGAGATCACATTTGGTCACGTGATTAGCGGCAGTGCTTTCATTCATTGGAAATGGCGCTACGACGCAGAGAAGGTAAGCGAAATTGTTTCATGTCCCATAACGTTTCCTTATCACGTACGACCTTACATTGCTATTGTGTACATTTGTGTGCATGTTTCCGTTTGTTTAGTACCTCTAAGCGCGCACATTTTATATAATTTTACGTGCAAGTGAACGATGAGTGTGTGGTCGAAACTACTCGGCGATACTCTCAAAGGTTTGTTCGAAAGCGACTTTTTTTGGAGATGACGACGACTTTTTCAATAGAAATTGGTCATGTCCCAAATCACGGTCGACTAATTTTTGTCATGTCCCACGCCACGTTCGACTAATAGACGGTCGTTTTTTTTAAATTTTGATGAGGATTCTCAGATCGGGTTAAACTACCTGTTTATTTTCAAACGTGGGTTCCATTAAATACCTCTTTGTTTATGACCTGAGGTGATAATGGCAGATGAATCGACTACTTTTCAGTCGACCGTGATAGATGGCGTGTGGACATGAAGTGGCTTCATGTCCTTCATCACGCTTGATGACGCTTTGTTTATGCCAAAACATAGCAATAGTTAATGTGCGATTTATAATATCTTGTTTTAGTTATTAAGTTTAATATCATGAAGATTTAAAAAAAATTGCTAAAAGTGGTGTTCTAACCAGCGGAAAATCCATTTCAGGTCTTCGTCAACTTGATTCTCCAGAGAAAGAAATCACCACTAAAGTTAAAACAAACGCTGAAAGATGCCAGGAATATCGCATGTCCATTAAGCGTGACCCCTCCCGTGATGAAGCTGAGAGGCAGAAAAATAAAGAACGAAGTTCTCGAAACAGACAACGCCCTCGTACAGAGGAAGAGATACTGCGCAAACGTGAACAGGACAGGCTACGCGCACAGAAATACAGGTATGTGTTGGTTCCGATTAACATGCTTGTAACATATTCCCATGCATAATTTATTTTTATACTGTTGTGACTTTGTTTAGGAGACCTACTCTGGGTGCGATTTGTAAAAAATGTAAATACATTTCTACCATTTTTATTGATCATCCATCTGAATTTTTCTGTGCGTGATGGGTTCCCAGTATTTAATCTCTTCAATTCCATCAAACATTATTTTTATTCAGAGAGAAAAAGAAGATGCTAACCCAGCCCCTGGCCAGATCAACACCAAAACCCAAGACCAGGCAGGCGGTGGGGCAGCAGCGTGAAAACTGGCGCAGAGCAAAACGTGAGCAACGCAGTGAATGGTCGGCCCAGAAGTGGCGGCGTCACCGGGAGAAATGTTCAAAGTATTACTTTGAAAAGAAAGGTAAATGTGCATTTCTCATAATTAAATTATCTCAGAATTTGTTTTCTTTACAGAACTGTTCATGTGAGAGGCAAATTCTTCATTCAGATTAAGGTTCTGTAAATAATATGGTACTTTGCATGTGAAACCTCCCATTGCCGTCTTCATGCCAACAGTCCAGCACACCTATACCTATTGTGTTTAACTGTTACTTTGACTTTTTTGGTGGTCACTATGGTATATTTTTGTCGGACACTGTACTTATTAACTGTATCCCAGGTACGTTTTCCATTTTAAACTTCAAATCTCGCTTCCTATGAGAATGTTCCCATACAGCTGGCAGTTTCCAGTTATCATGCTCGATTCTCATGGGAATCAAGACTTGAACACTTTAACATGGACAATGTATGTGAGGTACATTGGAGAAAAAAACATACTATTGTGACCATTTAGTAATTTTTGTGATTGTATTAATAATCTATTATCATATTTTATTCTTTTCCTAGAATGCACTCGGACTCATGCCCGGCCAGAAACAAGCCCTCCGCAATCTGAGACAACCCCTCCACAGGTCAGCCCATCACAGCCTTTGATGTCACCATCTCCTAACAAAGTGAAGATGGCTGTCTACACCAAGTTAAATGAGCTTGAAAGGAAACGGAGTAAGAGAGCTCTTTTTCAGAGCCAAATTCTTCGAAATGCTGTGTTTGGTGAACCATCTCCAACGAAGGACTGTCAGAAGTACAGGCGCAGGAAGCTGCATGCAGGCACGCAAGCAGCAGTCAGCTTTCTGGAGGATATTGCCATCAACATCCCTGGCAAGAAGACTGTGTGCAAAAAAACACTAAGACAGAAAAAAGTCTTGCCGAAAAATCTGAAGAGACTCCACAGAGATTTTCAAAGACAAAATCCAGAAATCACTGTGTCACTGAGGAGCTTTTACCGCCACATGCCTGCGAACCTGCTGACCTCACGCAGGCAAGCCTACCGGCAGTGCCTGTGTGAAGTCTGCAGTAATATTGACTTAAAATTGGAGGCAGTGAACAAGCTGTTTAGGGGAGTTCATGTTGATGGCCGTGATGTTCTGTCGGAAATGTCTGTCTGTACAGATCCCAGTCTTTCATGTTACAACAGAGGTTGTGACCTTTGTGGTACAGATAAGGTCAGGCAGCAGTTGGAGAGCCAATTGCAAGAAAGATTGGAGGAGAAGGTGTCGTGGAAGAGCTGGGATCTTGTACAGACAGACAAGTCCAAGAACAAGCGGCGTGACCTTGTCCAGCAAATAGGTACTGTGACAGATCTCTTAGATGAGCTAGAGAAAGAGCTCATTCCATTTTCCAAGCACCTTTTTGTCTTCAGGTGGCAATTTTTGCAATTGAAGACACTGCAGGTGAACTTGCCGACAACCTGGGCCATAGCAACATGTGACTTTGCTGAGAACTTCCTATGCCAGCATCAGGATGAGGTCCAGTCTGCACATTGGGGTTACAATCAAGTGACTGTACACCCTGTTGTATTGCAATATCAGTGTGCAGACTGCCCAGAGCAGGTGACAGATTATCTGGTCTACCTGTCCGATGACCTCAACCATGATGCTCACATGGTGAAGAGCATTCTCAACCGCACTGTCGCATATCTGCAGCAGACCATGGGGTCTTTAGACAAGATCGTAATTGTTTCCGACGGTTGTGCTGCACAGTACAAATCAAAACTTCCATTCTACCACCTGTCGAACTTGTCAACAGGCATAAAGGTAGAACGATGCTACTTTGGTTCTAGGCATGGCAAGAGCTTGTGTGATGCATGTGGTGGCGTTGTAAAGAGAGTCATTGACGATGATGTGCGCAGTGGGGAGGCAAGAGTTCAGTGTGCTGCAGACATGCATGAACGGTGCTCCGAGATGTACTCTCTGCCCCCACCAGATGTGCCAAGCAGCTCATGCATACATACAAAACGATCGTTCCATCTGGTCAAGACAGAAGATATTGACCGTGGACGAAAATCCTCAACTCTTGCCACTGTTCCTGGAACGCGCCAAATTCACAGCATCAAGAGTCTTGGTAGAAACATCTTGGCCACACGCCGTCTGTCGTGCTTTTGCACATCATGCATTGAAGACAATCCAGAGATGTGTGAAAATGAAAAGTTTGTCGACAAGTGGGACATCATCAAACTAAAACTGCAGGACAGTGATGATGATGACACGCATTCACCACCTGTCAGGTCTTTAATTCAACATGACCGACGACCTTCCCAAAAGGATTTTTTCCAGCAGCTGTCGCAAGACATGGAGTGTTGTACAACTTATAAACAGCTGGAAGAGGTTGTGACCACCCAACAGAACATGATGTCATCGTTCCCCCTGCCATCAGAATATCCACGCACAGCTGTTGATGTGCATGGCACTATCGACAAGGAAGCCTTAAGTTTGCGCCCAGCCAACGTCCCGCCTAATCTGTACCCGCTGAAAACAGAAGCAGACGGTAACTGTCTTCCACGAGCGGTGTCCACCTTAGTGTACGGCCACCAAGAAAATTTCAAAGAACTTAGGTGCCGAATAGTGGCCGAACACATCAACAACAAAGAAACTTATTTGGCAGGAACCGGGATGGCAAATACCATCGATGACTGTCTCCATGTTGCTGCCATGCAAGTAGTTGTTGCTGATGGTTCAGGGAGACATTCTGCAGAAGAGGTATCACATAACGACATCAAAAATGCCTTTGAAAAAGAAGTCCTGGCCATTGCAAAGGACAAAGAGCATATGGGGCTCTGGCAGTTGATGGCAGTTGCACACATTGTGAGCAGACCAGTCATGTCGGTGTATCCAGAACTTGGCTGGGGCATTATTCAAGCCCTGAATACCCGAACCCTGCGGCCATCCCTTTGCCAGAATGGCCAGCCACTGTACTTGATGTGGTCAAGTAACCGAACAGACAGCATCTCTGAAAACAACTGGACCAGCAATCACTTTGTTCCGATGATGCCAATTGTCGATCCAGCTTCATCGGTCAGTGTTGAAGATGTTCTAAATGAAGCATTTCTTGAAGGTCCTGTATCAGTAAATGACTTCTTTACCATTGACTGGAAAGGCCAGGAGTTTGTAGCACAAGTGTTGGAGCTGGATGGCAACATGATCAAAGTCAGCTTTTTGCATGAGAAGCAGGGTATAGGGTACTACTATCCACCAACAGAGGACCTGTCATGGGAGGACATTGGCAATTTAAAGAAAAAAATCTCTCTCGAGATGGACCTTACAAGAAGTACTCACCGTTGTCAGTTCTTTCGATGTACTAGTTGAGCTGGCAGCAACAGAGCTCTGTCATCTTCAACTTGTGTAACGTGTTCATTTTGTTGTATTGTGGCATGGGGTATATAGTCAGCTTATGGTCAGCACTTCATAAATTACATGTTATCCTACTCACTTTTGTGAACATTTTTTTTTGTGCGTGTCTTTTACAGAGATTCGCTTTTATTGTCAAAAGCTAAAAGACCTCATCATAGGTGCATGTATAAATCATGCAATGTGCTAATTATTTTTCGGGTATACCTAGGAAACTGCTGAGAAATGAAAATTGTGGGTTTTTTTGTCAGCGACTGCGTTTAATTAACTCACTCTTTATGGTGTTCATTAATTTACAGTGTACACTATATGACCATCTTTTTGGTGAAATTAGTTTATGTGGCAACATTCTTCAGTTAAAGGATGGTATGCTTACAAAGAGGTGGTTAGAAATGAGTTTTTGTGATTGTATATCTGCTCGAGTAAGACTGTGTTGAATAATATTCTACATGTACGCCAAGATTTTATCATCATATAAGGCACAAATGATATATCAAATTATGCTCTTGTCTTCATTTATGAGATTTTATGTTTGAGAACCAGTAGATGGAAAAGAAAATGTAGTTTCAAGTGGTTGTGATTAGAAAAATGCTTTGGTGGTCTTTTTTCATGTCCTGCAGATTTCATCACATACGACATGCTTTTTGTATAAGACCACTATATATGCCAATAATACCTTAAATAATGACTGTAATGCTAAGAAATAGGCCTTTCAATTTGATTTTTTTTTTTAAAACAAGTGCTTTTAATGTAAGAAAGAGTTTAAATGTTGTTGTTTCTCATGTCCTCATATATTTCGTCACGTTCAACATACACATTCTGTAAAAAACACTGTCACAACTGATACCAATAAAATTTCATATACAGTTTGGCTGGTAAACATTGTTTTGAAATAAAAAGTTGTGTTTCTTCATTAACTGTGTATTTGTTCTTTCTCTATTGTATTTGTTTGTATCCAGTATATGTCGTATGTGACAAAGGACATGAAACTTTACTAAATTTTCAGTGCTTAATTTATAACATTCTTGAAGATTTACATTTTTCTGATGTATTTTAGCATGTTTATATAAAACAACATTTGAAAGTTGATAATGAATATGTAAATTGAGAGGTATTTTAAAGAAAGTCATGTCCTGTGTCACGTTCAACTACTTCCACTTGACCACCATTTTTGTCATGCCTGCGGAACACCTGCAACTCAACTATCTTTTTATGTATGTTTTTAGATAGTGCAAACACTATAGTTTCAAGGGAGCATAACCAAATATACCAAAAATAAATCTTAATTTTGCACAATGTATGCCCTCTGTGAGGCCCACCTTCTGTCACTGGCTCATATATAAACGTTTATGGAATGAGTGTGTGCGTGGGCTTTCTGCCAATCTGTATAAAGGTGGGTGTTCTATCTCTGTTTACTAGGTTCTTTCATCCACCACACACGCGCTTACAAACAAGGACAAAGGCCACACAGTTATCTCTCTTTGCCCTCTGTTTAACTATTTCTCATACACTCATAACATACATTAAACCACACAATTCACATCATATAAACCAATCTACACAAATACTAACAAGTGGCATATAGGTTATTCACAACTTCGGCGCTCACACATTCACTCGCTACCGCAGAGGTCGTCTCTCTCGAGAGACGTCACTCGACTCCTCTTTATACTAGTGTCGACACAGTCAATGATGCCACATCGACGACTTGGCGGAGATTCCCAAACTGAATATTACTAGTCAATGACTACTCACAGATTTAGAACATTCCTAGGCGTGAAATTATCAACGGCGCTAGGTGACAATAGCTACACTGACGGAACACTGCATGTAGTCCTGTAGCACGAATCCGTGGCTTACTTCGCTACCGTTGCTGCTCGTAGCACCAGTGATGGTAGGACGAAGGAGAGATGAAGGCTTGATGATGTCCGCATCCGGTCACGTACGTGATGCTCTCAGGACAGCTTCATCGGCCCTACACCAGGGGTTTCCGCTCCGTACCGGCCCCGCTGTACACAACATTTATACACTCATAAATGTTCGCTCTTATACCTAAAAAGTCTGAATGTGTCTTCGACACATTATTATTCTTCAGAGCGCTCTAGATCATTTCCCCTGAAAAATGTCTTCTTTATGCCACCATACTACAGTCACTATTGTCACAATTCTTAGGACAATTCCTATAGCCACCTTAACACAGTGCACACATTTTGCGTACCTGCACCCAATGGATTATGAGCCAAATATTACAATCACAGCTCACCTTCAATTTATAACATATTACTGCACATTCATTCATCATTAGATATACCTAATTATATACTGAATTGCATTCCTATTTCCGTCCCACATTTTCACACATGAATGAATACAACATATCATAGTTTTAAACTGTATCACATATAATAGTTACATGACCAAACAAGTATTGACACGAGCCATCGCACTTCCTTCAAACATGCGCTCCTCTGCACTCTACCCCACCCGGGTCTGCCCTGGGGGACTTGGGTGGGGTTAGGTATTTTTTAGTTCCCAGGGTCATCCTGGTCAGCCCCACAGGGTGGGTTTTTCTCTCTATTCTGGGGCATGTTTCTGTCTACCCTTTGTCCATTCACCTGTATTTGCCTTTTTAAAACTCTCCCTACTGTCTGCACTGCCTGTAGCTCTTGATATTGGATATGTGTTGCTAAATGGTCTTAGCTTTATTTAGGCCCCATGTGTTAGGTTTATTTAATGTATTTGACCGGCTGGCGACATACATTCAATGTTCTGTTTTTTGTTTTTTTTTTTCACAAGCAGTGCAGGCACGTCCTGAGAAAGCCTTGTTGCTGTCGGGACGTTAAGCAATGTACAATCAAATCAAACCTCTGCACTCTAATCATAATAATTCATAAAAAGCAATACTTTCCCTTTTCGTCTGACTAGCCTTACAGGTCATTATAAATACCGGTAATAAAAGAATAAATACCTGTATTCAATATACAGCTATCGAATTCTCTAGCCAGAATTCTTCCTCAGAGCCCTAACGAAAACAACCGCTCGGCTTGACTGGTATAGCATCTCTAACTGGCAATTATTCCCGATACTACACTGTCACTCCCACACGTGACACGTGAACATCGCTCACCGCTACATTACCACACGTGAACATTGCTTATCTGTACATTACCGCTCGTGAACATTCGGTCCAACCGCTAATGACGTCACACCATCGTCCGACCGAAACCTGCCCCAAAGGCGCTCGTTACACTCAGTGTATGCCTGCGGTGTTGCATTTTAAGCGAGACATCTTTAAATTAATTCTTTATCTGTGTTTTTCAGGTGTTACGTTCTTGTCTGGCGGCCAGTCTGAGGAGGATGCCACGGTGAACCTGGATGCCATCAACAAATTCAAGGGCAAGAATCCCTGGTCCTTGACCTTCTCATATGGACGCGCCCTGCAGGCCTCGGTCCTGGCCGCGTGGATGGGGAAGAAAGAGAATGTTCCCGGTGCACAGCAGGAGCTCATCAAGCGTGCAAAGGTAGGTAGACCATTTAATCCTGTTGCCGTCGGTAGCGCTTTTTGTCAAGATGATTTCCTGCAGGAATCGCCTTGACCAAAAGTGCTACTGATGGCCAGAGGGTTAATGTATTGAGATGGATGTGAGTTGGCAAGGGCAAAGTCAGAAATCTTTAAATTTGAAATCTTGCATGTATACAGAAATGCTACAGCCAGTATGTTAACTCTTTCACCACCATAGTCGACTTAAGTTGATCTACCCATAGACCACCACAGGCGACTACAGTCGACAGGGAGGATTCATGTCAAAGGGACCGTATTTCCCACAGCACTAGCACAACTCGACTGACGTCAGTGACGTGCAACATCCAACACTTCAGCCCTGACAAAACCACTCTAAACAAACCAGTATGAGTGATCTCCCTTAAAGTCGCGGGAACAGTGGGTCAAGAAATAGGTTTAAAACTTGCCTATTTTTATAAAAATTGTCTTTTATCAAGTAGTGTTTTCAACTTTAATAGTTGTATTTTATCAAATAGTGTTTTCAATTTTGATGTCAAACTTGGCATTCAGATGAATTCAGATGCTGTTGGTAACAAATGTCATTTTCTTTCAAATGCTGAATTAAACCTGTGATGGTTTTTCCCCCTAGGCTAACGGTGAAGCTTCTGTTGGCAAATACGCAGGAGGCGTGAAGGGAGCTGCAGGCGGACAGTCCCTGTTTATCGCCGGGCACGCTTACTAGATGTCAGTGTTTTGCTCTCACATGCTCAGGATATGCTGGATTTAGTCAAACCACCCTTACTATCATCTTCACCACCACCACCACCAGACTGTCGGATTCACGTACGCAAACTTTCCAGCTGCAGGACACGAGAAACAATTGAGCCGTTCCACCTGCGGGCGCACAATAAAAATTGAGATATTCCCGATTTGGAGTGATGGTGCACAAGGAATAATTTAGCTGCAGCACACGGCATGTTAACCTCTTCACATGTTTACAGCTAAAAAGATAAGATCTGAATCGAGAATGTAGATCTGAATTGAGAATGTTCCAGTGGCTCGGATCTTGAAAAGCCATAGTGGTGATTTTGACAGTGACATGCTCCATGGAGGTTTCCTTTGCTTATATGGATTTTACTTTGTGTTTAGGTGCTGACGATTAGCTTACATTCAAAACACTGTATATCCTGGTTTGTGATTTTGGACCTAACAGCCAGAGGCTGTAATGTGCAGAATCACAGACCAGCTGACATTGTTTTCGGGTTTTTCTCCGATTGTTTTCAGTGGGACACATCTCTCATGGTAATTTTTGGGAATGCTTTTTATGTCAGCTTAGCTGAAAGATCCTCTGTGTGAACTATTTCCAGCTTCCTGAATTAGTTGTCATCCTTGGTACGCGAGTTAAGCCTCAGATTATTTCATTTGCTGGTCAAGTATAACAGACATAGAAAAACTTGGCTGTGACTTTCAAAGTCAGCGAAAAAAATACTCATATACGAATAAAATGAGTGTGGGATCATATATTTGTTGATTTTATTTTCTTTGAAAAAAATTAGCTCATTTTATTGGCTCGCGTGCGAAGCAAAAGTGAGTATGTTTTAGGCCAGTGGTCTGCCGTCCATTGTCTGCCATCGTCAGTGGTAAACTTTAACGTTGGCATTTTCTCGGAGACTATTCAAGCCACATTCTTTAAACTTGGCCTAAGGATACTTTGTGGCAAGACCTTTCTAAACATACCAATTTGAGTAACCTCACAAAGGTCAAGGTCACAGGGGATCAGGAAATATGTCCAAAATAGCCTTATTTTGATATAATTTATTTTTTCTCAAATACTATTCGCAACTTCAAACCCAAACTTGGTACAAAGATACCTGATGGTAAGACCTTTCTATACGTACTAATTTGGTTGATCCCTCGGAAAGGTTGAGCTCAGGAGATAGGTGAAAAATAGCCATATTTTGACAAAAGATGCTTTTTCTCAAATACTATTCACAACTTCAAACCCAAACTTGGTACAGAGATACCTGATGGTAAGACCTATCTATGCATACTAATTTGGATGACCCCTCAGAAAGGTCAAGGGTCACAAGGGCTGAAGAAATAGGTCCGAAATAGCCATATTTTGACAAAAGATGTTTTTTTCTCATATACTACTTGCATCTTTAAACCCAAACTTGCTACAGAGATACCTGATGGGAAGACCTTTCTATGCTCACTAATTTGGTTGATCCCTCGGAAAGGTCAAGGGTCACGAGAGTTTAGGAAATAGGTCTAAAATAGCCATATTTTGACAAAAGATATGTTTTCTGAAACACTATTCACAACTTCAAACCCAAATTTGGTACAGAGATACCTGATGGTAAGACCTATCTATGCATACTAATTGGGATGACCCCTTGGAAAGGTCAAAGGTCACAAGAGGCTACCAAATGTGTGTAAAATGCTGATTTTTTTTATAAAAATGTAGGTATTTTCAAATTTTTGCCAAATGTTTCAATTAAATTTGGTACAAAGATAGCTGATGATAAGACCTTCCTATGCATACTAATTTAATCGCCTCATCACAAAGGTCAAGGGTCACGGGGGTTGACAGATGTGTGAAAAATGTGTATTTTCAGAAAAAATAGATTTTGCTGCTGCAAAAAAGCCAGCCCTTGTCACAAAGGTAACACATGTAAATCAGTCATACACGTGAGCCATAATGGCTTTGCCTTTCTTGTTTTATTTTGTTTCCTAAGAAGAAAAAAATAGCGCAAGATGATTTTGTTCTGATTGTCTGTGATGTGCCAACATGTTATACATGTGACTATTATTTGATATTTCAATATCCTTGCATCCCTTTTTTATTATCCACAGATTCCTGTTTGGGTAGACTGCTTTTCTTAATACCAGGATTTTCCCATCCTTCCCCTGTCCCAATGACCCATGTTCTTGTCCTTCCAACTTTATTTAAATCCTTTGTGCATGCTGCCACCAGTACTGTTTACAGTACTGGTGAAAGCATGCACAAGGGGGGGGGGGGGGGGGGGGGGTCATTTGACAGTTCTGAGAGTTATTGGATACGAATGAAAAAAAGCGGCCGGGAGTGTTGGGTCAAATTTTGCATTTCTACAGTTATCGCTATGTGCTATATAGTGTTCGTTTTTGCTTCTCTAGACATATACACCAAATGTTACATAATATTCAGAATAAAGAATTCTGGAGCAAATTTGATGTGTTTGTGTTGCTGTATTGCATTGTGAGTGAGTGTGTTTAACTTCACTCACAAGAGCACATGACATGCACTCAAAGAGATGCACAAAGACATGCATACACACACACAGGCACTCGCACGCATGCATCAGCATTATAATCGATTGTCACAAACATAAACATGCACTGTAATAAATGAGTGTGCGCATACGTGAAGATGACAAACTGGTAACTTGCCAAAATGCATCTGCAAAAATTGTGTCCATGCTTGAGATTCGTTGGCATATTCTCATAGTTTCAGCAAACACCTTCGATAAAATGACATGATTCCACTGACAAAGTACTTTTTACAGAAGTCTCTTCCCAATGGCCGGCTTTTGACCTAAAAAAATACTGTAGCAGTTCATGACGAGTGCATGTTGATAAAACTATAGGATTTCTCCAAGAGCACAGTACATAATAAGTGTGCTATTGATTAGGCCTTTATATCGTGCACGCTGAAGGCTCGCCCGGAAAATTAAATTTATTGTGTTCTCAACATGCACTATGCTAGTCAGGTGCTTGTCAGTGGCAGCGACAGATCAGTCGGCCATGGTAGCTGAAGGGTTGAGTTTGGCTAAGCGTATTTCAAAGCACCAGGCCAGTCAGACGCTATCCTTGAACTATCATGGTCCAACTGCTAAATTGTCATCGGCCCCCACCCGGGTCTGCCCTGGGGGACTTGGGTGGGGTTAGGTATTTTTTAGTTCCCAGGGTCACCCTGGTCAGCCCCACAGGGTGGGTTTTTCTCTCTATTCTGGGGCATGTGTTTCTGTCTACCCTTTGTCCATTCACCTGTATTTGCCTTTTTAAAACTCTCCCTACTGTCTGCACTGCCTGTAGCTCTTGATATTGGATGTGTGTTGCTAAATGGTCTTAGCTTTATTTATGCCCCATGTTGTAGGTTTATTTAATGTATTTGACCGGCTGGCGACATACATTCAATTTTCTGTTTAGTTTTTTTTTCACAAGCAGTGCAGGCACGTCCTGAGAAAGCCTTGTTGCTGTCGGGACGTTAAGCAATGTACAATCAATCAATAAATTGTCATCGGAAACGGCCATCTGTATATTTATCGTGCTCGGGAAGCTGACGTCATCACGCTAGTCGTGGCGGCCATCTTGTGAGGATACAGGACTAAGGGTCACGTTACATATTTAAATTAGGCAGTTGAGGCAGTAAGAGGACCAGTGTTTTTAAAAATAACTTTTTGCCCTGTTTGAAAATTTGTAGTAGTGCTGAATGTTGGAATTTGCTGGAAATTTGTGGTTAGATAAGAGGAGACATGTTTGGTGCTTTGATTCATACCATCCTGAGCTTATCCAGTGGACAATTGTGGGCCTACGTTGTGTTGCTGTTGACGTAGTGATTTGAGGGGCACGCTGATTTCAGCTGTGCTTGGGTGTGGGGTTGGTAGGGAATCAGGTTCATAGCCAAGAAATGAGACTGTCAATGTGCTGGTTTTTTTTGGGTGTTTTGTGCATGGCAAATGTGCAGCTGGTAGGCGGTAGTGTTTTTTAGGGGATTGAAAAATTAGGGGATGCCTAGGACTGACTAAGGCTAAGAGACTGGACAGTACGGAAACGGCACTGTGTACCGGGGCCTGTCAGGGAGAGCACATGGAACAGCTAGCAGACGATGCAAGAGAGGTAAGTGCGATTTTTTGCTAGTTTTTGTTCAAAAGGAGCTCACTGACCCTGGGAATCATGAGATTTGGAGTAGTTTTGTGAATTTTAAGGAAATTTGACCATCTCGAGGGGGCAGGGTGGCAAAAACGGTCGAAATTTAACACTTTTTTGCTTACTTTCTGTTTCACAGTTTACAAAATGGAGCAAGCTACGCTTGAACGGTTTAGGCTTTGTTTGGAAGAAGTGCCAGGATGGCAGGTGGCACCAAATGGGTGTTGCAGGCTATATATCGGGGTGGGGACCGGGGGGATGGGTATGTGCATTTAAATTACTGTGACCCTACAACCAAGAAAAAGACAGGAATGAAAATTTCCAAATCTAAAATAAATGTATGTCCCAACCTCCACCACCCCACCCCCCCCCACCCCCACCACACCCCCTCCACC
Organism: Semisulcospira habei; assembly: GCA_036245525.1. Taxonomy (NCBI): domain Eukaryota; kingdom Metazoa; phylum Mollusca; class Gastropoda; family Semisulcospiridae; genus Semisulcospira; species Semisulcospira habei. The sequence continues at coordinate 93,986,369 of BTPG01000007.1, read as the reverse complement.
CACCCCCCCCCCCCCCCCAGGATACATTCCAGTAAGCAATGGCCTGGCAAGCAAACAAGCTAATAAGCAAGCGAGCAAGCAAGCAAAAAAGTAATCAAAAATTTTTACCTTCACTTTTTTCGTGCTTGGCTGTATTGATGTTCGGGCACGTCCAGCTGATCCTTCTTGTATGGGTCGGCTGTCTTGCTGGCAAGGAAGCGCAGTGTCTTTCTGGCACGGTTTGCACATTCACGCGATTTCCTTGATGCCGAGTTCTGGTATGCCTTGTTGTACACACATTGTTTCTGTTTTGATTGCAGGAAACTGCTAGTTTCTGGGCCCAGTGTAACACCTACATTGTTCAACATCATTTGCAGTCCTTCGCCCTCACCGTTGTTGACACACAGCACTGTTGCGTGGGGCCTCCCAGCAAAGGTGCGTGAGTACTTGACATTTTTGGGTGACCTCACACTGAACGCTCTGTTGACAGCTTCATTTTTTTGAGTGTTGGTGCCTAGCCTAAGTTTCACAGCAGCTTCTGGGCTCAACATAATCCTTAGAGCATCCTTTATTTGCAATTTGTCTTTGTCATTAGGAAGAATGTCTCTGATGCCACGAGAGCCTAAAAATATGGACTTCTTGACCCAATTGTCCTCTTCTCTCCCTGAACATGTGCTGGTCCCCCCTAGCCGAATGCATCCAGAGCAGTCACCACTGTAGCAGTTGATGACAACGTCTCTCTGCTCCGACAGCATGCTCTGTAACACAGTCTTGTCTCCGCCACTGGCTTGGACTCAGTTCTTCACAACTTGCAAACATCGGTTGCCTAAGTCATTGATCAGCTGCCTTTTGGCCTCAGTCTTCTGCGTTTTAGTCCGACATTGTGGGAACATGTCAGCGCTAAACACTATGTGCGAATTTGCATAGCGCTTCATGCTCTCAGCAAGGTGGGTTGGGTCAGCTTGCCTCTCAACACAAATGTCAGGAAACACAGTCTGCAGACCTGTCTGCAGACCCTTAGCACAGCGAGCATCACCATCACTTGTCACAAAATCCACCTTTGTATTTGCAGCTGCAAGAGACTGTCCAAGGCGTTCACCCAGGACTTCCTCTGACAAGGGCACTACTTTGTCTGTGTCAGCACAGCACTTGTGATCATCACCAGGACACAACACATCTTTTCCTTGGGAGCGCAATCTGGCACCAACTATGCACAACTTATTCTGGTAAGCTAAACCGACAATGTACTTGTTGGGGCTGTCTGTCTCTATGGCCATCGCTATCGCTTGAGAAGCGCTCTGCCCACACTTGCGTCTGTTGGCACGCGACGAAGAATTGTATCGCGTGTCAACAGATACATTCTGGATGGAGCCATCTGGCTTGCGTACTGTTTCTAATTTGACTCTCATGTCTCTTTCGTTCAGTTCACTGGTTTTCTTGCTGACATATTCAGCGGCTCTCTGCATGCCAGTTCTGCATGGGACAGGCAAGTTGAGGCCAGCGCAGAGAGTCTGCACTTTCGCTGGTCCGATGCTGGTGTTTTGTGTTGTAATAGCTAGTCCTACGTTAGTCTCTGCTGGTCTTGGCCCTGACCTACCAGTGTCTACCTCAGCATACAGTTTGACCACAGGTGTTTTGAAAGCACAAATCTGACACCTTATACTGAGCTGACAGGCAGTACCCCACTTTTTCTCCGTGGCATAGCTAAAATGCGGCAAGTGTCTGTCGTCGCTGTCATCGGCATGCTGTGAGATGGCTGTGTTGAAGAGAGCGATGACTCGGTTCATGTCCACTAGTCTGTTTCTTGTGACAGGAACCTTTTCTTCTTTTGTTTTAGGCGGCATACTGGAACGCAGCTTGTATGCAGGACGCCGATTCTGGCCGTCCTCCAAAGTGGCAGTCCCTGACGCAGGCTGCTTGATGTCAACGGTGCTGTCTGCAGACACGCTGGCTCCTGGATCACCACTGCTGGACTCCGCCTCGGCTCTGGTACCCTTCCAGGCTCCATTGCCTGCCTGATACCGATGTCCACGCTGGTGGCGACGAGCTGGCATGATAAAAGAAATATAGCTGTAAGTTTTTTTTTTTGCACTGTAACTGGGGAGCTGTGACTGCAGTCTAGGCTGTAGTCCAAGTAAGCCAGTTTGTGTGACACAATAGACTTATACCAGCTGCACGCAGACAGCCCAGACCTCCATCCTAACACAGAAAACAGCACTGTCCCTACCAGACAGCCTGGCAATACTCATCCTTCACACCCCTGGCACCCCCTGCATTTTCCTGAGTGGCCTGACTGGGCAGTCAGCCAGCATTACATAAGAAGATTAAGGCCCACAATTAAAGGGAGGCTATCCTTTACTTAGCAAATGAGAAACCTGTATTATCTGAACAACTGCTGTGTTCAGCTGGGTGTAGTATGCTGACCAAAGGAAAATGTTGGTCTGTTTTAGGGGGTGACTAACTTAAACATCAACATGCAGTTTTAAAAATGTGGACTGCATTTTCTGGTGGGTATATCCAGCTTTTACACGTGCTCTGTCACTTGTGTACCAAATTTGAGGCCCATCTGAGCATATTTGATGCGTTAAAATCGTCTTCGAAAATTGATCTGAGTTGAGATGAAAAAGGGGAGACAATCTGCTCCCAGTCTTGAAAGGGTGTCTTTTTTAAAATGGTCACTACAGCTAAACACAGAAACTTGAAGCGCTGATCTTCAGCAGGCTACTTATACAGTTGTAGTTAATCACAACTAGAACAGTTTTGGGGGAAAATAGACGTAAAACAGGGGACTGGCGGACTTCGTCATTTGAGTAAGGCGTAAAAAATGCAGACTTCACGGGGTGGGGTTGAAAAAAATCGACGAGTAGTGACGTTTTCAGCAGGTTGCCAAAATGTTTTATTTTTCTACATTTAGACATGTTGCTGTAATCGCATGTCAAATTTCAAGACATTCTAAGCATATTTTCTGAGTTTTCAGCAACATTGAAAATCAGATATTCTGCAGAGCAGCAGTCACTTTAAAGGCTCACCGTGGCAAAACAGGTGACCCATTTCAGTTGGCCACTGTACACACCGATATTGTCGTACATCAATGCCGTTTGAACTGCAGGCACGGCGGAGGGCATTGTTGGCTGTGATAGCAGTTTTATGAAAAAAACGCGATCCGTCTTCTCTTTCAGGTCACGTTACATATTTAAATTAGGCAGTTGAGGCAGTAAGAGGACCAGTGTTTTTAAAAATAACTTTTTACCCTGTTTGAAAATTTGTAGTAGTGCTGAATGTTGGAATTTGCTGGAAATTTGTGGTTAGATAAGAGGAGACATGTTTGGTGCTTTGATTCATACCATCCTGAGCTTATCCAGTGGACAATTGTGGGCCTATGTTGTGTTGCTGTTGACGTAGTGATTTGAGGGGCACGCTGATTTCAGCTGTGCTTGGGTGTGGGGTTGGTAAGGAATCAGGTTCATAGCCAAGAAATGAGACTGTCAATGTGCTGTTTTTTTTTTGTGTTTTGTGCATGGCAAATGTGCAGCTGGTAGGCGGTAGTGTTTTTTAGGGGATTGAAAAATTAGGGGATGCCTGGGACTGACTAAGGCTAAGAGACTGAACAGTACGGAAACGGCACTGTGTACCGGGGCCTAAGACGCTCATACTTGGAAAATCAATGTCAGGAAAGTCCTGACGTGCTATTCGCAATAACAGCAAGTCTTGCCATCACCGTAGGAAACCGCTAACCAGAATCTGTTTTTGTTTCTTTCCCAAGAGGAAGAGACATGAAGAAAAAGGTGTTGAAACACTGACTTCGCTACTATCTGAACGTGTTTTACAGTCGTTTTCACAGGCAAAATAACCACTCCGTTACTGTGCCACCCCCACTTAGTACCAATGATGTTTTTCTTGTGGTGTGTGAAACGGATGTGAGGCGGCTTCTCAGACGTTTGAATGTGCGTAAGGTAGCAGGCCCTGATGAAATTTCTCCTGGCCTTTTGCGTTACTGTGCCGACCAGCTCTCGAGCGTTCTCACAGTCATATTTAACTGGTCATTACAGGCATGCAAGGTTCCACACTGTCTCAAAAGGTCAGCTATTATCCCTGTACCAAAAAAGGCAACCATCAGTACCCTTTAACGACTACAGACTCAGTGGCATTGATCTCCGTCATAGTAATGAAAACGTTCGAGCGGCTGGTTCTGCAGCATCTGGAGACGCGCGCCAAATGCGTATGTTAGGCTGCTTTTTGTTGATTACAGCAGCGCATTCAACACTATCATACCATCCAAACTGCATGAAAAGCTGCTGCACCTTGGCTTCACACAGTCCATCTGTAACTGGGTTCTGGATTTCTTGTTAAACAGACCCCAGATTGTCAGGATCGGTTCGTGCGGTCAGAACTGTGTTCAGCTGAGTCGGTTCCCTACTTCTGGTCAGTGTGAACATGTATCCCAGTCTTTGACCTTGAGTACGGGAGCTCCCCAAGGATGTGTTTTATCCCCATTGTTGTATTCTCTTTTTACACACGACTGTGTATCCCACTATGATAGCACACACATAGTGAAATTTGCTGATGATACGACAGTCAAGGGTTTTGTATATAAGAATGACGAGAGTGCATATCGGGATGAGGTAGACATGTTAGTAGGCTGGTGTTCTGACAACAACCTGGATTTGCATGTTGGTAAGACCAAGGAAATGATAATTGATTTCAGGAAAAAGAAAACTGACCCCCTTTCCTTAACCATCCGGCAAGAAAACGACATTGAAATTGTTGAAACGTTCAAGTTTCTGGGTACTCTCATTTCGCACAATCTGAAGTGGGAGAAGAATATTGAACAGCTAGTAAAGAAAGCCCGGCAGCAGCGCCTGTTTTTTCCGACTTCGGCGGTTGAAGTCTTTTGGCGTCAGTCAGCAGATCATGGTGCAGTTTTACTGTGCCGCCATTGCCGGAGAGCGTTCTTACCTTCTCAATGACGGTGTGGTATCAGTGGCAGCGCAACCGACGAAGCCCGCAAGAAATTAAATAGGGTGATAAAAACAGCATCTCATATTGTTGGAAGCGATCTCCTCTCCGGCTGGAATCTCTGTACCACGCACGCACCATCAAGAGAGCGAGCTCCATCATACATGACTGACGAGCACCATCCTGCATATAGCCTGATCGAGCCCTTGCCATCTGGCTCACGCTTTAGATCCATTAAGGCCAAACCCACTCGTTTTCAGAAGAGCTTTTATCCCTTGGCTGTTCAGGCCCTGTCTAATGTGGCTGTGATATGATATAACTCAGCAGATTGACTCAAAGTCCCTTTAGAATTACCTCCAGCCCATCTTAGTTGTTTATAGTTCTTCATATGTTCTATTAAACCTCTTCTTAAACAGGATATACAGTTTTACAAATACATACGAGTTTAGATAATCTGTTTTCATTGCGGTTCGGCGGTTTTTGTTGTAGTCATAATATGGTTATTATGCTATAGATTTATCTTATTTTACTTACTTAGATGTGTGTGCATACTTAGTAGAATGACTGTGCTATAAGTGACATATGTGTGATTTGGTATTTTAGAGTCTGCTTGATTATCAGTGATGTATGTATGTTTTGTGTTGATCTTAATATGGATGCTCGTCAGTTATGCCTCAAAAATTTTCTAATGTTTATGCATATGGCAATAAAGTTTATCTTATCTGAAGGCTATTCTACCCTCTTAAGGTGGAGGCTGACGCGCCGATGCTCCTAGGTTACGTGGGGAACTTCCCGAGCCCTATTGGCGTTGAGTGAGAACGACGGGTGGAAGGCCAACAAGGGAATGAACTGTGTGTGCACTAACGTAGGAACTGGGGGGAGACAACCCCTCCCCCCCCCCCCCTCGCCCTCCCCAAGAAAATGTAAGGGGAGGGGCGGTATTGGAGAGGCAGAGTGTCCCCTGACAACTCCCGCTCCAGGCCCCCCCCCCCCCTCACCCCACCCCGAAATATTTTAGAAATATTAGTGGTCAAGCGGCATCCTTTCTCATGACTGCCAAGAAAAGGTGAACACGCTCTCTCTCTCTCTCTCTCTCTCTCTCTCTCTCTCTCTCTCTCTCTCTCTCTCTCTCTCTCTCTCTCAGTCTCTCTCTCTCTCTCTCTGCCACTCGCTGAAGGTCAACTTTATTGACAACGACCAAGTGTTTTACACAAGGACCGGCGAGGTAAAGAGCGGGTGGTTTAGAGACGCCATCCATCCGAACAAGCGGGGCACCAGTGCTCTCGCTGTAAACAAGCGGGCCGGGCGTACTCTGGCCGTACCTCCAACATCGTAACCCGCCCCACTGAGGCTAGACACCAAAACCCACACCGCCACGGACAGCTAAATGTACCCGGGCATGGCGGTAAAAATGGGCAGCCCAGCCCTAGAGACCAAGGGCCTCAACACAGTCAGCGCCCTCAACGGCAGGCAGCCAGTTCAAGCTTGGCGCCCCGATTCCGCCAGGAGCAGGCTGTGACGAAAGTCTTCAGAATGGCGCCCAGATTCCACCAAGAGCAGGCTTTTGCAAAAGACTCTAGTCAGCACGATCCGAACCATGCTGACCGTACACCAGCGCCGTTTGCGTATGGCGGTGGATCAAAGGCCGGGGCTGCTCCAGAACACAAGCTACAGCTGAGCCCGGCTATGATCGCACATCAACACTCATGGGCGCCCCTTCCTACATGGCAGGCGGTCGACCTGTGTACCCCTACCCGTACCCCAAACCCCCAACTTTCCTCTATCCCCTGCCGCCCCCACCCCCTGGAGTGCCGCAGCTTAGTGAGAGTGACTGTGCCGCCTTGTTTTTGCTCAGTTCTTCAAAAGTTCAGGCCACGCGCCGGAAATTAGGACAAGCGTCCCTAGGTGATAGCCATTTCGACATTCTTTGATAAGTTCCACTGTGCGCGTTTTGTGGACCAATTATTGACAGTAATTTCCAATCTGCTATTATCATTTCCCGATTTAAATATACTTTTTTCACTTAGCGATTTTTTAAATTATTATAGTTGTACCATTTTCTTAGACTTTAAATTTGTTTGTTTTTCTTTCTTCTTATTTTTAAGTCGTCAAATTAGCTTTGTGTATTATGAACTTTGTCGCAGGTGAACGTGCATAGTTCCTTGACAAGTCATTTTTCATTTGTTTTCTTTTATAGTTGCTGACTTTGTTATTTTTTGTTCACATAACCAAGCAAGAAAACCGTAAACATTCTGCTGAACTTAGACTAAGCGCGTGACAAACATTGTGTTTCTTTGCCGTGTATTCTTTTATTGAGATTATTTAAAGCATTCTATAGATATTGATATTAGTTGATTTGTATTTTTTTTTTTTTTTTGGGGGATTATTTTTTTGTGACCATATTTGTATTATATCTTTCGCTACATTTGCGTTTTTACCGACATGCAAAATCGTAATCTAAATACTGTTCCGAAACGAACAGACGAACTGAGAATTGGCCATCTTAACATATACCATCTAGTTAACAAGGTGCCCGATTTATCTGTGTTCCTAAACACGCCCTTACATTTTCATATTTTTGGTGTGTCCGAGTCAAGGCTTAAAAGTTTAATAAAGGATAACTCCATTTCTGTCCCAAATTTCTCAGTACTCCGCAGAGATGCCTCAAGCCCACAACACACTGGACTAGCTGTATATATACATAATTCAACACTTGGTAACGTCAAACGGCGGCAAGACTTAGAGTCAGCTCAAGTGGAAAGCTTGTGGGTAGAAGTGAAGACATCTAAATCACCCCCCCCCCCCCCCCCCCACCCGCCGTCCTCATTGGCTTTAATTATAGAAATCCCGCAGCCAGCTGGGACTGGTATGATGACTTCGTAGCAATGATGGATAGCGTAAATCAAAATAAAGCTGACGTTCTTTCAACTTGGGCGATTTTAATATTGATCTTTCTAAATCTAAAGGGTCCAATGCTGCATGGGCGTCAACAACAGCACTATTCGGTTTAGAACAGTTAATAACCCCCACTAGAACCACATGTACATCTTCAACCCTGATTGATCATATTTATGTGACAAATGATGATAAAATATCAAATGTACATGTTCCCTCCTTAGCTGTCAGTGACCATAACCCAGTATGTTGCACAGTCTCCATGAAACTAGACAAAGAGAACAAAAAGAGACATAAAACAATTAAATATCGTTCTTTCAAAACAATAACGGCGACTTTCTGCGGGATCTGCGCAATACTCCTTTCAGGGACGTGTATAACCACACTTCTCCGGACAGTGCCCTGTCGTACTGGATGGATCTATTCCTTGGTGTCCTAAATAAGCATGCGCCCTATACGAGAAAAACGAGTTAAGCACTCTACCCTGCCACCCTGGTTAACAGTAGATGTCAAACAGGCCATGTCATTTAGAGACAAACTTAAGAAAGAAAAACAGTTTGATGAATATAAGAAACGACGAAATCGTGTTAAATACTTAGTGAGAGCGTCAAAAAAACTGTTCTCTCCGGGAAATGATTAGGGACAAAAAAGATACAGCATCGGTGTGGAAAGCCCTGAACGTTATAACAAAGGGTAAATCAGCCCCTGAAATACCATCCCATTTGTCAGCTGATATATTAAATAACCACTTCCTATCGACAGCTGAAACACTTGCTCAGTCAGCTGCAAGTAGTAACGCAGAGTACCAAGTTCCCAGTGTACTGGAAAAATACTGTGAGGCCAAACATATACTGCAGACATTCATCATTCCTGATATTACCGTCGCTGAAGTCGGCAAATTCATCTCTAGCATGCCGAACAAAAAGTCCACCGGGATGGATGGTATAGACAACAAAATTCTGAAAATGTCACTACCATATACGGTAGAAGCACTCACTTATATCTTTAACCTCTGTATAAAACACAGCACGTTTCCAACTATTTTCAAAGAGGCCAAGGTAATTCCAACCCCTAAATCAAAAGATCTTGAAGATGTCAATAACTACCGTCCTATCTCACTTTTGTCGGCCCTGTCAAAGCCCCTTGAAAAACACATACAAAAACACCTCGATTTTCTAGAAAAGGGCAATTTCATAAATATTCATCAGTCCGGCTTTAGACCGAAACACTCATGTCAGTCAGCACTGGCACACATTGTAGACAGCTGGCTGGAATCAATAAATAAGAACCTGATGTCTGGAGCTGTTTTCTTAGATCTTGTCGACCATGACATTCTCTTAAAGAAGCTAGCAGCATACCATATAAGTGAAACTGCCATAGCATTCTTTAGATCATACCTAAAAGACAGAAAACAAAAGGTATATATATACCCATGGAAAATACTCTAAACAAGGACAAGTTAACTACGGTGTCCCCCAGGGGTCGATCTTGGGACCTCTTCTATTTATAATATTCATTAATGATTTGCCTTTGCATATTACTAACACTGATGTTAATTGCAACCTGTTTGCGGACGATACGAACCTCCATGTTTCGGGTTTTAAAAAAACAGCTGACATTAACATTAGCTTACAAAGTAGTCTCAGCGAGGTTTCCGACTGGTGTAGAGAGAATCATATGGTTCTTCATCCAGGAAAAACAAAGAGTATTTTAATCACTACACGACAAAAACACCAACGCCGACCACAGCCGTTACATTTACAACTGAACGCTAAACCGATAGAACAAGTCACAGAGCGTAAATTCTTGGGAATACACGTTGACGAACAATTATGTTGGGAGACGCATATAAATACAGTCTGTCAAACCATTGCTAAAAACACTTTCCTGTTGTCCCAGCTTAGACAAGTAACGGATACACATACTCGTAAACTGTTTTTTCATGCCCATATCAAGTCTCACATTGATTATGTCTCCACAGTGTGGGACGGTCGTAGTGATGTTCACATGAACAGGTTAAACTCTATATATAAAAGAGCTGTCAAAATGATAGATACGCGGCCCATTCCTACCATAGACAAATTTAGACATCTAAACATTCTCGGCCTGCGTCAACAACTTAATTTCAACAAATGCATCCTCATGCACAAGATATTAAATAACATGACACCGCAGTATCTAACCACCAAATTTGTGCCACAGCAAGAACGCGAACGAACCTCAAGGAACAATACTTTACCCCTACCTCTGCCTAGAATTGACCTCTTTAAAACTAGTTTATCCTTTTCTGGACCGTTTGTATGGAACACTATTCCTGCACATTTGAAGACTATAGCCTCGCTTGGAATCTTTAAAACAAAACTTTTCGATTACCTGATGAGCCAAACATAACAACACTGGGCATTTAAACAAACCCTGATGGTTAATGCTTTCATGTAATGTATGCATTTATCTATATTGTTTGTGTGTGTGTGCGTGTGTGTGTGTGTGTGTGTGTGTGTGTGTGTGTGTGTGTGTGTGTGTGTGTGTGTGTGTGTGTGTGTGTGTGTATGGTATAAGATGAATGTTGAGTGTTATTATTATTTTGTGTAATTTTTTTTTATTATATAAATTTTATTGTTGCATGAAATAATATGTGTAAATATAATTCTTTATTATTATTATTATTATTATTATTATTATTATTATTATCTTTTAATCTATTTTATGTTGTAGATGTTAGCAGCGGCAAGTTTGTAAAATGACGATTTGTTTCTGTCAAAACTTTTTACCGTTGATAAATAAAGTTTCATCATCATCATCATCATCATCACCATCATCATCTCTCTCTCTCTCTCTCTCTCTCTCTCTCTCTCTCTCTCTCTCTCTCTCTCTCTCTCTCTCTCGAGCGTTTTAGGGTTGAAACAGCTTGTCCAGTCACCTACTAGAGTGACTTCCTCATCTTCAACGCTGATAGACCATGCATATACCACAAATGTCAGCGTTGTAAAAAATGTTAGCGTACCTAAATACTTTCATTATTGATCACTTTCCTGTTTGTTTTACGTTGTCTGTTAGGTTAGCTAAACAGTCAATCAAAAGGACACGTTACCATAATGTATAGATGTTTTAAAAAATTTGACCAAACTGCTTTTTTATATGACCTATCTTTAGTACCATTTTATGATATACAAAACTGCAAAAACCCTAACGATGCCCTGTCACGCTGGTACTGACGAGCTGGTTCTCGCTGTTCTGGATAGACACGCGCCTAAGCGCATCAAACGCGTCAAATATCCTGTTATGCCAAAATGGCTCTCTGGTAAGATAAAACAAGCGATGGAAGTAAGAGATGAATTAAAACGAGACAAGACATTTGCTGAATACAAGAAGCAGCGAAACCATGTCAAATCTCTAGTTCGTAAAGCACAGAGGCAAAATGCAGAACAAGTTATTGCCGACGGCAAAGACATCCGTTCAGTCTGGCAAGTAATAAACAATTTCACCAAAGGTAACAGTAAACTATCACCTAATATTCCGCCCGATCTTACTGCAGATGCGTTCAACGCTCACTTCGTAACTGTTGCTCAAACTCTGGCTAAGTCAAATCCCTCCCCCCCTCCCCCTCCCCCCCCCCTCCTCCCCCCCCCCCCCCCCCCTGTAAACTACACTTGCTTATCAACTATGTCACCATAGTCAACAGAGAGCCTGCGGCCCATTTTCAGTACCGCTTATGACTGTCCTAGATGTAGGCAAATCTATTTCCAGTTTAAAGAACAAATCGTCTTGTGGTCCAGATGGTATTAGTAGTCAGATTTTAAAACTATCTCTGCCCTACGTTCTCGAATCCCTGACCTTTATTTATAATTTATCGATCAGACATAACGTTTTTTCCGATGAGCTAAAAAAAGCGAAGGTAATCCCTCTTCCTAAAAGCAAAGAGTTATGCAACCTAAACGAGTACAGACCATTTCCATATTATCCTGTATTTCACAACCGTTCAAGAAACATATCCATACTCATCTTCTAAACTTTCTGGAGCAAAACCATCTGATAAATGCAGCACAATCAGGATTTTGACCTCTACATTCGTGCCAAACTGCCCTCAGTCAGTTAATTGATAAATGGATCTCTGCCATAAATGACAGTAAAGTATCAGGTACAATATTTCTTGACCTGCAAAAAGCTTTTGATCTTGTCAACCACTCTATCCTACTAAACAACTACCATTCTATCACATTGACTCAAATACTGTCTCCTTTATATCTTCCTATCTCAGGGACAGAACGCAGAAAGTACTGCTATATGGCAAATATTCCTCTGACTGGTTAGTAACTTGCGGTGTTCCACAGGGGTCTATTCTAGAGCCCTTATTATTTAATCTATTTATTAATGATCTGTCCCTGTGCATATCTCATTTAGACGCAAACTGTGATCTGTTCACAGAAGACACAACCATACACACAATGGATAAAGATATTGCAACCATTAATAAGGTACTCCAACACAGTCTTGATGAAGTAGCAGGCTGGTGCAGTGATAATCACATGATTATTAGCATTCCAAAGACAAAGAGCATGTTAGTTACTACAAGTCAGGAACACCAGCATGGCCTAACACCTTTAACACTCTCGTTAGCCAGCCTGTAGAACAAGGAACTAGGCATCGTTTATTAGGCGTTATAGTGGACAACCAATTAAGCTGGGAACCGCATATTGACGCTATATGCAAAACAATCTCCAAAAATGTGTTCCTGTTATCAAAACTACGCCATATAGTTAATACTGATATCCGTAAATTCTTTATCCATGCGCATATTAAAACGCATTGTGACTACAGTTCTACCGCCTGGGATGGTTGCAGCGAAGTTCACATGAAAAAAGTTAAATCCTTGTATCGTCGGGGCATTAAATTAATACTTCCCGGTCCTACTTCGACTGACGAAAAATTAAAATCTCTCAAGTTAATAACATTGAATAAACAGTTTGAATTTATTCCATGTGTTCTACTGCACAAGATCATGCACGGAAAAGCCCCACCCTATCTAAAAACTCTATTTTCCGACGATAATAGGAAAAACACGAGAAATAGTTTGATCCACCTTTCAACAACTAGATTAGACATCTGTAAAACCAGCCTGTCCTTTTCAGGCGCTAAAGTGTGGAATATTTTACCTCCACACCTGAAATCAATTTGTAAGATTAGTGTCTTCAAAGATCGCCTCCATAAATATTTACTTCAGAAGTAATAGTATGTTCGGCTCCCATATGCTACTCTATGCATATAAATTAGTGACAAGTTTCCTATTACCTAATAATCTTCTACTCTTGCTGCAGATTATGTAATAGTTCGACTGTCTGCATTAACATGTCAGGTTTATATATATATATATATATATATATATATATATATATATATATATATATATATATATATATATATATATATATATATATATATATATATATATATATATATATATATATATATAATGTTTCATTCAATTCTGAGAATGCTGTGCTAATGCCATGGAATTCCAGGCTGGTAAGCTTGCATTGTGTTATCAGGACATCAGCTGTCCTTTTTGTGACTGCATCGCTCACTAGATCTTTTCAGCCTTCCACTGAACACCTACTACATAAAGCAGTAGGGACTACCCCCAGGTGCCCCACCATCCGCTGGAGAATATCCAGTCTTCCCCCCAAGGGGGGATGCTAGAAAATATTCCCAAACAGATATTGGGCCTGCTGAGTAGATTTAAAGTTTTTGCCGCCTACGACCGGTTTCGCCCCAATGGGGGCTCTTCAGGTAGGCATATGGCGTAACCTGAAATTGCAAAGGCAACGCATGTACTAGACAGCCGCCTCCAGAATTTACTGGTAGCACCACCAGCACAGCGCGGATTGCATCCCTAAAGCTTTATGTGGTGTTGCATTGAAAGAAGACAGACTAATTTTGAAAAGGCAACACCTAGGCAATTAGCACAGCATTCTCAGAATTGAATGAAAAATTATGTCCCTTGGAGCTAATCTGATTGAGTGCATTTTATTTGGCTTTGGGCTACGCCTTTGTTAAAAGTAAACAATAATTACACCACAAAATTGCCTAGGTGTTGCCTTTTCAAAATTAAAAGAAGTACCCAACGGAGAAAGAAACACGCTTAGAAAAGATGGGTACAACACAATTTATTAATATTTTGGGTAAATACCCTTTGTCAAAATAGACAAACAAACAAACAGAGAGATTAGCCGCTACTTATCTTCATTGGCAGAAGGAATGTGAGAAACTCACATTCCTTCTGCCAATGAAGATAAGTAGCAGCTAATCTCTCTGTTTGTTTGTTTTTCTATTTTGACAAAGGGTATTTACCCGAAATATTAATAAATTGTGTTGTACCCGTCTTTTCTAAGCATGTTTCTTTCTCTGTTGGGTACTTCTTTGCATATTACACGCTTGGCAGTCACCTTTTTGGTCTGGATTGCTTTTTTCAAAATTAGTCTGTCTTCTTCCACTGCAACACCGCATAAAGCTTTAGGGATGCAATCTGCGCTGTGCTGGCGGTGCTATCAGTAAATTCTGGAGGTGGTTGTCTAGTACATGCATTTTCAGGTTACGCCATATGCCTACCTGAAGAGCCCTCCTTGGGGCAAAACCGGTCGTAGGCGGCAAAAACTTTAAATCTACTCAGCAGGTCCAATATCTGTTTGGGAATATTTTCTAATTTTCTAGCATCCCCCTGGGGGGGGGGGGGGGGGGACTTGATATTCTCCAGGGGATGGCGGGGGCACCTGGGGGTAGTCCCTACTTTTTTATGTAGTAGGTGTTCAGTGGAAGGCTCAAAAGATCTAGTGATCGATGCCGTCACAAAAAGGACAGCTGATGTCCTGATGACAATGCTAGCTTACCAGCCTTGAATTCCATGGCATTAGCACAGCATTCTCAGAATTGAATGAAAAATTATGTCCTTTAGAGCTAATCTGACTGAGTGCATTTTTTTTTTTTTTTGCTTTGGGCGACGCCTATGTTAAAAGTAAAGAATAATTACACCACAAAATTGCCTAGGTGTTGCCTTTTCAAAATTAGTCTGTCTTCTTTCAATGCAACACCGCATAAAGCTTTAGGGATGCAATCCGCGCTGTGCTGGCGGTGCTACCATTAAATTCTGGATGCAGCTGTCAAGTACATGCGTTGCCTTTGCAATTTCAGGTTACGCGGTATGCCTACCTGAAGAGCACCCCCCCCCCCCCACCCCCCTTGGGGCGAAACCAGTCGTAGGCGGCAAAAACTTTAAATCTACTCAGCAGGTCCAATATCTGTTGGGGAATATTTTCTAGCATCCCCCCTGTGGGGGTGGGGGGGGGGGTGGGGAAGACCGGATATTCTCCAACGGATGGCGGGGCGCCTGGGGGTAGTCCCTACTGCTTTATGTAGTAGGTGTTCAGTGGAAGGCTCAAAAGATCTAGTGAGCGATGCAGTCACAAAAAGGACAGCTGATGTCCTGATGACACAATGCAAGCTTACCAGCCTGGAATTCCATGGCATTAGCACAGCATTCTCAGAATTTAATGACAAATTATGTCCCTTGGAGCTAATTTGATTGAGTGCATTTTTTTGGGCTTTGGGCGACGCCTTTGTTAAAAGTAAAGAATATATATATATATATTTTTTTTTTTCTGAGGGTGGGGGTGGATGGGTCTTTTTTACTATGTTTTATCTTTGGCTGTATCGTCTGATGTATTTTTATATGTGTAGAGTAGCAGGACAGTTTGGAAAATAGGCATTGCTATGTCTAAAACTTTTGATTCTGAATAAAAACGTTTCATTATCATCATCATCATCATCATCATCATCATCATCTCTCTCTCTCTCTCTCTCTCTCTCTCTCTCTCTCTCTCTCTCTCTCTCTCTCTCTCTCTCTCTCTCTCTCTCTCTCTCTCCGTGTATATTTGTCACTTATCATAGTGTAGTAGATGTAGCAACAGCAAGTTTGAAAACTGGTCCCGTTACCAAACTTTTACCGTTGGAAAATAAAGGTTCATTGTCTTTCTCTCTCTGCCCCCCGCCCACCCCCCCCCCCCACCCCCACACACATACACAGTATCTCTCTCACTCTCAATTAGTTTCAACGCTTTACCTTGCACCTTATCCTCATTTTAGGACGCTTTTGTTACTGACAAGCAGTTGCGAAAAACAGGGTAAGAAACTAGAAACAAGATAACTCACTGACTTTCCGGTTCATCGCTAACTGGGGGACTGAGATGGATCGACCATGACAGCTCAAGGGCAATGCCCGACTAGCCTGGCTCCTCAGTCTCCAGGCGCCAAGCTATTCAGGCACTGTTCTTCGCAGTCGTGATCATTCTTACTCCCGACAGCTGAGCGTATGCTTTTGATGCTGGAAGTGAAAGCGGTAGGTGTCAACAGCTGATTGAGGTCAAGGTGAAACAGTCGTGTTGACTGATCATGCCTGAAACCCCCCGGTCTGTCATATCAGCTGGCTAGTGACCGACTTTCTGGTAAGTTGTCATCCCTGCGAAGTCAAGTCACTACTATGTGTGTGTGTGCATGTTTGTGTGCAGGGGCGGATCAGTTACCTGCCGGGGTGGGGGGAGGGGCTTTCCAACTGTTCAGTGTTTGGAACCTTCAACCAGACACAGAAGGCCTTGCGTCCCAGCACCTGAAGAACCAAAGAGCGGTGGGGGGAGGCGGGACTCGAGAGGGCGGGGGGGGGGGGGGGGGGGGGATTCAGGAGTCGCCCAAAGTGTGCGTGAGTAATTTTTTCACTACTACCTGCCAAAATATCAAAAAACAGGGTGAGGGGAGAAAATAAAAAATTTAAAAAAAAAATGACGGGCGGGGGGGGGGGGGGGGGGGAGGGGGCGGGGGGAAAGAGAGAAGTTTAGGAGGCACGCCAAGCTTGTCCGTGTGAGGTGTGTGTGGGGGAGGGGGGAGGGGAATTTAGGAGCCACACAAAGTGTGTGTAACTCTTTCACCTTTTCACCATCGACCAAAATATCAACAAGCGAGATGGCGGGCGAACTGATACAAGATGGGATGAACCATAATCCACAAAGTCTCTTCTATATGAGAGCTGTCCTCGCTGTCAAGGGTCTCTACCTTTTGTCTTTGACCTGATTCTGATGTTGAAATATCTCCTGTTGAAAAAGTCTCGCAGATCTGCCAATGCGTCAGTGAGCTCTATAAGGGGCGCAGGACATACGCGTCATTGGTTTGTCGAAAGTCATTTGTCATGACGTAATTTTTAGTTTTATATTTACGCGATATGAGTTTCACTTTCGCTTCACAGGCTTCAGAAAATGGTGACAAAACTGGAATTTCACGGTACAATTTCGGTACAATTTCAGTCTTGCTATAATTTGTGTGAAAGCAGGTTGACTTTACCTAGCTACATGATATACTAAGTACCCGGGTCACTTGCATGCTCTTTTAGCGAGTCGATGTGTGCGTGTTAGTGCGTGCGTGCGCGCGCCGCAGATATATCCAAGAGGCATAGATCCTCATGCGCCCGGAGGACCCATAAGGATCTATGCCTTGAGATGCGCGCATGTTCGTGAGAGACCAGCTGAGAGAGAGAGAGAGAGATTTGCGTCATATTTCTGCGTGTTGACTTCTTTTACGTCACTGCCCCTGTCTGACGGCTTTCTCCAGAAGTCAAGATCAGTTTTTTACTGTTTTAATTTTTTTCTGATTTTTTTTTCTTATTGAAGACTGAACGACTAGTTGAAAGGGTACAAAGCTGGCTAACGAACTCATCCAATGAGTCTTTCTCCAAACTAGCTATATCGGGTCACCTGCATGCTCTTCTAAAAGAGCGACGATGTGTGGCGCTCCAAACATCTCCAAGAGACATAGATCCTCATGCGCATGCGGCCTTGCGGGCGGGTATGTGTGTGTGTGTGGGGGGGGGGGGCCATTGCAACGCATGCCATTGCAACTCCCCTCAGTCACAGATCCGCCCCTGGTATCTTCATGGAGAGAAAACGTAGTCATAAGTATCATACTAACCGGTAAACCATTTGTGTGCGTGTAATGAACAACGAAGAAGTGAACTGGGCAAATGCATAAACGACGGCCGTCACAGCACGTGAACTACAAGGCGAAACCAAACTCGCTGACAAAGCAAAACGAAACGACCAAACTGAGAACACGATTGAGATCAATGAAATGCATCTACGCCATTAGAAAGCACAGTATAACAATGATCTGTCTCTCTCCCTCCCTAAGAGTTTGTGTGTGTGCAGGGGCGGATCTAAGGGGGTGGGGGGGTCCAGGTGTTCCCACCCCCACCCCCTTCCGCTTTTCGACCGACCAGTTTCGGCCCCCAGTGAAGCCAGTGGAGGCCACTTTTGTATCACTGAGGTTGAAGGTCTCAACCAAACAATTTGGATCCCTCCCCCCCCCCTCCCCCTCGAGGTAACTGTTCCACCCCTCTGTGTGTGTGTTCCCTAGTGTGTGTGTGTGTGTGTGTGTGTGTGTGTGTGTGTGTTCCCTAGTGTGTGTGTGTGTGTGTGTGTGTGTGTGTCAGTGTGTGTACGTGCGTGCGTGCAGTTGAACCAAGACGGTGGCACATACTGACATGTTTCATAGAGTTAGCCGGGGTGTCCGGCGCCGGTCAATGAACGTTGTAAAACATACAGATAATTATAGATGTAATAAAATCTGCCGGAATCAACATTGCAAGCCCGGCTAAACGGATTCTACGAAAGGCCACGCGGTACACTTGACAAAATGTTGATTCTCAGTTCAGTCCGATAACAAGCCGCACCACAAAAAAAAAAAAAAAAAAAAAAAAAAAAACGCCATGAGATGAAACATCCTATGACTCAGTTTGGCCGCGGGAGAAACAGCTGATCCGACCTCAAGTCAGCAAGAGGCATAGATTCTCATGGCCCCTGCACTTGCAGGGGCTCGTGAAAATCTACGCCGGCCTCTTGCCAGAAGAAAATGAGTTTATAAGGGACTGTAGGTGCGGCAAAAGCAATGGCAATGACCGATAAAACCAAGAAGGGACGCACTGAAACAACATACGGGCCGGTATGCCCCGATCGTCTGGGGGGACTTACAAAGATTACCGTCGGGGTGAAAAGTTTGCCGCATAGCTGACAGTACCTAATCGTCTCATACCATTAGTGATATGATATGACATTGGCCATGTTTGCAAACTGAACGTGCACTGATGTTGAAAAGCCGCAGTAATAACTATAAGTTTCCTGTGTGATCAGAGCGTGCGATCAAATACAAATGTCAAATCTGAACAGTTTTTAGCTAGCTGAAGCGGACACCCCGGCTTACAAGAAAAGGCTTTTCATTAGCCTACTAATCAGTGTTCAGTTTTTGTTATTTGTGGTTTTCTGTGTACTTGATTTCTATGACTGATTGGTCATTTGTTTGTTTGTTTGTCTTCGGGATACGTAAAGGAACTTCTACACTAAACAAGTACTGAACAGCCTACCCGTGAACTGCACCGAATTTGTAATTAGTACTGAGCTGTTGACGGCGTTTACACCTTGGTAGACCTATTGTTTTCTTCAAAACTGAGGTCAGTGCTGAAGCGAAAATGATCATGAAAGTGCAATTGCAATAGGCCTACACTACACACACACACACACACACACACACACACACACACACACACACACACACACACACGGCACACAGACAGAGAAATGATGTAGCACCGCGACACGCACACGTCGGATGGCATTTTTATGACAGTACTCTTATTTTCTGCGCGGCTGTAAGTGTAAATTTCACAACTATAGTGGAACATTTTCATATTGCGCAGTTATAAATAATCCTTGTGTCCTCAACTGAAACTCAATGATGCCGCGGCGTCAGCACAAGGTTAACCGGCGTCGCAAGGTCTGCCGGGTTAAGACTCAGGATCATCATTTGAGCCAATCCGCAGTGTCACAGTTCTGGAGATACTGAGGCGGATCGACTAGTCACCAGTGGTAGCCACGGTTCAAGAGTGGTGACTCCGACAGAATAGCTAGGCGCCAATTAAGCTATTCTGACACCACCCTTGAACTGTCGGCTAAAGGAAAAAAGTATCTGAAAACGACAAAGGAGGGTACACATAAAACAGGAAAAGCGAAAGCCTCAGACGAATTTTTTTTTTTTTTAATTGAGAATACTTAAACTTATTCAATTTTTATTCCTCGTACTCAAGTGGTCCTAAATTTTAATCTGAATTGTAAATATGAAAAGTAAATTATACCTTTTTATATATAATGACCGCTGCTGGTGAGCAGGCGCACTATATATCATTTTATAAAAATTAATAAATAAATTATAGAATTAAATATTTTATGTCGTGCTCGTCAGCTAAAGTCAAAAGCGCTAGTCCCTGATCACATCGGTGCAGAGGGACAGAAAAATGGAGAAAACAACAACTTGAACTGTCATTCAGTGTCGCCGATCCCAGCGGCGGTAGCCGGGCTTCACTGACGTGGGTTGGCACAGTCTACCGTACAGCGTCCTGTCTGTTTAGGTCTCTGCCGACTGACCTAACGTGAACTTGGCATTCCGCCACGCAGTCGCCGCAGTGAACAGAATTTGACCTCTGGCCAAGCCCTCAGTCGCGGCCGATCACCCGACTGATTTCTACATGCCCAGTACATGCAGTCTATCATTTGAAATTTTCAGAGCTGACTTGAAAAGATCTCTGAAATTTCTCGTTTGTGAGTTCGTTCATTCACTTCTTTGGCATGGGGCAACACAAATAAACTCCCATTTTCTCCCGGGCCGGTACCGACGATAACCAGTCAGTTTGCACCACTTTTGCTCTCAAGTAGAGGTGAAGGTCTCTAAGCGACCTTTTGACGTCACCAGTCTTGATAAGCCTCGCGCTCGCAGTCACTCTTCTCATTGCTTTTAGACCAGTTGTCGCTTACGGACGTACGCCTCCATTCTCCAGTAAGTACTCAGTCATCCTCTTCGGCTTGTGGAATGTGTGTGTGTGTGTGGGGGGGGGGGGGGAGGGTGGTGGTGGTGGTGCAGGGCTTAAGAAACTCCACCCAAGGCCAACAATTCGCCGGCTTTAAAGCGCTACATCATTTTTTGGACTTTGACCCCCCCAACCTCTTTCGGCCCTCGCCCCGTATAATATCCAGTAGTATACTTCTGCGGCAGCAGCTCCGGGCAGAAGGTGCAAGAGGTTTACCCTCTCCCCTCTCACACATCCCGTACAGCATACGTACAGCATGGTTCAGTTGTACTGAGCGACTGGAATCAACAACGTGTCAGCCTTCGCATAAGCAGAATCTATTAGTCAAAGCAGCGACTCGTCTGTCTCAGTTATTATGATGTATTTATCAATGCACTCCGGCGCCTCAGTACCAGTGACTTGTGTAACTCACTAAATGGTACATGTCAGTGTATGGATAAAGCTGAAAACAGAGCAAACTATTGTAGCGGCCCCGCGGTGTGGAAAACCCCCACTGTTATATTCATCATCCCCTCGTGCATTGGCTGGAACCAGGGTAGTGAGCTCATATTGGTCCGGCACCAGGCTCTAGTGAGGTTTTGTTTTAAACAAACGACTTCCGACAATGAATGAGAGCAAAGTCACGGCAGATAACCAGCATGTAACTAGACAATGCTCCAAACATCTCTGAGAGGCATGAGGATCAAGGGGGTGTATGCCTCTCGGAGATGTTTAGAGTGTTGTCTATGCTGGATGTGGGGACATTGCTCAGTGGTAGCGCTACCTGCTCGGCAGCGCAAACATTCTGGGTTCGATCCACTGGTGGGCTGAAATGGTCGAGGTTTTCCTCATTCCATCGATTCAAATTCTCGTACACACTCAGATTACGGTGCCTGTCCACCTTCGTGTACACCACATGCATTTAATCATCAAGCACATGTTAAAAATCCCATCTCCACTGCTGTTTGAAAAGAGAAGGTCCATTAGGGCTGGTGGGTTGGAAAAACAAACAGCATGCATAATATATCCTGACAAAAGTCTTCAGAATGTTGAAGTTGGTGGCAGACAAAATGAAGAAGAGAAGAAGAACCGGCCACAGTTTCGCTCTCATAGCTCGTATATTGTTCACTACTAAGCAAGATAATTATGGTCCCTTATACGAGGTATGATCAAAAAATAATGTACTGTAAAACCAACACTAATGGCCCAATTTACATAATATTTTCACATTTTGTAATAGCACTATCCTCCACCATTTATGCAAAATTTCAGCTACTTGGGGCAAAATTCAAATGGGATGTGGTATTCTGATGAAGGTCAGGGTCAGACTAGTGAATTTACGGCTTTTGCTAGGTCCTGGATGTGAGAAAACTCTGTCCTGCCAGCCTCTTTTTCAGTTTAGGGAAGAACCAAAAGTCGCATTGGTCACAGCAAGGAATGTATGATGGTTCAGGAAGAACACGAATGTTTTGCCCTTCTGTGTAGGACACAATGACCTTGGCTTCGTGGTCACTGGCATTTTTAAAGAAAAAAAAAAAACGTGTTCTGGCCACTGAGAGTTGGCCCGCCGCTCATGCACGTACTTCAACACTATTGGGAAAAGAATTTCTTACAGGACTTTTTGCATTGACTGCGCACTTCACTGGTAAAATATAAACAGTGGCATGGACCTCTAAGTTTTAAAAAATATGAAAATGTTGCATTGAATTCTGAACATCAAAGTGTCACTAGCCTCCTCTCATCAGAGGCCTACCACTCCTGATTGGACTGTTTGCTGCGGATACTGTTATAGGACAAGCAAGTATCGTCTTCAGTGATGATATCACACTGTCATCACATGCCATTTATGCTAATCATTTTTAGCAGTTAATCCAAGCAATCTGAGCCTCTGTCAAGAAATGGGGTACCCTTATTTCAAATAGTTTTTGGAGGTCACGGTCATTGCACACTATTCTTTGAACTGTTCCAAGAGAAAGAGTGGAAGTTTAAGATATTTCTCAGAATAAAATATAATGCATATTTTCCTATCAATGTGTAAATAAAGAGAAAAGTTTGCTCGATCCCGGCTGAAATTTGACAGTCGGACCAGTACTTGTCTTCAAAGTCCTCTCTTTTAGAGATAAATTACAGCCAGTGCCAGACAAATACACAAGTACCATATCAGACAACTTTCCAATTTGTTTGGATTTTGACAGGACTCGGTCATAGTTTCACTTTTTAAAAAATGTAGAAATAAATTTGTTATCTTGTAGAGTCCACCGTTTGTAAGCGCAGATGTTTACATCACTTTTCAGTGACGTCGCACATCGGCATGGCTGAAGATATCAGCTCCATATTGTGCACAAATAAAGGGCAAAGGCTGAAATTTGTTTTGATACTATAACTAATTTTATTTATGTGACTTCAGTAGTTTACAAATGGCGGCCCAACTATCATTACTTTCTGATCACTAGTGGCCGACACAGAACTAAGCTTACGCAACTGAGCCCAGGAAATGTTATATTTTGGGATAGTGCTTTCTATGTTTAACTCAGTAGAGATACATTGTAAGCACATATGCAGAAAATAAAGCACACTCCGGTGATGGACAGACCCAGCATAAAGTACACTCCAGTGAGAACAGCCCCAGAATGAGTAATAGTGAACAGGAGTAGCTCAAAATGGCACATTGTTTCGACGAAAACTGTGGATTAGAACTTGGAAACCTGGACAAACATATAATATGTATTTGATGTCACATGTTTGCCAGGTTTTTAACTCATAAACTCCCAGAACTAAATTACTTCCATTCTATAGAATGGAAGTCATTAAGTTCTGAAAGTTTTAGAGTTAAATTCACAATGTCAAGACTCATGCAGTTTTGACCTACATCAGATTTTTGAACACCTTTATTTGCAGAAATTAATTGTGCATTTGTCATGAACTGCTGATCTTACTACTAGTAATTGTTTGGCTGTCAGCAGCTTTTGTTTGCATGCATAATTAGGATTTCTGCAGGAATCCTCATGACAAAAAGTGCTAATGACGGCCAAAGGACATGACATACTCGTTCTATAGACACGTTTTGGCTTCCAAAAATGAATGTATCAGACCTGACCCCATTGTGCATGCACAGGTACTGTGAACACTAAAACAGTACCAATGGCTTCAATGTTCATGCAAAAGGGAGATAATTATTCACACACAATGCTTCAACAGGAATGCCTGAGTTTGCCGAGTACCTGTCCTCAGAGAAGAAGGAGGAGCTCCGTCAAATTGCCGCCGCCATTGTCACTCCTGGTAAAGGCATCTTGGCTGCTGATGAGTCTGTAGGTAAGTCTCGCCCATTTAACCCATTTAGCCCTGGCACACTAGAAGCAGGATATGGATCGACCACAAAATCCAGGGATAATGACAGATTAGCTGGTGCCAACAGGTGCCAAACTAGTCTTGCACTATCTTTGAATTATGATGGTTGATAGAGCTATCACCTGCAGCTGCCTTGGGGTTAAATCTTAGTGCATGCAGCCATTAGTACTGTACACAGTATCAATGGCAGCATGCACATAGGGATACAGTAGTAAGTACCATTACACATACATATGGAGACACATTTCAGCACCATATGTGTTTGTTATGTCTTTTTGACATACCTTTTGAACTATAAGAGCAGTTTGTACTCGCAGCAAATGCAAATGCATAATTGTACTTGTTTAGCCTGTGCAGCTTTTAGCATGTCGATCTAATTTTTGCTGTTGCTTTACAGATGAGTGATAGGTTTGTATTTTTGAATGGAGTGGAGTCATCGTCAGATTACTTGATTTTGATTAAGACAACATGTGCTTTATGTTTACTGGATTCTCCAGTGTCGAAATGAACCATGGGTAGACCTGTATGCAGTGTTCCTTAACCCATATCATACTGAGGCTAAAAGCTTCAAATCTGTACAATACGCAAGCTACATTATAGTACTTACGGATAAGGATATAGACCAATGGCTTTAGTTCAAGGCTGGTGCCAGAATAGCTTGGCACCAGAGGTGCCAAGCTATTCTGGCACTACCCTTGAACTATTTTAGTCAAACTTATTTCACACACTGGTGTATTCTGAATAATAAGGGTTAACCATCTATTTTGCTTAAGACTTTCTTTTAACAGCTATGGTGATTGCAGGCATTTTAAGGGTTTTCAGGTCTTGTCAATTGTATCAAATGCATGGATTTTATTGACAGTTTTGTTTGTTTCATTGACAGACTGAGAGTAGCTAAATATTCAACATTTCAACATTATTTCATGTTGAAATATGCCACATTTGCATTTTGTACCTGGTCATGTAGTCTTGAGGAGTGAGAAATAGACACTGTGCGGGAATCAGAAGTAGGAAATGCTCTACAGCAGAAGATGAATTGACCATGATAATCCAAAGGTAGAGCCAGATTAGCTTGGCGCCTCCTTGATCACAAAACTTAAAAGACAGTACTGTGGACGGTTAGTGTGATTATAACATGGGTAGTCTTGAGTTTGCGCATGAGGCTCTTAATTGTGTCTCCATATGGGCATGCATGTGATTGTGTGCAGGTGCATATGTTTATAGAATTTTTGTTAATTCAATGTCAAAGAGCCCCAGCTATCCAAGAAATATGGATACGAAGTTGTACTCCACAATAGCCATAGATCTTCATGAACCCCCACAACTGCAAGGACTTATGAGGATCTGTGTCTCTTGCATATATGCCATATTCAGTGTCCTCAGCAGTGAAGGGTTTAGAGGTGTAAAGATCTGCATTTGCCGATTTTTGACCAGGCTTGTGGGCCTGCACGTTATATATCTACATGCATGAAAAAGGATGACACTATCTTCATGACCATCACCCTTGACTTCCAATTTCTCTCTGCCAAATACCAGGCACTATGGGATCGCGCCTGCAGCACATCGGGCTGGAGAACACAGAGGAGAACCGGAGGCAGTACCGTGAACTGCTCTTCACCTCCGACAAGGTGGTGTCGGAGAACATCTCTGGCGTCATCCTTTTCCATGAGACACTGTACCAGAAGACGGAGGACGGCAAGCCCTTTGTGGACATTCTGAAGGAGAAGGGCATCATTCCAGGCATCAAGGTTGATAAGGGTGTGGTCCCTCTCGCTGGTACCTTCAGTGAATGCACCACACAGGGTAAGTTTCTTCTTCTTTTTCTGTGTTCAAGCTTCTATCTAGAGTCCAATTTGTTGTATGAAGTTTGCAGTCATTTTTAGGGCAGCAGTGGTGCCCCACAGTCTCTCTTTGAAGTATAACCCCCTTGTGCATGCAGCTACCAGTACTGGGAACAGTACCAGTACCGGGAACAGTACCAGTAGCTGCCTGCAAAAGGTGGGTTCAGAGATGAGCGTTAACCCATATCAGCTAAAAGCTTCAAATTTGTACTCTGCCATATGCAACCTACATTATAGTACTTACAGATAAGGATATAGACCAGTGGCTTTAGTTCAAGGGTAGTGCCAGAATAGCTTGGCGCCTAGAGGTGCCAAGCTATTCTGGCACTACCCTTGAACTGTTTTCACACACTGATGTATTCAGAATGATAAGGGTTAACGTGTTCTGATACACAGGTACATATTTGGTAGTCCTTCGGTAAAGGAATAACTAATCTTGACTACTCCAGAAAATAAATTTTAAAAAAAAAGTCTAAAAATGCCTGTATTAGAATTGCTGGAGTGTGCTGTGAAAAGACTATGCAACAACTAACCTTGCTGGAGTCGTGTTTCCTTTGGCAAAGATTATGTGTGATGTGTTGTCTCCCTTGCAACAGTCCAGTTGTCATTTTACATCGTTTGTACTACAGTATGTAATCAGACCTTGGTAAAATAACGACTGGTTTGTAATATTTGTTTCTGTTGTTTTTTCATTTTGCTCTTCTTTTGCATTACATTATATTTGATATTAATGTGCTTTTTGTCCGGTTTGACAGGCCTGGATGGTCTGGCTGAGAGGTGTGCAGAGTACAAGAAACAGGGAGCACAGTTTGCCAAGTGGCGATGCGTGCTGAAGATTGGCAAACACACGCCCTCCTACCTGGCCATGCTAGAGAATGCTAATGTTCTGGCTCGCTATGCTGTCATCTGTCAACAGGTAATAATTTTGTGATATATTTATTTTTGCTCAAGGCTCATAAGGATCTATGCCTCTTTGAGCTGTTTAAAGTGTCCACAAAACTCTAGACATCTCCAACATGCATAGGTCTGCATGAGCCCTCTGGGCTGATTGGAAACTATGCCTCTTGAAGATGTTTGGAGTGTTTTCTATGCTTTTGATAGAAGATGGTTTTCTGCTGTGATTTCTCTCTCTTTTGTTGTTAGGAGTCCTTCGTTGCAAACAAAACTTCACTTTTGTTTCTTATCAATATGGCTGTAGGCTGTAAGGTCTAAAATTACAGACCAGAACCTATAACTTTGCTTGCCTTTGATTTTGGATGTTACAAGTATGTGGGAGGATCCAAACCCACAAAACAGCATCCACAGGTCAGCAAATTGTTGAAACTTTTGAATTGTTGAATTGTTTTAAATTTGCAGAATGGCCTGGTGCCAATCGTGGAACCTGAGGTGTTGCCTGATGGAGACCATGACCTGGAGGTTGCACAGAAAGTCACAGAACAGGTCAGTGGAAAACAGCTTGGCTATGTATTTGATGCGTAGTTCTGAAAATGTGCAGTGATCTTTCTGTGCACCTTTTGACAAAAATAGATGAGTATGTAAAAATGTGGTGTGATCTCTGTATGTGCCTCTGAAAAATAAATACAGTAAACTCTAGATGTAACAGATTGCTGGTGGACCCAATTTTTCTTGTTACATAGGAAATGTTGGTACAAGCAAAGTAATTTAGAGTACTCTCAGGACCTCAGTAAAAGTGTTGTTACATCACAGTTTTGTTATACGAGTCATCTGGTACTGGTCACAACGCAAGGGTGTCATGAAAAAAGATGTAACACAATTTGTATTTTATTATGAAACCTTGAACTTGGATGTAAGTTATTAAGAAGAGATCAAACAATCTACAGTAGCATAGATTATATCAACAGAGCTGGATAAAGTGGTGAAATCAGGGGAAAAGGACAGAAATCGCTTCAAACAGCATCTGAAAAGAGGAAATCGGTTACCTTACTCTGGAAGGCGTACTGTGTGCACTGAATGGAGCTTCAGTGTATTGCTTTTTGCGCATTTCCAGTAAATAAAACATTTATGAAAAAACATGCTAAAAGCTGATACATCTGTCTGCTTTGTATCTCTGTGAATTTTGTGTGCAAATTCCGGGTTTCTAGTGTTTCACCGGTGTAACGTTTCCGATGTAAACAAAAAGATCGTCTGCAAGTATTAGCAAATTGTACAGTAAATGTCAGTACAAATCAAAAGTGCGCACCAAAAACTTCCGGAATGGGCCTATTTGCAGTCAATCAGTCCATTTCTTTGCTAATCAGATCAGTTTTTGTCCACCGTTTCACAAATGAAACGCTAGAAACCCACAAACTTGAACATCGGTTATCTGCAAACAGAAACAACCTCCAGTCATTTTTCACTTCAAAGGCAGGAAATCGAGCCTCAAGCACAGCAACTGATGACAATTTACCCGCATACTCTGAAACCAGGCTTCTTTGTTGCCCCCAGGGGCGTCGAACAATAAAATAACCACTTTGGTGCATTTTTCTCTTTTTTGAAAACTGACTTATGTTGCACTATCTTTCACCATTGTATAGAAGAGAGAGAGAGTACACCTAATAAAACACTAAGGCACACTTTTATCGATATTTTTAAAAAAATGAGTTAGATTATATACTATCTTTCATCATCTTGTCACACGGTGTCACATTAAACACAGTATCTTGCTTCACAAACACCTTCAGTTTCCCAATTGACAGAGTAACAATTGAAAACATGCATGAAATTTTTTGATGATATTGCAAGGGATGTGTTAAATAAGAAAACAAAATTCATTTTTGAGTTTTAGGGCTAAAAAGAAGTTCATCTAATTATTTCATATCAAAATAGGTTGCTTTTGTTCTCATATCACTTTTATTTGTCACTGTGAAATGTTAGAAACTTCAAGTGCTTGAAGGCTAATTTCTATATTATGCCGAAGCAGTTTGACGCCAAGCTTTTTTCATAATTCTGAAACTAGATACACCATGCTACAAATTAAATTTCATGAACTTTGCTCAAGTTTTAATTTTGTACCGCAATTCCTCCTTTTTGTGACCAGTACCAAATAATGACTCACATCCGATCTTGTTACTAGCACAAGCAGACTGTAGAAATATGTGAAAATATTTTGTGATCTCTAAATATACCTCTGGAACAACATTTTCTGATTACGCTATGCATAAGATCAGATTTCCAGATTTAGGACCATGGTCCACTTACACCACATTTGATATAATAACGGTCTTTTCTTTTTTCACTGTAAATTACTTGGCTTATAACAAACTTTGGACCCCTGGTATTTTGGTGTGCAAAGGTTACTGCATATGCTTCTCATAATTATTATCAGGGGTGACCGTCTTCAGTCCTGGAGGCTGATACAATTTTTTCTAATATCCCAGAAATCTGAATTTCAGCTTTTTGATTCAGACAGAATACAGCACTTCAGCCAGTCTGTTCCATCTGCAAGAGGCATAAATTCTCATGAGCCCCTGTGTTCACAGGGGCTCATGAGAATTTATGTCTCTTGCTGGCCATGGATCATGGGGCATTGTTAGTCCATGGACCGTCATTTCAATTTTGCGCACTTTCACACATGTATTACTTTTCATGTTCTGTCGGAATCTTCTGTGTCTGCAAATATCTACTTAATCATTAATGGTCTATGTGTGTACATGTACAGGTGCTGGCATTCCAGTACAAGGCGCTGCAGGACCACCATGTGTTCCTGGAGGGGACATTGTTGAAACCCAACATGGTGACCGCCGGCCAGGCATGCCCCAAGAAGTATTCCCACGAGCAGATCGCCATGGCCACAGTTATTGCTCTTTCACGAACTGTGCCTTCTGCAGTCCCAGGTAAACATTTTTCAGTTCGTTTTTGGCTCATGTGCAATGGCAAAAGTGAGTCAATATAGTGGGCCAGTGGTAATCCATGGTAAACTTAACATTGACATTTTCTCAGAGACAATTCATGTCACAGTCTTCAAACTTGGCGCGATGATACTTTGTGGCAAGACCTTTCGAAGCATGCCAATTTCAGTGACCTCTCTCAAAGGTCGAGGTAACAGGGGATCAGGGAATAGGTTAAAAGAAGGCTATAATTTTGACCCATTAAAACATTTCTTACAGGTAAATACTATTGACAACTGCAAACCCAAACTTGGTACAACGATGCTTGATGATATGACCTTTAATGAGCTATAACCCTTATCATTCGGAATACACCAGTGTCTGAAATAAGTTTGACTGAAATAGTTCAAGGGTGGTCACTGGTGCCAGAATAGCTTGGCGCCTCTAGGCGCCAAGCTATTCTGGCACTAGTCTTGAACTAAAGCCATTGGTCTATATCCTTATCAGTAAGTACTATAATGTAGCTTGAATATGGCAGTGTACAAATCTGAAGCGTTTAGCCTCAGTATGCTATGGGTTAAGGGCTTTTCCATTCTTGTTTTAACGACTAATTTTCTAACTTATAAAACATTTGCTTGATGTAAAGTTGAGGTGGGTTATGGCAGAAAATATATACCGAGCTACGGTTGACTTTGCTCAAAACATGGTCTGATGAAATTAAAATATAATATAGCAATGCTGTTAGAAACCATCTCTTTTTATGTGCATTGTTTTGCTTGCAACAAACTTCTATGTCTCACTCTCAGTGTATGTCAGACATCTTTAAATTCATTCTTTATCTGTGATTTTCAGGTATTACGTTCCTGTCTGGTGGCCAGTCTGAGGAGGATGCCACGGTGAACCTAGATGCCATCAACAAATTCAAAGGCAAAAACCCCTGGTCCTTGACCTTCTCATTCGGACGGGCCCTGCAGGCCTCAGTCCTGGCTGCATGGAAGGGGAAAAAAGAGAACATTCCTGCCGCACAGCAGGAGCTCATCAAGCGTGCAAAGGTAGGTAGATTGTGTAATTCTTTGGTTGTCGATTGTGCTTTTGGTCCAGGTGATTCACCAGGAATCACCGTGACCAAAAGTGCTACCAACAGCCAAAATGTTAGTCCATTGATTTGAGTGAAATTTCACAGGTGCAAAGATAAAAATCATTAAATTCAAAATGTCAAGCACTAATATACGACAGCCAGTAGATTAACATATTGACACGGATGAAAGTTGGCATGTGCAAAGATAGACATTGTTAAATTCAAAATCTTGCATATAAAAAGTTCTGTATTTTCAAGCTTGGGTGTCGCTGATGATCTCATGGACTGATTTTGTCATTTTCACCATCACCAACTTTCACCCAGGCATTTATCATTGGTACTTGTAATCTGAAGATTAATTTACATTGTTGTTTAGTCACTGCATTTTCTGATTGGTCAGCATCTAAAAATCGCAGGGGGTTCAATGTCCCAATGCCTGCCTCGTAGAACCATTGCCGTATCTGTAATTTTTAATCAGCTGGCCAATCCGCAATTCTAGTATCGCCCACAAATCTATCCTAGGTTTTTCATCTGAACGCTTTGATCAGGGCTGTACGGCACCTTACATCATAATTAACCGGAAAGCACAAAGATCAAATAGTGGTAGACGATAGAGAAATAAAAGAATTGTACCTTATTTCGGCATGACTTAAGGGGTGAGCACACTACACAAGTGCTACACAAATGTGTCACAATTCAAACTCTGAACTGAGACAGCTCGAAACTTTCGATTGTACTCCAAGTCAACATGTATGCTGTTTAGAAAGCAAAGACTGTTGTCACTTGTGCAATAAGAGAGAAAGAGAAATAAATAAATAAAATATGACAGATCTATGACATTTTAGTTTTTGTTGAAAAGATTGAGTCATTGTTGAATGTGTGTATGAGCTCAGTACTGGTTGGCGAAAGATGCCAACAATACATGCTTCATGAACGAAATCTGACCTACCATATATCCAGTCGCTTGCCACACAGTCATGCGCTCAAAATTTGGAAGTTCTATCACTTGAACCCCGTGAGAAAAGTCTGCACTTGATTGCTACAGATTCTGATCTTGTCACTGGCTGCTTAGAAGCAGCACTGCTGCAAATGTTTGAAATTCCAGCAGCAAAAATCAAGCACATTTGCATGACCAGGCATGGTAGCCTATTCACAAAGAGTTGCATCCCTGTGTATTTCCAAGAAAATACTATCTATCTATCTATCTCCCGTAGTCTTGCCGACCGTTGGGGCACCACTGATGACTTGACAACCAGCTCCCTCCATTCCTCTCTGTTTTCTGCCATTCTCAGCGTATCGCCCAGCTTCAGTCCTGTCCACTCTGGGATATTGTCCTCCCATCTTTTCCTCTGTCTTCCTCTCCTTCGTCCTCCTTGCACAGTGCCTTGCAGGATTGTTTTGGCAAGCCCTGCTGAACGCGTGACATGCCCATACCACTTCAGTTTGCGTTTTCTCACAATAGCTAATAAGTCTTCATAGGGCCCGATTGCTTGCCTGATTCTGTTTCCCACTTCCTCGTTTGTGATGTGATCTCTATATGAAATGCCAAGCAGCCTTCGAAAACATCTCATTTCAGTGGCTTGTATCCTCCTTTCAAGGTCTGCTGTGAGGGTCCATGACTCGCAGGCATACAAGAACACTGAGATGACTAAGGAGCGCATCAGTCTGATCTTGGAACAGAGTGTGATGTTTCTGTCCTTCCATATGGTCTTCAATCTTGTCAGTGCTGTTGTTGTCTGCGCAATCCTTGTCAGTATTTCTGGTTTTGATCCCTCATCTGTCACAATGGCTCCTAAGTATTTGAATTTCTTAACTGTTTCCAGTTTTTGGCCTCCCACCATGATTTCATTGCCAATGCCACTGGCGTTATTGGTCATCAGTTTGGTCTTCTCTGCACCGATTTCCATCCCATATGCAATGGCTGTACTATCCAGCTTTTCCACCAGCTGAGCTAGCTCCTTCTCTGTTCATGCAAGGCCATCAATGTCGTCCGCAAAGCGCAAGTTCGTGATTGTTCTGCCTCCAATACTGACATTTCCTTCATGATCTTTCAGAGCGTCCGTCATGATTCTTTCCAGGAAGATGTTGAAAAGAGTAGGTGAGAGCAAGCAGCCTTGTCTGACTCCAACTGTAGTCCTAAACCAGTTTCCTATTTTGCCATTGAAGCAGACTGCGCTAGTGGCCTTGTTGTAAAGGTTTGCTATGACTTTGATCAGGTTGGCATTGATGTTGTATAGCTTCATGGTGGACCAAAGGGCTGCATGCCACACCCTGTCAAACGCTTTCTTAAAATCCACAAAGACATGATAGAGGTCCTGCTGGTGCTGGAGGTATCTCTCACATAGAACTCTCAGGTTGAAGATCTGCTCAGTTGTGCTGCGCCCTGGTCTGAAGCCTGCCTGTTCCTCAGCTATGATTTCCTCTGCCTGTAGCTTCAGCCTGTTCAGTAGGATCTTTAACATGACTTGAAAATGACAAGAAAATACAGTCTGTCAGAAATATTTGGTATTTTACTCCCGACCTCAGACACACATTCGAGGCTTCAAATAGTGTGTAATTTAGACTGAACCACAATGGCATTGAACTGTCTGTGTTGGGTTACTTCTCGGGTTACATCGTGGTTTGTAGTCCTCTGAAGCTGATTATCAGACATACTTGTGCCTTCGGCGAGTCTATCTGATAATCATCTCCAAAGGACTACAGTACCACGATGTAACCCTTGAAGTAACCCAGCCTACCCGGCACTGGCCTCCACGTGGCGTAGGTGGGTAGTCCGCTCAGTCCCTGACTGAGTGGGCTAGCGGACGGGTGCCATCTTTGTCCAGGATTAGGACTTGATGTCAGCAGATATGTTGTTCAGCCTTTGTTTCCTCAAAACACATTACCGATGACATGACTAACTGGAAATAGTCTACTTGCTTACCAATTTTAGCCTAAGACCCAAAGGGTCCCCCCAGGAGGCTCTCGGGGATCCCTGATAGGGACGAGAGAGCTTTCAGGGATCCCTAACAGGGACGAGAGTAGCCTCCCCTGCCCATCCGGTCAGGCGCCCGGTGGTGTCTCCTTTAGCCAGTTGTCTACTTCGCTGTTAGCGTTCGGACGCTTTTACCTGAGCCTCTGACCCTTGGAAAGACTGTGTACGGTTCGACCGTCCCTTACCGGCCTGCCTTCGCCTAGCCTCTCGTCTACCGCTTCTGGCGTGGCCTCCGTCTTCTCTGCTAGCCCTCGTCTGTGCCTCGTGCTCTTGGCTGGCCCTGGAACCTTCTAGGCTCCCGTCGTCGTCTCCCTGCCATTCCGCCATGGACAGGTAAAGTCTCGGCCGTTTCCGACGTCTCGCCTGGCTGGGTCGGACGTCGGGCTTCGCTCGAGCTACTGTTGGTTTCTCTCCGCATTTCACGGTGAGTTTCGAGTGTTTCTTGATTTCAAAGCTTTATATGGCGGGGTTCGTTACCCGCCCCCGGTCGCCTTTCATGTTTGGGTATGGGCTGCAGTTATCTAGTGCGCCTCTCCCCAGTACGTCGACCTCCAGTGACCTACTGTCTGGTACTTTGTGCTTCGTCACTCTGCCGTTCCGCCATGGAAAGGTGGAGTATCGGCCACTTCCTACGTCTCGCCTGGCTGGGCCGGACGTCGGGCTTCGCTCGAGCTACTGTTGTTTGTCTTTGCATTCACTGTCAGTTTCGCGTGTCTCTTAATTTTCGAAGCTTTAAGTGGCGGGGTTTGTTACCCGCCGCCGGTCGCCTTTCATGTTTGGGTTTGGGTTGCAGTTGCCAAGTGCGCCTCTTCCCAGTTCGGCGACTTGCAGTGACCTAGTGTCCGGTGCTTTGTGCTTCGTCACTCTGCAGTTCCGCCATGTAAAGGTAAAGTCTTGTCCGCTACCTACGTCTCCCCCGGCGGGGCCGGACGTCGTGCTTGGCTCGGACTTCTGTTTGTTTTCTCTCCGCATTTAACGGTGAGTTTTGCTCATTAATTCGGAGCTTTATCTGGCGGCGTTAGTTGCCCGCCGCCCGTCACCTTTCATGTATGGGTATGTGTTGCAGTACCAAGTGCGTTGCTGCCCAGGACGGCGGCTTCCAGTGGCCTGGTGTCCGCCATACTGTAGACCGGGTGCCACCTGCTCCTCTGTCATCGGCTGCGCTGGCTGCCCTGCTTGACTGGGGGTTCTTGGTCTCTACTCTGGTGTTCCACCGCCGAGCGACCCGCGACTTCCGCCTCCTTGGGACCTTCCGCGGCACGGCGGAATTGTTCCAGCTGCCCTCGGACATGGGATAGCCACTCCTCTCGTCCCTGGTAAGTTTGTAGCTTATTCGTAGACGCGTTAAGCCCGCTGACTCCTCCGGCGAGTCGCCAAACTGGCCACGTGCCCCCCTCCCGTAAAAAGGAGCCCCGGGCACCGCGACCATGTCGCCTTAGTTCACGCGTCGGCCCCTCGGCCAAAACTCAAGCCCGCTGACTCCTCCGGCGAGTCGCCAAGCCGGCTACGTGCCCCCCTCCTTGAGCCCCGGGCACCGCGACCTTGGTCGCTAATTAGTTAAGCGTCGGCCTTTGGCCCTTCTTCTAAGCCCGCTGACTCCTCCGGCGAGTCGCCTAGCTGGCTACGTGCCCCCCTCCTTGAGCCCCGGGCACCGCGACCTTGTCGCCTGTTACATACAAAAAAAAAAAAAAAAAAAAAGAAGAAGAAGTTGACGCTTGGCCTCGCGGCCCCTCTTGAGCCCGCTGACTCCTCCGGCGAGTCGCCAAGCCGGCTACGTGCCCCCCTCCATGAGCCCCGGGCACCGCGACCTTGTCGCTAATTAGCTTGAGCACCGGCCTTCGGCCCATCTAAGCCCGCTGACACCTCCGGCGAGTCGCCTAGCTGGCTACGTGCCCCCCTCCTTGAGCCCCGGGCACCGCGACTTTGTCGCTAACTAGTCTACGCGTCGGCCTTCGGACCTGCTCAGCCCGCTGACTCCTCCGGCGAGTCACCAAGCCGGCTACGTGCCCCCCTCCTTGAGCCTCGGGCACTGCGACCTTGTCGCCTATTGTTGACGCGTTGGCCTCACGGCCCCTCCTAAGCCTGCGGACTCCTCCGGCGAATCGCCGAGCCGCTTTGTGCCCCCACCTTGAGCCCTGGGCACCGCGACCTGGTCGCCAATTAGTTCACGCGTCGGCCTTTGGCCCCAGCTTAAGTCCGTGTGCCCCCCTCCTTGAGCCGGGCACCGCGACCTTGTCTCCTTCGTTCTCACTTCGGCACTTCGACCTCAGTCTCTGGGCCCGCTGACTCCTACGGCGAGTCGCCTAGCCGCTTGTGCCCCCTCCTTGAGCCCCGGGCACCGCGACCCTTATCGCCTGTTGGTACCCTACGCGGCTTATGGCCCCTCCTTCCCACCCGCTGACTCCGCCGTCGAGTCCCCAGCCAGCTTCGTGCCCCCTACTTGAGCTTCGCGCACTGCGTCTGGATCGGCCTTCTTGTACCTCGGGACTTCGGGCCGTTTCCCCTGGCGCCTACGGCCTTCCACGTTTCACCGGTTCTCGTCTGTTCACCGAAGTGAAGCTACGTCGCGCTGTTAGCGCTTGGTTGGGTGCCCCTAGGGGTACACCCAGTGCAGTGGGGATCGACTTCCTCGCCCTCGTCGCCTGGATAGTTGCGGCGCCCGACGGTCGTCGCCCGCCCCTCGACTCCCTCCGGGGTCCCTGTCGACCTTTGCCTGGTGCGGCGCTGTCGTTCTCCTCGGGACATCCTCTTCCCCGCTCCCTGCACCCTTCGCCTCCGGCGTCTCCCCGACCCTCTCCGGGGGATGACTCGGCGTCCTGCGTTCGTCTCTGGCCTGCTGGCGTCTTAGCCTTCCGCTCCCCGGTTCGCTGGCCCCTCGCTCCCTTCGTGCTCGCGGCCTCCGGTGGTTCCGCCAGCGCCCGTGCTTGCGGCAACCCTTCCCAGCTCTAGCGGATCTTCCGCGTGGCTTCGAACCCTCCGCCCCTTGCCTTCCTTCGTTCGTGGCGGCCTGGCTCCTGCCTGACCATCTCCCCTGATGCGACGTCGCAGCTCTACCGTGCTCCTGTGGGTACCCGCGCCCGTCGGCCCTGCCTGGCAGTCTCTGAAGGAACCCTTCTAGGCCTGTGGGCCCAACGCCACCCTTGTGGATTGGGTTCCCGCCCTTTCGGACCAAGGCCCTCGCCCTCTGCGCGCAGGTCTCCGCTCTTCTTTGGGAAGTTGCGATGCTGCTCATCGCTCGGCACGGCTCCCCCGCCTCGGACCCTTTGCGTCGCCTTCAGCCCTTGGTTGTCGCCGCCAGCCTGGACCTACCCGTTGCTTCTACGCGTCCCCATGCCTCCCGCCCCCGCCTTTGTCTTCGCTTGCCGTCGACGGGACCGTTTCCAGCTCGGCCTCCTTGGTGTGGTCTCCCCTCAGCCCTGGGTCCTTGCGTGGATCGTGGATGCCTTGGTTGCCCGGGACCTTCGATCTTCCGCCAGCCATTCTCCTCCTTGGTCGACCTGCTTCTGCGGTATCAGTCGGTGGTTCCTCCTCGTAGGGCAGGGGTGCTCTCCTCCTCCGGTTGCTCGCCTGGTCGCCCTGGTCAGCGCCTACGGTCCGACCTCTCGCCCTCGCCGTCTGTTCACCGGGGAATGGTTTTGGTGACCGACCGCAACTTGGTGCGTCTTCACGAGCCTCGGATCCAGTCCTTGCCGTTCTAGCCCGTGGTTAGCTGCGGGCGCGGCGGTCCCCTCCTGACTGCGGCTCCAGCTCCTCCTCCTGATGAGTGCAGCGGCTGATCTCCTTCCCTTGGTCTTCTGTACTCCGCCTCTGGAGGCTGTCCTCCGGCGATCTCTCTACCCTGGTGCCGATCTCCCCTGTGCTGCGCCACATCGGCTTCGCTGGACGGACATTCTTAGCTCGGCTCCCGGATCCCCCCTGACCTCGCCACTGCCCCTCTCTCTCTGCGTGATTGCCGGTCTCGACGGTTGGGGCGCTCTTCTTCTCCCGAATTCCGCTCGTCGGCCGGCCGCTGGCCCGCGAACCTGACTTCGCGGCACGTCAACCCGCTGGGACTGGTTGCAGTTGGCAGGCCCTCTGTGCTTGGCGATACGATCTTTGGACACAGGACCTCCTCGTCCTTCCGACAACCCCTCTTCGTGGCTTGCCTTCAGACGCAGGAGGAACCCGCTCTCCCGACTTCTGCTTCTTCCTCTATCGCCCCCTTCGCTGGTGCGCGGACAGCGACTTCTCCCTCCCAGACCGCCTCAGTCCAGGTCTCCTGTTCATACTGGCAGACTACCTCTTGCGACGGAGGCAGCTTCTTCACACGGATTGCGCCCTTCGCTGGGACATCCCTCGCTGGTTCTGCGCTCGTTGGGAGACTCCCCCCTTGTCCTCTTCGCCACGAAGTGGAACCTCCGGCTTCCCTCTTCATCTCCCCGTTCCCGACCTCTGGCCTGGGCAGTCGATGCGCTTGACCCCTTGGGACGGTCTGGTCCTTTACACCTACCCTCCGGCGGTCCTGGTCCTCAAGTCCTGCTCAGCCTCCGGGGATGCAACGCAGTCCTTCTCCGGGTAGCCGTTCTCCCGGACTAGATCGTGGACTTCCGACCTCAGTCTCGCCACGGGCTCACCCTCCCTCTTCCCACCCCCCGCACGATGCTCGAGCAGCGCCGACAGCCGCTCTTCCACCCCTGCCCCGAGCGACTTCTCCTACACGCCTGGCGATTGTGCGGCAAGCTCTGTCTGCTGGAGGCTTCTCGAGTGCGACAGCGGACGCTATCGCTTCAGCCCGCAGTCCTACCAGACGTGTCTACGAGGGAAAGTGGCGTGCTTCGTGCCTGGTGCTCTGACCCCGCCGCCTCTCCACCGTCGGCCTGACGTCTCCTCAGCTCGCGGACTTCTTCTCTGGCTCGTCCAAGACCAAGGTTGGCTCCCCTCTGGGGCAGCTGCTTTCCCTCTTGATCGCCGACGCCTACCGTCACCTCGGCCGTCCCGACCCAGCGCCTGCAAGGACCTGCCCGACCTTATGGCGCGTTTCGGCGTGCAGCGTCCAGTCTTCCTCTCCCTTGGCCCGCGCTGGGACCTCCCTGGTCCTACCCTGACTGACTTCGGACCGTTAAACCGCTCCATCTGGCCCGCTTCGCTGACGTGACTCGGAGGCCTGCTTCCTGATGGCCCTCGCCACGGCGCCCCACGTCAGCGAGCTCCACACGCTCTCGTCTCGCCCCACCGGCCTGCAGTTCCGAGTGGATGGCTCCGTGCAGCTACTCCCGGATCCTTCCTTCTCGCTCAGCCTAGGTCTCCCTTGACAGCGCCTCCGGCCCTCGCCGCTCGGCCGCTTACACGACCCGGTTCCTCGGGGCACTCCGCAGCAAGATCCGGGACAGGCACTTCGTATCTACCTGCTCCAAGTCCGTGCGGAGGGGACGGTCTCGTCCCTTGCCGCCGACCGCTGGCAGAACCGGCTTCTCAGCCCAAACGTTCTCCTCCTCGCTCCGCTGGGTATTCCGGTCCGCCTATCGCGACCTCTCCCCACAGGGAGCCGGGGCACTGAAGATCCGCGCCCATGGAACGCGCGCTAGGGCCGCACGTCTCGCCTTCGCCGCGCCGGTGTGGTTAAGGACACTGTGGCGGCGGTGGGGTGGCGGGACGGATCTACCATTGCCGCTTCTACTCCCGCGCCCTGACAGTCCAGCGCGACAACCTTACGCTGGTGGGCAACTTCTGCGGCGCAACACTCCCTCCAGGCGCCCTCGGCGCTTAGGCGGCACTTCGCTAAAATTGTCGGGAGTGGGTGATCAGGAGTGACAGGCCGTCTTCGTCCCTGAAGAGGTTTCTAAAAGGGATTGTGCGGCACCCTCCTCCTCTTTGCCATTCTTCCAGTTAGTCATGTCATCGGTAATGTGTTTTGAGGAAACAAATTAATTTTTCTCTAAAATGTATTTTTTCGAAAAATACTTACCGATGACATGACTCGGAGGTCCCTCCCTCCTCCCCGCTTGCCGCTGGTAACTCCGTAGACAACTGGCTAAAGGAGACACCACCGGGCGCCTGACCGGATGGGCAGGGGAGGCTACTCTCGTCCCTGTTAGGGATCCCCGAAAGCTCTCTCGTCCCTATCAGGGATCCCCGAGAGCCTCCTGGGGGGACCCTTTGGGTCTTAGGCTAAAATTGGTAAGCAAGTAGACTATTTCCAGTTAGTCATGTCATCGGTAAGTATTTTTCGAAAAAATACATTTTAGAGAAAAATTAATTTTCACTGGTCCGGTTTTTAAGGAGCTGTGCTAACCTAGGTCGTACCATGTTGGATTGGTCCTTAAAAATACTCGTGACTTTTTGGTCCTTTGGATCCCAAGTGTTTGCCGTGCTTGGAGACCCGTGTCGGGGGAGAAGAGGATCCTGGTGGCTGAGGTTCCCTTTGGGCTGCGGCTCACTGGTGCCAACACTCCACTTCGGCCTTGACTTCTACCTAAACGGGAGGCTTGTCGTACCGGCCTAGTCAATCGGCTCTTGTCACGTTGAGCCCTATCCCACTGTTGACATGCGGGTTGCTATACGGAGCACCATGCTATAGCTTCTGCTGCTGATTAGGTTCTTTACGCCAGTATTCCCCTGCATTCAACAGTGTGATAGAAGGCGGTGGCTCAAACGGTTCAATCGGGCTTACCCCCTTGAGTATATCTTTCGGGCAGTCTCCATTGTGCGTCGGCTGGAGACCCGCCGACAGTTGCACTTTCCCTTGTTGGGCTCGGTGGCGGGCAGGGACCCCCGGGGGATGAATATCTCTACTAATATAATATGGATACAACCAAAAAACCAAAACTAGCACAGAAACGGCGCATAGACACCGACATTGCACATGACAGTGATTCAGACTGTGAGGAAGCGACGCCTCAGGCGTCGGCCGTATGGCCTCGCTTCCTCATTGTCCATAGCAAGGTGAAGGAGAAACCAGTTACCAAGCTGCATCCTTTTCTGGTGGGGGAGACCCTCAGGAGCCGTGTTGGCAGGCCTGACGCCCAGCGCCTCAGGTCTGGTGACTTGCTGGTGGAGTGCCGTACTCGGGCACACTCCAGTGGGCTACTGGGGCTCTCTTCCATCGGAGACACTCCTGTGGAAGTCACACCCCACAAAACTATGAATTCGTCAAGAGGCGTAATCAAAGATCAAGCTTTGGCAGAACTGTCAGAAGATGAACTTGTAAGGAACCTTAAGTCTCAGGGGGTGACTTGCGTCAGGCGCTTCGCTTCCAAGCGAGGTGGTGGGGAGATCCGTCTCCCTACCATCATCCTGACGTTTGGCACCCCCACCCCTCCTACTACCATCTGGGGAGGTTACTACTCCCTGAGAGTGAAAAAGTACGTCCCTCTTCCCCTCCGGTGCTTTAAGTGCCAAAAGTATGGCCATGGGCAGAAGACATGCCGTCAGGCAGAGGCTTCATGCGCCCGTTGCACTAGGCCCGGACACTCTGCTGAGTCCTGCACAGCCACCCCCCTGTGTGTGAATTGCCAGGGGGCGCATATGGCTTCGGATAAGAAATGCCCTCGTTGGATATCCGAGTGCAAGATTCAGCAGGTGCGTGTGGAGAAGGGGCTGTCCTTTCTGGATGCCAAAAAACTGGTTGAAGGCCCTGGTGCAGCTGCGGCTGCCCCAACCTCTAACACCTCAGTGTATACTTTTAGTGCAGCGGTGGCAGGCAAGCGCCCCACCAAAGACTTTTCATGTCAGACCCCAACTTCTTGGTTGGGGGCGGAGCCTCAGCTCATCTCGCCCCTGGAGAGTAACCCTCCTCCGGTGGTGACAAGGAGCCAGGGAACGCAGAAGGCGGACACTGCCGGTCCGGTTGTGCCGCCTTCTGTTGCCCCTAAGCCTCAGCCCCCACCCAAACCTGTTAGTCAGTCAACTCCAAAGGCTTCTGGCTCTGGTCAGCCTTCTAAGGCCGCTAACTCTAGCGGCAGGAACGCTGCCCAGGACCAGAAGTCTAAGAAATCTATGGGACCGCTGTGCGCACGGGCCCAGAAGGGGAACACAGATGTGCCCCTTCAAAACAAATATGCTGCACTGGAGGAGCGGATGGAGGGAGTGGAAGTTGTTGTTGCTGATGCTGCGGCAGCTCCACCCCCTTCCTCTCCGAAGAACCAGAGGAGGCCCGGGAGCCGGCCCCTCTCTGTTTCTTCAACTCCTTCCAAGGTAAAGGAAAAAGGGGGGAAAAACTCCTTACCCCCAGATCAGACTTAATCATGGACTCTTTGCTTCAGTGGAATTGTCGTGGTTTTCGAGCTAACTTTGAGGAATTACGTCTTTTAGTCAAGTTCTATAACCCCTCAGTCATATCTCTTCAGGAGACTTACCTGAAGACTTCTGACCCTGTGTCTTTTAATGGTTTTAATGTTATACATAAAGGCTCTGATTCGGAGAGGCGCTCGGGTGGAGCGGCTCTTCTCATTAGTAGCCAAATTTTATGTAGCCCCGTTAGCATCGACACCTGTCTTCAGGCTGTCGCTGCTCGGGTTACCTTAAAAAAGACCATAACTATATGCAGTATTTACCTGCCACCATCACTGCGGGTCTGTAGCAATGATATTTTTCACTTAGTAGATCAACTGCCCCCTCCCTTTATTCTCATGGGGGATTTTAACGGTCATGCTCACCTTTGGGGTAGTGACCACTATGATGGCAGAGGTCAGATGTTAGAAGATGTTTTTTCTCAACTTAACCTATGTGTCTTTAACGATGGCTCACCTACATACTCTAACTCAGGTTCCGGATCTAGTTCTGTTCTAGACCTCACTGTGTGTGATCCTTCTCTCATGCTGGACTTTGACTGGAAGGTTCACGACGACCTGTGTGGTAGTGACCACTTCCCAGTAGTCCTGTCATCGGTCAGCTGTGAGGAGGATTCGCCGGTGGGGCGCTGGAATCTCAAGAAAGCTAACTGGTCTCTGTTTGCCTCTCTCTGTCAGTCTCGTCTTACAGAGGAGGTGGTCATGTCAGCTGAAGAACCTGTTTCTTGTTTTACTTCTATTTTGTTGGAGGTTGCAGGTGAAACCATCCCTAGAACTTCCACATCACTCCCTCGGAAGCCGAGAGTACCATGGTTCAATGAAGAGTGCCGCAAGGCCCAAACAATGCGCAAATCTGCTCAGCGACGTGCATTTCGTAATCCGTCGCAAGCAAATATTTTAACCTTTAAAAGACAGCGGGCGAAAGCCCGTTATATTTTTTAACGTGAACGCCGTGCTTCCTGGAGACACTTCGTCTCATCTTTATCTTCTAGGACTCCGTCCCAAAAAGTCTGGAAGGCTGTTCGAAGAATTAGGGGCAGGGGTGGCTCGGCTTCTGTCGGCCATCTTAGAGATGGTGCCAGTTTGGTCACAGATAAAAAGGCTGTGGCCAATTTGCTTGCCTCCACCATTGCCCATAATTCTTCAACAGAGCATTATTCACCTTTCTTCCAGAGAGAGAAGGAGAAGCGAGAATCTTGTGCTTGTGATTTTATATCGGATAACTTGGAAGACTATAATGCCCCTTTTACGTTTTCAGAATTGCAGCAAGCCATGCAGAAATGTACTGACTCTGCTGCTGGATTAGATACCATCCATTATCAGCTCATAACACATCTGCCTGAGGATTCACTCCTTGTACTTCTCAAGGCCTTTAACCATATCTGGATAACCGGTCATTTTCCGCCATCTTGGCGCCAGGCTGTGGTTGTGCCAATTCCCAAGCCGGGTAAGGATCCTTCCGACCCGGGCAACTACCGGCCAATAGCTTTGACATCATGTTTATGTAAAACTATGGAACGCTTGGTCAACGCCCGACTGGTGTGGCATCTTGAGTCACAGGGTCTCATCACAGACCTCCAGTGTGGTTTCCGGCGCTTCCGTAGTACAACTGACCATCTAGTCCGCTTTGAGTCTTTTATCCGAGATGCTTTTGTCAACAAGCAGCATGTCTATGCAATTTTCTTTGATCTTGAAAAGGCATATGACACTACCTGGAAGCATGGTATAATGTCTGATTTGTCGGACATGGGTTTTAAAGGGCATCTGCCCGTTTTTATTCACAATTTTTTGTCCAACAGGTCGTTCCATGTCCGTGTGGGCTCCACCCTCTCCGACTCCTTTGAACAGGAGATGGGTGTCCCGCAGGGCAGTATTCTATCTCCTGTTTTATTTAGCATTAAAATAAATAACATTGTAAAGGCCGTCAAGGATGATTCTGAATGCTCTTTGTTTGTGGACGACTTTGCTTTGTGCGCACGAGGTCGAGGACTTGCGTCCCTTGAGAGGCGCTTGCAGCTGTGCGTTGATCGCATCCAGGGGTGGGTGTCTCTCAATGGATTCAGATTCTCGCCCTCCAAGACAGTCTGTGTGCATTTTACTAACCAGACGAAATTTTTTCCAGAACCTAGCCTGAGCATTGCTGGAGTGCCAATTAAGGTGGCTGAAGAGGCTAAGTTTTTGGGGGTCATCTTTGACAAAAGATTGACCTTCTGCAACCATGTTAACTACCTTAGAACCTCTTGTCGGAAGGCCCTCGACATTCTTCGTGTCGTTGGTCGTACTGACTGGGGTGCAGACCGCATCGTCTTACTTCGACTGTACCGGGCCCTTGTTCGGTCCAAACTGGATTACGGCTCTGTGGTATATGGCTCGGCTTCCAAGTCTGTTCTGCAGCGTCTGAACACAATTCACCATCAAGGTCTGCGCATATGTCTGGGAGCCTTCAGGACATCTCCAGTTCCTAGTCTGTATGCAGAGGCAGGGGAGCCTTCTCTCAGGCTCCGCCGCATCCGCCTCATGCTCAGCTACGTTCTGAAGCTGAAGGCCCATCCAGAAAATCCTGCCTATGATTGTGTTTTTAACCCGTCGTTTGCAGAGATTTACGATGCCCATCCGGGAGCTGTCCGTCCACTTTCCTTCCGTGTCCGACCTCATCTGCAGGCGGCCGGAGTGGACCTGGACAAAGTTTCGGAATCTCTGCAACACGTCACTCCACCCTGGCTACTACCAGTTCCTGACATCTTGCTGGACTTGACTGCCCACAAGAAGGATTGTACTCCACCAGCCATATACCAACAGAGCC
This sequence comes from Semisulcospira habei, assembly GCA_036245525.1. Lineage (NCBI taxonomy): Eukaryota > Metazoa > Mollusca > Gastropoda > Semisulcospiridae > Semisulcospira > Semisulcospira habei. The sequence goes on along the minus strand of BTPG01000007.1, from coordinate 93,941,473 downwards.
TCAATGAACTCCTTTCAATTTTTCCTGGCTATTGTCGTCTTTATACGGATGGGTCCAAGTCTGAGGATGGAAGAGTGGCTGCGGCTGCAGTGTCCTCTCGCCATCCTAGACGCCCATTTAAGCTCCGTCTCCCTGACCATTCCTCTGTATTTAGTGCAGAACTGCAGGCCATTCTGCTAGCACTCAAGCATGCCTATCAGTCTCGGGAAAGGAACTTCCTGATTCTGTCTGACTCTCTTTCTGCCCTGCAGGCCCTTCAGGGCGCGGGAACAGACCATCCACTGCTGGTGCAGATTAGAGAGCTCTACGCGGACTTGATGAAGGAATATTATGACATCATTTTTATTTGGGTCCCAGGCCATGTGGGCATCGAAGGCAACAGAATCGCAGATTCTGCTGCCAACAGTGCCCGCAGTGACCCTGTCCCTGACACACAGACTGTCTATAGTGATTTTAAACCTGTTATTAGTGCGTACATAGCCCGCGAGTGGCAGTCCGAGTGGGACAAAGAGGAAGGGAACAAGCTTCATGAAGCTCTTCCTAAGTTGTCTGACAGTCTACCTTTCCGCTGCGGCAGCCGCCGTGAGGAGACTGTCCTTGCTCGGCTCCACATCGGGCACACATATGTTACGCACTCTTACTTACTTAAACAGGATGAGCGTCCATGGTGTTTTGCCTGTGATGAGCAGTTTTCTGTTCGACACTTTTTGCTGTATTGTGCTGACCTAATTGACACCAGATATAAACACTTCACAGCAGACTCCTTGAAGGTTTTGTTCCGGGATGTTCCCCCGGACAAAATCTTCAATTTTTTGAGAGAATGCAATATTTTTAACAAGATCTGAGCATTCATAGACTATGTGAATTTTTTTATTTGCCCTTTTTGAGAGTCTGTAGACGTTTCTTTTCCAGACATGTGCGACATTTTAGCCTGAGATTTTTAATCTATATTTACATCTTGTCTTAAGACCTTGCTTTTAGTCTGGCTGACCAGATTTTTACCCATCCCGCCGTGAGATGGCCTTAGTCGCCTGCTCGGCGTTAAACCCAAATAACTAACTAACTAATTGAAGTAACCCAACACAGACGATTCAATGACTGTGTAAAACAAAAATTGACCCCCTTGTGAATGCAGCCGTGGGTACATACTGTTCAAGTAACCATGCACCCCCGCAGCAGTCACAGCATTGCAAGAAATGTTTTGATGACTATCAAGACCTGATGATGTCGAACAAGTTGTAATTGCTTCTGAAAAGTGGTAACTGTTGTTTTTTTTATTCATAAATGCATGATTTTGTTTTGTCCCATTTATATTCTTCACACAAATGTCAGCCAGTGTGCAGTGGTTTCTGACCCGCAATTCATGATCACTAGCAGCAAGGAGTTAAGTCCATGATTGTTTTTGTTTTTTTTTTTCCCCCAGGCTAACGGCGAAGCCTCCATCGGCAAGTATGCAGGAGGCGTGAAGGGAGCTGCAGACGGACAGTCCCTGTTTATCGCGGGGCATGCGTACTAGATGTCCACTTTTTGCTCTCGCAATCGTGACATGCTGGATTTTTTAGTCAAACCACCAACAATCATCACCACCACCAAAGGGTATCAGATTCAGGGACCAAAACTTTCTGGCTACAGGATGAAAATATCAATTCTGACATTCCCTATGCAGATCCATGATAGAATTGAGATGTTCTCGGAATGATGGTGACAATAGATGGAATAGTTTGCACCCCGCAGCCAGTTAACTCAAACTCCCAGAACCAAATGACTTCTATTCTACAGAATGGAAGTCATTTAGTTTTGGGAGTTTAAGAGTTAACCCCACTGCACATGCATCCACCGATACTGTGCACATGGGGATTAACACAGGTTGTGAGAAACATGTACAGCCAAAAAGCTGGATCTGAAACAAGAATGTTTTGATATATGGCATGGCTTTTAAAAAGCCATCATTGTGATTTAGACACTGTCATTCTCCATGGAGGTTTTTTTCGCTTCTATGGAATTTTTTTTGGGTGTTTATATTCGAAAAACAATGTGCTGGTCAATGATTTTGGACCTTATGGGCAAAGGTTGTAAGGTCCAAAATCACAAACCAGCTGTCATTTTGGGGGTTTTCTGATTGTTTCAGTGGGACACATCTTTCGCTTGTCTTTTTTTTTTTTTTTGGGGGGGGGGGGGGTGGGGGGGGAGGGAAAGGAAAGCTTCCCCCCCCCCCCCCTTTTTTCGTAATGTTTATTTTTTTAAGGTCAGCGTAGCTAAAAGTTCCTGTGGGCTTTTTCATTTTTTTTTAAACTATTTTTATTTTTACTATTTCTAGCTTCCCAAATTAGTTGTTATTCTTGGTGTATTAGAAAGGCCTCAGGAGAATTTCATTTGGTGGTCGAGTATAACAGAACATAGAAAAGCTAGACCATGATTTTCTGTGTTGGCAAAAAAAAAAAAAAAAAAAAAAAATCAGAAGATGAGAGTGAGGTCATATATTTGTTGATTTATTTTTTTGCAGAAAGAAATTAATGCATTCCTTTTTTTTCTTTTGTTTTGTTATCTTGGAAGGAAAAAGTATAGGATGATTTGTTGTGATTTTTTGTGATGTACCAACATGTTACACATGTAACAGATATTTCATCTTGCAATATTTGTACATCCTTTTTGTATCATCCGCAGATGTCTATTTCCATATACTGCTTTTCTTAATAACTGGATTTTCTTCTCTTTTTCCGTACACACTGTCCCAACGACCCATGTTTCTGTCTATCCAACTTTATTTAACCCCTTTGTGCATTCTGCCAGTGGTACTGTATACAGTACTGGTTACAGCATACACAAAGGGGTTAATATGGGTTTTCTGAGAGGTACAATGCTGACTAAGAATTGAAGGAAGAAAGCAGCTGTACATGCAGTATTCGTTTTGCTTCTCTAGACATATACACAAAATGTGAAATAATATTCAGAATATAGCAATTTGGAGTCAATTCAAACTCGTGTCGCTGTTTTGCTGTGTGACTGTGAGTGATTGTCTTTAACCCATTACATACTGAGGCCAATTTTATTTTTTTTAATTTGCTTATTGTCCTGTGAAGGCTACATTACAGATTACATGATAGATCAACCATCTTGGTTCAAGAGTGGTGCCAAAATAGCTTGGTGCCTGAGGTGCCAGGCTATTCTGGTACCACTCTTGTGCTGAATAGTCAAATTTATTTCAAGCAATAGTGTATCAGGATGAAAAGGGCTAATGTGTTTAATTTCTGTCACAAGAACACATGCTCGAAAAGATACACACAGACGCACACATGCATGCATGAACCGACGCGGACACTTTCCCACACATACATACAGCATTTTAAGAGTCGACAACATGGTTGTGAACTGGGAACCTGTGCAAACTTGCTACAAATGTGCTTGCAGCATGCAAACATCATCACCATGTTTGTCATCTGTACCTCTGTACATGCTCTCATGAGCCCATCATGCACACACTTCTCTTGCTCTTTTCAAACATTACTAATCTATAACCTGAAAATTAAACAAAAAACTGTTATTGTGGTGAATTCCAAAGTTAGATTAGAACTTTAACTCATTCAGCCCGACGGCCGTATTTCCCAAATTTTGGAGGCGTCATCTAACGACTATGCACCATGTCACGACGCGTTTTTTTTTTCTTCTTTTGTTTTGTAGCGGAGTAAAATTTAGAGGGGCAACAGAAATTAATTAGTCACCGAGTAAAAAGATAGGACATGTAGGAAAACAGGTGAGTTGGTTGATCTTTGATGGTGTGATTGTTGCTGTGCAGGGTGCGAAGATCGGCGTGCGCCGCATGTGATTGTTCTGCGCGATCGGGTGGTTACTGATATGCGTGAATACATCGCACCTTTTACTGAGCACAAGTGTTTGCTAAACAGTGTTGTATCCAAATTGTTAGTCACTTCCAAGCAGTGAAGAGAGCAGCAGTCTCTGAGGGAGGATTTGCAGGTGTGACTTGCCATTAGCTGCCGTCCTCAAATAGCCGTGTCGTCCTACTGTAACGGCCCTATGATACGGCCCTGGTCGCCCCGGAGCCGGTGTTCTAACAGAAAGGAAGCTGCAACCACTGAACCCCTGGTGTGTCTTGTTTTGTTTGTCTTTGTCCCAGCCGGGGCGTCTACACAGATGGCAGTAAGTGCACACAACAATTCTTTAGTGGCCATAGGCTCGGGGTTTTTTGTCTGTGTTGACTTGTTCTGTTGTTGTTATTTTAATTTGTGAGTATGGGGGGGGGGGGGGGGTGGGGGGATGAGTGTAAGAGTAGAAATAAATGTTATTTAGTAGTATTTACCCTTTGGAAAGTAAATTTAAAAATGCATTATACTTATGGTAAGTCATAAGCACATGTTATTTTTGTTGGGTTTAAATTTATTACTCCTTTGGGGAAAGGTGAAGGCATATGAAAGAATGGCAATTAAATTGTGGGAAGGGAGATAGCAGTGGTTTTAAATTATGAAATGAAGGGTGATGTCGTTACCTTTCTTTTTTATTAGTTATTTATATGAGTATTTTGCACCCTTATTTTAGTGCATCTACATGGATAAGTCGCAGATGGTTCAGCTATGAGAGCTGAGGCTGGCTGTGTCACTCCTCCCTGTGGGACTACGACACCATACCCAAGCGCTGCTGCGAGTGGCATGGCAGACCCTGTGTTTAAACCAGGTCGGGCCGCCCCATCTAGTGTTAGATAACCTATTTTAGATATATTTTTGTTCATTCATAAGGGATTAATTTTTCCTTCTTTCATGTGACAATATTATGTGAAGAACATTGTCGCAACAACAGAACTATTTGTATTTTGCCAATTCAAGTGGAAACGTGCTCTAAAGGACATTATTGCAGAAGCAAAGACATTAACTTGATTCGAGCTCGTTGGTTAAGTGGATTTAGTAACTCGTAAAATATTAAATTTTTTTGTGTGTATTGTATTAAGAATGTTTGTTTTATTGTGTATTTGATTTTATTTATGTTGTGTATAATGGATATTCATGCTGGAGAGTATAAGGGGTGTGAATGTGTGAGAGTGTAGTTAGGATTGGGAGAGAATAATTTTTTGATTGTTTTAATTTGTATGTAATAAATATTGTTGTGATTGTTCCTCTGGTGTTTGTGTTAGCTTGGGGTGATAGTTCTCGAGTGGTAGCACTCGTAGTTCACGCTCCGGGAGTGGAAGTCGTGACAGGCAGGCGCCAAGCTAATCTGGCACTACCCCTGAATTATCATAGTCGACCCATCTCCTGCTGTAGTGTTTCAGGGCTGAATGAGTCGAGATTAAATGTTTCAATGACAACGTTTTTACCAGGTACTTAAAGTTCATCACTATTGTTGAATTATCTTTTCATTGCTGATCACGCGGTAACATGGGGATTGGGTCAATCAAGCCAAGGCACACCGGCACATGCATGCATGAACCCACACAAACACTCCGACACATACATACAGCATAATCAGTTGTCATGAATATAAATACATGCACGTGTAAGTTTACACTAATTAGAATAAATGAGAGTGGACACATAATTATAGGAAAATGTCAAACTGGCAACTTCTGCTCTGGAAAATTGTGCCAGTGCTTAAGACGGTGGTACATTCTCATAGAAGCATTTTGATCAGTCACCAGTTTCAGCACACACCTGATAAAACCACTGCAGGTGCGGATCAGTTACCTCACATGGGGAGGGAAGGGGACTTACAGCATTTTAAAGAATTTTTGGCTGCGGACGCGACCCTCCACCCCCCCCCCCAAAGTCCGGCCCCCTAGATCCGCCCCTGCACTGACGAAGTACATTTTGCATAGAAAACCTTCCCTCGGCACGTACGATACTATATAGTCTAGCAGCAGCTGCTCGACTGATCTTCATAGACGATCAGCCGTTTACGAGATAGTGATTTTCTTCAGAGTAACAAAGGTTTGGGTATGTCAAAATGAAGTCTAGTATGAATAAAAGCAGTGCGCACTCATTTTAAACCGCCGGAGGATGGAGACCTTTATCTGTAGCACATTTTGTTTCCAGTACGTCCAGCCGAAACCAGGACTGTCGCAGCCATGCTTTTTGGGGATCGGTAGTTTACACGGGCCTCATTGTTCCTGTATTCAGTTGTAGTATGCACTGTATGTTACTTAAAAGGATTTCAATTTTATTCTTTAAGGATATTTACACACTTAATTATATTAAGAGAAGAAACAATTGCGAAAAAGCCATCCCTTGAGCTCAAATATCGTTACTCAACAATAAGGTATCCCAAATCATGTGATCTTTACATGCTACAAGATGCACGCGGACTCGTTGCCGTGAATTTCTGTGTCTATGAGACACCCAATCGCCAGCCCACAGAAAAATACGCAGGTATAGAACAAGGCCATGATATACATCCCTACTTAAAGGATGCATGAGGTCAAGCCTATAACCCATGTCTTTTTTTCTGGAATGACTTAGGAAGTAGGCAGGAGAAATACACATATACAAACAAGAAGGTGCACTACTAATGTGGTCGGGTAAATACCCTGATTTCCCACAGTAGATGCTCAAGACAACACTCAACAATGTAACGAAACAAAATCCCAAGGGATTTCCCTTGGTATGTGTGCAGTTCCACCAGCGCTAGCCTCACCTATCTGGCTTCCCGAGCCCTATTACAAAACAAAACAAACAACAACAAAAAACCAGAAAATACAGGGAAATGATAATTATATACAAAATGCATCAACCGCAAACATTAACGTATCATCTTCTAGGTGCAGCAGACCATTTAGTAACACACATCCAATATCAAAAGCTACAGCCAGGCGCCATAGACAGTAGGGAAAATTGTAAAAAAGAAAATACAGGAGAACTTGTGGACAAAGGGTGGACAGAAACACGTGCCCCAGACGAAAAACCCACCCGCCTGTGGGGCTCCTCCTGGAAACTAAAAAGTAGTTAATCCCACACACAAGTCCCCTAGTGCAGACCCGGGTGAGGGTTGTGTGTACATGTGGGTATGTGTGCGTGTGATGTTTTAGTGAGGATATTCTGCTTCAAACTGAGCCGCAAAATGTCAGAAAAATAAAACTAAAAATAAACCACCTTATCATGTAGCCAAGACAAACACCCTGTTGTGTACTATATAATCATCAACACTGCACCTAAGAAAAATAACAGCATGACTCAATTTCACCCGATAGTCTCACTTTAAGACAAGATCTAAATGTCTCTTTAAAACATGATATTATATGCTAAAATTTCGCACGGGTCTATCAAGTAAACGCCTACAGACTCTGAAAAAGGTCATAATAAAATCCACATAATCTATGAATGTCATCATAACATGTGATAAGGAGGCTCCCGCTGCCTCAGTTCAGAATGGGCGATGGATTTGCTGGATTGTTCTGCCGGAAAGCTGTAATGGGGACGTAGCTTAGTGGATAAGACACTGCGCTGACAGTCGTAACCCGGGTTCAAATCCGGCCCTGGTGGGCAGGAATGGGATCTGGACTTTTCCTCATTCCCATCGAGTCACATTTACGTAAGACTCGGCTTACGGTTGCCTGTCTCGCCTTCGTGTGCACAGCACGCATAATCATCAAGTGAGCATGTTAAAAATCCCATTATCACTAATCGAAAAGAGAAGGCCCGGTAGGGCCGGTGAAATGGAAACAGAAATATTTCACATGCACCGAAGTTAATAGCCGGGTGGAGGTTTGCACATAAAGTAGCGCTAAGTAGCAGCAGGCTTTCAAAGCTCCAGCTTCCGTCCATCCCTACGGCGGCGCCTTGAGCATCTTTAATTAGATGAATATGTGCGCCTTGGAGACACCGACGTACCATACCATACCAATAGTATAAAAGACGGTGTTAGAAAATAAGTGTGTACATTGTATGGGAAACGCAGTGTGTCAAACTAAGTGTTGATGCATTGTAGAGGAGAGAGTCGGTGCATTTGTGGATGCATTGTGCTGAGACTGCTTCGTTGCAACAAGTATTGTTGGAACTGTTACTGACTCCAGTGTGGTCTACAATATTGTGCCACGTGTGACGAGATGCAGCTGAGTTAATTTTCTTTATAAGAACCCTACGTGCGTGTGTCTGGTGTGATTGTATCATACTACGACTACCGACGTACCAGTCGCGGGCAGAACTGACTGAGTTAAGCCTGTAGTGCCTGTAGAGCGATGGGTCGCTTTAATGTCTGTGAGATTTCAGCGCAAAATTACTGACGTTTGTGCTCTTTCTCTCCTTTGCTTCGCAGGAGAGATCTTCAGATCCGTCCCAGGTTAAGCGGGTGATGGGAGAAGGAGGGGGAGGGTGTGTGTGTGTGTGTATGGTGGTGGTGGTGGGGGGGGGGGGGTTGGGGGGGGGAGGTTTAGGGGGGGGGGGGTCGGGGTGATATAGATCTATGCCTCTTAGTGCTGAAACCACTCTCTATCCATGTTTCTTTGACGGCTGGGAATCTTTCACACATTTTTTGTTTGTTTGTAAAACACCAATCTTCGTCCACTGGCAGTAAAAGGGGTGAATTTACGTGGCCTTAGAATAATTCACAACATTGAACTTACGGTGCCAGAAGAGAGCAGCCACTCGCTTGGTATCCTCAGAATCTACAACAACTGTACGGGGGCAGAAAAGTGCAGACCTTCGATTGGCAGCCACTGAGAAAAAAATTTCGAAGGATAAATATTGGTTTCCGATGGATAAATATTGACCAGTTCAAGGGTGGTGCCAGCCGGGATAGCTTGGAGCCTAGAGGCGCCAAGCCAGGCTGTTCTGGCGGCACCACCCTTGAACTATCGAACTATCATAGCATGGTCAGGCAGATACGCAACCAGATCATACTCTCGTCTTTATTCTGAAACGTGTTTGTTTCGTTGTTGATTATTTCCACATCAGTTTGGTAGGCCGACGGGTAAAACCTTATAAAAAGTTGACCTGACACAAATCATACTGCGTGCAAGACTCGTCTGCACAGTTAAAGGCCAGCAACCAGGACTTTTCCATCATGGCAGGGTTTGTTTCCCCTGGACTGGACAACCGGCCGGCCGCGTTTACTAAATGATTACTCCGGTGGATACGTGGATCATTCTGTTGGGTTTACTCTCATTGGTTCGGAAAGGTACTCTAAATCTCGTCCAGATGCATTTAAGCAGGATGTTTCCTTCCAGCAGGCCACAAAAACACACTTAATCTGACTTTTATGGACCACCAAGAGGTATAGATCCGCATAAGCACATCAGTGTAGAGCAGTGGGCCGAGGAACGACTGACATGACAACTGATTGGGCGCGGAAGAACGGCTATGCATTGACGTGAGACGGGCCCGTCATGTCGGCGTGGGGTCATGTCTAGTGGCCATTTTAACCCTAGTTCACGCCATTTTGCCTAGTTCACGCCATTTTACCCTAGTTCACGCCATTTTAACCTAGTTCACGCCAATGATTTTATCCTAGCTTGAGTTCACCCTAATTCCTGCGCTCCCGTATAGTCTACGGTTAGGAGGACCGCACAAAGACTAAATTGACCAAAGATTACTCCTGACTAGAATCCGTTGTCAGACCAAATGTGTTGCGGAATATGGCTTAGTAAGTTCATATGTTTTCAGCAAATAGTAATAATTTGATATATTCTCTGTATTGCATTCCATTTTCCCGGCCTGCACTACCAATATTGACCCAGTCAGACCCGTGTGCGCGATATGTGACGCGTATTCAGGGTGTACGAGCAACAACATGCACCGTACTGTAGTAACCGTACCCTCCCTGTGCACTAGGCACCCGTATTGGTTAGGACGCACGGCGTATGCTTTCCACGCACGTGCATACACCGCAGAGTGATGTTGGGGTCATGAACTGTGTTCAGCAATGCAAGGCAATAAAAAATCAGCAGTGTCATACACCTTCTGTCACTTTTGCCGTTGCCACTGATGCCGCTCGACTTAGTGCTCATCAACGAGAACGAGCTCGGCTTGGGCGTTTGGAAGCCGGAGAAGATCCACAAGCTGTGGCAGTGGCTTTTAGATGTCACATTTCGACCATTTACAGGCTGCAGCAACGCTATCATGCCAACGGGTCTTCTGCTGACGCTCCCCGAAGCGGACGACCACGTGTGACAACTCCACGGCAAGACCGCCACATTTTCCGGGCTCACGTGCGAAATCGCTTTCAGCCGGCCGAGGAAACAGCAAGAGAAGTTATCGGCAGCCACCAGGCACCCATCAGTGGCCCCAGACAGTGCGACGACGGCTAGAGGAGCATAATCTGCACAACCGCCGTCCAGCCCGTGGCCGACCTGTTCTTACTGACCGTCATCGCCGTGCACGCCTACAGCGGTGGTCACAGGCTCATGTCGACTGGACCTGGCGACAGTGGCAGAACGTCCTGGATGAGAGCCGCTACTGCATCAGCCATGCAGATGGGCGCATAAGTGTGTGGCGGAGAAGGGGTGAATGCGATGCTCATGGCTGTGTGCTGGAGAACAATGCCTAGGGCGGACCAAGCATGATGGTTTGGGGTGGGATTGCCCTGAACCAGACAGTAGGACCTGTGTTCTTCCGCGGACTCGTACTGAACAGGTCGCGGAAATGGCATCACAGCTCCGCGCTACATTGACCAATTACTACACTCGGTGTCCTGCCATTTTCTCAGGGACGCAGAAACTTCATCTTGCAGCAAGACAATGCGCGTATACACACTGCATGTATCACTCCGCATTTCTTGCAGCAGCACAACATCCCAGTCATGCCATGGCCTGCCCTCAGCCCGGACCTCAATCCCATCGAACATCTCTGCCGTGGGACCAACTGCAAAGGGAGGTCAACGCTATGCGCCCCAGACCAACGACAGCCGCAGAACTAGAGAATACCGTTGTCCAGTCCTGGAACAATATCCCCAGGGCAGCTGTCAACCGCCTGATGCACTCTATGCGACGACGCTGCGAAGCCGTCATCAACGCCAATGGGGGTCACACGCCATATTGACTTTGTGCTGTACCATGCTTGCTCCCAATACAGAATAAGTTCCACACTGATTACGCTGTTGTCCATGATTTCATTCCTAAAATGTCGATAAGTACATCCGTTGTAGGGTTTGTCCGAAATCTACTTTAGAATGTTGGATTAAATGTGATTGAAAGGGCTGCTTCGCGTTTCTTTTGTTGATCAGCATATTTCTTCCTACTCAATGTGCAAACGAGTAACAGACCGACGACGGCCAAAGTGGACCCGTGCACAGTCGTAGGCTGTCCAATGAGACCGACATCGGCCCTATGGCCTTTACAATGACTGGAATTAACCCTTTGTGTGTCAATAACGGTTTTAGTCGCGATTATTTCGGTAGGAATCACATCGCGACTAAAACGGCTATGGACACGCAAATGTTTAATGCGGCATATTGCGGTCGATTTTAGCCCAAAGGCGTTTGCCGGGAACAGATGGATATGATACATAGGTCGGAAAACAAAGTTTAGTTTTGTGCAAAAGGTTTTCGGAAGTAAACAACTAAAATCAAAATAGTAAGCGATACACAGAAGATTGCAAAACTTCAGCCTATGCACATTGATGGTAAACAGATACAATGACAGCTGGAGAAAAATGAGAGGTTTTTGGCAAAGGCTCCCGTAAGAACTATAGGCTGTTCGGCCATAGGACTGGACACCCAGTGTGAACAAGTGAGACAGGCACCCGTCGCAGCGAGAGCTGATAGCTTTTCCCTATGCGGCCAGTGGACAAGAGACAGCCGAGACCCTTTAACGCTGCATGCTGGCCGTTGCCCACGTACAGACCAACGTACAGAGAGCGCGAAAACCGCAACTTCCACCAAAGGCGCTCGCCGAGGAGGTGGACTAGACTAATGCAGCTGATATTGGCGGGGGTTATTTGTTCCGCGGCACTGGTGAAAGGATCAACTGAGGGTACTCGACCGAGTCTGACAGAGAAATATATCGCAAAATGACTGTGCTCGCACCTAAGACAGCTTATCTGCTTGTTTTCTCCAACATCGGAGGCGTGCGAGAGGGAATTTGCGCGATGAAACAAGTTAAGCAGTGTCATATTTGCTGGGTTCTGTATGTTTGAAGCATACATTTGGTGTTAGACGGTAAAATTCCCTTCAGCCTATGTGCATGAAAACTTTACGTCATGTCACCTCTTTTGCAACATTTCAGAAAAGTATGACGTGAACTCCAGACTATGCGGGCCCTAGATTGTGACGTTAAAGAGTTTTGTGGTGACGCAATTTTTCTAATACGTGTAGTATGCACAGTGCCACTATCCGTGGCGCTAAAGGGGTAAGATTCGCTATGTTTTAGCACAAATCTGAAAACGTGAAAATATCCAGCGAAAGTCTACACAGCCTGAATGAATCTGGGCGTAAATCTACCCAGCGTAAATGTGTGCTGTCGCTATTCCATTGAGATATTTTTAAATTGAAAAATTCAAGTCTTTGTCGATTTATGCTGGGTCAAATTATGCTGTGAAGATTCTCGCTGACTTTATATAGTTCTAAAAATAAATGGAAAATCCGATGAACACATTTGCCCTGGGTAGATGTACGTCTGTGTGGATTTGCGCTGAACACATTTCGGTCAGTAGTGTCAAGCTGGGAAGTTTTATGTCCAAATATAGTGAAATTAACCACTCCAGCACCAATGGCGGTAATCAGAAGGACTCTGTTAAAGTCTAGTTTTGGACTGGGTACATACATTATATTGAGCAACATTTTGCTTTATATAGTTCTGATAAAAAGACAGATGTGATTACTTGGCCCGATCAAAATGTCCTCGTCTTACGACTCGGACATTTTGATTTGGGTCTCGTAATCACATTTGCCTGTTATCCGCACTACGTCAAGCAAAATGTTGCTCAATATAATATAATATCAGCCAACTGTTACCTTATAACGAAAGCAGTGAAAAGACCTACCCAATGCGCAAAAGGTCATCGGCCGCCACTGACTGGCCCGCGCACGGCGCCAAAGGCCGACGGTCGGCCCGATGGCGTCAGTTTTGGAAATTGGGTACATCTGTAAGAGGCATAGATTATCATCTCCTGCAATGTGCAAGGGTTTATGAGAACCCGCAGTCTCCGACGACCTTGATTTACATCCTTTGGTACTGTCTTTGTCGAGACCGCATTGTATACCCGGGTACCGCGTAACTGTTTAAAGCCGTGTTCCGTCCATATGGGATGTGTATGTGGCGTACCAAACAAAACGCTTCAAGGGCCAAGAAGACCACATTTCAGAATAACATGTAAAACACATGTTCACATCTCCTTTGTAAAACACTTGTTCACATCTCCGTAGCGAGCAAAAGGCCTTCTGACGCGTTTGACCAACTGTGGCCGGCACTGAGCCTGATGACCTTTTTGTTCATAGCGCCGGGCTCAGTTGAATGAGTGAGTTTACAGTCATGTCCAAGCCGCTTGGTGGCTTGCGCAGGACTAAGTTCACTAATGCAACAGGTCGGAATATTTTTTCTTGATTTATTTTACAAAAATAGTATAGGAATGAAAACAAATACGTTATTGGTAGCGGCAGGGGCTTGCTACAAGGACCCATGTAGGCGGCCTTTGCGAGGTCAAAGGAACCATTGCACCCCTCAAGCCTTCGGCCTTTGGGGTACAATGGTTCCCGGACCTTCCGCAGGCCTACAAGGGTCCGTGTAGCAAACCCCTGCTACCAATAACTTGTATTGTAACAAGCACTCGACAGGCGCCTACAGCAGACATATCAGGCGGCCTCGATAGTTAGGGGTAGTACCTGAACGGCTTACCGCATTCCGACCCAGGCGCTATGCCAATCAGACACTACCCTTTAACAATCTTGAACTATGATTGTCCATTTCCATCAACTTTAGCATTTTCATCGAGAAACGGTCATCTATAAAAATTTGTGAACGTCGCACTGAATAGCCTGTTAGCGGGTTGAGAAATCAGTGACTGATGGCGGGAACGTCAACAAGGGAATGAACTGTGTATGCAGTGGCGTAGGACTTGGGGCAGTTTTAAACCACCACCCACTCCTCCTCCAAGAAAATTGAAAGGGGAGGGGAGGGGGGGGCAGAGTATCCCTTGTCCATCCCGCTCCCACCCCCCCCCTTATACCCCCTCCCCCTCCACCACCACCACCACCCCACCCCGGTTTGCTTGATGATTTCGGAGTGTGGACTGTCGCCTTCACTGTGACCAACAGCCCCCCCTCCCCTTCCCCCCACCCCTCATTTGTCGTTGTTGCTTTTTAACTCATTCAGCCCCGACGCACTACAGCAGAAGATAGATCGACCATGATAATTCAAGGGTAGTGCCAGATTAGCTTGGCGCCTATCGGCGCCAAACTAATCTGGCACTACCATTGACTAATCATGGTCGATCCATCTTCTGCAACTGGTGCATAGTCGTTAGATGACGCCTACAAAATTTGGGAAATACGGCCTTGGGGTTGAATGAGTTAAAGTTGGTAACATGTGAGGCAGGCCGCCCACTCCCCCGCCCCAACGATATCCTCCTAGTTACTGGCAGTGACGTAGGAACTGATGATCAAGGGGAGGGGGAGCCCTGGATCCCCCAAAGAAAAGGGGGGGGGGGCAGAGTATCCTCCAATATTTGGCGGGGATCGACATTTGAGGGGATCGTAAACAAAATGTTTTCGTGTGTGTGTGTGTGTGTGGGGGGGGGGGGGGGGACAAAAACAAAAAAAAACACACCAGATTTTTTAAAATTATTTATTGTTTGGGAGAAAATATTTTGGACTATTAGCCTTCGAACCCCCTCCTTCGCCCCGATGCTGAGTGTGATCATTATGTGAAGTGGATTTTCTAGGAGCGGCCACACACCGCGCCTTAAAACTCTCTACTACTACTACTACTACTACTATTCATTTCTTTATATTTCCGTAAAGATAAATTTGTATTTATTGATTGATTGATTGATTGATTTAGAGTTTATTTATATATTGGTGTGTGTGTGTGTGTGTGTGTGTGTGTGTGTGTGTGTGTGTGTGTGTGTGTGTGTGTGTGTGTGTGTGTGTGTGTGTGTGTGTGTGTGTGTGTGTGTGTGTGTGTGTGATACCTCAGTATTGCGATTACCGTCACATGCGGGTCTGTTGCCAAATATTCTCGTTTCAACAACTCAGATGTTTTGTTCCCGGTTTCTAAACTAGGTCACGCAGAACCAACCTTGCCCATGATCGGAGGGCATCAGTTGTTGTTTTGTTTCTCAGTAGTAGTCCAGGTCAGTGCGGCGGCTGGTATATTGACAGCAATGGCAACAACACGGTACTGCACGTGCAGTAAGCGAAAGGCACTGCACCAAATGTGTGACGTTTTGCGTAAACACAAAACATAGAGGCAACTCAAGTCCGCTGAGAGGCATAGATTCTCGTGAACCCGTTCATGATAATCTACGAGTCATGCACATATCGGGCTGGGTCAGTGTTGATCCTACAAACCGTACACTGCTGTAAAGGCCATTTTGACATCGGCGCGGACAACGTCAGTGTTTTTTTTTTTTTTGTTTTTTTTTTATTTTTTTTTTCCAAACATCTCCCTACAGAAACACTTTTCTGCACCACTTTAAGAACAGATATCATTTAGTGCCCATTGACTATTTGGGCTTTTTCTACTTAACTCTTAAGATTTGTTGATTTAGCTGTATAGTCGGAGAAAAAAGTGTGAAAAGCCGAAAACGAGCCATTTTCAATACCCAGATAGAGCCCCGACGGGAAACGGCCAAATTTCAATATCGAGGTCAAGCATGCAGACTTCGTGTATTCCTGCTCTGTTTCAGGTCTGAAAACTTGTTCAACTTGCTCCTTCACGTGGAGATTGATCTTTCTTATACTGGGTTGAATATATCTGAGGCACATTAAGGGATGTAAAATCAGCCAGTTCATGAAAAATTCCACATTTTTTTGACTGCCTTGTACAGCAAAACTGCCGCATTGTTCTAGTTTATTGAAGTAAATCGTAAAGTTCAACTGTCACGGAATTATATTTGTACCGATATTGGTTTAGAAAAGTGGTTCGTTGCGAAGATATTTGCGAAAACCTTTTTGCGCTCCGATGTTAAACGAACCGCACAGAACAGCAAGTCTTTTTTGACTTTGAAATCGGTCGGTAGTGCGCGTGTGCAAAGGTGCGATTTCCAGCCACAGCATGTTGGCGTGATTGTTTGAAAGACTTTCCGTTCCTGAATCCTCGCATTGAATTTTGAAGAACTATGAAATTTGAAGCTCCGGGATTCTGGACTGAACTTTGCTGGAATTATCGTCCTGCTAACGCTCGTTTACAACAATGCCAGTCAACTCAACCGTCAGCCAAAAGTCTCGGGTGAAGATGGCGACTCCGCCTTACCGACGTGGAGATAACAGGGTATGTAGGCGGAGATAAGGACTTCATCCCGTACGACCCACTAGGCTGCAATTTATGCTTGGATCAGACAAAATATAAGTCAATATTGTTCATGTTTAACATGCTTTAGCTGCAAATAGATTTGCGCACCTGTAGCTAGTCGTAGAGGTAACAAATGTGGCCACAAACTGTCATAATTTGATGAAATCGGCGAGATTTCAGTGTGCAAAATTTGATCGATCGCGTGTCCGATTCGTCAGGCCAGATTCTGCTGCTTAGCTGCGTCGAAACTACACTAAATACACGTGTCAACATTTCTGTTGGTTGTACAAATGACAACAAGTGGTTAGGTTAGGGAATTTTAGCGTCCTTCGAACTGAAAAAGCTTATTTGATGTTGGGACTACGCTGTGCAAAGACGATCTCGGTTGTTCAGAAATGACCTACGGTGTGAAAGATTTGGGACTACACTTTGCACACGACAGAAACAGGAAACATACCTTGTTTAAAGTACTTGCAGTGCAACTAGTAGGTGTGATATTTACAAATGCCAAAACAAAAATTAACATTTGAAGTAAAGCAAATATGATATTTAGGCAAATAATGTGTATTATGTAAAATAAGTCATATTTGCAATACAACAAAGTCGGTAAAAGCTTAAAGATGTGACCAGCTGTTCTTTTGAAAGTCCTTTCTATTTATAGAGGTACTTTTTAGGATGGGTCGCGGTGGGCCGAATTTAATAGCATGTCCATTATGTCAAAGGACTAAGCCTCTGACAACTGAAGTAACAAGATAAAAATTACGTCATGCCTAGTTACGCTAACCTCGTTGCTGAACGTACATTTGGCGCGGAAGGTTGTGTGTGTTTGTGTATGTGTGCGTGCGTGTGTGTGTGTGTGTGTGTGTGTGTGTGTGTATGTAGACACGAGAATCTCAGATCATTGCTGTACACACAAGCTTGAAACTTGGCGAAATACTTTATTTAAGGGGTGGCTAAGAGCCGAGCATGTTGTATCTGGATGTCTCATTGAAGACATAAAAGACGGTTTATAGAAAGTCGGAGTCTTTAATTTTTGTCATATTTACTTGAAATTTTGGATATAGCTATGTGATGAAGCTCTATGCTTGTGCATAGTGCTCGCACAATAGGATTAGTACGGTACGGTTTTTGTTGACGGTTTGTTTGTGCCGAAAGTCCGTGGGGCCTGCTGCCCATGTGGAATCTGTAAGACATGGTTAGCACGGGATTTTTTAGTGAGTTCTGTTTAGTGAGTTCTAGGCGGAAGCTGTGACTGTCAGAGGTCTAGATCGGGAGTGCGGGCTGTTTTGTCGTATGGAACGGTTGTTGAGTTACCTAGCCCGCATTCCAAGACTCTGAAGCCTAGATTTCAGGTATGTTTATATAAACGTAGTATTGATAGTTGTTTAGTTAAAGACAGTATGCGTGGTAAGATTAATGTGGTTGTGTAGCGGTGTTCCGGTTTGGTTTAGTTATAGTATGTTTAGAATTCGGTGAAGTAACCGGTGTTTCTGTATACAGTTGTTTACCGAGTTAGATGACTAAAGGAATATGAAGTGTGTATGTCTAAGTCGCTAGGAAGATAGTACGTGGTTGGTTAAACATAGTCTTTTCCAGGGTATAGAGTAAGGTATAGCAAGAGTGTCAGTTAGGCTATAGTCTGTTTCAAGATAGTGACAGAGATATGGGGGTGATACGAAGATAGTTTATGAAGCACGTGTGTGTGTGTGTGTGTGAATGAACGTGTGAGTTATTTGTATCAGCCAGATTACGTGACGTTTCTCATTGATCCAATATGTTGTGTGTTTAGCAAGTGTTACGTTGGGACTTTTGTCTATTCAGAGTTCTTGTAACGAGAGTGGAAAGACGGACGCCGAGACGTCGAGTCGCAGGTGGGACCTACGTGAGGTCATCCCTCCAGCTCTTCTGAGAGTGAGTCTGACTGGGGACCAAGACACCCAAGTCCAAGTGAGAACTGAGTACCGTACGAGAACAAGGACGTCCGTGCCCAAAGAGAGACAGGACGGCAACAAGCGTACGACGAAGGACTTTCACGCCTAGACGTGAGAAGGACCAACGTAACCAGACAACAACATCAAACAGGTTGGAGGCAATGTGAGACTAAGACCTAACCTGGCAAAGATATTGTGATACGTGTGTGGTGTGATAATAGAACAGTGTATATAGTTGATAGTCATTTAAGTCGTTCTTTTTCATTTATAGTGTATAAAGGTTACTTTAGAAAGGGAGCCCGTGTGTTGTGTTTTACCGCATGAATGCGCCCGTCTGAGTCAGTGGCGGTGTATGCGTCTGTTGCGTGAGAGTCTGTGCGTACGACTGTGGGCAAGTCTGCGTGCGTTACAAGCTAGTTTGGAGAAAGGCATTGGATTAGTTCGTTAGCCAGCTTTGTACCTCTTCAACATTTTCAATAATAATTCATTTTTTCTAACTTTGGATCCATTATATACTCCCATCAAACAGTCAGCCCTGGAAGAGGCTGTGTGTGGAAGGAACAGTCAGCCCTGGAAGAGCGGGCTGCGTGCCTTTCCAATGAGTGACGTGAAACATCAATTTCGTCACTGTGTACATGGCGCAAGCGTTACAAAGACACTCTCAAGGTTTCCCTGAAAGCCCTTGAGATAGATACCAACTCCTGGGAGAAATCAGCCCTGGATCGCACCTCCTGGCGCAGCCTCATCAACAGGGGACCCACAAGCGCTGAGGATAGAGCCGAAGCAGAGAGAGAGCGTCTCCAGAGAAACGGACGAGCGGCAAGCACCTCCAATGCTGCACCATCTCACGTGTGTCCCACCTGTGGGAGGCATCTCCGTGCCCGGATTGGCCTTACCAGCCATCTTCGGACACACCATTTTTAGACACAACATAGTTAAGGATGCCAGTGGTCCTCATCGCCCGCGATGGACGCACATCATCATCACGTCCTGAGAAAGCCTTGTTTCTGTCGGGACGTTAAGCAATGTACAATCAATCAACATCATCATCACACGGCGTCTTGAGACTAGCGATGCCATAACGTCAAGCTTATATTGACGTCATTTTGCTGCTCGTGCTATTTTTCTTCAGAATTCCTGTCGCTACTCCAGCCCACAGCGCGTACTAATGGCGGGAAGCGCCGTTTGTCCGTCTTTGTTTATGTGTGCCGACGTGTGTTGATCAGAGAGGAGGGAAATGGATCAGAAAGATAAGCTTTAAAATATTAACAACTGCTGAATGTTCCTAAAAGAAAAACGCATATGAGCTCCAAAAAATACGGTAGACTTTTGGATAAAATCCTCATCTTGTTCAATATGAGATATTTCAACATCAGGATCAGGTCAAAGACAAAAGGTAGAGACCCGTGACAAGAGGACAGCTTTCATATGGAAGGGATTTAACCCCATCTTGTTTAATGGTTAACTGAAGTAAGACGATTCAAAGCCTCAAACTATGGTGGGAATATATTGTATTTACGTCTGAATAAAAAGGTAATATTTGTTTGTAACACGACTGACAGTTTCGTAACACAACTGACAGTCTCATAACACGACTGACAGTCTTCTTGTCAGTCGTGTTGCGATTTACCTCTGGTTCAGTACATCACAATAAAGATACAGAATATCTTGTTGTTTCACAGCTTGCAAGCTGTTCAGCTTAATATACATCTTCTTTAAGTGAAGCTTGCAACGTGACCATTAGAAAACACAGAATGAGCATACTCACAGCTCTTCGTGTCTTTGGTAACACGACTAACATCTTACCATAGTTACTTATAGCTAAATAAAAAACAAGCAAGGTTTATAAATCCAACCGTATTTCTTCGTCTTCTTCTTGTGGGAATGTTCTGCCCGGATTAAAGTGGTCCACCCTGCACTTCTTGGCTCATGTGCAATAGCAAAAGTAAGTATCTGAAATGGGCCAGTGATCGTCTGTCCGTCGTAAACTTTAACAATGGTATTTTCCATTCAAGACACAGACTTCAAACTTGGCCCAGGCCAGACCTTTCTAAACGTACCGATTTTAGTGACCTCTCTCAAAGGTAATGGATCACAAGGGATCAAGAAATACGTCAAAACTAGCAATATTTTGACAAAAGAACTTTTCCCCTCAAATACTACTCACAACCCAAAGCCCATACTTAGTACAACGGCACCTGATGGTAAGACCTTCCAATGCATACTAATTTGGATGACCCATCGGAAAGGTCAAGGTAAAAGAGATCAAGAAATAGGTATGTCAATAGGTATGTGGATTCATATAAAATTGTTTCCAACAAATTTTGATTGAAGTGATTTTCAGACTGACTTTCTGTCGTCTCAAATTTCGTGCAAATTTAAAAAAAAAAAACCCAAACAGTCATATAGTTCAAGGGGGGCCTCAATAGCTGTAATATAGGATTTAGTTACTGTAGGGGTTTGTCAATGAACATCCATAAGTGACATAAGCCATTGCAAGCAGCTGACATGGCTTTGGTGTAACGTGTGATGTGTTCGTTGTTACCACAAATTTTTCGTGTTGATCAGCCTCATATAAAATAGTCAACATTCCAGCAGCAGGCGTATTTTAGCTATAAAAAAAAACACATTCTGTCATAACAGACACTTTTCCTTTGCCTCTATCATACTTCTTTTTTTCCGGCAGGTATCTTTATTTGACCTTTTAATGGAATTTCAACTAGTTTATTGGCAGTATTATACTTATATTAAAATCAGAGAGCTACATAATTAAGTGTAACAATTTAACGTAGGCTGGGGGGAAGCGATTTTTGCACAGTGTAGTCCCACATTCTTCACAACGTAGGCCATCTTGGCGCAACCGCGACCATTCCTGCACATCGTAGTCCCAACATCAGACACCTTTTTCAGCTCGAAAGAGACAAAAATTCTCTAATTTAAACACAGAATACCACTTGTACAACCCGCAAGAATGTTGACAAATGCATTTAGTGTAATGTGGACGCTGTTTTGCAATAAAATCTGTCCCAACGAATCGGACACGTTATCGATCAAATTTTGCACACCAAAAGGACATCGATTTCTTCAAATTATGACAATTTCCCGCCAGCTTTCGAAATTCTGCAAAGAGCTGCAGGTTTGCCAATCTATTTGCAGCTAGTAGATGTTGAATGAACAACATCGACTTATATTTTGTCAGATACAAGCATAAATTGCAGCCTAGTGGGTCTTTGGGGACGTAGTCCCGCCCCTCCACACCGTAGTCTTGTCTACATACCCTGGATAAGTAACTATTTCAACGCCTCACTCATTTTGTTTGACATTTTGTCCTTCCCCGTCACTTATCCCGTTGAACCCACGGCCGTAGTTCCCAATTTTTGTAGGCGTCACTGACCTAACGACTATATGATGTACCAGTTGCAGCAGATGGACCGACCATGATAATTCAAGGTAGTGCCAGATTAGCTTGCCTCCTGAAGGCGCCAAGCTAATCTGGCACTGCCCTTGGATTATCGTGATTGATCCATCTGACGTTGTGCGTCGGGGCTAAATGGGTCAATATCATTAACAGCATTTTGCATTATATATAATATTGCCCCAAATTTTAGTCCTTCCGCGACTCATTTCTGTTTGGGGTTAGCTCTAAATGGTTGACGCAGCATTCTCATTAGCCCTTAAAACGACCTACTCCAGTCGGTTAAGTGTTAACAGTTCGTAGTATCTCCTTCAAAATGTGTCTCCTGCACATTGAGACTCACCAAGCCTCCTCGTCCTAAAGTTCTGATAACATCCAGGAACTTAAAGCGCATGCATGTGTCTGATTTCAAAGCAGATGTTAAACTAGTGGCATCCTCTCTGGCTGATTGTCCAAATGATGCTCTCGTGGAGAACTACAAGAAGTCGCTTCGTAATGTCCTTGATTGCCACGCGCCCCCAGGTCCAGGCGTATAACGTCACGTCCGTCTGCTGCGTTGATCACCGATACCGTCAGAGACCAGAAGCTTGAACGACGTAGACTTGAGCGCCAGTGGCGGGCTAGTCCGGCTCCCAATCCATCGCGAGCTCTATACACGCCAGCGTAACCATGTCAAGTCAGTGGAACAGGCTGCCCGAAGGGAATTTTACAGTGTTAGAGTCTCCTGCTGTTCCTCTAGCAAGCAGTTGTATGCAGCATGCCATGAGCTGCTTGGTAAACAGAAAGGGCCTGTACTTCCTACTAACATACCTGCAGCTGAACTACCTGACAGGTTCTGTGTGTACTTTGATGATAAAATCAGCAACATTCGGGATGACCTTGACGTCAGGGCTGGCAACGCAACGTTTCATTCATTTGACGGTGTTTGTCTGTCAGAATTCTGTCCTGTAACAGAGTAGTTTGTGTCTGAACTCATCACTAAATCCCTATGTAAATCATGTATGCTTGACCCACTTCCCACAGATTTACTGAGAGACTGTGTGGATCTGATTCCTGCGATTACGCGCATTATCAACAATTCCTTGACGTCTGGCGCTGTACCTCCTCAGTTCAAGCAGGCTGTTGTCACACCATTGTTAAAGAAACCTGGACTAGACCAAAATGACTTGAAAACCGTTCGTCCCGTTTCCAACCTCCCATTTATTTCTAAGCTGTTAGAAAAGGCTGTCTAGCAGGTCATTTCTTGACACATGATCCAAAAGCTGTTGCAAGAGTTGTATCAGTCCGCTTACCGCAAGCATCATAGCTGTGAAACAGCTCTTCTTCATGTGACCAACAGCCTGCTTACTTCTGCTGACGAGGGACGTGTGTCACTCTTGTCATTATTGGACCTGTCTTCGGCGTTCGACACGCTCGACCACAACATCCTTCTAAATAGACTTAGTGTGTCTTTTGGCATCCGTGGACGAGTCCTTGATTGGTTCTCCTCATATTTGTCCGACAGGTTCCAACGTGTCATTATACAGAATTCTACTTCCGCTCCCCTCCTTCTGAGATATGGCGTACCCCAGGGCTCAGTTCTCGGACCGGTCTTGTTTTCTTTGTACCGGCACCCAGCCTGTGTCTGAGGTGATCGCCAGTAAAGGATGTGAACATCACAAATATGCCGATGACACTCTCTCTCTTGGCTTGACTTCGCGAACGAAGATTTTATAGGAGTTGCCCACGACGTCTGCAGGCTTGTTCGTGGCTGCGGAGGCCAATCCGAGACAGGCAGGTTCGACCGCAGTGGCTGCAGGGGAAGGTATGGCCAGGGTTCTGAGCTGCGGCATCTCTGTTTTTTCTCCTGAGCCGCTTGTCCTTAAGGCTAGCTCTGTGAGAGTCCTCAAAGGAGACAGCTGCCTTGTAAATGGTGGAGCGCCAGGTGTCACGGTCCGCAGCAAGCGAAGACCACTGGTGGTGGTCGATTTGGCAGGCACTAAGTGACTTCTTGAGACAGTCTTTGTATCTCTTCTTTGGTGCCCCTCTGTCACGGTGTCCAGTAGCAAGCTCGCCGAACAGGGTGATCTTTGGTAGGCGATGATCCTCCATCCTGGAGACATGCCCCGCCCAGCGGAGCTGTGTCCGCAGCAGCAAAGCCTCGATGCTCACAGTTTCAGCCTGTTCAAGGACCTCGACGTTGGTGACATAGTCACTCCAGTGAATGCCCAGGATGGTACGCAGGCAGCGCTGGTGGAAGCGTTCGAGGAGTCGTAGTTGGCTGCGGTAGAGGGCCCAGGACTCGGAACCATACAGCAGGGTGGTGAGGACCACAGCTCTGTTCACGCTGATCTTGGTGCCTGTTTTCAGCTGTTGATTGTGCCACACCCGCTCCACTGAGCACCTGCTGCATATGGCAGCCGATGACACACAGCTGAAGAAAGACGCTCCTCTCAAACAGTTCCCGTCTCTTCAGCATGACATGGAACAATGTATAGAAGCTGCTAAGGACTGGATGACAGACAACAAGCTAAAGCTCAATGAATTGATTGATTGTACATTGCTTAACGTCCCGACAGCAACAAGGCTTTCTCAGGACGTGCCTGCACTGCTTGTGAAAAAAAAAAAAACACAAAAAAAACCCCCAGAACATTGAATGTATGTCGCCAGCCGGTCAAATACGTTAAATAAACCTAACACATGGGGCCTAAATAAAGCTAAGACCATTTAGCAACACACATCCAATATCAAGAGCTACAGGCAGTGCAGACAGTAGGGAGAGTTTTAAAAAGGCAAATACAGGTGAATGGACAAAGGGTAGACAGAAACACATGCCCCAGAATAGAGAGAAAACCCCACCCTGTGGGGCTGACCAGGGTGACCCTGGGAACTAAAAAATACCTAACCCCACCCAAGTCCCCCAGGGCAGACCCGGGTGGGGTTAAAGCTCAATGAAGGAAAAACAGATGCCATTGTGGTAGGTACTCGCTCCAGGGTGAGTGTCTCCCACGATGAGTCCTTGGTCGTTTGTTGACAGGGCATCCCTCTAAAAAAAAATGTGTGAAAAACCTAGGTGTTTACATTGACAATGTTCTGTCCATGAACGATCATGGGTCTCACCTGTCCCGCTGCTGGTACCTTGAGCTCAGGAGGCTTAGCTCTGTTAGACAGTACCTTACTGACGATGCCTGTAAGCAAATTGCATGTTCACAGATTTTGCCAAGGCTTGACTACTGTAACTCTGTAATGTCAGGTATGTCGAACGATCTGCTCTACAGTCTCCAGAAGATTCAAAACCATGCAGCAAGACTTGTACTGAAAAAATCGAAGCGTGACCACATCATCCCCTTGCTTAAGCAGTTACACTGGCTTCCTGTGAAGTTCAGAATTGAATACAAAATTGCTTCCCTCGTTTTTCAGCAGTTCGTCCTCTGCGCCGGAACTAGTCAGCTGGCAGCCGATGGACAGAGGCGACGGTTCTGTGACATCGACGGCGCGGTCCTGGGAACGACAGTGGCAGCCACTTCCCCACATACGGCAGATGGCTAGGAAGTAGGCGGTCTACCTTCATAGGACTAGGTGTCAGCGCGGGGAGAGGACGTTGTCCGACCGACATCGCTGGGTGGGCCGACTTCACTCTCCATCGTGTTACTGGATGCAGTTTGGACTTACGCACCTGGTTGGACGAGTCGTCTCGTCTCTTCGCATCCTTCCCCCGGCGGAGCGCTGCCCCCCGTCGTCGCTTTGGCTTTGGTCTTCGCTCCGCGGCGGCCAAGCACTACAAGTCTCCACCTCAGCCAACAGGTTTGGGACCTGGCGGAGGCGGTTCACACTTCTGCGTGGAGACAACTGGGAGAACTGGTGTTCTTCTCGGGCACCTGACCAGAGAAGATGGATTCACTCACACCGGCTTTGTTATGCCTGGCGGTCCGACGAGGATGAAACAAGAGCCTTCCTGTTTCCGCATCTCGCTGGTGTGAACGGGGTTCTTGGACATGACAGATGACGCTGTGGAAGCACGCAGCCTGGGGCGCGAGTACTGGGAGATGAGACGTGACGACAGCGTGGCAGGACCTTACAGTCGTAGACCTTAGAGGTGGTCCGGCGTTCCGACTCCGCGGCAGTACAATCGACTCTTGCTCGTACCCAAGCCGGCGGATATGGCGGTCGATCTTCGACCTGTCGGCCTGGAGCAAGTTCTTTCGGCATCGCGGCAGAATGGAGATGGACAGAGCCCTGAGGGCAGCGGTACGTCTGCAGGACTCGTTACAGCTGGATGACCGACTACTTCGGAACCAGTTGGCAAGCACTTGGCGGACAGCAGAGGTTCCTGCGCGCGATTCTTCGTTGACTAGGCTACTTAGTCTACGGGGCAGGTCCTACATGGTACCTTCACGCGGTTTCCAGCGATGATGGAATTCGTGGCCGTCCTGTTCGAGTACGACTTCCAGTAGGGCGGGAGCAGTGCAGAGTAGGAGCGGCCCTCAGAGCCTTACGTTCGGGTTGACGGTTAAGACTGCTAGCGCGCCAGCGGATCGTCTTCCCCAGGCAGACACTTCATCTGGTTGGAGATGAAGTGCTACGGCTGGTTCTGGGGAAGATTGACGTACACACGGGATGTGCTAGTGCTCTTCGAGGCCGGTTGCTCTTGGAGTCGTCGCTAATGCCAGATATCATCCAGCTACCCTGATTGTGGGCAGTGGGCAGATGTTCACATCTGCACGGGACATAGACGACCCCGCCCTCCACGAGTCGCCTGCTGCCTTGCAGGCCTGGCCGCTTGGCTGCGGAAAGGCTAAGGGAGGAAACCCCTGACATCAAAGCCCCCGTGTCTCCGGGGAAGGCTTTTGAGCCAGAGACTAGGACAAGGACAGTCTGATATAAAACCTACGACCCGAGGACCTCGATGCCATCGTCCCAGCTTGCTAGGCCATGGCAGATGAACCAAGGGTTTAAAGGGTGGGGCCAGTACTGCGCACACTGCACTCCACCAAAAAGCTCCACCGCGCAGGCTTTAGGAAACGTCCACGGACCATGACACTGACCATTCCAAGTGCTGTAGCGACGGGCGAGGGGCGAAACGGCAGGTGAAAGATGTCACTGGAAGCCGCAGTCTCAAACCTGCATGCAGGCGGTTCAGGATATTGGTCGCCTGATGTTGACCTGGGGATGACAACATCACTCGGCACACCCTGAACGACCAAGCAGCCTTCTCTAGGGACAGCACTGCTTGCTCCACACGGAGAGGGGCCTAGAAAAGGTGGCTTAACCAAAGCTCGTCCCCTCGCAACCCCAGTTGGCTAGCCGCGGTCAACGGGCATCTTCTCCCTGCGGTCAAAAAACAAGAAAGAATAACGGATCCACTCTCATGACGACCACGACCGGACTCAACGTAGCATGCTGGAACGTCCGAACCATGCTCGACAAAGCAGACAGCGGACGCCCTGAACGTCGCTCCGCCCTCATTGCCCATGAATTGCGGAGGTTAAACATCGACATCGCCGCGCTCAGCGAAGTACGCCTTCCGGACGAAGGCAGCCTCCAAGAACTTGGTGCTGGGTACACCCTCTACTGGTCAGGCAGGCCTGCATCAGAAAGACGGCTCTCAGGCGTGGGTTTCATGGTCAAGACATCCATTGCGACTAAGCTGGAAAACCTACCAACGGGCCACTCAGACCGCATCATGTCCATGCGCCTCCCACCGAGACACCAGCAACACGTCATCCTTCTCAGTGTGTACTCCCCAACCCTCCTGGCAGAGCCTGCTGAAAAGGACAAGTTTTACACTGACCTGCGCAGCCTCCTACAGAGTACCCCTGCAGACGACAAAGTCATCATCCTTGGCGACTTCAACGCCAGAGTGGGCCAGGACTCTGAAGCCTGGAAAGGAGTCCTCGGCAAGCATGGCGTGGGGAACTGCAATGACAATGGCCGCCTACTGTTGGAGTTCTGTGCGGAGCAGCAACTGGTCATCACCAACACTACTTTTCAGCAAAAGGACAGTCGAAAGACCACCTGGATGCATCCTCGCTCCAAACACTGGCACCTTATCGACTATGTCCTAGTGCGTCAGAGGGACCGCAGTGACGTCCTCCTCACCAGAGTGATGCCCAGTGCAGAGTGCCACACTGACCACCGCCTTGTCCGCTGCAAACTCAGGCTCCACTTCAAGCCAAAACCCAAGAAATGGGGGCCCCCCAAGAAAAAGCTTGATGTTGCCAGCCTTCAGCGTGACGGTGTGAAAGCTGCCTTTCAGACAGATTTACAGCGCAGGCTCAAAGACACAGCGGACCCAGTAGACTCCTCCCCTGAAACACTTTGGGAACAACTGAAAACTGCTATTGCAAAATCCTCTGCAGAAGTCTTGGGTTTCGCCAGAAAGAAGAACAAAGACTGGTTTGACGAAAACGATGTAGAGATCCAGGAACACCTAGCAAACAAAAGAGCCGCCCATCAGGCCCACCTAGCCCAGCCTTCCTGCCCTGTGAGGAAGTCTGCCTTCCGCCTCGTCTGCAGCAGTCTCCAGCGCAAGCTCAGAGATCTCCAGAATGAGTGGTGGACCAGACTTGCACAGAGGACCCAGCTTTGCGCTGACAATGGTGACTACAGGGGCTTCTACGAAGCACTGAAAGCAGTGTATGGCCCCAGGCACCTGGTACAAAGTCCCCTGCGAAGCGCGAATGGCCAGGCACTCCTCACAGATAATAACTCCATCTTGAACCGCTGGTCAGAATACTTTCAGAGCCTCTTCAGCGCTGAGCGCACTGTTCAAGAAGCAGTCGTCCTACAAATCCCACACCTCCCAGTAAAGGTTGAATTAGACGAACCGCCCACCGCTGAAGAGACCCTCACAGCCATCCACCAGCTCAAGAGTGGCAAAGCAGCAGGCATTGATGGAATACCGCCAGAGATCTGGAAACATGGAGGCACAGCACTGCACAACAAGCTCCATGGCCTCTTTCTCTGCTGCTGGGAGGAAGGAACACTACCAAAAGATCTCCGTGATGCAGTCGTTATCACCCTGTACAAGAACAAAGGCGAGAAGTCTGACTGTTCCAACTATCGGGGAATCACCTTGCTGTCCATTGCTGGGAAAATCCTTGCAAGGCTGCTCCTGAATCGGCTGGTACCTGCCATCGCTGAAGACCAACTCCCAGAGGGCCAATGTGGCTTCAGAGCAAACAGGAGCACCACCGATATGGTCTTTGTGCTGAGACAGCTACAGGAGAAGTGCCGCGAGCAGAACAAAGGGCTGTACGTAACATTTGTCGACCTAACAAAAGCATTCGACACTGTGAGCAGGCAAGGCATGTGGCAGATCCTGGAGCGACTTGGCTGTCCCCCAAAGTTCCTTAACATGATTGTCCAGCTACACGAGGACCAGCAAGGCCAGGTCAGACTCAACAATGACCTCTCAGAACCATTCCCTATTCTCAACGGCGTAAAGCAGGGCTGCGTGCTGGCACCGACCCTCTTCACCATCTTTTTTAGCATGATGTTGAAGCAGGCCACAGTAGACCTCGATGATGATGATGCAGTGTACATCAGGTATCGTCTCGATGGCAGCCTGTTCAACCTCAGACGACTGCAGGCCCACACGAAAACCCTAGACCAACTGATTCGTGAGCTGCTTTTTGCTGATGATGCTGCCCTCGTTGCACACACAGAGAGAGCCCTGCAGCGCATCACGTCTTGCTTCGCAGATGCTGCCCAGCTCTTTGGACTCGAGGTCAGTCTGAAAAAGACAGAGGTCCTCCATCAGCCGGCACCCAAGGCAGTGTATCGCCCTCCTCACATCACCATTGGCGAGTCTGAACTAAAGTCAGTGCACCAGTTTACTTACCTTGGCTGCATCATCACGTCGGACGCCAAGCTGGACAAGGAGCTTGACAGCAGGCTGGCAAAAGCGAACAGCGCTTTCGGGCGACTTTTCAAGCGGGTGTGGCACAATCAACAGCTGAAAACAGGCACCAAGATCAGCGTGAACAGAGCTGTGGTCCTCACCACCCTGCTGTATGGTTCCGAGTCCTGGGCCCTCTACCGCAGCCAACTACGACTCCTCGAACGCTTCCACCAGCGCTGCCTGCGTACCATCCTGGGCATTCACTGGAGTGACTATGTCACCAACGCCGAGGTCCTTGAACAGGCTGAAACTGTGAGCATCGAGGCTTTGCTGCTGCGGACACAGCTCCGCTGGGCGGGGCATGTCTCCAGGATGGAGGATCATCGCCTACCAATGATCACCCTGTTCGGCGAGCTTGCTACTGGACACCGTGACAGAGGGGCACCAAAAAAGAGATACAAAGACTGTCTCAAGAAGTCACTTAGTGCCTGCCAAATCGACCACCACCAGTGGTCTTCGCTTGCTGCGGACCGTGACACCTGGCGCTCCACCATTTACAAGGCAGCTGTCTCCTTTGAGGACTCTCACAGAGCTAGCCTTAAGGACAAGCGGCTCAGGAGAAAAAACAGAGATGCCGCAGCTCAGAACCCTGGCCATACCTTCCCCTGCAGCCACTGCGGTCGAACCTGCCTGTCTCGGATTGGCCTCCGCAGCCACGAACAAGCCTGCAGACGTCGTGGGCAACTCCTATAAAATCTTCGTTCGCGAAGTCAAGCCAAGAGACCCGGCATACTTGTCCTCCAGTCTCCTTGTCTATACACCGGGCAGAGTATTGGGCTCCAGCACTGACGACAGAATATTGACTATCCCCAGAGTGTCCTTAAAAACCTTTGGACAGCGGTCCTTTTCTTTCCAAGCTCCCAAAGTGTGGAATGGTCTTCCCCATGATATTCTCCATGCACCATCTTTGGCCATTTTCAGGGCTAGATTGAAAACATTTTTGTTCAATCTGGCCTTTGAAAGGGATTGATCAACCCTACGTTTTCCCATCAACATGTATATATCTGATCAGGCTCCTTGATATGTTATGTTTATTATTTTAGTATTGTGTCAGTGTGCATGAATGATTGTGTTTTTGTACGTCGTCAGTACTTTAGTTAGTTAATTTCAATTAGATTATCTAGATATAAAGCGCTCTTAGCCTTTCTTTGTGGGGATATTGCGCCATAGAAGAGTTATATTATTATTATTATTATTATTATTATTATTATTATTATTATTATTATTATTATTATTATTATTATTATTATTAAAAATGTCCTTAGTATGCTTACACTAATGCTGGACAAAAGGGATAACTAAACATGAAATTTGAATGACAGAAAACGAAAGACTTTCCTGCGCTTCTTCTGCTTGGTTAGCAGGAGAGCCTTTCGACTGTCACGTTTCGCATAAAAGGCAGTGGAAAACCTCTGGTACGTGTGCCCTCTCACTTGGATTGTGAAAAGAACTGAAGGTTAGGAAAAGTTTTAGTTGAGGCAATACAACACTAATAACTCGTTCTATCAGCAAATGTTAATAATCGAAGCTTTTTCGCCATGGTGCAGATTGCTTTACTGAACTAACTGCCAGTGGTCACATATTGTGTTGAAATTCGTTAACTCAGTCATTCAGCCCGACGCACGTATTTCCCAAATTTTGGAGGCGTCATCGAACGACTATGCACCTGCTGCCGGAGATGGGTCGACCATGATAATTCAAGGCTAGTGCCAGATTAGCTTGGCGCCGACAGGCGCCAAGCTAATCTGGCACTACCCTTGAATTATCACGGTCGACCCATCTCCAAAGGGCTGAATGGGTTAAGGCTGTGTCAAACAACCCCATCCGTCCAAAGAACTGAATCTAGTGTGTCTCGTTGGATCGTGTTCCGTGTTAACTGCAGTCTCTTTCCCCCCCCCCCCCCCCCCCCCCCCCCCCCCCCCCCGTTTAGTGAACGAAATTTACTGTATACCAGAGGTCAGTCAGCATCCCTTAGTCACTGTAACTTTCATTCTCAACTTCTTGGATTTCTAGAGCCCTCCGCGACTTCCACTCACGAGCGGGGAGGCACTGGTTCAAGCAGTCAGGACGAATGAAATTTATCATCATGCCCATGGTGGTGCTTGGATTTCTAGACTGAGCCCTCCGCCACGTCCACCCACGACCGGGGAGGAGGTTCGCTGGGGTCGGCACTGGTTCAAGCACCATTCCATTATCTTGACCCCGTGGCAGGCGAGACAAAGTGAACACGATCCATTCGCGAGAGGCATAGATCCTCATGAGCCCCCGCACTTGCGGGGGCTCATGAGCGTCTATGCCTCCTGCTGACACCACTTTGAATCCACGTTCGATGGACGGTTGGGGCTCGTGGGAGTTGAAGTAAAGCGATCTGCACAGTGGCAGGTCGTCTTTGATTGTTAAAATTCACCGGGTTCTCAATGTTGTCTTGCCTCACCTAAAACTCAGTCCACCTCAAAATCCACGTGAGAAGGCACAGGTAACAGAGGGTTGTTGTTGTTGTTGTTGTGTGTGTGTGTGTTGCTGCCTCTGATTGTGATACGAGTAGGGTGGAGCTATCCAGCGTACAAAGGAGAGATGATCAGAAAAGGTTTCAGTTGCGCGATAACCCTTTAGTCCAGCGTTATCATACGACATACTAAGATCATTTATTGAAATATATATATATATATATATTATATATATATATATATATATATATATATATATATATATATATATATATATATATATATATATATATATATATATATATATATATATATATATATATATATTGCGAGCTATTAACCCTTTCTCATTGCCAGGACCAGGTCCCTTTTGAAGTCAGTGTCTAATAACCCCGGCCGTCCAGGGCCGAACTGGATACAAAGTGGTGTCAGAAAGAGGCATAGATTGCGGGGGCTTATGAGGGCTTTATGTCTCTTGTAGTTGGATAGTGTTCGCTCTTCCGGTTACAAGAGACATAGATCTTAATTGCGGGGGCTCATGCGCATCTATGCCTCTTGCTGACACCACTTTGAACTCACTAAAAAAAACGGCTGTGGATCTTTGACTTTATATTCACATGTGATTTAAAAAACACGATCTGTAAACAAAAAGAATGTTTGATCTTACTGATTTTGATTTTAATTTTTTTTTTCGTTTTTGTGTGTATGATATTTTTCCAAGGCTGCGAGACTATCGCTTACACTACGCCCACTCCCTCCCTCCCCCTTCCCCCATCGCCCCTTCTCCCACCTCCGGGGGACTGCTGAGTTGTTTAGGTGGTAGATCGTTCAAGTATCGTCCGAAAGGTCGCGGGTTCCAATCCAGCTGGGTTAAAAAAAATTTCAAAAGACGTTAGGCCCATAATCGTTAATGTTTTCATAACCTCCACCCCCCCCCCACCCCCCCGCCCCGCCCCACCCCTTCTGCCCCTGCCCCCCCCCCTCTCCCCCCAAAAACAAACAAACAAACAAACAAAAAAAACAAAAAAACAAAAAAAACACTCCCACCCCGACCCCCTTCCCCGTTAGTTTGATTTTTGTATGGCTATAAAGTACATTAGCCCCCCCTCCACCCCACCCCCACCCCCACCCCCCACCCCTCCGCCCCCAGTAAAAAAAATATCTTCTTACACTACATGTATACATGTCAGCGGATTAGAATTATCACGCGCGCGTTGATATCACATCACGGTCTCTTCACTGATGGGACCCCTCGCGCGCTCAGTTGAAGCTCAAAGTAAAAGCATTTGGGCTCGCGAGCACTCGCGCGAAGAAATCGTAGCGTTACTGACATCAACTGGCGTGACGGATTAGCTTATCGGATTTGCGCTTGCCGCCACCAGATCAAAGGCAGACGCCAAGGCGGACCTACTGCGGTATGGATAATTGTGAGGTTTCGTTTGATAGGAACGACTATCGACAACGAACGAGTGAAATCGCGGTTCATACTGAACCAGCTACTGATACGCCAAGACAACACTCCAAACATCTCCAAGAGGCATAGATCCTCATGAGCCCTCTGGTTTCGCTTCAGTTTTTAAAAATACAAACTGGTCATCCGGCGTGATTTCGCTCTCGTTCGTTCGCTGAAAACGAAGCTGATCTTGCTAATCTCAGTATAGCTAGCCGTGTAAGCAACGAAACTGACCTTGCTAATCTCAGTATAGCTAGCCGTGTAAGCAACGAAACGGACCTTGCTAATCTCAGTGTAGCTAGCCGTGTAAGCAACGAAACTGACCTTGCTAATCTCAGTATAGCTAGCCGTGTAAGCAACGAAGCTGACCTTGCTAATCTCAGTATAGCTAGCCGTGTAAGCAACGAAACTGACCTTGCTAATCTCAGTATAGCTAGCCGTGTAAGCAACGAAGCTGACCTTGCTAATCTCAGTATAGCTAGCCGTGTAAGCAACGAAGCTGACCTTGCTAATCTCAGTATAGCTAGCCGTGTAAGCAACGAAGCTGACCTTGCTAATCTCAGTATAGCTAGCCGTGTACGCAGTTTTGATTTCAAAGATTGGAGGTTTGAAAATTGTGCTAAGAAAACGCAACGCTTTCTTAGTTCAAGAAAGGCCTCAGCATATTCCTTATATGTAGGATCTGTGGTTCTAGCAAAGATTATGTACGGTCTTTGGTTCAAGTTCATTGAAGTTCAGTGGAGGATTTGTGTGTAGTCTAATACAGTATTAACCCTTATCATAGGGAATACACCAGTGTGTGAAATAAGTGCGACTAAAATAATTCAAGGGTAGTGCCAGAATAGCTTGTAGGCGGCAAGCTATTGTGACACCACCCTTAAACTAACGCCATTGGTTCCTTACCTGTAAGTACTATAATGTAGCTTGCATATGGCGTTATACAAATTCGAATAATATGGGTTAACGGACACGCACACGCACACGCACACACCCACGCACGCACGCACGCACGCACACACACACACACACACACACACACACACGCACACACATATATATATACACACACACACAAACATACACACACACAAACATACACACACACACGCCGCACAAGCACACGCTCGCGAGCACAGTTTAAAATACGAGCAAATACCGTGTAAATGCAGAATCTGCATAATATATACACGTTAAATTAGATAAGATATATTACCATTTGCCTTATTTATATATGAAAATAAAACACACGAATTACTCTTAGTGTCGACTCTCTCACAATTTATCCATTAGAGCGAACAAAACGAAGCTTACGCAATGTAGGGGTATGAGATTTCTGCCACAGGGCTGATCGACTGTGTCGGCAGATTATAAACAGCCGACGCTCGCGGGTTGCGATCTCGGCTCAGCGAGTGAGCCGGCGAGCACCTAATCTGGCGCTGGATTAGTGATCCGCCCTCTCTGACCCGACGACCCTTCATAATCGATTTCCTCCTTCAGTCAGGCCGCCCTGGTACCGTCGGCAAGAGGCATAGATTCTCATGAGCCCCAGCATTGCAATTAATCTCATTTACTCCCCTGTGAGGGGACATGCATTCTGATTTGACTCGGCGTGCAGCTGTGTAGTTTAACCCATATCATGCTGAGACTAAAAGCTCCAAATTTGTACACTGCCATATGCAAGCTACATTATAGTACTCACAGATAAGGAGACCAGTGGCTTTAGCTCAAGGGTGGTGCCAGAATAGCTTGGCGCTTCTAGGCGCCAAGCTATTCTGGCACTACCCTTGAACTATTTTAGCCAGACTTATTTCACACACTGGTGTATTCGAATGATAAGGGTTAATGTGTAGTTATAATAAGCCAGGTGTTCGAATGTACCTCGCATTCAGCCTTAAACTCCTCCTCAGCGTCGAAGAGAGAAAAAAATAAACACCACTCAAATGCAAGAGGTATAGATCCTCATGAGCCTCCTCAGTTTCAGGGGCTCATGAGGATCTATGCCTCTTGCTGAAACCACTTTGTATCCACGTTCCTTTGACGACGAATTTGCAATGATTTCACAGTCTGTGGCCACGGTTAAAATCCAGACCACACGCAACAGGCTAGACAGCGCGCGCGGCTCATCAGGAGCTCAGTGTGACTCTTGTCGTCCCAAACTGACATGAAGATTTTTTTGGTATGTCCCTTTTAACCCATATCATACTGAGGCTAAAAGCTTCAAATTTGTGCACTGCCATATGCAAGCTACATTACAGTACTTACAGATAAGGATATAGACCAATGGCTTTTGTTTAAGGGTGGTGCCAGAATAGCTTGGCGCCTAGAGGCGCCAAGCTATTCTGGCACTACCCTTGAACTATTTTAGTCAAACTTATATCACACATTGGTGTATTCCGATTGTTAAGGGTTAATTGTTTGATTAATTTCACCGGCTCACCGCCATAGTCTGTTTTGGAAGTTCGTGTAAAATCACCTTCAAAGGGATCCCCATCAGTGTAATGAGCATGGGTACAAAGTGGTTTCAGCACTGAAGAGGCATAGATCCTCAAGTGCCCCGGCGACTGCGGGGGTTCATGAGGATCTATATACCGCCTCTTGCAGTTGGATCGTGTTCATACGTACGTCAGCGGAGGGGTAAAATTCGTGTTCCTCGCGCACATCATTTTGATCTGGCATCGGGTGTCGGTACAGTCTGACCTTTCCTTTCTCACTGTCTGTACACTTATGAATAATAACTGCAGAATGGCAATACACCGACAGTTCTATAACGTCTGTGCTGATCTGTGATTGTGGCCTGAAGTCGTGAAGAACGTCCTTTCGGAATCACAGACCGGCACACGAGTGTTGGGGGAATCAATTCAACAAGTATTTCCTGCAGTGGCGGTTTGAGGGCATGTCAAGGGAAAGAGTGGGGGATGGGGGGGGGGGGGGGGGGTGAGGGGAGGATCACATGAGGGGTGTTCACTTTAGCAACGTTGGACTCTACATGTAAACAATATGTACAACAAAATTACTTCCTTCTGGGCCGCTTTATTGGCGCAAAGATCCCGATTATAATTGTGTAGGATTTGGAGTGCAAAGTTCTTGCACTTAGAAAAAGATGCAAAGTATTCACTTTAACCCTTATCATTCGGAATACACCAGTGTGTGAAATAAGATTGACTAAAATAGTTCAAGGGTAGTGCCAAAATAGCTTGGCGCCTCTAGGCGCCAAGCTATTCTGGCACTACTCTTGAACTAAAGCCATTGGTCTATATCCTTATCTGTAAGTACTATAATGTAGCTTGCATATGGCAGTGTACAAATTTGAATCTTTTAGCCTCAGTATGATATGGGTTAATTCAACGAAATTCGGCCTGCCAGAGACTCATGAGCATCTGTGTGTGTTGCAGGTTGTTGGAGATCGCTGAAGGAACTGGTCTGAAATCGTATAATCTTATATGCTGGCTGGTTGGATCTCTACCGTGTCCGATACAACTTAATTTGTGTGCTAGTCTGCGCCTTAGTGACGGCCAAACGCGCAGACCACCACACATGCGCTCCCAACTGGCCGCGCAACCTCCGCTGGTATTTAAAGTACCATTAGGCATAAATCTGAAGACACGTTTCTGCACCATTTGTGTTTGTTCGTATGTCTTGTCGACACACTAATGAACTTTACAGCAGTTTGGACAGGCAGCCGCAACAGCACATGCGTAATCGCACTTATTTATTCTGTGCAGCCGTTAGCGTTTCAAACTATTTTTAGCTGTTTCTTGTACTGATCGCACTGTATTTATAGGAAAAGAGTGTAGTTATTATCAGGTTACTTGATATTAAGACGACGTGTGCAGAACTGGATTCTCCTGTGTCCAAATGAACCATAACTAGACCTGTGTGTAGCGTTTTGTAACCATTTGTTTTAGAAGTGTATCTTTGAACAGTTACGGCGGTAGTGGGCTTTCAAAATACAACAAGCAGTTCGTAGGCCCTAGTTCTTTCTAGGGCTCAAGAAGATCCATACCTGTGTCGGATGAGAAGTTTCGCAGGGTCTATTAGGATATATGCCTGTGTTTCAGATGAGATGGTTTCGTACGTTCCATGAGGATCTATGCCTGTGTCAGACGAGAAGATATCGCTGGAGAAGTACAAATCGTTTACCTATGTGCTGCGGATCGGATTTGTTCGAACCAAGTGAACAAAAAAGTCTTTAGCCGGCGTCTGCCGCAGTTGGCCCGCGCACAGCCGTGCGCGGGCCAACTGCGCCAGACGCCGACCCAAAGGCCTCTTGCTTACTGGGATATATATGTGTGTATACATGCATGCGTACTATTGCAAGCGCGACCTTACCTAGGGACGCCATAGCAACACCAGAGTGACTGGATTGACAGACAACTGACCACCGCCGATTGCACCGAGCATGCAGTCAATGCCAACAGGGTGAACTGCACGGTGTCAGTTTCTTGATCATAATGAGTCGTTCATCGTTGTTTTGCTTGTGCTTTGGACTGGATTTTCTTCTGTGGCCGTCGCGGTCGGTGGATTTTAACTTTTGTGGACTTGAATTTTAGCAGTTGTTCGTGTCAGTGACCGGCAAGAGTATCTTTGAATTCAGTTCTTTGTTGAACTGATTTTTACTGCTGATTTTCCGGTTTTTAGTGCCTAAATGACTGTATGTGATTTTCGTACCTCTGGATTAAAATTAAATGTTCGTGTTTTGATGAATTTGTATTGCTGATTCTGCATTCCAGAGGGTGTTTTTTTTTTTTTGTTTTTTTGTTGTTTTTTTTTTGTGGTTTTTTTTTTGTTGCTTGACCTAAAGTGTTTCTTGTTGAGTGTTTCTTGTTTGAGATCCAGTTGTGCTTAGGTGGCTTTTAACTCATTCGCGGCCAGTCGCATTCGGATGCGGCTGGCCGCGAATGAGTTAAACCTTTGAACGTGTTCTTCACTAAATTGCCAGTATAATAATGCAAAGACATACCGTGCGAGAAAGAAAACGCTTTGAAAGTTTATTATTTTATAAATTGTGTTGTACTTATCTTTTCGAAGCGTGTTTCTTGCTTTGTTGTGTATTTCTTTGCATTTTACATCAGTGCTGGATTTTTTTGTATGGATTCAGTAGAATAGGGGTCAGTGTATATTTTCACGTGTTATGAATTTCAATCGAGATGTACTGCGATATACACACGTCCTACTTGCTGTCCCCGTTGCTTTGAGTGCTACTATTCTCCGATAAAACAGGTCCTCAGTGTTGGTAATAATAATACCGTTATTATATAGGCGCTTTTTTCTCAATTTTGGGGCAAATCGACTCAAAGCGCCGCGAACGGAAACCCGACACGCACACTCATGTAACAGACACGGATTTACGCCATTTAAGACAAACACAGTACAAGACAGACGAAGGGCCAGTTCAGCTACTGAAGTTACAGAGATTTTTGATCGCTTGTATTTGAAATGTGTAAAGTGTCCTGAAACCGGTACCAAAGTGTGTGAGGGGGGGGGGGGGGGGATTGGTCTTGCATTAACCCAGTTCACTGTCATTGGACGCGGATTGGGTTTCTGAAATGTGTTTTAACACTTTGGCTGTCGGTATCGGGTTTTGGTTGCGATGATTCCTGCGGTGAGCAGTTGCGGGGGCTCATGGGGATCTATACCACTTGCTGAAACCGCTTTGTTCCTTTGACGCTTGGGGCTCTGACGAGTACTGCAGAAACACAATCTGCCTCCACTGGTAGTGAACGGGTTAAGGTGTAAACTGTGCTTGAATGTCAGTTTAACCCATTCAGCCCTGACGCACTACAGCAGGAGATGGGTCGACCATTATAATTCAAGGGTAGTGCCAGATTAGCTTGGCGCCTGTCGGCGCCAAGCTAATCTGGCACTACCCTTGAATTATCATGGTCGATCTATCTCCTGCAACAGGTGCATTGTCGTTTAGATGACGTCTCCAAAATTTGGGAAATACGTGCGTCAGGCTGAATGAGTTAAAAATGAACAAGTCTTTTTTTTTTTTTCTTATCCCATAAGAGCATTCGTTTATTGTGACTGGCTACCAATGTATTTTCTGTTCTGTCTTTTCGACAGCAATATCGGATTGCAGTCTTCTCGTAGATCGGGGGACTCGAGGTCTGTGGCCGTACTCCCAAAACATTCCTGTGCTACCCACATTGACTTTATTATATTGTTTCCCCCAACAAGACCTCTAGGGTTATTCTGTTTGGTTGACGCTTCGGTGATCACGGGAGGTCTGCTAATGAATTTCTGCCAGAGCTAAATCCTAGAGGACACCACGTCCCTTGCACGTCCACAGTCAAATGTCGAAATGGCTCCACGGTTTGCAACCGTCCGAGGGGACTCATGGGACTGGGTTTGGGTAGGCTGGGCTTAGAATCGCGACACGTTTTTATAGTTTGTGTGACCCGTGACAGAACGCCGAAAATTAAAATGACTCAACTCTGAGTCCCTTCATTGCCATACCACGACTGGAGCATTGACACTCAGACTGCAAAAGGAGTAGATGCTCATGTTGCGAGGGCTCATGAGTATCTGTGCCTCTTGCTGTCAGTATGTATATATGGGTGCGTCAGGCAGATGTTAATCGGATCATCATTCCTACAGTTGTGCACGTTCACAACACGACAAAACGAAGGAAACCAGTGACACACAAAAATGTAAATGTCCATGTTGTTTGTACGCCTGAAAATGCTTCTTCATCATTCTCAGAGTGTGCTATGGCACACACAATATAAAGTGATTTATTTGTATTAACTCATTCAGCCCCACGGCCGTATTCCCCAAATTTTTAGGCGTCATCTAACGACTATGCACACTTGCAGGGGATGGAATGACCATGATAATTCAAGGGTAGTGTCAGATTAGCTTGGCGCCGACAGGCGCCAAGCTAATCTGACACTACCCTTGAATTACTGATGGTCGACCCATCTCCTGCTGTAGGGCGTCAAGGCTGAATGGGTTAAACACGATTGAAACACGTTTATTTCTAATCTTACTACGTCCCCTGGTATAATTCTCGCGTTTTTTTTTTTTTTTTTATCTAGAAGCTGGCAATGATGGCTTTAGTGATAATGATTCATTGCTGACACAACCATTTCATCGTGACACCTTGACTGTATTTCTTCCGTCACTGCTCGTCATGCTAAGATAATCAGGCACTATCCGACTGTGTTCAAAAACGGGACGGATTATCGTGAGCCCTTTTTAACAGGATGACACTACCCTGTAGATATCACGGCACAGTCTCCAGAGGCTTGACGTGGACGGTCCTCAGAAAGAGACCCTCAGGACGACACACTACCCTGTAGATATCACGGTCAATCGCCAGAGTTATGCGTTGGGACAAAAAGAAATCCTGGACATACCGTACCCCTAGGACGACTCGCTGACCGATAAATGTAACTGTTTGCAGAGTTTTCTGTTGGGATGGAAGGAAATCAGACACTTACTGTACCCCCAGGGTGACACACTACCCGGTATATATCACGGTGAATCTCCAGATGTTTGAGTTGGAATGGAAAGATATCCTAGACTTAAACCGTACCCCTGCAACGTTGGCATTTAGTTACATGGCGATTAGACCGCGACGTGGATTTAATGCGCGTCTGTCTATAACTGCGAACAAGGATTTTAGCCGGTGTTCAATATAATTATGTCTATCAATTCCAGCAGATAGAATGACGCCATTTTGCCTCGGGTGTCAACTGGAGGTAGACCTACGTGCTAAGAAATCGTTAAAATTAAAAGGTTACTGCCGAGCAGGTGAAGTAGCCTGTTAAATGTTCGGGTTTAACTCGAAAATTTCTCGAACTGCCGTGTTGTAATTGTCCGCTGTAGGCGTCTTTCTTTCTTTGTTCGAATTTTCTCTTTTCAAAATGAACTTCGGACAAGTAAACAATTCATTACTTATCTTGTTCTTTATAGCCAGATGTAACTTGATCTAAGTGTTCGAAATTTTCATGTATCTTGGTACATCCAATATTGGCTAAAACTATTACTGCCAAGCGTGCAAAATGCAAATAAATTACAAACGAAAAGAAAGCATTTTTGAAAATTAAACGCAGGTTGAGCGGCGCTGCTCTTTTTGCGGCGACACGCTTTCCCCTGAGAAAGCAGCCCAGATTTCATATTGTGGGATAAAACAGTTTTGCAAAAATGCAGTTGGTCCCGCGGAAGTGAAAAAATGATTTGCCAATTGCATCGATTACACGTATCCAGTCGACACAAATATTGGAATCATTCTTATCAAATCGCTCCGACGACTAAATCGCACACCTGCAAGAGGAATGGATTCTCATGAGCCCTCGCAGGGTGCGGAGGCTCATGAGAATCTATTCCACTTGGTAGTTTACATGCACCTGTATTTCTCAAGTTAAGTTTGTTTTCATGTTTTCATTTCAATCTATGGTGAACATGCCTTACAAGGTTTCACGGTGAAAAGTGATTGGGTTTGCTGAAGAACTTATATGTTACTCGTTTAAGACTTAAAATGTGAATGCCACGCGTGTAAAAGCAAAGAAATTCCCCAAAAGAAAGAAACATGCTTAGAAGGGACAAGTAAGTCAATAAATTGTGGTTTACTTGTCCTTTAAAAAAAATCATGAGGATGAAGTTATCTTTTTGTGGGAGGTCTACGTCACAGTTCTGGAGACCATGATAGTTCAAGGGTGGTGTCAGAATAGCTTGGCGCCTACAGGCGCCAAGCTATTCTGACACCTCTCTTGAACTACCATGGTCGATCCACGTCCTGTCGTAGAATGTCAGTTCTTTAGGGGTTACTACCCCGTATGACGATTTGTGCCTCAATTATATCCGTGTTCCTGATGTTTAAGAAGGTAGCAAGGTGTTCAATATAACTGAGAGATGGTCTAGGATTTCGGACCCTGTTACCTAGTGCCGCCGAGTCCAAAATCTCCGACCAGCACACATGTAATGGACTGCAGCGTTTGCCTGTGTTCTCCTGGCGAGAATTGCCTGTGTTTGTGCAGAAACAACCAAACTCCCCAATCATTTGAAGATTAAGACCACGGTGTGTACGGACGCAGAGTGGTTTTTTTTTTTTAAAGTCTTTGCCGTCAGTTCAACGTCAAGATTGTCAGGCGTCAAAAGAACTTGGCTGCAACGTGACTAACAGAATGGCCTCCAAGCGTATAAACGACATCAAGAGGCATAGATCATCATGCCCCCCCCCCTCCCCCTCCCCCTCCCCCCCATGGCCAGTTGCAGGGGTTCATGAGAATCTGTACATCATGCAGTCGGATAATGTGTGCAGTTTTCTCGGCACAGAAGTCTTTAGTAAATTATTCTTATGCCATCCTTTGCCTGTTGTCTACAGCTGCTTAACTCATATCATTCGGAATACACCAGTACAGTGTGTGAAATAAGTTTGACTAAAATAGTTCAAGGGTGGTGCCAGAATAGCTTGGCGCCTCTAGGCGCCAAGCTATTCTGGCACCACCCTTGAACTAAAGCCATTGGTCTATATCCCTATCTGTAAGTACTGTAATGTACCATGCATATGGCAGTGTACAAATTTGAAGCTTTTAGCCTTAGTATGGGTTAAAAGCCAAAAAGGCGACTGTTTGCCATTTCTGACTCATGTCTGGTTCAAGTAGAAATCTCCAAGCTGTCAAAACTCGTAACACGACAGATCGAATGAAAGGATATGAAACTGTGCATTGTCTTGGAGCGTTGCCGAAGTTCAGCCACGAGCTTGTCAATTTTCAGTGTTGGGAATATATGACGACTATGGGTTGAAACTGAGCGTGTTGTTCGAGTGATTATGGTACAACGCCTGCAGTTGATTCATTTGGTCAGTCACTTCACGTTCCTGCCGGAGACGAAATTGAAAAGGATTAAGAGCCGAGACAAAAGTGAAGTGAACCATGATGGAATTGAACAGACTGTGAAAAGAATTGTGAACAGAGTGTGCAGTTGATATGTGTGTGTCACTTTCATCAGTGATATTTGGAATGTTATAAGTTATTCGTGGACGGTACCTCAAGTTCTACAAAAATGGGCTCCAAGGTAAAAGTGGAAGGTACTGTATCCGTTATTTCTTTATCTTCTTATTATGTTATCTATATATGTAGGCCCTACGTGTTAATGTGTTTTACGCGGTTTTAGTCGGGTTTGCATATAACATAGTGGGATTGTTTTAAGCAGTTCATGAAAAATTGGACAATTTTGCAGGAAGACATACTGACAGACTAACGTGCGGCTCCGACTCCGACACCGCCCCCCCCCCCCCCACCCCCAACCCCCTCCCCCTCCCCCTCATTATTGCTATCTGTGCACGTGCTGCTATGTTTTATAAGCATTCAGTCGAGTTTGCTTATAACGTAGTCGGGTTTGTAAACAGTTCATGACAAAAACAGACATTAGTGCTCAAAGACATACTAAAAGACTAACGTGCCCCTCACACTCCAACCCGCCCGCCCCCCCCCCCCCCTGTGGCCCCCGTTACCCCAACCCCTAACCCCCTAATTTTCACTTATACGACTGACGCTTCCCTAAAAAAAACAAAAAAAACAACATCGCCGCATTTCCCAAATAATTTTGAGGTGTCGCCTAACGACTATGTACAGGTTGCAGGAGATGGATCGACCATGATAATTCAAGGGTAGTGCCAGATTAGCTTGGCGCCATCAGGCGCCAAGCTAATCTGGCACTTCCCTTGAATTATCATGATC
The DNA here is from genome assembly GCA_036245525.1 of Semisulcospira habei. Lineage (NCBI taxonomy): Eukaryota > Metazoa > Mollusca > Gastropoda > Semisulcospiridae > Semisulcospira > Semisulcospira habei. Next base: position 93,897,276 of record BTPG01000007.1, on the reverse strand, counting down.
AGTCCATCTCCTGCTGTAAGAAGACCGAAGTTTCATAAGGCTGACGTCTACCAGAGGATCGTTTGCTTATTTGATCTTGTCTTCAGTTGTCAGTCTTTGACGTGTCTTAAAAAAAAAGGTTCGCTTACCCACATAGGGTCTAATGGTGGACATTTCGTTTAGACGCATACAATGTATACGCCGGCGTTGATTCACTGGCTCCAAAGACGGTATTGTACACACTGACTTTGCTGGCTCGATTGTACTGTGTGTTTCGAGCCTTACCTTGGCACTGGTCGCGGATTGTGTTGAATTCTTAAATCTTTTTTAATTCAACGCCAAGGAACCTTAGCCGTGACATTAAAGTGGATTCAACTTGGGGGTCGGCCAGAGCCACGGATGCTCATGAGCCCCCGCGACTGTGGGGGCTCATGAGGATCAATGCCTCGGCATTTGGGTGTATGGGGTATTACCACGATTTGTTAACCCGTACAGTGCCATCTGACGCAGGCTGTGTTTCTGCAATCTTCGTTAACTCAAGTCCGCAAAACCTTAGCTGTCCCAGGAGCACGGATTCAGTCAAAAATGGTGCCGGCAAGAGGCATAGATCCTCATGAGCCCCCGCGACTGCGGGGGCTCATGAGGATCTATACCTCACTTGCAGTTGGTTGGTGTTCAGTTTTTCTCTCGGCACTCAACGGGTTAAAGTTTTCCTGGCACTATACAGTTGTCAATACAAATCAGTAGTCTAATGGCCGTGTGGGCCTTTTAGCGCGAGTCAAGGGTGCCGAGTGCAGTCCACTCGTCGTGTTTTCGTATGTACTTTGTAACCGACAGGACAAAAAAAGAAACGGAGAGACTAAGAGTCGGCTAAAAGTGCAAGAGAGGGGAAACTCGGACTAACAGAATGGCCTCCAAACGTGTAAACGACGAGAAAGCAACTAAACCAACAACCACCACCATCACCACTAAAAAAAAAACAATAAAAAGGAACACATGTTTGAATAAAAGTTAAACGGATAAAAGTACACTCATAAAAGTTCTCTGCCAAGTTATAAAATTAAATGAACGTGATCAATCTGGCAAGAGACATAGATCCTCATAAGCCCTCGTAATTGCTGGGGCACATGAGGATCTATGCCTCTTGTTGAAACTACGTTGTATCTATATCCTTTGACATTTGGGGTCTTGACGTTGAATTTACGATTTCAAAAACACAATCTGTGTGTACTGGTAGTCAAAGTGGTGAAGACTACCGGCTCCTGGGCGGAGGTTTTGATTGCTAAACTGGTTCTCAGTGCTGTCCTTCCACAACTAAGTTTGTCTACCCTTCTTTTTACAATTCATGTGACTATAGACAAACGTAACAGAAGTGTGCTGGTAGCTACTGCCCCCTTGTGTACAGCCGAAGAGGGATGGGGAGTTGCAAAGAAAGAAAAAAAGTGCAGAACATTATTTTATGTGACAACATTCAAACTCTCCCTTATCTATGCACATGTAACAACAAACGAACAAAAAAAAAAACAAACAAAAAAACATCAACGTCATATCTTTGGCGTGTCGCTCAATTACACACACGTGTTCAAACAGAAGTACCCAATTAATTTGTCAAACGAACCTCTTTCCTTCTGAGAATACAGATGCAAAATGAATGAAGCAGACGTCTGCAAGAGGCTTAGATCTTTATGAGTCCCCGCATCCTGCGGGGGCTCATAAAGATCTGTGCCTCTCCCGCAGATGTATTGCATAATCTGCGTCGGGGTTAGAGAGATCGAGGTGACGGACTCGCGAACCCAGATTTGTCGTCCACTCGGCTCCTGATCCTCCACCCAAATCCTATAAGCCTGAATGTTTGGCGGCCGTGCGTTTAACCTTCATGCGCATGCAGCCATCGGTATTTTTGACAGTACCGGTGGCCGCATGCACCAGCGGCTCAAGTGGGTGGGTATGCGAAGAATCATTACTATTCAGGCCGACAGGACCCGAGGTCATTTTGCTAGCTGGTTGTAAGAAGCCAAACAAAGCCCCGAACAAAGCCGAGGCAGTCGACCCCCTCACATGCCTCTCGTACAGTAAAGCTCACAAAGCTGACGCAACAGTAGAGCTTGATATGGTCATATCTGGAATCAGATTTGCATTGGAGTACTTCGGTCAACTTCTCCAGGTGCTGATCAGTCACATCACGGGAGGGGGGGGGGGGGCGCAAGGTCTGGCGTCGGCATGCCTTTTGTATTGGGGGTGGGGGGGGGGGGGCTTCCAACTTTTTGTTTGGGACCTTTCACCTGATACAAAAAGCAAAAGGCCTGCCGACGCCAGACCTTGCTTCTCAGTGGCCGAAAAATAAAAAATGTGGGGGTAGTAGGTGCGCCAAGCGTGTATAAGAATCTCTAGGACTTTTTTTGCCACCCGTCAAAATACAGAAAAAGCGTTGTCTGTTCCATCCATATCATAAAGCAAAAATTTTTTCGCCTGGGGGGGTCTGGAAGTCACCACCCCCACCCCCCACCCCATCCTCCCACCCCCACCCCCCCACACACACCCGCCACCACCACCACCACCAGATCCGCCCCTGTTCTCTTCCATTTCTGCGTCCAATAATAATAAATAATTCGGGTTTAAGCAGGCAACTCAGTTCAGCTTTTTTACACCTGAAAATGACTTTCGCAACTTCGGTGCCTCCACTGAAATACTGTGTGCCAACTCAGTGTGGGTCGGCCATGCGCCAAGCTAATCCTATATAAATGTTTGAAGTTGTCTTAACTCATTCTACCCCAACACCGAAATGCCCAAATTTTGCCGTTGTCCTCTGAAGACTGCAGAGCAGTGCAGGACACAGATCGACCATGATAGTTCAAGGGTGGTGCCAGAATAGCTTGGCGCCCATAGGCGCCAAGCTATTCTGGCATCACCCTTGAACTATCATGGTCGATCCATATTTTGCTGTGGTGTGTCTGGGGTAGAATGAGTTAAATAATGATGCACAAAAGGGCTAACTGATGAAGTTTGAATTAGTCAAATAAAGGGCTCTCCTGCTCTTTGTACATAGAAGAGTTCCCCGATGCGCATAACGGCAGTAGAAAACAACCGACACGTGTGCCTACTCGCATGGATTGCGAAGAGCACTGGCTGAAAGTGTCTTAGTTGAGGCGAGACAACATTGAGAGCTGGATGTATAATTGTGAATTTTAGCAAAGCCCTTCCTGGAGCAGATTGCTCTACCCCCTTCCCTGCCTCTGTACGTGCATTTTATTTCTGAAATCTTTGTTTTTTCAACGACAAAAATACACAACCGTCCAAGAAACATGGACACAACTTTTTCTCAGCAAGAGGCATAGATCCTCATGAGCACCCGCAATCGCGGGGGGTCATGACGATCTACGTCTCGTGCAGTTGGATCGCGTCCCGATTTTGTCGGCAGTCAAGTGGGTAACCCATTCAGCCCTGACGCACTACAGCAGGAGATGGGTCGACCATGATAATTAATAATAATAATAATAATAATACATAGTTTTTATATAGCGCCCTTCCCCACGAACAGCAAGCTCGGAGCGCTTTACAGCACACACACAAAAAAAAATATTAAAAAGGAGAAAAATTAGAACGCACTCACTCTTTAAATAAACATCTGCTCGCACCATGTAGGCGCATTCCTAACACGAAACACACACACACACACACACACACACACACACACACACACACACACACACACACACACACACACACACACACACACAGCCTATCAACATGGGGAAACAACCAACATTTCCAGGCAGCACATCCAGACTAAGCTAATCTTGATATGCTACCTGGAAAAGATGGGTCTTCAAATTTGTTTTGAAGGTCAACAGGGTAGGGGAAAGACGGACATGCAGTGGAAGTGAGTTCCAGACGTGAGGGGCCTGATAACTGAAAGAACGGGCACCAGCAGTTTTTAGGCTGACTCTGGGCTGAACAAGCAGTTTTTGTGAGCTTGAGCGTAGACTTCTACTAGGATTGTGTGAGGCAAGGGAAGAAGACAGATATGCAGGAAGCGTATTGTCATAGTGTTTGTATGCCAAAGTGGCCAGCTTGTACTCTATTCTCTGTTTGACAGGTAGCCAGTGGAGATGCTTTAGCAGTGGTGTGACATGATCAGTACGTTTTTTGCGAAGGACTAACTGGGCTGCATTATTCTGGATACGCCTGTCGGTGCCAAGCTAATCTGACACTATCCTTGAATTATCATGGTCGATCCATCTCCTGCAACTGGTGCATAGTCATTAGATGACGCCTCCAAAATTTGGGAAATACGCCCGTCGGGCTGAATGAGTTAAGCTATATGTTTGTTCCATGCCATGTGGCTCCCAGGGCAGATCGAGATCTTTTCCTCCAGACTTAAAACAAAATATCAAACGGAGGGGTGTGGGCGCTGGCAGAGGACGTACGAGGGGTGTGGGCGCTGGCAGAGGACGTACGAGGGGTGTGGGCGCTGGCAGAGGGACGTACGAGGGGCGGTATGGGCGCTGGCAGAGGACGTACGAGGGGTGTGGTACATGAGGGGGTGGCTGGAGGGGGCTGTGTGTGCTAAGGAGGCACTTGGGTTCACAGGTAAGGGTGAAGTATCACGGATACCCAGGCTGTGCACACTCTTCAAAAGCACTTCGCGGTATATTGTCACATACTTGACTTCCCTTCTGATTGTCTCAGTGGACTTCTCAGTCTTGGGAAGATTGATATAAATGATGATGTTTGTCAGCCTTCAGAAGCTCATGATAGTTTATACCTTTTGCTTACAAACTCAGTTTTCGTCTGTCTTACTTGAAGGGTGCAAAGGTTCAGTAGCACGCGCGCCTCTTTGAATATCAAAGAGTCGAAGAATTTCAAATTACCCTTTTCTTTTTGCCAGTCAGCAAGAGGCATAGATCCTCAAGAGTACTTGCAGCCCGCCGGCTGCAGGGCCTCATGAGGATCTATCCCTCTTGCAAATGCAAGGATTTTATGTGTTGACAGTGTGGGTCAACAAAGGAATGGATTGGAGACATCGAATTTCAATTTATCAGAGTCCCGTAGATATCTTAATTGATGCAGTTTCGATCTTATCGTACGACCCCGATAACCTCGTGGAACTTAACTGGGGTACAATGATAAGAAAACTTACAGTAGTATTGTGATATAGTCTCTTTTTATAGTTCTGTTGAGGGGTAAGGGGGGAGAGTCAGTGACCATGTGTGTGTGTGTGTGTGTGTGTGTGTGTGTGTGTGTGTGTGTGTGTGTGTGTGTGTGTGTGTGTGTGTGTGTGTGTGTGTGTGTGTGTGTGTATGAGAGAGAGAGAGAGAGAGAGAGAGAGCGAGAGAGAGAGAGCTTAATGTGCACAGTCTTCCTGGCATGTTGTACCTTGTGCTCTTTTTTTTAATTTTTTAATAATGTTAAAATACGCATGTATATTATAAAATGACTATGTTAAAGTTCTCTTTGTCAAATGAGACAAACAACGCTGCTAGACATCCGAAAGTTTGACTTGTGTGACCAAAATACGACACGTAGCCCGGTTGCGTGTGAGCGCGTATGGCTCGTCACGGGCATGGGATGACTGATGTGCAATCGATCACCTCTATAGCGCGGGTAAGTAGGAAATAGCACGAGTGATCGATTACGCAACGAACATACCATGCCTGTGTGCCCTGTCAGACAACTTTGCGTTATGGATACTATCCTAACATCACCTATCGAATGATCTGTCTTGCAGAGCTGGGTGGCCCGCTCCGCGTACGACACATGGAGGACTCCGACGAACCGGACAAGGTGTCAGCCAGGGGTAACAAAAAGAAAACCCTCACACCTGCACAGCAGGAGGCCATACTCAAGTAAGTGCACGCTCGACGCTTGTGTGCTGATATGTGATTTTGGACCTTATGGCCTAAGGCCGTAAGGTCCAAAATCACAGACCATCACATACCTTTGTGTTAATTAATGATGCTCGCACTTATAGTGATATGCTCTGTCAGGTACGAGTTATCAATGTCTTCTAACCTTTATTTCACAATCAGTGTGAGTAGATACACGTACCACAGGTTTTCCACGTCCTTTTGAGCGTAACGGATGGAACTCTTCTGCGTGCAAAGGAAAAGGAGAGCAGAAAAGTCTTGCATTTTACAACATTCAGAGTTCACAATCAAAGTTAGCCCTTTTATCCAGCGTATAGCAAGACATGCACAGAACGTTTAACGATTTACTTATCCTCATGTTACAAATTGACCAATCTACTCGACAGGTACCGGCATTTGAAGAAGGAGGATTACGAAATGGTGATGTCATTGATACACGGTGGTCTGCCCCTTAGCGAGGTGCCCAGGATCAAGTCCAAAATCATCAAGCTCTTCATCTCTTCGACCTTCACAGGTTTGCACGCACACTGGTTGCCTCTCTCGATATTCTCTACCGTGCCAGCAAGTCGACGTAGATGACCAGTGGTGTTAACACTTTTAGCCCTAGTATCTAAGGTGGAATTACAATTAATTTTCAATAACCAATATACCTGCCTGTCATAGTCCTAACGACTTTGTTGTGAGCCAGTTTTAGCCACACTCCCAAAAAAAAAATTCTTATACTGAACTGACTGTCGGAATTTTAGCCACACTCAAAACAAAAAAAAAATTCTTATACTGAACTGACTGTTAAATCTCAAAATTTGGGAGTTGTCCTCTGAGGACTGCCTTAGGCCCTACAGGTCAGGAGACAGATCGACCATGATAGTTCAAGAGATGTGCCAGAACAGCTTGGTGCCTGTCTGTGTCAAGCCGTTCTGGCACCACCCTTGAACTATTATAACAGATCTTTTGTTTTTCCTGAACAGGTGTATGTTTTTTGTTTGTTTGTTTGTTTGTTCTTTTGTTTGTTTGCTGGTTAGTCAATTTTATTTGTAAGTTTCCTGGACGGTCAGTTGCTTGTTCTGCTGTCCGTTTGCTTGGTTGGTACAATGGCTGGCTTCGTATGGTTTGTTGTTTGGATTAGTTTAATTAGTCGGTTAGTTGGCTGCCTGCTAGACGTTCTGCCGTTTGTACGTTTGTACTTTTAGCCTCTCTTTCTTCTTTCTTCATCCTTTTTTAACTCTCTCTCTCTCTCTCTCTCTCTCTCTCTCTCTCTCTCTCTCTCTCTCTCTCTCTCTCTCTCTCTCTCTCTCTTTAAAACTTGCTGCCCCGTATGTGGTCGAGTCTTGACATTTATTTATAATCTCGTTTTACATGATACATTTCCAAACAGCTGGAAAGTAGCCAAAGTTATTCTTCTGCCTAAAAGTAAGGACCTATCAGACCCTAATGAGTTTAGACCAATCTCGCTCTTGTCAGCTCTGTCAAAACCAATAGAAAAACATGTACACAGGCATCTGAGCTATTTCTTGAAAAACAGAACTTGCTTTACCTACTACAGTCAGGACATAGACCTCGCCACTCATGACACACAACTCTAGCTCACCTGACCAATACTTGGCTCATGTCCATGAACAAAGCTGAAATGGCCGGTGCTGTATTTCTAGATTTCTCTAAAGCCTTTGATGTAGTAAATCATGAACTGTTGATACTAAAGCTATCGGCGTACCACGTAAACAGTGCATCCTTGGACTTTTTCAAATCCTACCTGCCCGGAAGACGTCAGTATGTGTTTGTTAACGGAAAACGTTCCGCTGAAGGCGTAATAAAGCATGGAGTGCCTCAGGGCTCAATAATATTAAGGCCCCTCTTATTTTCCATTTACATCAATGATATGCCATTGCATATTTCAGATCTAAACGTACGCTGTAGCCTGTTTGCTGATGATGCGGATCTCGACGTGTCGTCGGCGAAAATCTTCACAATCAATTCCTCACTTCAACAGGGCTTAGCTGATGTTTCAAAATGGTGTCACACTAACTATATGGTACCAAATCCGTCTAAAACAGAATGCATGCTAATAACTACACGACAGAAGCAGCAGCTACTTAGCCTTTCTCTCAACTCTGAGCCGATTAGACAAGTTAGAGAGCAACGCTTGTTAGACGTCATTTTCGACGACCAACTCACATGGCACGCGCATGTCAGCAGCGTATGTTGAACATTGTCCAGGAATTTTATATCTTCTTTCAAAACTAAGTTATTTTACAGATACACCGACAAGGAAAATATCTTATAACGCACATATTCAATCCCAAATAGATAATGCTTTCACAGTTTGGGACGGATGTAGCGATGCGTGCATAAAATGGCTTAATGCTCTTCACCGTAGGGCAGCCAAATTAATCCACCCGGATAGTAAAGAAAGCACCGACGAACCGACTCAAAGTCATCGACATGCTGCCTCTGCGTAAGTTACTCATGTACATTAAAGGCGTACTTATGTTTAAAATCTAAAACGCATAGTTATCTAACAGATCTATTTAGCCCTGCCCATGCGCCATATAGAACGGCGAGGAACAATCTATCCATACCAAGGCCGCGCCTCGAGTAATTATATTCAAAACTAGCTTTACTTACTCAGGAGCCAAGCTATGAAATTTGTTGCCGATCGACATTACTAAGGCTCCGTCTTTGTCCACATTCAGGGCCCACTTATTTCGGCAGCTGAAAGAAACTTGAGCCCACAGTTGTGTAGTTGTGTCGGCGTGCCTCGAGCGCCTTGAGTTGTATAATTACCGAGTTTGTTGTTGCTGTTACTGTTCAAACTAAGTTTTTGTTCATGTTTAAATCAGGTTCTCAGTGTGTGTGTGTGCAGGGCCGGATCACTTACATGTTTTGGGGGGGGGGGGCCAAATTTTTTTTGGAGAAATTAACCACCTGAAACAGACACCTAAAGCAGAGTTTTCACTGTTTTGAGTATGGCTTTATTTTGTTCTTTTCATCAAGGTGAGCAAAGATCATCCTTCAGTGTATCAAAGTTGTATGTTGTAGTTTTATGGGGGAAGGGGGGCATGCCCCCCGGCACCCCCCCCCCCCCACCCCCGCCCTGGATCCGACCCTGGTGTGTGTGTGTGTGTGTGTGTGTGTGTGTGTGTGTGTGTGTGTGTGTGTGAGAGAGAGAGAGAGAGAGAGAGAGAGAGAGAGAGAGGAGAGAGAGAGAGAGAGAGAGAGAGAGAGAGAGAGAGAGAGAGAGAGATGATGATGATGATGATGATGATGATGAAACGTTTTTATTCAGGATAAAAAGTTTTAGGCATAGCAATGCCTATCTTCCAAACTGTCCTGCTACTCTACACATATAAAAATACATCAGACGATACATCAAAAGATAAAACATATGTAAGTAAAAAGACCCATCCCCCCCCCCCCCCACCACCACCACCACCACTCAGAAAAAAATAAAATAAAAAAATAAATAAAATAAAATTAAAAAATTAAAAATATATATAATTATATACACAGGTATGAACCTGACATGTTAATGCAGACAGTCGAGCTATTACATAATCTGCAGCAACAGTAGAAGAGTATTAGGTAATAGGAAACTTGTAACTAACTATACGAATAGTAGCATAAGGGAGCCGAACATACTATTACTTCTGAAGTAAATATTTATGGAGGCGATCTTTGAAGACGCTAATCTTACAAATTGATTTCAGGTGTGGAGGTAACATATTCCACGCTTTAGCGCCTGAAAAAGACAGACTGGTTTTACAGATGTCTAATCTAATTTTTGGAAGGTGGATCGAACTATTTCTCGTGTTTTTCCTATTATTGTCGGAAAATATAGTTTTTAGATAGGGTGGGGCTTTTCCGTGCATGATCTTGTGCAGAAGAACACAGCGATTAAATTCAAACTGTTTCTTCAATGTTAGTAACTTGAGAGATTTTAATTTTTCATCAGTCGAAGTGGGACCGGGAAGTATTAATTTAATGCCCCGACGATACAAGGAATTAACTTTTTTCATGTGAACTTCGCTGCATCCATCCCAGACGGTAGAACTGTAGTCACAATGCGTTTTGATATGCGCATGGAAAAAGAGTTTACGGATATCAGTATTAACTATATGGCGCAGTTTTGATAACAGGAACAGATTTTTGGAGATTGTTTTGCATATTGAGTCAGTATGCGGCTCCCAGCTTAATTGGTTGTCCACTATAACGCCTAATAAGCGATGCCTAGTTACTTGTTCAACAAGCTGTCTATCTAAGGAGAGTATTATAGGTGGTAGGCCATGCTGGTGTTTCTGACGTGTAGTAACTAACATGCTCTTTGTCTTTGGAATACTAATAATCATGTGATTATCACTGCACCAGCGTGCTACTTCATCAAGACTTTGTTGGAGTACCTTATTAATGGTTGCGATATCTTTATCAGATGTGTGTATGGTCGTGTCATCTGCGAACAGATCGCAGTTCGCGTCTAAATGAGATATGCACAGTGGCAGATCATTAATAAATAGATTAAATAATAAGGGCCCTAGAATAGACCCCTGTGAAACACCGCAAGTTACTAAACCATCAGAGGAATATTTGCCATTTAGCAGTACTTTCTGTGTTCTGTCCCTGAGATAGGAAGATATAAAGGAGACAGTATTTGAGTCAATGTGATAGAATGTTAGTATATTAAGTAGGATAGAGTGGTTGACAAGATCAAAAGCTTTTTTCAGGTCAAGAAAGATTGTACCTGATACTTTACTGTCATTTATGGCAGAGAGCCATTTATCAATTAAATGATTGAGGGCAGTTTGGCACGAATGTAGAGGTCGAAATCCTGATTGTGCTGCAGTTATCAGATGGTTTTGCTCCAGAAAGTTTAGAAGATGAGTATGGATATGTTTCTCGAGCGGTTTTGAAATACAGGATAATATGGAAATGGGCCTGTACTCGTTTAGGTTGCATAAATCTTTGCTTTTGGGAAGCGGAATTACCTTCGCTTTTTTCAGCTCGTCGGGAAAAACGTTATGTCTGATCGATAAATTATAAATAAAGGTCAGGGATTCGACGACGTAGGGCAGAGATAGTTTTAAAATTTGACTATTAATACCATCTGGACCGCAAGACGATTTGTTCTTTAAACTGGAAATAGATTTGCCTACATCTAGGACAGTCATAAGCGGTACTAGAAATGGGCCGCAGGCTCTCTGTTGACTATGGTGACGTAGTTGATGAGAGCAAGTGTAGTTTACAGGGTTAGGTGTATTTGACTTCGCCAGAGTTTGAGCAACAGTTATGAAGTGAGCGTTGAACGCATCAGCAGTAAGATCGGGCGGAATATTAGGCGATCGTTTACTGTTACCTTTGGTGAAATTGTTTATTACTTGCCAGACTGAACGGATGTCTTTGCCGTCGGCAATAATTTGTTCTGCATTTTGCCTCTGTGCTTTACGAACTAGAGATTTGACATGGTTTCGCTGCTTCTTGTATTCAGTAAATTTCTTGTCTCGTTTTAATTCATCTCTTACTTCCATTGCTTGTTTTATCTCAACAGAGAGCCATTTTGGTAGCCTATAACAGGATATTTGACGCGTTTGATGCGCTTAGGCGCGTGTCTATCCAGAACGGCGAGAAACAGCTGGTACCAGCGTGACAGGGCATCGTTAGGGTTTTTGCAGTTTTGTATATCATAAAATGGTACTAAAGATAGGTCATATAAAAAAGCAGTTTGGTCGAATTTTTTAAAACATCTATACATTATGGTAGTGTGTCCTTTGATTGACTGTTTAGCTAACCTAACAGACAACGTAAAACAAACAGGAAAGTGATCACTAGTAGAAATATTAGGTACGCTAACATTTTTTTACAACGCTGACATTTGTGCTATATACATGGTCTATCAGCGTTGAAGATGAGGAAGTCACTCTAGTAGGTGACTGGACAAGCTGTTTCAACCCTAAAAAATTCAACATGGATCTCCACGAAGTGTGTCCTTGCTTTTGCAAGTCTATGTTGAAGTCTCCCAAAATATGTACATCACCTTTGGACTCCTGAACCACATCCATCATTAACACAAACTCGTCCTGCCAGGAGGCTGAGGCCGCTGGGTTTCTATATACAAAACCTATAAGAACAGGCGAGGACTTAGTTGTTTTAACTTCTAACCACATGCACTCTATATTAGGGGATTCTAAATCACAACGCCTCTTTACATAGTTGTTGATGGAATTGTGTACGTACACTGCTAGGCCAGTATGTCCGGGGGCAGATGCATCTCGCCTGAGAATGGAGTAATTGTATATAGCTATGGCATGGTCACTAATGTTAGCTGTTAGACGAGATTCCGTAAATCAAAAAAAGTGAAATGGTGAGGACTGGTTTAGGAGAATAGTTATCTGGTATTTTGTGACAAAGGTGAGAGAGAGAGAGAGAGAGAGAGAGAGAGAGAGAGAATTGAATTGAATGAATTGAATTGAACTTATTTTCTAAGGATGAAGACGTAGGCACGCAGGCTTTTACACGTCTGTCCTTAATAACATTTTAATAAATATAACAGCAGAAAAGATACATGACAATAAATAAAATAAAAGAAGACAGGATAATAATAATAATAATAATAAACAGAAATATTCGCGCGCAGAGAGAGAGAGAGAGAGAGAGAGAGAGAGAGAGAGAGAGAGAGAGAGAGAGAGAGAGAGAGAGAGAGAGAGACTGCTGAATTAGCCTTTTTGATGACCACGTTTTGCCTTTCCATTTATATTAGGCTTTAGTCACGCGCGTGTGAGTATTGTGTGACATGAGGTCTATGTACCTAATCATTTATCCTTGAGAAATAAAGATAAAGTTTCATTTCATTTCATCTCTCTCTCTCTCTCTCTCTCTCTCTCTCTCTCTCTCTCTCTCTCTCTCTCTCTCTCTCTCTCTCTCTCTCTCACCTGTCACTTGTGTCAGCAGATGCTCTCGCACTATCTTCTGGTATCTCATTCATCTCTCTCTCTCTCTCTCTCTCTCTCTCTCTCTCTCTCTCTCTCTCTCTCTCTCTCTCTCTCTGTGAGACATGAGACATACTAGCATTTCGATAGGTAAATCCACAACTACAGACTATACTGGTGCAAGTACGCATCGAGATCTTACATCAGCAAAGACCTTTGCAAAGCTAAGCAAAAATCCTATAGTAATGACTATGTCGGCCATACATTTTAAAAAAAAAAACACTATGTCCTCGATTTGCCCCACGTGCGACAAAACGAATTATATTGAATGACTTTAGCTTGAATGAAAAGACCTCAAAGAAGTATTCACAGCGAAATACTATCGGGCCGACGTCGGCCGCAGTGGGCTCGCTGCGCATGACAGTGCGCGAGGCCACAGCGGCCGACGTCAGGCTCGATGCCCGAACACCTCTTGGGACTAAGGTTTCTTTGGGGAAAAAATGTAAACTCCTTTGTTGTGGCATTGGCAGTCAGAAGAAAAGTCCTTTTGACTTCTCGCGGCTCTCTATTCAGCATGACTCTGTGACACTTAAAACGAGTGTTAACTAAGTGACGTGAAGTTCTGTCAAAACCTGAGACGAGCGTTTAATTTTTGTGTGTGTTTGTGCCGGTTTTTGGCCCATGGACCTTACGGCTGGAAGCCGTAAGGTCCAAAATCACAGACCGGCCCAGTGCTCATGGCCCGAAATTACAGACCAGCAAATGATATGAAAGTATTGGTGAAATTGTGAGACTGTGTGACCGATTGGTTCGGCCAAATGTGCGACATGTAAAGTAGCATGGCACGGCACGCTGTGGGTCTGTATGGAAAGACATTGTGGTCAATCAACCCCATTCATAGTGACGCACTACTGCTTGAAATAAATTGGATTGTGATAGTTCAAGGGTGGTGCCAGATTAGCTTGGCGCCTGAGGCACCACCATTGAACTGAAATGGTTGCTCTATCTCTTTCGTAGCCTTTATAGGACAATATGCAAATTTTAAAAAATTCAGCCTCAGGATTTAATGGTTTAAATCCTTGTTCAAAGCTGTTTTACTTGGGCCTACATGTTTATGGACCTTAAATGTACATAGTTTTCTTTGTTTTATTTTGTTTTATTGATTTGTATTTTTTTTTTATTTTTTTTTTTTGGTGTATGTCAAGGGTGGATGATGATAGGGTGGGAGGGGGGTATATTTGCAGATTGTTGAAGGACATTTTTGTACTATTGCGGACTTTCTTCTTTCTTTAGTCTTTGTATCCCTCTTAAGGCAACAAAACCTGCTTATGCCCAAAGCATGTGTAAACCACATTATATTTTTATACCGCGTCCGATTGCTAACGTATCTGTCGCAGCGGTGGCTCAATAGAAGATAATACTACTTGATCCTACATAGCATAGGAGAAATGGGGGATCTATTGAGGATCGTTTAATTTTATCCAGCATGGACACATAGCTTATACTGATTGCCTCCCTTGATTCGCTGCAGCTAAATAGCGGTAGCGAGTCGAGGGAGACAACCAGTGTGTTCTTAGCTTAAAATTAAATATGTGTGTGCTGGTCAGTGATTTTGGACGTTATGGCTTTGGAGCCATAAGGTCCAAAATCACAGACCAGCAGACATGTGTGACAGAAAGACCAGTGTGCGAATGTTATTTGATACCAGATGTCACAAGAAATATCAGTTGTTGATCCGTCGGAGATAGTAGCCACCCCCCCCCCCCACACACACACACACATCTACCCACCCACCCCCATTGATCTTTTAAAAGGCGGCCAGGCCAGATCTTTTAAAAGGCGGCCAGATTTGTATGTCGTCTTCCAACTACCCTACTTCTGTTCCAATATCTGTTTCGGGGAGTATTCACAAGTTCAGGTTTATTTACTTGATATGTTAAGCATCTCATTTGAATGGAAGTGAACTTGTGGCGTACTCCCCGAGTGGGTCTTTCTGTGGATTATAGCCGCAAATGGTACGGGATAGGGTGACCACTCGCACATGGAATACCGTACATATCACGTGTGTTTTGATTCCACAGACATGGTGGCAGAAAGAAACATCCTGCAGCAGCAAGTATTCCCCAAGGTGCGGAAGTACTGTCGGGACAAATATGGCGTCGACTTTCAGGTACAGATGATATAACATACTAACTTTTTCCAGTGTTGATTGTGTCAGTTTCTGAAACCTTTGTTAATTCAGCGTCAAAGGGCCCTAGATGTCCAAGCAATATGAAAGTGGTGTCGGCAAGAGATATAAAACTTCATGAGCAACTGCGGGGGCTCACTAAGATCTATGTCTCTTCCACGTTGGTCGTGTTCGCTCTTTCTCTTTTTGTTTATGTATTTATATATTTATTTATTCATTTTATTTTTTCGTCCTCAGGCCGTCGACATGAGGTGGGGCGTGCCACCAGAAGCCAGGGACGACCACTCTGCTATGGAGCTGTGCCTGGCAGAACTCGCCCATTGTCAAACTATCTCCATTGGACCTAATTTTGCGGTATGCTTGTAGGCCTAAATAATTATAACTTTATAGCACTTTGCAAAGGTTAACCACTGTGTAAATGCAAATTGTTTTTAGTTCAAAGTATTCTCAAAAACTGTGTATTACTTATAATATACTGTCTTTGGTATTCTGCCGCAGGAAGGCCAAAGGCAGTAGGCCTAAGTCCATTTTTGTGAAACGCTAAATTTCATTGTAAATACTATATTTCGCTATTCACAAAAATGGACTGTACAGCCTTTTGCTTGTGCTGGGCTGATTCTTTTTCTGTGGCAACATCCCAGAAGTTACCGTCAGTCACAAACAACCAAATTGCTCACAAGCAAAATATGCTGGGTGTACCTCCGTTATTCCTGTGAGTCTGCTGTCTTTACCAATGACTCCATCATTAAGTGTGGATCCTAGAGTCGACATCGGCCTTCGCACTGCGGGGTGGAGGTAGGGGTTGAAGAGTGTTAGTGCGTGGGTGGGTACTCATTCTATAGTTTAACCCTGTATCTGTCACTAGTCTGGGTGTGTGTAATATTTGTTAATTCAACGCCAAAGAGCCCTAGCCGTCCAAGACAGAAACATAGTTACAAAGTAATGCCAGCAAGACTGACTCATAGATCCTCATGCACCCCCGCATCTGCGGGGGCTCATGAGGATCTATGTCTCATGGAGTTTGATTGGGTTCATTTTCTTGACAGTTAAAGGGTTAAGAGATGTTGCAGTTGTTTTCGTCTAGGCATTTCACTTTTTTCCCACAGATTCTTCTGGGTCAGCAGTATGGAACTTGCCCCTTGCCGGCGGTCGTGCCTCGCTTTCAGTTCGATGCTGTGCGCACGCATCTGGTGGACAGCGGACGTGACGTCACACTGCTGGACCAGTGTTACCATCGCGACGCCAACCTGACTCCTAGCGTGTACCGTCTGCAGAACGTTACCAAAATCAAAGGTACCATCAGAAACCTAATTACGTAAACCATTTATCTCCGACGCACGCTGGAGGTGGATCAACCATGATAATTTAAGAGTAGTGGCAGATTATTTTTACGTCTGATGGCGTCAAGCTAATCTGGCACTACCCTTGAATGATCATAGTCAATCCATCTCCTGCAGCTGATGCGTAGTTGTAAGGTGACACCTCCAAAACTTTGGGCCAGGAAATGCGACCCCATTCAAAAAATGAGCGACTTATTCTATATTTTTCCTTTTCCTATTCCTCCCTCTCCCCGCTTCTCTTCATCTATTTATTTGTTTGTTTATTTTTTGTTTACGTTTTTATTTTTTGTCGGGGGGAGGGGGGGGGGGGTAGGGAGGGGATGTTTTGTTTTACACCTTGGTTAGACGTTGAAATCAAGAGGTCACGGGCTCAAGCCCTGTCCTTGTATATGTGTGTATGTGATTTCTTTACCTTAAGCCGTAAAAAAATAAATCACAGATCAGCAGACTGATCTGATCCTCGATTTTCAAAGGCCTTAACAGTGACAATAGATTGATTGGATTCTTGAGGTTCATGCCATGCAAGCTGGAAAGCGACCGCACACACAAAATAAATGAACTGTGAATAAGTAGTCCACAGAATATCATAACCACCGCGCTTCTGCTGTTGCACCCTCGATGTCTCCCTCGATTCGCTCCCGCTGATCAGCGGTAGCGAATCAAGGGAGACAACCAGTGTGCTGCTGCTGCGGATAACTGCAAAGTCTCAACCCTAGTAGCAAAACGGCTTCGGGCCCACGACGGCCTAAGTGGGCCCGAGGACCTTTGCTTACAGGGAAGTGATTTAATTTTATAAACAAACATCAACCGCAGGGACCGAAATAACAACTTTTTCAATGCACGATTTGTTTGCAGAGGTCACCGGAGCAAACTGGGCCGACATAGAGGCGGCCCTCAAGCAGCTTATCCTGGACGGAGCCAAGATGGCTGTGGCCGGCCACGACATCAAGGCAGATGATCTGAGACGTCTCACTGCCTCAGGTCAGTATCATGTCAGTGCTCTTTGACATGACGGATTCAGGTGGCGATACCCCGAAGTTAAAATTTATTATTAACTCCGCTTTGGATGTCAGTAGCGGTTTTTGTTGCGATGATTCCTGTAGGAGTCTTCGCGACATAAACCGCTACCGAGAGCCAAATGGTGAATGCAGACTGTAATTCCACACGTTCTTGGGTGCATGCAAATGATGGAATACGTCATGATTTGACGTCACATTCAACGCAAAACCAAGAATGGATTAATTTTCTGGTATTCATGGACTTTGATCTTTACCACCGATTTTTGTCTACCGTATTGAAAATACGGTAGACTTTGAAATGGGGCTAGTCGGAGCGCATTCCGGAGCATGCACATGACGTTTTTGGCGTGCGGGGCAGAAATTATGGCAAAGAAGTAACAAGATAAAAATGACGTCACGTCTAGCTACGTAAACCTTGCTAGAGAACGTCTTTTTGACGCCAAAGTGTGTGTGTGTGTGTGTGTGTGTGTGTGTGTGTGTGTGTGTGTGTGTGTGTGTGTGCGTGCGTGCGTGCGTGCGTGCGTGCGTGCGTGCGTGTGTGTGTGTGTGTGTGTGTGTGTGTGTGTGTGTGTGAGAGAGAGAGATAAAAGGGAGATATTGAATGAGTACGTTAACCAGCATTGTACCTCTAGAACTTTTTGTGTGATAATTAAATATGTTTGGAAAAAAATGTATTTTCACGTTGGTTACAAAGTAAAGTAGATTATAGCACTGTCAGGGGAGAGAAACGTGCATGATCGACCAGTGATCACAGATCCACTGTGGCCAAAGCACAAAAAAAAAGAGATAGGAAAGAGAGGGGGCGCTAAAAAAAGTGACTGAAAGCAATGCATATGGAAGCCCCCCCGAAGGGGGGCGTATCACATATCCCACTGTTCCAGCCACTCAGTGCATGGAAATTTAAATCTAGGTCCCCCCGAGGGGGGGTCCAGATATTTAGCCGGTGTGGACAGCTGTTTCGGTCTTGGCGACCTCCTCAGCACACCATCGGCGATACTGGAGGAGGCAGGAATTTCTGCCCACCTGCAAAGACGACCACATTTTACTGTGGTGTCTGCAAGGGCATACATTCCATGCCACCACCTAGAGCCAAATTTCCATGCACCCTAAAAGAGAACCTACCAAAAGGGGGGAAGGGGTTGCAGTCGACATTGTAGTAGTAAATGAAAAGAAAAGGGGAGACTGCCAGTGCTAACATTTCAGGAAGGTTACAAAGTAAAGTAGATTATAGCACTGTCAGGGGAGAGAAATATATTTTCACGTTTTTCGGATTAATTTCACGAATTATATGGGTTAATCGTAAAACAATTGAATCTTTTTTAAAGTCCCTTCTATTTATAGAAGGGACTTTTTGGGACGGGTCATTGTGGAGAATTTAATAGCTTGTCTATGATGTCAAAGGCGGGTAGGCCTAAACCTCTCACAATTGAAGTAACAAAATAAAAATTACGTCATGTCTAGTTGCGCTAACCTCGATGCTGTACGTACATTTGGCGAGAAGCGCCGTGTGTGCGTACGTATGTAAGTATGTGTGTGTGTGTGTGTGTGTGTGTGCGTGCGTGCGTGCGTGCGTGCGTGCGTGCGTGCGTGCGTGCGTATGTATGTAAACAAGAGAATCTCCGATATTTCTGTACACACAAGCTTGAAACTTGGCGAAATACTTTCTTAAAGGGGTGGCTAAGAGAGCCTCCGAGCATATTGTCATTGAATGTCTCATTCAAAACATAAACAACCGTTTATAGGAAGTCAGTGACCCAGATTAGAGGCCGTAATTTTTGTCATATTTACTTGAAATTTTGCATATAGCTAGTTTAGATAAAGACATTGGACGGGGATATTTGCTGTTGCCGATATGCAGCTATATTTGTCACCGTTAATTCGGGCGGACCGTCGGGTGTTCTATCTCCGGGTACTCCGGCTCTTCATCCGCCTCTGCTTTAGTACTGGTTTCATGTCACTTAATAGTTTCAAAACACCGGCATTCAAAGTTTCCGATATTTCAATAGCTTAGCTGACCCTTCGCACCACGCTAATGTCCTTCGCTTGTCTTGTACTTTGTGTTCAGAGTGAATACGTGTGTTTCACATGAACGTGCGTGCTGGATCACGTTCAATTCGCGGCCCACTGAGCCAACTCGTTAAATTAGGTAGAGCTCCTATATACTAACCGGTACTATTATTATTACATGAAACATTATTTTCAGTGACTGAACACGAGATATACCAAGGTATGATCGAGATCAAGTCTCAGCAAGCGCGGGAAAACAACTGCGTCCTTTTCGTCCGCGAGATCAACGATCTTTTTGACCACCTGGACAACAAGCTCGCCCAGAGGTTCTGTGACGTCATCCCCGAAACCATGGAAACCAAGGGGGTGGCCCAGGTGGCGCTGACTAACCTCAAGGTCACGTGCAAGGGTTGCCTGCCCCGTTTCAATTACAGTTTGGCTCAGGTGAGATATAAAGCGGGGGCTGGATCACAGGATGTAGGTCGATGTGTATTGATTGACATTAACAACGTCTCCTGTTCCACTATAGGAAATATCATAACTCAATATGTCTGAAATAACAATTCTTCGATCATAGCCTGTGGACTGGACAATTAAGTTATTGTGTCCCAGGTACCAAATCCCCACATTTTGGAGTTGTCCTCTGAGGACTGCATTACAATTCAGGAGTCAGATCGACCATGATATAGGCGCCTATAGGCGCCAAGCTATTCTGGCACCACCCTTGAACTATGATGGTCGATCCATGTCTTGCTGTGGTGTGTCGGGAGGGAATGAGTTAGCACGCTACACAATGTTTCTTGTGACCTTGTTATCAGTGAAATCGACTGTTATTTATAAGAAATGTACCTAATGCGCAAAAGGCCATCGTGCCGCCATTGGCCATCGGCCCGATGGCCTTTTGCGCGTTGGGTAATTGACAGAGAACAAATGTAGAAGCTCTCTCTGAAAATATTTTCTTATACTCCGGCTTTCGTTATACCCTACCTTGTTACAAGCGAAGCCGACTATTATTATTTATTATTATTATTATGATTACTAGTAGTAGTCTTATTATTATTATTACCATCAGGTGGACTGGACCGACAAAGGCATAGTCCCTGAAGTGCACAAAGACTATATGGACCGATTGTGCGAACATTTCTACCACACTACACGGGCTCTAGTCGACCGGAACATGATTCGTCAGGACCACTTGGCCAGCGACGAACTGTACCATGAAGTGGTCGGCCACTGGACCGTCGCGTCGTCAAGATGTGCCACATTCGTTGGCCGAGAGGTACTGTAAAGATAATCCTGTCTTTGGTTAATACACTTTAACCTTTTGGCTGTCGGTAGCGGTTATTGTTACAATTATTCGTGATGGAATCATCGAGACAAAAACCGCCACTCCTGTAACAAAAGTTTATTTTTCAAGTCTGTTTTTCTGAAAATCAAGATTTTCATAGTACTACAATGAAAATTTCGCTTTTCACAGAAATGGATTTTTACTGTCATTTGCCTTCAGCTACAGCGTCTACTATATGTTTTTTTGTTGTTGTTTTTTTCCCAAGGAGATGAGATCCTTTCATTGTTGCGTCAAGAATCCAAATGTATCATCAGAACATGTCCTTCTAACCCATTCTCAATCGCGCCCCCCCCCCCCCCCCTCCCAATTTTCCCCGCTCCCCTTCCACTCCCTCCACAAAAATGGCTGTTGGGTGTAGGTCTCGGGGACTCTGCCCTGTGAAGGTTGGCAATAGACAGTAAGCCCATTTTTGCGAAAAGCAAAATAGTTATTATATTACAATTAAAATATCGCTTTGCACAAAATGGACTTACTATCTTTTGCATTCACAGGGTAGAACTTCGCTATTACATGACAAAGGCCAGTATGTCCATTTTTAAGAATTGCGAGATTTTCTTTGTATAACAATGAAAATTTCGCTTTATTCAAAAACGCAAATACTGGCTTTTGTCTTGTAACGGCAAAAATGCGGCCTGACTGAAGTCCATTTCATAACATTTCCTGACTAACACACGTTTTCCCTCTCTTCTCTCAGGTTCCCCTCATGACTGTACGCCAGTACATGTCTGAAGAGAGCAGTCAAGCTTTCATTGTGCACGGGGAGTCAGGGGTAGGCAAGACGTCCTTCCTGGCCAAGGTTGCCTCCCTTGTGCGCGGCTGGACCGCGCTGTTACCCAGCAAAGTGAAGACGTCGGTCGTTTTACGTTTCATCGGCATCAGCCCAAAGTCCTCTTCAATACAGCAGCTTCTCCACTCCATCTGCCATCAGGTAGGCATCAGCGTGTTTGGTGACGGTGTTTGGGTGGTGGTGGTGGTGACGTGGACGTGTTGCTGTAAACTGTTAATCGGCCCACCAAGTTAACCATTTGGCTGTCGGTAGTGCTTTCTGTCGCGATGATTCCTGCTGGAACCATCGCGACAGAATGCGCTACCGACAGCCAACGGGTTAACTTTTAAAAGACAATTCCATAAAATATTTCATCGTGGTTCTGTCATACATTATTGGAATTTGTCTAACCGTTGACGCTGACAGTAATATTAACGAATAAAGTTTCCATCGCCAATGTTCACTCTAAATATCACTCGATACCATGATGAAATAACTATAACTTTAAATTTCGAAGGCGTTGCCAAACGTTTGTAATACATATAACAAAGAATAAATATATGAAATAATAAAAAATAAATATAAGAAAGAAAAATAATCCGCTGTTATGTTTCTGTCACGCAGATAGCCCTGATTGCCGGTAGGAAGCGCACAGAGGTCCCAGAGGATTATAAGAGCCTGAAGCTCTATTTCATCGACCTGCTGCAGCGGGGGGAGATGCCGGGGCTTCTCGTCATCATACTAGACTCTCTGGACCAGCTGTCTGCCAGCAACGGAGCGCACAAATTGGACTGGTTGCCCGCTCGCATTGCACCCAATGTCAAGGTCAGTACTGGTTACCAGAATGGAGGGCGGGTCGAGGTCAAAGTTTAAGAACAATGGAGCAATGGGAATAAAGTTTAGGAGTTACACATTATGGAAATTATTGTCTAAATATCGTGATAAACCAAACCAGGATTTTGAACATGGATTCAGCTTGACACTGTAACTGCTGTAGCCCATTTGTGGCATTGTACTTGAAATCCAGATGAAACCTTTTCCTCAAAACTAAAACTGTGTGCTGGTCTGTAATTTTGGACTTTACGCCCTTAGGCCGTAAAGTCCAAAATCACAGTCCAGCGCACATATCTATGGTTTAGGTGGTAGTATCCACTCTACCGGGAAAACACAGCATTCTGAAGAGGCTGCAGAACAAAGTGCAAAATTCGATCCTGCAAATGGCCCCTCTGCCAGCCACTGACGCAGAGCGCATCATGAAGGACCTACTGGACTGTGCGCATCGCCAAGTGACACTCCCTCAGTGGCGGATCATCCAGGAGGCCTTCACGCATTGCACGCTGCCGCTCTTCGTCACACTTACGTTTCAGGTTGGTGCTTTGGAGTGGCTTCTTTAAAACGTTCAGACTCAAGCTCACGTCTGATATTTAATAGATGTCTGCTGAGTAGCGGAAGTTAAACTGATCATGATGGTGACAGCTCAACGGTATTGCCTGACTAGCTTTGCGTTTGTTCAAATGGTTTGAAGTCGAATTAGGCATAAAGGCTTACTATTTTGACGTGTTTACTACAGTATTTTTCTGGCAAACTATATATATATATATATATATATATAATATTATATATATATATATATTATATATATATATTATATATATATATAATCATATATATATATATATATATTATATAATATATATTTATAAGTTATTGGTCGGAGGGGTTCGCTACACGGACCTTTGTAGGCCTGAGGGAGGTCAAAGGAATCATTGTACCCTGAAGGCCTAAGGCCTGAGGGGTACAATGATTCCTTTGACCTGGCGAAGGCTTACAAGGGTCCGTGCAGCAAACCCCTCCGACCAATAACGTATTTGTTTTCATTCCTCCAATATTTTCGTAAACGAAATCAAGACTGAAGACATCTTGCGACCTGGATCACGCCAGACATGACTGACGTCAAAGGAATATACATTTATACATAATAGACTTATAACGTAATTTAAAATGTCATGACGTTGCCGTCTCCAGTACTGAGTGTGCTTGTTGTTTCGAACAACACTAAGTAATTTTGTACTTTAGAAAGTTTGGCGATCTTTAATAGAACAAAACTGGCATCCAAGATGCGTCATCACAAAACGTCCGCCATTTTTCGCTACAGGGGTTTTTTATATCACGGTCACATGGTACGGTTTGCGCTAAAGTGACTGGTCGTGTGACATAGGGAGGAAAACATATATATATATATATATTCTTTACTTATAACAAAGGCGTCGCCCAAAGCCCAAAAATGCACTCAATCAGATTAGCTCAAAGGGACGTAATTTTTCATTCTTTTCTGAGAATGCTGTGCTAATGCCATGGAATTCCAGGCTGGTAAGCTTGCATTGTGTCATCAGGACATCAGCTGCCCTTTTTGTGACTGCATCGCTTACTAGATCTTTTGAGCCTTCCACTGAACACCTACTACATAAAGTAGTAGGGACTACCCCCAGGGGCCCCACCATCCGCTGGAGACTATCCCGTCCTCCCCCCGAAGGGGGTGCTAGAAAATATTTCCAAACAGATATTGGATCTGCTGAGTAGATTTAAAGTTTTTGCCGCCTACGACCGGTTTCACCCCAAGGTGAATATATATATATATATATATATATATATATATATATATATATATATATATATATATATATATATATATATATATATATATATATATATATATATATATATATATATATATATATATATATATATATATATATATATATATATATATATATATATATATATAATCGCCGTTTAATAATGTTGAATACTAATGTCATGAATATTGTTTTGAACTAACACAACCATGAGTCGCGGGTTTGGTGCGATCAAGATAATAGTAACACATTTTAATGTTCCACCCTGATCATACCACGACTCTGGCCAGTTTCAAGGGGTTTATTGCTCTGAAATTGGTCAGGGTTGTGGTGCGATCAAGGTAACATATGTCCGTTTCATTATTGGTTGGTTTGTTGTCTGCATGCTTGCTTGCAAGGCTGTTCAATTGCTCGGATGGTTGCGAGGCCTGTTGGTGTGTTAAGTTTTATTATTTTCATTGCGTCTGTCGTCACAGGAGGCGGCCCGGTGGCATTCCTACGACGAGATTACCAAAGACGCTTTAGAACACACTATTGAGGCCGCCATACAGAAACTGTTCCAGCGGCTAGAAACCAATCACGGTCGAATGTTCGTGTCCCGAGCTCTCGCTTATATCACTGCCGCAAGGTGAGGACATTTAACCCTTATCATTCGGAATACACCAGTGTGTGAAATAAGTGTGACTAAAATAGTTCAAGGGTAGTGCCAGAATAGCTTGGCGCCTCTAGGCGCCAAGCTATTCTGGCACCACCCTTGAACTAAAGCCATTGGTCTATATCTTTATTTGTAAGTACTATAATGTAGCTTTCATTTGGCAGTGTACAGATTTGAAGCTTTTAGGCTCAGTATGATATGAGTTAAAGGCTGGTTTACTATGATGATTTGCTATGACAGCAGGCGCGGGATGAGCGGGAGTGAGTTGGAAGACATTCCCTCTCTTGATGTTGTCGCGCTTCGTGAACAAATTGTTTCTTTGTTTGTCTGTACACCGTTTAACGTTCCAACGGCAACGAGATTTTTTTCTCAGACTGCGCTGCTTGTGAAACAATCCAGAATATTGAATGCATGTCGCTAGCTGGTCTAATAAGCAAAATAAACCTGAGACATGCCAGCGACGCTGAGCCTTCAAGCTAATTTATAAATCTTAGTTTAGAGCAGAAAATCATTACAATTACAAAATATGTACAGGGAAATGATTATATGCAAAATGCATTAACCTCAAACAAGACCTGGGTGGGTGTCTCTGTGAACAAGCATAATTTGTGCTTTTGAATGCAGGTCTGTGATTTTGGACTTTATGACCGTATCACAGACCAGCACACATTTAACCCTTTGCGTGTCCGTAGCGGTTTAGTGTCGCGTTGATTCCTGTAGAATCATCGCAACCAAACCGCTACGGACACGCAAAGGGTTAATGAGTTTTTTTATGGATAGGCGAGGACTGAGCGAGAGTGAACTGGAGGACATTCTCTCCCTCGATGACGAAGTCCTCAATTCCGTGTTCACCTACTGGCTGCCGCCCGTAAGGCGTCTCCCATCCTCGCTGTGGCCTCGTCTGTACCTGGACATCGCCGCTTTCTTGGTGGAGAGAGAGGCGGATGACGTGGTGGTGTTGTCATGGTACCACCAGCAGTTCGTGGACGTCGCCACGTCGCGCTACCTCAGCGAGTACCTGGACTACGTGCAGGTGAACCTCAGTTTACATTTCTCGGTATGGTCCCATTAACTGGTTGGTTTGTGATTGTTTGGCTTGTTTGGTTGGTTGGTTGGTTGTCTGCTTAGTTGTCTGCTTAGTTGGTTGATTTGTGCCTTCGTTCCTTCGTTTAGTTCTTTAGTTTAGTGTAGCACAGCCTACTATAGTTCCTTTCAGTTTCGTTTCGTTTCGTTGACAGGGGTTGATTTACGGATGTGTGTCGAGGCAATGATTTCATCAGTATGGTGTGCTTTTGGAAGCAGCGGTGTCTTCTTTTCCCCCCGTATACCCCGATAGTGAATCTGTCAGGCATGTTTAATTATACTAACGAGCAAAAGAAATGCGACTGCATCGTTTCCAACGATTAGAATGATGTCGCAGTTATTTTGCTCGTCATTAATACTCATATGAGATTTATTTTTTCTTGTACATTGACCTTCCGCTTTGAACAGGTGCACCGCAACATCGCCGAGTACTACACAGGCACTTATAGCGGTGCCGCCCAGAAACCCTTCGCCTTCTCGCAAACACTGATGGACAGACTGGAGTTGACGGAACCGCGCGGCAAGGCTTGCCGCTACGTGCCTGACATGCCGCTCATCTTCCAGTCGAGCGAAGTGAACGAGAGATTCAACGTCAGGAAGATGTCTCAGTTGCCTTACTCACTTCTACACAGGTACGTTAACCCATTTAGCGCCGACGCACTACAGTAGGAGATGAATCGACCATGATAATTCAAGGGCAGTGCCAGATTAGCTTGGCGCCGTTAGCGCCAAGCTAATCTGGCACTGCCCTTGAATTATCATGGTCGATCTATCTCCTGCAACTGGTTCGTAGTCGTCAGGTGACGCCTCCAAATTTGGGAAATGCGGTTGTAGTGTTAAATGGGTTAAATCGGTCAATGTGCGTGTGGGGTTTGGGTTCAGCTTGTGGCTGGTTCCGAGCCATGAAAATCCCAGCAGAAAAAGGAACCGCGCTTAGAGAGGACAGGTGCAACGCAATTTGTTAATTTTCCAAATGGACATTCCTAAATCAGAATTAGGTCAGTAGGTTTGCGCCTTGTTAAAGTAAGGACTCACTTTCGCTGGATCGCCCTGATCCCTGCTGCATGCTCTCGTAGCAGTCGTACTGTTGATACAGGTTAAGTATGTCAAACTGTGTCTGTCAAAGGGGCAGCGCCTTTCGAGCAGGGTTTCATGAGAATACACGCCTCTTGCCGATGGAGCGGACTGTATGAATCGACGGAATGTTTGAAGTCCGTACAATGTTTGACCTACTTCTGAATCAGGGACACCAACCTCGATAGCCTCTGTTACCCCTTCACTGCCAATGGACGCAGATTGTGTTTTGAAATCCTTGCAAATTCAACGTCAAAGATCCCCAGCGGTCAGAGGAACATGGATATAAAGTGGTTTCAGCAAGAGGCATGAGGGCTCATGTGGATCTATACCTCTTGCAGTTGGGTGGCGTTCAGTTTTTCGCGGCTGCGAACGGGTTAATCAGTGATTGCAATAACCGATATCTTCATGTTCTCTCCCTCTTTCACAGTCGTCAGTTTGACAGACTTCGGAGCGAGTGTTTCTGCAACTACGAGTGGCTTCACGCCAAGCTCCGCGCCACCTCCGTGCAGCACGTGCTAGATGATCTCGCCCTAATGGACGACCGGGAGACGGACCTTGTCGCCGACGTGTTTCGTATGGCTGACTCCGCACTCAAGCATGACCCGGACCGCCTTGGGGCTGAAATTTCTGGACGGTAGGTCATTGTGTGATGCTGTTCTGAGTCACAGAAGCCAGATCAAAAAGGTGATGAAAAGCGTGTAAAAGGAAAGGTAATTCCCATCAAAGAAAGAATCACGCTTAAAAGGGACAAATACAACACAGTTTCTTTAATAATTGTGTTGTACTTGACCTTTCCACGCGTGTTTATTACTTTGTTGGGAATTTCTATATTTCTGTATTTTGTATAGCTGCAAGCGAATACAGTGTGACCTCACGTAAATGTTAGAATGTTAACCCCACCCCCGCTCATCAAAAAAAAAAACCCACAAAAAAAAAACACCCTGCAACAACTAATTGTTGTTTTGTCCTATTTGAGCATGTAAAGCCATACACGTATCATCATCATCAACATAGTCATCATCACCGACGTTATCTTCGTCGTCATCATTATTATTGTCAATGCCCAGGTTGCTTCCACACATCGCCCGCTACCCCGCAGTCCGGGAGCTTGTTCGCCAGTGTGACCTGGCGGCTCAGCGGTGTTGCCCGCTCGTCCCGGTAGCTCAGCTGTATGCCGCCCCCGGCGGACCTTTGCAGTATGAGTGTGACCTCGATGCAAGGTCAGCTGTAGACGTGGACGTCTTCAGCAGTCCAGACGGTATCCTAATGACGGCCAAGACCTACAACAGCACGTGCCTGAAGGTAAGAGATCGAGGCATTGAAACACATCCCGAACAGCTTTCGGTAATACTCGCCAGACAGACCCACTCGAGGAGTACGCCACAAGTAGCATCTCATTTAATTAGAAATGCGCTTGTGGCTTACTTCCCTTGTACTCTCTGGGGAGTACTTTAACAAACGGTAGGGGATGTTATGTAGCCACAGACGACACAAAAAAGCAAAGTTAGCTTCTTGGCACAACTGCTGTATCGAAAGAGCTATAATCGAAAGGATTGCGGTTGGGGGGGTGGGGGGGGGGTGGGGGAGGGCGGGGGGGAGGGCGGGGGGGGGGGGCGATTTATATTCTTAACCCATTCAGCCCTGACGCACTACAGCAGGAGATGGATCGACCATGATAATTCAAAGGTAGTGCAGGATTAGCTTGGCGCCTATCGGCGCCAAGCTAATCTGGCACTACCCTTGAATTATCATGGTCGATCCATCTCCTGCAACAGGTT
Source organism: Semisulcospira habei (assembly GCA_036245525.1). Lineage (NCBI taxonomy): Eukaryota > Metazoa > Mollusca > Gastropoda > Semisulcospiridae > Semisulcospira > Semisulcospira habei. Next base: position 93,868,619 of record BTPG01000007.1, on the reverse strand, counting down.
CATAGTCGTCAGATGACGCCTCCAAAATTTGGGAAATACGTGCGTCGGGCTGAATGAGTTAAACATTTAACGCGTGAACAAAATCCCAACAAAGGAAAAACCAAAGGACAATTCCAACACATTTTTTTTTTCGTCTTAAACCATTTTTCAAAAAAAGGATGTACAGACCAGAAAATTCACTTCTTATTCTTTTCTCTCTTTTTTTGGGCCAGACGTAGTTTTTTTACGAGTAGCGTTTGCACGCGGAAATGTATTGATTTTTTTAACCTGTGAATGAAAATGGTGGTGTTGAACTCTGCAGGTGTGGGAGCTGAGCCAGGGTGAACCGTGCCAGGACCTTCACCTACCTGTAGGGGCAGTGCACCCTGCCAGTGACGGCCGCTATCTGGCCATACTCAGGGACAACCGCCACGTCAGCATATACAAGTCTGATTGCGGCGAGCTCCACGGCCATGTCGACTATGGATATGGCGAGGTAAGAGTGTAGTAGATTTTTTTATAATTGGAGCAAATCGAGGGAGACAACCAGTGTAAAAAGATGTTTCTTAAACAATGGCAATGATTTTAACATTTGTGAGGGTTTAGCAGTCAGATCTGTTCCATCAGCAAGAGGCATACTGTATTCGTATGAGCCCCTACATCTCGATTACTTTGCGGTGTCGTACGGTACGAGATGATACGGTTCAGTCCAGTCTAATTCAGTCCTGTCCAGTGGGGTATGAACCAGGGATGGGTGTTGGTCTGATACAATACGATGCGACACGTTACGATACGATATTATATGATATAGTCCAGTTCAATCCAATCCAATCTAATGGCGGTTGAACCCAGTGCTGGTTTGGATGGTGAACATCCCTTCTATACCCCAACCCCTTCTCACCATAGTTTTGTTGTTGTCGGTTGTTTTTTGTTGTTGTTGTTGGGGTTTTTTTGTTTGTTTTTAGAAACTTGGCTTTATCTTAACAGGAAATCTTCTTACATCACTGTCAGTATAATTTATTGTTCGCAAGCATTAACCTTTTGGCTGTCGGTAGCGGTATTAGTCGCGATGCTTTCTGCAGGAATCAGCGTGGCTAAAACCACTACCGACACCCAAAAGGTTAAATAGTTCATCTTTTCATCAAGCGCATCTTTTTTTCAGGTGGGAGAAGTGGCCACGTGCAAAAAGTATCTGGCGATCTCCGTGGAGCGAGGAGTAGGCCCAATAGTGTTAGACCTCCAGGAGGCCAGCCTCGTGCACCGCTTCGCGTTCCACTCCCATGCCGTGGCCTTCAGTCCTGACGAAACCCTCTTCGTCTTCAACAGCGGGGCTGTAGTCATCTTGTATTCGCTACCCCTCATGGAACGCAAGTGAGTGGTTATGCGAGATAAACTGTTGAAGGCACTGTGGGGTGAGAGACAGTTCAAGGGTGGTGCCAGTATAGTTTGGCGCCTCTGGGCGCCAAGCTACTCTGGAACCACCCTTGAACTATCATGATATCAACAGCGGGGCTTTAGTCATCATCTACTCGCTACCCCACTTGGAACGTAAGTGAGTGTTTTTGTGAGGGGAAACAGTGTTGAAGAATTTTCGTTAAGGATGATAGTTGAACTATATCGGCAACTGCATCTTTGAATTATCATGGTACTTAACGGTGGTACTAACTCGCTACCCTTCATGGAACGCAAGAGAGTTGATTGTACGAGAAACATGATGGGAGACCACGGATCGACGATGATAGTTGAAGTGCGGTGCCAGTTAGCGCCAAGCAATTCTGGCACCACACTTGAACCATCAAGGTATCATCAGCCGGTCTCTAGTCATATTGCATTCCCTACCCTTCATCGAACGCGAGGGTGTTGTGAGTGAAACTGTGTGTAGAAGAAACGTTGGGGAGGGTGAGAGATACGGGTAGTTAAGCCCATCTATTGAATTGCCATCCCAAAGAACGAGCTGCCACCCTCACAGCCACCCTCAAACCCAGCCCCTACCCCGCCCATTTTTTTATTTTTTACATCCTGATACACTAGTGCAACATTTTTCTGATACTTCAGGGGTAGTGCCCAGAGGCGCCAAGCTATTTTGGCACTACCCTTAAACTAAAGTAGTTCATCTACCTACTTTTATATGTAGTGTAGCCCTCATAGGACAAGGCACTAATCTGAAAACTTACAGCCTGAGGATGTAATGGGTTAAACCCCTCCCCCTCCCCTTTATGGAGTATCTTTCAGCGTTGGGATTACCACATTCTTTTCTTGAAGTACTACAGGTTTTATTGTCAATATTGCATGAAAGTTCTAGTGCTAATTTCGGGATAAATGAAGCCTTTCAAAATTCGCTTTTCTCTGTTTCACAGATGTGTTGGGCAAGCCGGTGACATTCCCGTGAAGCTAACGTTCATGGGCCAGCAGACTAAGTGCTTTTTGCTGACCCAGACCAAGATGTTGCAGTCCATCTACTTTGACATCATCAGCCGCAAGCACTACACCAAGGATATCATTTGTGATCTGGACATGACAGACTTCACCCTCTCTCATAATGAGGTCAGTTCATTCACATCGTTTCATATTTCACTATTAAAGCAGAACCTGTCTTTTTGAGCGAAAAACCCTTATGAGAGATCACGTCATTAACTCAATCGAGACGTGCCGTCTCCGGATACGCGGTATAAACCGCGTATCCGGAGGCGGCACGTCTCGAATGAGTTAACCACTTCGTTGCCAGTGATCTCGGATTTTGCGTCTTTAACCACTGCACACTGACCGACATTCGCGTGAAGAGCACTAATAAAATGGAACCAAAAACGGACATGAAAAATAATAGGACCAACAAGAGACATAAATCCTCATGAGCCCCCGCGAATGCGGGGGCTCATGAGGATTTATGTCTCTTGCACCTGACCTGAGTTGAGTACGCCTTGGCCCGGCAGTTAAGGGACTAGTGAACATCACGGAGGTGGCAGCAGCCACCTAAATGATAGTCATCATTGACAGGTTTTGTTTTTCTTTTCTTTTTTTGCCCTTGAAGACTTCTCTCGGTCTTTTAAGACATTTTTTTCTTGCAAAATAAATGGTGTTGTTCAAAACAATAAAAAAAAAACAGGACATACTGACTGTATAGTTTTCTTGTCCTTTTGTTCCAGAATCTTCTCTTGTGCCGATCTGCCCGCTGTCTGTATTTGGTAGACGCGCACCGCGAGCGCCTGGTTCACCGGTTACAGGGACCGCCCGACAAAAAAGTCTTCACAGAAACCATGACTACGTTTTCCGGATGTGGCTTTATGCCAGGTTTGTGTGCAGACGCTTTCTAGTTCGTCATGAGCCCCTGCATAATGACAGGTCTGCTTTGAAACAGTATTACGCGCTCCAGTATACCGCGGTATTTGAGATATTACGCACACATCTTCGACTCCTGCGGGGGCTGATGTCCTCTGAGCAAATGGTCTTCGGGCCTTAAATTTAATAAACTGTTGTATTATTCCATTCTAAGCGTGTTTTTGTTCTTTGTTAAATTTGTATAATATGTTGATCTACTCATTAACATTTGGATAGACATCTTTGATTTGACAGACCGGAACATATTATATAACTAAATAATATTAAATTCCATCGAGACAACCTCTGACTTGCAGATGACCATCTAGTGGTGGCCGCCCGCTACAACCACCTGTTCGTGTGGAACGCCAACTCTGGTCAGGCTGTGAGGGTCCTGCAGACAGCCCTGTCCCCAGTGGTCAAGCTCTTCATGTCGCCCGCCACCAAGAAGGCCGTCACTCTCTTGAAGGACAACACTTTGCAGGTGCCGAGTGATTTGTGTGTGTGGGAAGGGGGGGAGGGGGGGGGGAGAGAGTTGTTTGTGTATGTCCATGCCTGTGTTTATAACCCCGGGGTGGGGGGGGGGGGGGGGGGCTGCCGAGAAAACGTGATCACGATCCAGCTGCAAGAGACACAGATCCTCATGAGCCCCCGCAATAGCTGAGACCAATTTGTATCCTTCGATGGCTGGGTACCTTCGGCATTGAATGTTATGAAACGCAGTCTGCGCCACTGGCAGTGAAGGGGTTAGCACACCAGTTATTCCATCAACACTTTACTGTCATGTTTCAATCCCTTTTTTTTTTTTTTTTTTTTTTTTTGTGTGGGGGGGGGGGGGGGGGGGGGGGGGGGGGGGGCGGGTGAGGGTTGTTTGTGTGTGTGTCCGTGACTGTGTTTAAAACTCCTTGGCTGCCGAGAAAAAGCTATAACAATCCATCTGCAAGAGACACACATCCTTATGAGCCCCCGCTGTTACGGGGGTTCATGCGGATCTATGCCTTTTCCCGATAATCCATGTTCTTGGGACATTTAAGCGTTTGTTGTCGTAGTTATGTAATAATACCCTCATCCCTGCCAGTGGACGCAGACGACTGTCTTCCTTAAATCTGTAATCGCCAACAAGCCCAATCCGTCCAAAGGACCTAGAAGCGGGGGCAGCAAAAAGCATAGATCCACGAGTCCCCGCAACTGCTGGTGCACACGTGTTCTGCTCTCTTGCAGTTCAGTGGTTTTCGCATTTTCTCAGCAGTGAATGGGATTATATAATTATGGGACAGTTGAAATATTTTTAAAACAACATTCAGCTCCGACACTATTTTAGGAGACGGGTCAGCCATGCAAGTTCAAGGGTCACTCATGCTGGGGATTTTGACCATAGAGCTTTTGTGTTAATGGTTGCGCGTGAGAGAGATTGATTGATTGATTGATTGATTGATTGATTGATTGATTGATTGATTGATTGATTGATTGATTGATTATACATTGCTTAACGTCCCGACAGCAACAAGACTTTCTCAGGACGTGCCTGCACTGCTTGTGAAAAAAAACCTAAACATAACATTGAATGTATGTCGCCAGCCGGTCCAATACATTAAATAAACCTAACACATGGGGCATAAATAAAGCTAAGACCATTTAGCAACACACATCCAATATCAAGAGCTACAGGCAGTGCAGACAGTAGGGAGAGTTTTAAAAAGGCAAATACAGGTGAATGGACAAAGGGTAGACAGAAACACATGCCCCAGAATAGAGAGGAAAACCCACCCTGTGGGGCTGACCAGGGTGACCCTGGGAACTAAAATGTAGTTAACCCCACCCAAGTCCCCCAGGGCAGACCGGGTGGGGGGAGAGAGAGAGGGGGGGGGGGGGAGGGGGCGGGGGGCAGATAGCCAAGAAAACCCCAGTCACATGCCAGCAAAATTTAGCATTATAAGAAAAAATACAGGAGCACTGCAAAATAGGCCGTACAAAGTTGTATCACTGATGACCGACCTCATCAACACAGAGTTAACCAAACACAGACGATTTTTTTCTTGTGTAACTTTACCGCAACCAAAACTTGAAACATTGATAAAAAATAATAATGTAAGAACAAACCATTGGAAAAGAAACAATAGGTAAAATTTTCCAAAAAGTGAATACAAACGTTTATGCAATTATAACACTTGTACAGTAAAAAGTCCAACGTTTGTACAATAAATTATCAACATGCCTTATGAAAGCCGTACCAAACATACCAACTATTTCAGAAATTGTAACCCATAAAACATGTACATTTATCTAACAATAAAATACATGCATTGAATAACATTCAAAATAGGTTTCATTCGTTATTTTCCAGTATAAAATACTAACAGCTTATCCAAAACGTATTACTTTAATAATAAACTGTACACACAGTGTTTGCATCGGTCCCGTCCCCGCCCCTCTCTCTCCATCCCTCCCTCTCTCTCTCTCTCTCTCCCCCCCCCCCCTCTCTCTCTCTCCCCCCCTCTCTCTCTCCCCTCTCTCTCTCTCTCTCCTTTCTCTCTCTATTTTTTAATAATTTTATTGTTGCATGAAATAATATGTGTAAATATAATTCTTTATTATTATTATTATCTTTTAATCTATTTTATGTTGTAGATGTTAGCAACGGCAAGTTTGTAAAATGACGATTTGTTTCTGTCAAAACTTTTTACCGTTGATAAATAAAGTTTCATCATCATCTCTCTCTCTCCCCCCTCTCTCTCTCTCTCTCCTCCCCCCCCCCCCCCCCCTCCTCTCTCTCTCTCTCTCCCCCCCCCCCTCTCCCCCCTCTCTCTCCCCCTCTCTCTCTCCCCCTCTCTCTCTCTCCCCCTCTCTCTTTCCCTCCCCTCTCTCTCTCCCCCTCTCTCTCTCCCCCTCTCTCTCTCTCCCCCCCCCTCTCTCTCCCCCCTCTTTCTCCCCCCTCTCTCTCTTTCTCCCCCCTCTCTCTCTCTCCCCCTATCTCTCTCTAGTCTCTCCCCCCCCCTCTCTCTCTCTCCCCCTCTCTCTCTCCCTCTCTCTCTCTCTCCCCCCTCTCTCTCTCTCTCCCCCCTCTCTCTCTCTCTCTCCCTCTCCCCCCTCTCTCTCTCTCCCCCTCTCTCTCTCCCCCTCTCTCTCTCCCCCCTCTCTCTCTCTCTCCCCCCCTCTCTCTCCCTCTCTCTCACATACACAGACACACAGAGAGAAATACTAAAGTTCAAGAAAATCCCAGCAAAGAAAGAAACACGCTTATGAAGGGCAATTACAACACAATTGTGCTTTAATTGACCTTTCTAAGCGCGTTTCTTACTTTGCAGGGAATTTCTTTGCATTTTACACGCTCGGCAGTCACCTGTTGGGTCAAGAGTTTATACTAAAAGTTCATTTACAGCACCGACAACACACCATGCAAAATTATTTCATTCAATATGTGCATGCGTAGCAAATCTCGTGCACCACAGATGAATCAAGAAGTACATACGAGACAGGGCCGGATCACTTAGCTCCAGAGGGGGGAGGGGGGGTCCAACTTTTTGGGACCTTGAACCTCATGCAAAAGGCCTCCACCACGCTAGATCTTGTTTCCACAAGGGCAGAAAAATCAAACAGGGGGGGAGAGGGGGGTGAGGTAGGCCGCAGACCTTGATATTCCAGGTGCCGTAAAATCAAACAGTGGGGGGGTGGGGGGTGGGGTAGGCAGCGGACCTTGATTCCAGGCGCCGAGAAAACAAACAGTGGGAGGGGGGGAGGGGGGGCAAATATCAAATGACGGGTTCCTAGAGGGGTGGGGTTGGGGGGGGGGCGCTGTCCGCTCAACCGTTCGCCAAAATAAACCAACAGTGAGGGAGGAGGAGGGGGGGGGGGGCAAACACCCCCAAAAAGGGACTTTGTTATAGCATTTTAACAAATTTGGGGTCGGGGGGGGGGGAGCATGGACTCCCGCCCCCTCCCTCCCCCCCGGGATCCGGGCCTGCGAGATAAGATGGAATGAGAGAATAAACGAAAGACTAAATAAATAAGAAATTTTATTGCATAACAAAAGCGTTATCTCTTCAGCGTCAAACGCAGAAGTATTCCCCAGGTAGACCCTTTCTGGGAGTACGCCACAAGCACACTTCTATTCAAATGAGATGCAAAGCATTTCATTTGAATAGAAGTGTACTTGTCAGTGGCGTACACCCCGAGTGGGTCTGTCTGGGGAGTACTCCTAGTGGTACGGGTTGACTGCAAAAACTGGGCTCTGTGGAATGAATGTTTTGTCAAAGCTGAGGCATGTCTCACAGTTGACAGTCGGCAAGATGTGGAGGTCGATGACACACATTTACGACAGCAATCTCATTTACAAATGTGTATCGGCCATTAGCATGACCGCAGTCGAATGCATCTTGGCTGTTAAAGGTCACACTGACTGGGAAGTGCGTGCCTTCCCTTTGGCAGTCACACGAATTGAAGGTTGATTAACTCATTCAATACGTGCCGCATACGGATACGCGGCTAAAAGCCGCGTATCCGTATGCGGCGCGTCTCGAATTAGTTACGGCACACATTTACGACAAAAAATGTCTTTTACCAATCTGTGCTTTGGTCTGTGATTTTGGATCAAAATCTCGGACCAGTACACGTATAATATAAGTAATCCATTCAAGCCCACGCACTACTGTGACATGACCAGAAGATACCATGATAATTAAGGTAGTGATAGATTAGCTTGGCGCCATCAAGCGCCAAGCTAATCTGGCACTGCCCTTGAATTATCATGGTCGATCCATCTCCTGCAACTGGTACATAGTCGTTTGGTGACACCTCCAACATTTAGAAAATGTGGCCTTGGGGTTGATTGGGTTAATTACTACACAGTTTCTAAATTGTGTTCTGAAAGGCAGCTGTTTTCCTCCATGAATCTCTAACATCCCTGCTATAGTGGTGTTCACATGGCCGATTTCTCAACGATTTTTGTCTGGCGATTATTGGCCAACAAGACGTTGCCCATGTGAACGCTCACCAATTTTGCGACGACTTCGGAGCGACACGCCACCAACTTTAGCTACTTCGTGCTGTTCCGTCGACACTCGGCACAACTCGGTCAAAGGGGCATCACCCCATGAACACGACAACAGGTTGACTGAAGATTGAAAACAAAATAATATTTGATTGGCTAGTTCTAACCAATCGTCGATCAGGAAACAACCCGCTTGTTTGGAGTTGGTGGGAAATCGGTGGAAAGTCGAGCATTGCTCTACTCGCTGCCAACACCCCACATCTGGCAATTGTCGGCCAACTCCAAAACGACAAAAGAGAACAGGTGGAAACTTTCGTCGGCCAATTGTTGCCAGACAAAATTCGTTGAGAAATCGGCCATGTGAACACCACTTAACCTGTCTTTTTTTTTCAGAATTGACTGCAGAAATTTCGCATCAGTTCTGGTTGTCTCCCTCGACTTCTCTGCCGCTAATACCAGCGGTAGCGAATATAGGAAGGTAACCACTGTGGAGATGGTACGGGTTACAAGACACAAAAAAATCTCCGTGTGTATGCCAAATACACCGCAAGCGATAATCTTACGCGTAGAGACCGCAGCCCATCCCACCCCCACCCCACCCCCACCCCCCTTCCCTCCCTCCCCACACCATCTACACACACCAGACCAGACACCATGGGACATCTGAAGTCTTTAATCAAAGATACTTTTTTTTCATAAAGTGCGAAATATTTTCAAAACCCCAAAAAATGATGAATCAGAATCTTGTAATATTACGTCTATCAGTCTATGATTGTCTACGTGCAGTGCACAATTACACTATCGCTAAATAGTCATTCAGGTAAAAAAGACGCAAACAAAACTGCGCTAATAACACACATACACTAGATCACATATAATGTAGAAATAACGCCATAGCAAAATAATGATCCTGTTGAAAAGCCACTTGCCAGTCACTGAAGGCCTAGCGCTATAGCTGCAACTAAATAACCCATTTAACCCCAAGGCCGCATTTTCAACTTTTTGAAGGTGTCACCTAACGAGTATGTACCAGCTGCAGGAGATGGATAAACCATGATAATTTTGGGGTTGTGCCAGATTAACTTGGCGCGTGAGGGCACCATGCTAATCTGGCACTACCCTTAAATATTGTGGTCGATCCATCTCCTGATGCGTGTCGGGGCTAAATGGGTTAAAACCTTTATTACGAACTAAGAGTTGCACACCACATTACCTCCTTCACAACAGGAGACAACTTCCGTACATGGGAGGTAGATCGACCGTGACAGCGCTAGGGTGATGCCTGATTATCTCCTCTGCTAAGACTTGGGTAGTGAACGCTGTGAGGAAATAAGAACTGTACATTGATAAGCATTGTTAAAATGCATTTGTCTACTGTGGTCTGACAAGCAAATTATAGACTGGATACCGAAGGGTGGTGGGGGGGGGGGGGGTCTTTAAAAACTAAATTCTGCCGTTCGTACGCGTTGAGTCAATAGGACTTATATTAGGAGGTATAAAACGCTAAATAGATGTTTCCGGGGCTGTCAGCATTTCAAAATCACGAAATGTGAAATCTTCGCTTGATGTTCGTCCAACATTGTGCTGGTATTTGATTTTGAACCTTACGGCCTGAGGCCGTAAGGTCCAAAATCACAGACCAGCACATACACGACACAAAGTCACTGTACGCCAAGTGTGGTGCGCAGGGTGGTGGCATTAGTCACCTTCTCTTCGTGCACCGTGTGAGTGACGCCAGTCTCCCCGTCCGTTGCCGTGTGCGTGATGTGGTGCTCGCCTGGATTCTCCAGGCTGCTCTCCACCCGCAGGGTGGTCGTGTACCCACTCAGGCAGGTGTCGGGGCCCAGGTAGAACTTGTGCAGGGTGGACTGGCGGGGTGGGGAGGTGTACTGCTGCAGGGTGTGTTCTTCCAGCTGCTGGACGCCGTCTGCCGTACTGTCGTCAACTTCGTCGCACTGGAGAGCGCGAGTGCTGTGCTTTTCGAGATCCTCGTCGTTGCCTTTCTGCTGTTGCTTGGGCACTGGAAAACAAACCAGAAGAATGGAAAACATCATGAATGCCAGTATTTTTATATGGATACGTAAAACGACGTTTGCTTCAGGGCGGTCAGCTTGGCCAGTAATAATGGCTCGAGTACATACACCGTCTGATTAGCTTGGCGCATCCTAATTACCATGGCGCCTTGTCATTAATCTAATCAAGCAATATATGACTTAGCTAGTGCATTCTACAGTCTCTCATGACTTGTGAAAGAGCGGATGATTCTAAAATGTAAGTTTCACTAATAAAGAAAGCTGTTCTTGTGATTCACTAAAATACATGTTAATTCACTGGGTTAAAAAAATCTCATTTGATTACGATTTTTTATTTATTTTCCTTTTTAATTATTTCGGGTTTGTTTCATTGATAGAAGTTATGAAAATAACGATCACGGAAATGTATGTATGTCAGAAGAACATGCAAACATTAGTAATTTGCATTTTACTCACAGTCCAAGTCGCTACCGCTCCTTTCAAGGTTTAGCATGATACACCTCTGGGACGTGAAGCGTGTGGTCTCCTGTAGGTTGTCCACGGTGTCTGACGCTGACTGCAACTCGCATTCCTCTCGAAGCTTCTCGTCTTCGTCTGGGTAGACCGACTCTTGGCCCTCTCTCCTTTCGCTATTTGTCTGTGACAAAAGGTAGATGGTATTACTGGTCTGGGGCTGTTTTTCTTTCTCGTTGTACTGGATGTCCCTCAACTCCATTTGCGAGCTGCTGCTGATGTGGACCTCTTTGGGCGGCTCTTGCGTACAGAGGGAAGCAAACTTTTCCGGATCTTCCTCACAACCGGCGGCAGTGTAATCGTCGTCAATGTAGTATTCTTCAAAGTCAAACGTTTCTTCGTTGCTGCGTGATCGACGGGCGTCCCTATGTTTTCGAACTGGACGGCCGTTCTGAATGTGGTGAGGGGAAGGGCCGTCTCTCTTGCGTGGGGACATTTTTAAGGTGACATCACGAGGTGATAGGTCGTCACTACCATGTGTAGGGTAGCTGGCATTTTGGGCGTGTATAGGTAAAACGTCATTTCTGGCATGTCTGAATAATGCGTCGTTTCTGAAGTGACTTGCTGAAGCCTCAGTTATGGCATGTCCAGGCGAATCCTCATTCCCTGAATGTCTGGACGATTCATTATTCCTGGTATGTCTTATCGTTAATTCCTCCTTAGTGTGACTTGGCGATCGGTCGTCTCTGGAATGGTCGCGTCTGTTGTCGCGAGGTGAACGACCATCCCTGCTATGCCGGGGTGCATGATCATCCTTGGAGTAGTCCGGCTTTCTATTATGAGGCAAACGCTTATCACGTCTGTTGCAGTGTGGTGAAAGATCATCCGTGGCGTGTCGAGGCGAGAGGTCATCCCTTGTATGGCCATGACGGGAGAGGTCGTCGCTTGCGTAGCCACGTGACTGGTTATTCTGGGCATGATGGTGCGATCGGTCATCTCGTCTATAATCGCCCCTGGTATGGTGAGATGGTTGTTTGTCTCTGGTACGACTAGGAGAAATGTCACTTCCAAAGTGACGAGGTGACACTTCGCCCCTGATGTGGCGTGGTGATATGTCGCTCTCAATATAACAGGGTGAGGCATCGCCTCTGGTATGCCGTGGTGACCGTTCATTTCTGTTGCTGTGACGAGACGAGCGGCCGTCCCTGTGACTGTGATAAGACGAGCTGCCTTCTCTGTGACCAAAGCGGGACGTGCGTCCATCCATATGATGCGATGAGTGACGTTCACTAGTGTGACGAGGTGACGCTTTGTCCCTGGTGTTGCGTGGTGACAGGTCATCATTGGAATGGCGAGGGGAACTGTCATGGGTGTTGTTGCGTGGTGAGAACTCATCGATTCTGGCGTGACAAGATGCGCGTCCGCTTCTGTTATGTCGTGGTGAATTACGGTCATCCCTGTTTCTGGTGTGACGAGGTGAAAATTCGTCACTGGTCCGAGATGCACGACCATCCTTGTGGCGACGTGTGAGGTAGTCATTGGTGTGATGTGAAGAGTGGTCTTGCCTAGAGTGATGAGGTAAAAGATCCTCGTCCCCAGCATGCCGTGGTGAGAATTCACCTCTGGAATGACGGGATGAGCGATCTCTTCTGTTATGGCGAGGTGGATCATCTACCCTGTCAAGGCGATGTGAAAAGTCGTTACTGCTGTGACGCTGTGAAAGTTCATCTCTGCTGTGGCAAGGCGACTGATGTTTAGATGATGCTGAATCTCTCACAGCCCTCTCTCGATCATGCGTGGTTTTCCTAACGTGTACGTATTCTTGTAAGGAGGGCTCCATCACTGCGCCGCCAAGCATGGCATTGTTGTCGCTACAGGCAGTTTGGAATTCTCCACCACTTGTAGACTGTGAATGGTCATTGCCGGCGCTTTTGTCTGACATGGGCATGGGCATGGACATAGCATCTTCATCTGTGACGTGAGATCGGCTGGTGTAGACTTCAGGCTCTGTGTCCTTGCAGTCTTCGTTCAGGTCCTCGTCTGTCATGCTGTCCCTGGCAGAGACTGTGGTCAGGCTGCCTGCGCTGCCTTTATTGCTTCCTGTATCCAGTTCATCTTCTTCCCTTTTCTTCTCGTCCATGGACTCTTCCATAGAATTTTCGTTCAGCTTGGCCAGTCGCTGATCGGGCGACAGACGAGCCCCTTCCTGACATAACCCCTTCGGGTTCATGCTGCCTCTTATAATGGACTGTCGAATGTTGTGGTGGTAGACGCGTGTCTGAAACTGTTCTGCCAATGAGCGGACGCTGCCTTGATGTTTCAGCTCCAAGTCTACTGGGTTGAGCTGATCTATCTCGTCATTCTCTGACCGCGGACGTGAAATTGTGCGGCGTGGTGAACGGGGAGAGTGGCCTGTTTTTGGACCTGAGCGTTCTAGGCTCTTGCTTTTCAATTTACTGTTGCTGTTTTTTGTAAGTAAGGCCTTGGTGCTTTTCTTAGAACCGGACCGTTCAAAAGACTTTACGTCAGTTGAGTGGCTAGCTGGCTTGACCGGTGGAAGTGTTCTACAGTCTCCTTCATGTGCGGACACATCCAAGTTCGTGTTTTTCCCTCGCGAGCTCTTTGACATTCTTCGGAGGCGTGGTGAGGTGTTGCCCGCCCTGAGAAGGCTACGTGATCCCTGCCACGGTAAGTTTGCATGGCGGCGATGATGCTTTGACAGATCACTGCCAGACAAGAAGAGTCCGGAAATCTCTGACTGGCTGAGCGGGTCTTGCCGTTTAGGTAGCTTGTCTCTGGACAGTCTGAACTCGTTGCTCAGTTCACGCCAGTAGCGACGCTGCTCTTCTTTCCGCTCAGTGCTCTTCTTCAAACACGCCGAATCCAAGTCATCACTTTCGCTTCCACCCAGCGAGGACCAGCTGCCGTGCAGGCTGTCAAAGCGAGCTCCACTGGCAACCAACGGGTAATGATTGTTTGTGTCATTTGTTGCTCGGCTGCTCCGATCTGAACCAGCATTGGAAGTTCTGTCAGACTGTGCTTTCAGGTGCGTGCTTGTTGGCTTGTCAAAGATCTTGGACTGTTCCTTTTCCTGTGATTCTGACTTTGGTATTTTGCGACTTGTGTCAGAATCTGACCCGGCATAGTCGTTTGGTGTGTAGTTTCCGCTGAAGCGTATCCGCTCTTCTGATTCACGCTGCAAAGTCACCAGTCGATCAAGACTATTGGCTTTCCAACCCGGTGCCTTATCGATCGGACCGAGCAACCATTGCTGGATTGCGGTGAAGTCATTAGGGCGCTCTGTTGGTTGGACCTTGAGCCCTATGTCCAGAGTCCCCCTGAACAGTCCCGGCATCTTGTAATTGTTAGTAGACAACTGTCCCTTCCGTGACTTCAGGGTCTTGGCTACTTCTTCCAGCTTCATGGATTTCCAGGGCAGTTCTGTCGTCACCATTTCCCATAGAATGCAACAGAAGCTGTAGATGTCGCTAGCTGTAGTGGGCGGTTGTCCCATCAACACTTCCGGCGCCATCCACCTGTATAGCTGATCTCTGTGCTGAGACATTGACACGATGCTACTGCGGCCCACCTCTGCCTTCTTCCTTTCCACCATGTACTCAAAGCTACCGACCTTTGCCTGATACACAGACACCAGATAGACGGCGTGCGAGGACAGCCCGCAGTGCATGAAGTTCTGGTGGTGGATGTACAGCATGGCCTCGCACACCTGGCGGGCGATGTCCCGTACGGTCATCATCGGCAGTCGCTCCATCTTGTCATACAGGAGGTGATGGAGTGACCCGACGCTCACACGTTCGAACACCAGCATGAGATTATCTAGGTTGGTCGACTGGCACAGTCCCATGAGGAGCAGGATGTTGGGGTGACGTAACTTGCTTAGACGCTCCAGCTCAGAAATCAGGAGATCTACGGTATACTCTCTGTGCAGCATTTGAGATGATTCTTTCACCGTAACGGGTGTTTTGTCCCATCTCATGCTTTCCATCCGCATGTGTGAGGTGGAATCAAAGGAGACACCACTGTCATCGTGTATGAGAAGATTTTCTGTGATCAGAGGTATGACTGAGAGAATTCCACCGTCCGAATCCCCGCCATAGTACACTTTGCCAAAGCCATGACTGCGCACCCGCTTTAGTCCCGTGTCTGTCCCGATATCGAGAGAAACGTGGCTGCCTACCTTACTACGCAGCATTTGCAGAATGGATGGCTGGCGATCCAAACTCACGCCCGCTTTGCTGACGTCGCCGCTGTAGCTCAAAGCAAACAGCTGAGATTTCTGCAAAAATTCAAGCATTTTCAAACGTCTCCTTGGGTCTGGTTGACGTTTAGCCCAGTCTATGCAGGTGTTTCCGTCGTTATCGTGAAGACGCAGGTCACCCCCATACTCGATCATCGCCCCAAGCATTCGCAAACTTCCCCTCAGACAGGCAGCATGTACTGGCGTCATTCCCTTGTTGTCTTTCTCGTTCGGGTTGGCTCCATTTTGCAGGAGTACCTCGACAGCGCGTGAATGACCCCGCATTGACGCACAGAAAAGGGGAGTCTGTCCAGCATCATTTGGAAAATCTATGCAAATACCTGACTCTAGGTGTCTGGTGATGTCTCTTTGGCGACCGTGGATGGCAGCGGAATGAAGATCTTTTGCAACAGCATCGACTGTGTCGTCCAGATTTCCTATCGTCACTATTGGATCGCGGACCTTCGTTGTATTTGGTTTAGCCGACTGCGACCGCCTTGGCCACTTAAATATGTCTCTCCTCCACACTGACATCTTCACAAAACGATGTCTTCTTCAATTCGGTGGCTAAAACTTCGCAAACGTTCGCTGTATCGGTGTCTTTAGGCTACACTCAGATTATGTGTGCATCAAAATAACCGCCATCTTCCATGATGTATTTTCACCCTGGTGAGGTGTGACCTGCCGATAAACAAAATTCGCATTCCATTTTCCCCAGTTAATATCTCAGACAGCACCCAAAAAAGTCTCATGAAAAGCGCACTTCTCAATTTTGGTTTTACAATAAAAGCAAGCTGTCACAAACGAGACATGCATTTTTATTTTTGTTTAAATCTTTTGAATTATCGATTTGTATGTGTGCGCTTGCATTCTCGAAAGTAGATCTAAATTTTGAGGTACTTTTAAGGATAAAGAATGCATCATTATGTAGTTGGTATTGCCATACGATACGATACGAATACCTTTATAACCATAAACTAAACAAGAAACTACTTTGGTCTCGTTTATTACATGAAATAAACTATAAAAACTTTCATCAGAAAGTGTCCATGATGCTTGTATAGACATAATTATATCCCTGAGAAGGCCCCGATGTGTTCAACGCCGCGAAATAGTCCCAGGTTTTATTTTTCTAGTCATTTATTAGGTCATGTTTGGAATACTCTGTCATCTGCAAAACATGTTGAAAAAACAAATTTCCTTTGTAGATTTTTAATTTGTGTTGATTTTCCTAACCTTTTTTTTTTCTGTTCCCCCCCCCCCCCCTCCTGTCTGTTGGTGAGAGTTGTCGAACTTACAAATTTCCAATGAATATAAAGCTTAGACTGTCTTCCTCAGAGCTTTTCGGAGTCCGAAATAGCTCAGGCGGTTAAGCGTCGGAGCAAGAGAGCGAAGGGAATCGCCGGGTCGTGGGTTCGAGTCCCTGTTCCGGCCCCGGTAGCCGGACTCGCAATCCAGGGGGAAAAGACGGGCTTGTTCCAGGCCGGCATGTCCGTTGAAACGTCCTGGTAAATCAAAGTGGCACAGCTACAGTGCGCCTGAATTGATCAGTGTTCAGGTCGTACTTGATAGGCAATAGATTTCTCTGTCCCCCATAACCCGCCCGTCAGGGCCGTCCATTATCACTTCGGTGCCGTGGACGTTAAACCCCGAACTAACCTAACCTAACCTCAGAGCTTTTCTTCCAGGCAAAAAAACGGGCTTGTTCTACACATGACCAAAGTGGCACAGTTGCAGTGCGTGTGAATTAAAAAGTGTACAGGTCGTTTTCCATCGGCAATAGCTGCCCCTGTTAACCCTTCTGTTAGGGCCGTCCAAATTATGTCGTAGACGTTAAACCCCGAGCTAACAACTAATATAGCATTGTCCCCGATCACCCTGTGTGTGTGTTACCCCGACCTGGTATGCCCTGGGCGACTTGGGTGGGGTTTCTTCATGTTAATTACATGTCATATATATATATATATATATATATATATATATATATATATATATATATATATATATATATATATATATATATATATATATATATATATATATAATGAGCCTGTGACAAAAAGGTCGTTTGTACCAAAAGTAACAACCCAACAGAAATGTCCAAAGTAACAACCAAAAGGCTTATTTTAGGCACTGGTTAGTTTTGATGTATCTGGCATGTGGGCATGTGAACTGAATTAATTAATGTGAATGTAGAAACAGATGATTTCCAGCAACGAATAATTAAATCCGACCCTTTCTGAAAATGTTGCTTTTTCGCTGGGCATACGGTGATAAATACATGTATGATCACATTGTCAGTTTATCTTTTTTGATATTCTCTTTCAAAAGAAATTAATTGTATAACCTGTGTAGTCTCACAGGTGGAAGTATGAAGAATATTTTATTCCTTTTGAAATTAAGTTTTCTGTAACAATCGGTGTTGGTTGTTACGGTGGACATACTCAATTTAAATCACAAAAACACAGTTCTTCGTGTGATCACCACATTTTACAAAAAAAAAACATTCTTCAGTCATCTGTATTTCTGTTATCTCATTTAAGGACAATGGCTGAAGAATTGTTTTCTTTCACTCAGTAGAGAAAAATGTTTATTGTCACACAGGACATACTATTGGACATACACGTGAAAATTGTCTACAGATTAGTCCATTTTGGTGAAAAGGAATTTCTGTGAGAAATGCAAGTGTTCCAACAACAATGTCTTCATGGCGGAATCAGAACCCCCCAAAAAAAACTAACTTTCTTTTGTTGTGCGGTTTTCTTGACTAAAAATATGTCGGTTGTTACGCGAACGACGTTTTGTCACAGGCTTATATGCTTATTTTCACGGGTCAACACAGGGTATGTTTTAGTCTTGTCTTTGTTTTGGATAATTACTCACGCCATAGTGACTGGTGTCGATCTGGCGTGAGACTTTGGTGTTTTACTGGTGTAGGTTTTGCAGCGGATCACACCAAGTCATTTTTGCGTAAGGGGAGTAATACGCCAAAATGGCATACCACAGATCGACTGACGCTGAGTCACTTGGTGTACGTGCGACTACTTTGCATAAGGGTTGTAACACGTCAAAATGACTCGCACCAGATTGAGACCGAGTCATTTTGGCGTATATGCCAAAGTGACTCTGTGTCAATCAGGCGCGAGACATTTTGGTGTGTTACTGGAGTAGAGGTTTTGAAGAGCAGATCACAGATTCAGTGGTGTACCTGTTTCTCAAAGAAGCATTGATTTTTCTGTTTCAGTTTCCTCTTTTTCATGTTCTAAATTTTAAGGTTTATCGCCCATTCTGATGTTGCAGGTGTGGAATCTGAACAATCTTGACGCTGACATCCTCCACGCCAACGAGATCATCAAGGGTGCGGTGAAGTCCTTAGCAGTGTCCAGCGCTGCAGGGATTGTGGCCTGTCACGGCGGAGGTCAAGCAGAGGTCAAGCTGGTGGAGCTGAGCACGGGGCGTGTGGTGGGTACACTGCAGCAGGCCGCTCACGTGGAGCATGTGTCTAGCGTGCACATACCAGATGGTGGAAGGTTCGTTTTTCTTTGTTTAACCCCCTTGTGCATGCAGCCACAGTTCCAGTACTAGTGGCTGCATGCACATTTGGCTTAATTTCATTATTTTTGTTTTGGTGGAAAGGGTTCAGAATGGGGGGAGTGTGAAGGTGGTCATAGTGATGAGCAAAAGAAATTGTCACGACCCCGCTTCCGGGGTGCGAACTATGAGTGCTGCCATTCGATTCACCGAACCCACACTAACACAAACCTAACACAAACACCAGAGGAACAATGACGACATTTATTAAATATAACCCTAACAATAACTATTCTCACGCAATCCTATCCACGCATTCACACACCACATTCACACACGTCCAAACTCCCCAAACCGATTAACCACTATACACAATACAAAATAACAACAAAATATATAATAAACTAAATATCCCTAATACAATACAAACGAACAATATATAGATAAAACTACTATCCTTAATACAACGAAACTGAAAAGCTTAAACCCGAAAGGTGAGCTGTGTTCACGGTAGCAGTTGGAGACTTCGAAGCTCTCCAACATTGCTTCTTTGTCTTTCTGTGCCACTTATTACATGGAAGTTACCTACTAAAAGAGGCTGTCTTACGACGAACACAGTGATATATTTTTCGTGTGTCTGACGGTTTGGCCGTTATAACTGCGGATTTCAGTTTTCTGTGAGTGTTCAGCGATTGTTTACTCCATGGTCTGTGTAGTTAGACACGGTGTACTGTAGTTCAAAACAGTCAAGCATGTAGTGAACCCACCTTCCAAAGCTATGGTCGTGCTGACTCTTTCTTCTGATCGACGGATCGGACGTGTTTCTTCTCTCTAATGATCAAACTTATAAATCTCGCGTCGATTGGATACTCTTTATCATGCTGGCTGTTTGGATTCCATCTTCTTGTGTCGGTGATGTCACCTGTCTGTTGAGTCAACTGCCAAATGTCAGTGACGTGACATACTGTATGTCAGACAGGTATTAGTGTACTGCTGGTTTGGACGACAGGGCGGGGTGGACTACAAAACTGTCTTTGCTGATAGCGGTGACTGGCGACTCCAAGATGCAACAAATCGACAACAATAACACGAAAAATGGTGCGAAATGTAAAGAGACGTAAGAAACAAAGCGAGTCCTCACTAGACACTAGCAAAAACAAAGATACAACTTTTGTGGTGGAAAACAACATCAGTGACGAGATGTCTGAGGAAAGTATACAAGTTATACTTACAAAGATCAACGAATCAAAGACACAGACAGTGAGTGAGTTGAAAGTGGCTCTTGGAAAAGCAGGGGCAGATATGAAACAGGAGCTAGAGACGATAAACTCGAGTTTGATGGACTTAAAGACTGACTGATGACGATCAGTTGCGCAAGTTAGTGGAAAACTACGAAACACGCCAAAAAGAGAGGAGGAGGTCGCTCGTTTGAAAAGCGTTGTTCAAATTCAAGACGTACGCATCAGTCAGCAGGAGCAATACTCTCGCCGCAATAACATTCGAATTTTTGGCTTGAGAGAAGAGAAGCGGAACGAAAGTTCACGAGATTCAGCTGTAACAGTCATCAGAGTGTGCAGGGACAAACTAGGGGTGACAGTCACAGACTCGGACATTGACATCACACACAGACTCGGGGGTAGGACTGAGGGAAGACACCGCCCTGTCATAGTGCGATTTGTGAGGCGGGAGGTCCGAAACCTGATTCTCTCACAAAGACGAAAACTCAAAGGCAAAGGAATCGTCATCACGGACGACCTCACTCCACGCAACCAAAAACTGCTCAGGGAAATGAGGGACATAGTGGGGGAGCGATCAGCCTGGTCGTCAGAAGGCAAAGTGTTTATAAAGATAAACAACAGAGTGACCAAAGTGGACATCGACACTAACGTTGATGACGCCAA
This sequence comes from Semisulcospira habei, assembly GCA_036245525.1. Taxonomy (NCBI): domain Eukaryota; kingdom Metazoa; phylum Mollusca; class Gastropoda; family Semisulcospiridae; genus Semisulcospira; species Semisulcospira habei. The sequence continues at coordinate 93,848,162 of BTPG01000007.1, read as the reverse complement.
TGCTTTAATGAACGGTACGCCAGCACACCGAGTGGACATCAGCGTAGAAGCCTCACGACTGCCGGTGTCTTCGACTCCCCACGACCCGCGCTCGAGGTGCTGGACGAGGTAGAGCCAGGCTGTCGCCGGTTACCATGTCCTACGCGGCGGCCGCGGCGAGACCGAGACCTGGCGCCAGCGAAGACAAATCCCCCAGGTCCCGCTCAACCCCAGCGTGTGTGTCAGAGTAGACGAGCCCATCGAGGTGCCCCCCCCCCCTCCCCCCCTTAAGTCTATCGGGCGGGCTGTCCCTTTCACTTCCAGTGCTGAATGGTTCATGTGCAGCCTGCGAGAGGTGGGACGTCCCTGACAGCTCGACGTCCCTGACAGCTCGATGGTGGTGTTTGGCTGCTATGTCTCTCCCCCGAGAGGCATGCGGCTATGGCACCATCGTTGGGTTGTCACGGTCGGACCAGCCTTTCGGTTCTGTGCTGGATGTAAAAGGGTATGGGTTGCATCCAAGTAGAGTTAGCAGAGGAGTCAAGCGAGGTACTAACCTCGGGTGGCCAATTTCCAAGTCTTGTGTGGGATATTTCTAAGTCTGTAATGTGGCCTATCTTTTTCGCACCCGGTGCAGGACGGACCATGTACAGCCTGTGAGAGGTGAAATGTCCCTGCCGGCTCGGCGGAGGTGTCTGGCTGGTATGTCTCTCTCCGGGGAGGCATGCGGCCTTAGCACTATGGTTGAGCTGCCACGGTCGAACCAGCTCTTGGGCGTGACGCTGGACGCGAAAGGGCTATAAGCCATACACACATAGCGTGACCAATGTGAAGATCTACTCCAGGTGTATGTGGCTTCTGTGTCATATTCATAGTAAAACAAACAGACCAACTTTTTTTTTCTTTTTTTTTATCACAGCGCAACAGAAAATATTAATGAATAGGAAACCTGGACCAAACTTTGGAAACAGTGCCAGTGGTGAGATGCCAGAGGACATTCATAATAGCAAGAATAAAAACACCGTTCCGCAGATTTCAAGTAAGATACAATAATGAATCGCACAATTAGAATACACACGGAACAAGCAATTGGCGGTGCATGCACACGGTGAATCGCACACAGACAAAATACGTGTATTATCTGTATTTGTGTTACATGTATTTATACACGTATAGACCTGCCCAGGTGTGGCGTGGGGCCGGGGTGTCCGTCTCTGTGACGAGCGAGATTTTCAAGCCAGTAGAGGTCTCGCTTCTTTCGGGGGACCGGACATGGAGGCTTTTGTCAAATCGGGGCAAACTTGTTGAATGTGAGGGGTCGCATATGTGTACTACATATCACTGCAATACACCTATGATTTTTCAGAGGGGTGCGTGGGCGTGGTCTACTGTCGTGACCGCAGGCCTCTGCCTAAGACCGGGCTCTTCCTTTCGGTCAGCGCTTTTGCATTCTACATGTTTACCTCTCTCACTTCCAATAATTCTGGAAAGCTGCGTTACATCTGCTTTCTCTTCATATACTTAGACATCTTTCACCTACTACCCCCCCCCCCCCCACCCCCACACACACCTCTTTCCCCGCTCCCACCTTTCTCCACCCGCATTCAGGTTTAAACAGGCTGCATTTATTATTGTATCGTAATTTCATTCAGGATATTAGGTCAGCACGGCCTAGCCGATTTTTGACTAGTTCTTGTCTCGTGAAGTATGTGTTGCTGTATATTCTGTCATATATTTGTACTATGTTTGACTAGTTCTTGTCTCGTAAAGTATGTGTTGCTGTATATTCTGTCATACATTTGTACTATGTTTGAAATCTATGTTCCTCTTCTCTCTGTGTCTCTTTTTTTCTCTTTTTTCTTGTCTATCCTTCCTCCTCTCTGTATGCTTGATGAGCACGATGGGTTTGGATACAAGACAGACTGGTAACCTAATAGACATGAAAAAAATACTGTACCCAGTGAGCCTTTTAGGCATGCATTTATGTCTGGTCCGGGTGCAAACTCACATGTATTTTTGTTCATATGCTGCCATATAGTATTGTAATCTTTGGCGTGTATCCGCCTGCAGGTCTTTTGTGTTATGCGTGGCCACCGTTTCAATTACGAGATGCGATGATAACTGCGAGATTGACTATTATTATGAGTCATATTTGCCATGTAAATGTCTTGAATGACTAAGTCAAGCTCGCTGAAAATATGTTCATTCAATTTTAACGGGCTATCTGATTTTAGGAAACGGTGTGATATTTTTGATCACCTTCGAAAGAAAATCGCAAGTATTTACTTCTTACAAAAAACACACCTGAAAGTTCACCTAGAAAACGCCATAAGAAGTCAATGGGGTTATGAATGTTGGCTCAGCGGAAACGAGTCGAACAGTAAGGGCGTAGCTATTTTGTTTCGCAATAATTTTGAATATAAGGTTCACAATATAATTCGGGATGAGGGTGGTTGTTTTATTATTATGGATATCGACATAGCCGGAAAACGTTGTACTCTTTCCAACGTATATGGCCCTAGCGGTTGCGACTCGCCATCTTTTTTCCAAAAGCTGTGCGATCATGTAACGAACATGGATAATGAAAATATTATGATGGATGGTGACTGGAATGTCATCCTCAACCCAACCATGGATTCCTTTTGTTATCGGGGCATATGTCGCCAGAGGGCGAGAAAACAAATTGTGGAATTGATGTCAGTTCTTGAACTGGTGGACATATGGAGAGAATTAAACCCTGATAAGAGGGAATATACATGGAGAAGGTTTAATTCCACGCAGATGGGTAGACTAGATTATTTTTTGGTGTCAGACGTTTTGTTGCCAAAACTCAAAAAAGTGGATATAGGTATAAGCTACAGATCTGACCATTCTTTGATCTCTATGGAGCTGATGACCGGTGAAGTAAGAAGAAAGGCACGCTCCTATTGGAAATTCAATAACTGTCTGTTAAAAGACCAAATCTACGCTGATTCCGTAAAACAGGTTTTGGTGGACCTTAAAAAACAATATAGGGTACTTGTCTATAATTTCGACAATGTACATACGATTAACAACGAGGATTTTCAATTAACCGTTGATGACAGTTTGTTCTTTGAAATGATACTTATGGAGATCAGGGGAAAAAGTATCTCGTATGGCTCATTCAAGAAAAAAGAAGACAAACAAGAAAAGAGACTAGAAAGTGAAATTTGCAAGTTAGAAAAGAATTTAAGTGATGTTAATTCACAAAGTCTCAAGACACTAAAAAAGAACTGCAAACTATTAAAAATAAGAAAATTGATGGCATGATTGTTCGCTCGAGAGCCAGACGGATCTGTGAGGGTGAGAGAGCAACGAGATACTTTTGTAACCTTGAGAAACGACACTACACACATAATGCAATGAACTGTATTGAGAACGACAACGGTGAATTAATTTTTTATCCTGAGCAAATAATTGATGATACAAAGTGTTTTTATGAAACATTGTATAAACCTAATAAGGTGCTAGATGCTGACTTGCCATCTATTGTTACTGCTCCACGTTTATCACAAGATGAGAGTGATGGCATTGAAGGTCCTATATTAGCCAGAGAAGCCCTGTACGTTATAAAAAACACCATGCATAATAAAAGTCCAGGCTCAGATGGCTTTACTAACGAATTTTATATAAAAAAAAAGATTTGGAATGATATCGGTGTGTTTTTGGTTAGATCTATTAACCATGCTTTTGAAGTAGGGCACATGTCAATAACCCAAAGGCAGGGTATAATAACATGGATACCCAAGGAAGGTAAGGAAAAGAAATACATTAAAAACTGGAGACCAATAACATTACTAAATACGTCATATAAGATTGCTTCCGCCTGCATAGCGGAACGATTGGAGTCTGTCCTTCCTGGCCTCATAAATGATGATCAAAAAGGCTTCCTAAAAGGACGTTATATTGGAGAGAATATCAGATTATTATAAGATGTGCTAGTTGCAACAGAGCTAGAGAAACATAGTATTCCTGGCCTTCTTCTCCTGATAGACTTCGAGAAGGCCTTCGATAGTGTGTCGTGGTCATTTATTGCTAACGTACTAGATTTATTCAACTTCGGTCCCAGTATCAAACACTGGATTAAAACATTTTACACAGATATCAGTGCTTGTGTCTCCTTAAATGGACGATACTCTAAATGGTTCAGTGTAGACAGAGGAGTCCGGCAAGGGGACCCTGTATCGCCATACTTGTACTTAATTGTGGCAGAAGTTCTGTCCATTATGATTAGACAAAATGAGAATATTAAAGTTATCAATATTGGAAATGTCAATATTCTGTTGTCCCAGTTTGCAGACGACACCACTTTGTATTTGGATGATGATGAAAAGTCTTTTTGTGAATGCATAGAAACCCTTGAAAGGTTTGCTGTAATGTCAGGGCTGAAAATATACTATGACAAAACACATGTTATTTGGGTTGGGTCAAAGAAAAATTCAAATAAACGGTTTATGCGAAATTTGAATCTATCGTGGAACCCAAGTATATTTACAGTCTTGGAAGTAAAATTCTCTACTAATACTGAAGATATTGTGGAAATAAACTACGAAAATAAATTAATAGAAATTAGGAAGATTATTTCAATCTGGTCCAAAAGGGACCCGACACCTTATGGAAAAGTAACTGTTATAAAAACCCTTTCATTGTCCACAATTGTACACTTATTTCTTAATATTCCGGATCCAGACACTTTTCTGATGTTAGTAAATAAATTATTTTTCTCGTTCCTGTGGAACAATAAAAGGGGAAAGGTTAACAAATCTCAAGCTTGTTCCTCTTTTGAGCAAGGTGGTTTAAAAATGGTCGATATTTACTCATTCCTCTCATCTATGAAGGTGAGCTGGCTGAGAAGATTGTACTCTAACGACTCTCTTGTGAAAACGATTTTGTTCTTGTCATATCCTAGGTTTTTAAACATTTTTCAGCTTGGAGGAGAGTTTGCAAATATACTTATGTTAAAGTGTGCAGACAACAAGTTTTGGTTTGATGTTCTCAGACATTATAAAAAAAAAGTGTACACTAAGTGTACGATAGTGTTTTAGTGATTTTGCAAATGAATGTATTCATTATAATGTACATATTCTGCTTGATAGAAAAATTGTACATGTCCCCGAATGGGTATGCAATGGGATCTTTCAAGTTAGAGATCTTATGGACATTTATGGAAACTTTTTAAGTTTTGAAAAATTAAAGGTAAAATATCCTGATATAAGCACACACTTTCTGACGTATGCTGGAATTATTAGAGCAATTGGAGAATACATAAAAAGTGTCAACATCGACGCAGATAGTTCATTAGTGATCTCGGACACTTGTGCTTGGAAAGTTATCTGCCAAGGGTGCAAGATTACTTATCAACAGCTGACCAAAATAAGATCAAATCCCATCTGCGTAGAAAAATGGAACAAGCACTTTAAAACTCATTTAGAGTGGGAGAAAATATTATGTACGGTCATAAAAACTACTTCTGATCCTCAGCTACGCTGGTTTCAGTACAGACTTATCCACCGAATGCTTCCAACAAAAAGATATCGTTTGAGAAAATTGTCAGATTCATCTGTCTGTACCTTTTGTGGAAATGAGGAAGAAACCTTAACACACCTTTTCTGGAACTGTGGGCATGTCCAGTCCTTCTGGACAGATCTTCTCGACTGGTTAAAAGATACATATAATCACATTCCCACTCTCTCCCTATCCGAGATATGTCTAGTGTGACCTTATTCTGTTATTGGCAAAATTTCACATATACAAATCAAGACTGCAAAATATTTCTCCAAATATTGTGCATTTTAAGCAGATGCTTAAATACCGCTATTCTGTAGAAAAACATACATACGTAATGAAAGGTAAATTAGAGATATTTAATCGTCATTGGTCTCTGTATTCAGAAATTACCTCATAATTGTATTATTTTATTACTGATTTTCTCTCTCTCTCTCTCTCTCTCTCTCTCTCTCTCTCTCTCTCTCTCTCTCTCTCTCTCTCTCTCTCTCTCTCTCTCTCTCTCTCTCTCTCTCTCTCTCATCATACTCCATATATTGTAGATTATAAGTAAACATTGTGTTTCTTGTTAGGGTTGAAAGTTATGTGTAGTACATTTTATTGGATCTATCTATTAAAAAAAAAAAAAAAAAGAAGAAAAGCTTAAACCCAAAAGCCACCGGACCCCGACGGAAGCACAAGCGTCACGCGCTAACGCCAGTAGACCAACGCCTTTGCTTCCGCGAAGCGTCCCTCACAGCACGTGGCTCCTTAAGTAATATAGTATGGCAAATAGCACAATATCAACTTTATGAACCAAATATGCCTTCTAGAACAATCGAAGATCGAGGAAAAATAATATTTTTCAAAAGCTACTACAACTCCTCAGCGGGAGCACGAACGACCAGTTCGAATTAAGCTATGCTCTAGCAAACTAGACATTCACAGCACAAAGCTCTTTTAACTAGCACGTCTCAGAATAAACAAGGCTCCTTTAACTAGCAACGTTTCAGAATAAACAATATCACGTATGCAAATGGAGACAAAACAATATCACATAAGCAAATGGAGCAAATGTCCTTAATATAACTGAAAGTTGAATAAACAATATATTTCACCTCACGGGACCTTCTCGCCGGAAGCACAACCGTTAAGCGCAGCTCAACTCGACGCTCTTGCTTCCGCGATAAGGTCTTCCATAACACAGGCTGCCTTTAAATAATACAATATCTCCAAAACTTTCCGTCGCTGTGACAAAGCTCCTCTCACAAGCCTGTCACTACGAGGAGAAGAAATAAATCTTAACGTTCTTTACAATATTATAAATATACAAGACTTTCCTTAAACAGGTTAAAAATAAGTGGGATGACCCGACCTGACTAACACGCGGCGTAACAGCAGCCAGGTTCGGCGTCGTAGCCCCACAAGGCGGAGTGACACAATCAGCCTCCTCTCAGTACCACCGTTGGGTTAGATTAGGAACCAGAATTTGGATAGGATGCACTAAAACACAGGTACAAAAATACACACATAAGTAACTAACAAAAGAAACAAAATGATCACACGACCTTCCCGCACCTTCAATTTCCGTCTTTTATACTCCCTTCACCACTCTCCGGCAACAATAAATTCAACCTCAACATACTACCTTCACCTCTACGGCAAGTTTGAAAACTGGTCCTGTTACCAATAACTTCTACCGTTGGAAAATAAAGGTTCATTGTTCATTGTTCATTGGTTCATTGTTCTCTCCCACAACAATAATTTCAAATTCAACAAAATACATATTTACACGTCACCACGTGACTCACTTCCGAATACATCCTCCGACGCTAAATACTGAGACGATCTCAGTCACCTGCTCGGCGTTAAACCCCAATAACTAATTCGCCGCAAGATACTCTAAATATTACAAAATACGACGGATGGCAATAACTTCTACATTCTATTCTTACACCTGCCCCCCAATACACTAACCAAAATAACACCACAGAACAAGCAAACACAAACAACCCCCCCCCCCCCCCCCTCCCCTCCCCCCCCCCCCCCCCCCCCCCCCGCCCCGAGCAAATGGCCACTAGAGGATTGTTACGTGTACTCACCGTCATCCGTGAAGACGCCCCGGCTAGGACGAAGACAAACAAGACAAGACAAGCCAGGGGTTAAGTCATCGCAGCTCTCTCTTCTCTCCTTCTCCTTCTTCGGACAACAGCTCCGGGCCGACCAGAACCGTATCGCAGGGCCGATACACAGGACCAACACAGCTGCTTGTGGCCTCCAGCAAATGGCGAACCACGCCTGGAAAACCACCCTAGAGTGTTGGCAAAAGCGACCGACTCGTTCGCTGGTGGAAATGCGACTGACTAGTAATTTGGATATCGTTAGGTCGGCGAAAAACCGCTCACTACATCATGTGATGTGAAAACACGTGAAACAGGTACCACCCGATGGCGTGTAGACTGGACGATCACGTGTAGTACGCCAACATCCAAACTGTCGCACGGCAGCAAATACTCGTGTACAGGCCAAATACTACACACCTATGCTATCGCTACCTGGTGACAAACTTACTCCCCTACAAAATTAGACGAAAAAAAACCCGTCTCGTGACAGAAATGCGTCTTCATTCGAGTCATTGAAACGCCTTAGTGTTTCTCCTTGGACGCTGGTAGAGCGCGTTCAAACCCAGCTGGTGAATCCTTTCGGTGCCCCGTCTCTGAAATCACTGTTGTCGTAGCATACTATTTCAAGCGGCGCCGAACGTTTTTAAAATACACTTCGCTTACACATCAGAATAATGTCGCAGTTAATAATAATAATAATAATAATGAGTATTTATATAGCGCTTAATCTTACTCAAAAGCTCTAAGCGCTTTACAATCTGTACACAAAAATAAAAATACAATGACATATGCACATAACAAACAAAGCACAATGCCCGAACACACCACTTTTACAATAAACTAAACAACAATACATACATAATAATTTATATTCTAATTAACATTCAGTCTAAACAAGGAGGATTGCAGAACTACAACTAAGGCATCAAACACTGGCAGTTATTCAAAGTAAAGCTTGAAGAGGTGAGTTTTCAACGACCTCTTGAAGTCAGAGACAGACTCACTGTTTCTGACCTCAAGAGGAAGTGTATTCCATAACACTGGGGCTTGATAAACAAAAGTGCGCTGACCAAATGTTTTAGTTTGGACAGAAGGTACACACAACTTCCGTTTATCAGAAGAGGAGCGGAGCTCACGAGAGGGTGTATACACATGCAGCAAAGAGGACAAGTATTCTGGGCTGGTGCCTGAAAGGCAGTTAAAACAGATTGACATAACTTTATATTGAATACGTGAGGACACAGGTAGCCAGTGAAGGGACTTCAAGATGGGTGTGACATGCTCAGTCTTACGGACTCTCACAACAAGCCGGGCTGCATTGTTCTGAATTTTTTGGAGGCGATCAATGAGATACTGAGGGCAGCCACAAAGCAAAGAGTTACAATAATCTAGCTTGGACAGCACAAATGCACAAACTAGTGTTTTAGTGGCTTCCACGGTCAGCAGGTGACGAACTGAACTAATACGACGAAGTTCCAGATAAGCGGATCTACACACTGCACTGACATGCTGTGACATAGATAACTCGCTGTCAAGTGTAACACCCAGGTTTCTCACACTCGCAGAGAAGCCAATGAGTGTTCCATCCACAGACAATGATGACGGTAAAGGCAGGGACGAAGATAATCTTGGATTAGCTACCAACATTGCTTCAGTTTTGCCATCATTTAACATCAGTTTGTTGGTGGTCATCCATGATTTGACATGGTCAATGCACTGGCTTATACTTTGGACGGCATTCACAGCTCGCTCGACAGTATCACTTTTGTACATCTGCGTATCATCTGCAAATGCATGATGGGAAATGGAGCGACTACAGATCAGGTCGGACAGGGGCTGAACATACAGTAAGAACAATACAGGTCCTAGGACCGAGCCCTGGGGTACACCAAACCGAAGAGGTGATGGCTCAGAACGACAGCCGTCGACAGAAACAATCTGGGATCGTTCAGTCAGGTATGAACTAAACCATGCCAAGACTGTGCCTTCAATGCCAAATACAGATTGAAGACGGCACAGCAAAATTTCATGGTCAATAGTGTCGAACGCACTGGACAGGTCCAGCAAAGCAAGGACTGTGATCTTACGCTCGTCCAAAGCACAAAGCAGGTCATTGAATATCTTCAGCAAAGCTGTTTCAGTGCTACAAATAAGCAAATAACCAAAGGCTTGTCATTCTGGCTTGAGTTATTTAGGTGAGTAACTACACGCGACACCCACAAGCAATATAGATTCTTACATTGGTGTCAGGTGATACTGAAAATCTCACTCGAGTGGCCGTTTTAAAACATTATTCCGCCTGCGAGCGAAAGCGAGTAGGATAAGGTTTTACGACCACGAGAGTGAGATATTTAGTATCATCTAAACACCGATGTAAGAATTTATTTCTTACCCACCTTTTTCTTGGCATAAATCCGATGCGAATTGGTTTTTCTGCACACGCCGCCTAATCACAGCACAGCCGCCATTGTGTTTTCACAAAGAACTTGACGTAATTTTTTTTTTTTTTTCATGTAATGTGACGTCAGTACGGTTTGGATGCCAGAAAAATGTTCCTGCATGATGATGTAATAGCTCAATACATCACGCCAGAGTGCCAGTCCTCGCTATGAAATGCGGTCATTGCGCGAGCTGAACGGAAAGTAGGTCGTTTCAATATCGCGTGTGCCCATACCTTTATTTGACCAGAATTTGTACAAGACAATTGTGTGTGCACTTGGCCGTTCACATAGCAAAGCTGTATCACACGTGTGTGATGCAGCTTTTCCGCACAAAGGCAGCAAAGAATGAAGGTGTGCAAGACTAAATTGCCATACCACGGTGATTTACCGCAGATCGATCTGGCATTGTGGTCATTCTGGCATGTTTTCTGTTACACGGCTCAGTGGTGAGCTATACATGTATTACTATACACTAAAATGAGGAGTATCAACGTCATTTTTATTAACCCCTTTTTTTTGCATACAGCCACTGGTAATACGTAATCAACTGTTAACAGTACCTGTGGCTGCATGTACAAGGCGGTTAAACGTACACGGCATCGTTTCATTGTATCCAGGTACGTGCTGACTTACAACATATGGGTAGAAGACGAAGACGGTACAGATGAAAACAAACCACCGATTATAAACTGGCCCGTACTGCGTTGTATGGTGCTCTGGGATTTGGAGAAAAGGAAAGCTGTCTATTCGCAGGTAATCACTAATGCCAATATCGTCAGTGAGAGCGTGTGGTTTGGGTGATGCTTGTATATATGTGTAAAAAGTTGTATTTCTTTCTGAATTTGTGTGGCCTGTGATTTGGACTTTAAGGCCCAAGGCCATAAGGCCCATGGTGTTATGCCTGCGACGAGCAGTTTTCTGTTAAACACTTTTTGCTGTCTTGTGCCGATCAAATTGAACATTCACAGCAGACTCCCGGCTTAAGGGTTTGTTCCGGGATGTTTCCCCAGACAAAATCTTTAGTTTTCTGAGAGAATGCAATATTTTTAATAAGCCGATTTGAGCATTCATAGACTGTGAATTAATTATTTTGACCTTTTTGAGTCTGTAGACGTTTCCTTTAAAGACCTGTGCGACATTTAGTATCGGTGAAATATTTTAAAGATGACCTTTCTTGTAGTCTGGCTGGCCAGATTTTTACTCATCCTGCCGTGAGATGGCCTTAGTCGCCTGCTCGGCGTTAAACCCAAATAACTAACTAACCAAGGCCATAAGGTCCAAAATCACAGACCAGCATTAACATTCGCGGCCAACCGCATCCGTATGCGCAGCATAAGCCGCGCATCCGGATGCGACTGGCCGCGAATGAGTTAATGACCACATAAACGATTTAATCCTCCTTTCTCAGGTGAATGGCAGGTATGCCTTCTTTGATCGCCACGGTTTGTCAATGGGCGTGCTCCACTGCACCTGGTACAGCCCTTTTGACTGGACAGACAACCTCTACAGCTTCTCCTTCCTTCATCTGGACTCCGGGGTCAGCTGCGTGCGCGACCAGCAATTTGACGTGCCCGACAACTGTGAACCCGTGGGCTGCCCAGTGCTGTTCTGTGATAGACGGAGCCACACGTGGGCTTTAGTCGCTGTGCTTCAAATGTGCCACAAAACGTACAGGACCCTTTCTGTGGACGACCAGCGACGTTTTGAGACGGTTCTCTTCATCCGGTATGTAACTCATGGAGGCAGCGGCACAGGCCCTGCCAGCAATAAACTGGAAGTATCGGAAACCTCAAAGATGATCCACATGCAGGACCTCATCCGGTATCCCGACGAGAAAGACGTGATTGCTAACGTGGCGGTCACGAGCTCAAACTTGTTGCTCGTGACTTACGTGAAAGGTGTGGAGCAGTTCGTGTTCGATACCTCGCACGGGCTGGTTGTGCCGCCCAACGTTGAGAAGGGGGCGGTCCTGTACGATCTGATGAAGAACATGGTTGTGAAACACAATCCACGCATTCTGAGTTCAGCATCGGACCTGCACTACACGCTAATGTCAAGCTCTTCTTCCATACGCTTGGACCAAAACCTGAAGGTATTTGCTGGTGTACTGGGTGGGTGGCCGGTGTCGGTTGCTCGACACTAGTTAAACCGGCCTAGTCTCCCTCCATTTGCTACACAGTGGTAGCAAATCGAGGGAAACCAACGTGCATCCAGCCCTGACGTGATACATCAGAGATCAGTTGCACGAGTTATCTTAGTCCTGCGCCAGTCACTTAGCAAGGTGCTGCACTAAAGCGGGAACTCCTTGTATAATGGCTTGCGCGGGACTAAGCTCACTCATGCAACTGCCCCAGGAGACGAGAGAGGCCTTGATAGTTCAAGGGTGGTGCCACAATAGTCGCCGCTAGAACTGACAAAAACGTTTGCGGCGGTAAATCTCGTCAGATTTGGAAAGTCAGCTTCCGGCGATATAACAAATCACCCAAATGTTTTCATTGTTCTGTCTGAAAGTTTGTTATAAGCGAAGTGATGTCAGGACCTCTGAAAGTGTTGTTCTATCGGACTTGTGATATATGCAACCTTGTTGTAAGCAATTGCCTGTATACTGAATATTGACTCTGATTTTACTCTGTGTACTGGTCTGTGGTTTTGGACCTGAAGGCCGTAAGGTCCAGAATCACAGACCAGCAGATGAAGTATCAATACATGACTTTTTTCTTCTTTTTTTTTTAGGAGGGTGGGTGGGGGGTGTTGCTTGCAAAAGGTGCTGCTTGGTTATGACAGATTGTGTCCTACATAGTAAGATCAATCACTGTCAAAGCCTTGTCCATGACCTGACTACTTGATTGTTTGGCTGTTTACACAGGTGTTCGATACAGTCACCAACAAGATGTTGTGCAAAGTGGATGCAGATCTTTATCCTTTATCAGCTCGACTGGCGTTGGACGGACGCTACATAGTTGGTTTGACCCGCGACCAGCGAATGCTGCATGTGTACCGTTCCAACGATGGCAAACACAAGGTATGAATATCACATGCAGTCTTATCTTATGTGGAAAATCGGCCATATTTTGCATTTAAATTCCTGAAGCTGTCATGTCTGGCTCATGTGCCATAACAAAAGCGAGTCTACATAATAGGTATAATACATACAATGTCCATCACTGATCTGGTCCATCTGTCCGTGGTCCACGTTCACGTTGGCATTGTTACAGCAGTGCCATTTGACAGCTTTGAATTCTCCTTCAGCTCTCAACAATATTTTCTTTAACCCATTCAGCCCCGACGCCCTAGAGCAGGAGAAGGATCGACCATGATAATTCAAGGGTAGTGCCAGATTAGCTTGGCGCAAATCTGGCACTGCTCTTGAATTATCATGGTCGATCCATCTCCTGCAACTGGTGCATAAATGAAGATGACGCCTCCAAAATTGGGGAAATACGGCCTTTAGGCGGAATGAGTTAAGGGTTCCTAAAACTGTATGTCATGAATGTTTACAGCATGATGAATTAACTCATTTAGCTCCAATGCCCCATAGCAGATGGATTGATTATGATAACTCAAGGGTATTGCCAGATTAGCTTCCCCAAGCTAATCTGGCTCTAGTCCTTACCCTTGAATTATCATGGTCGATTCACCTCCTGTAGCTGGTACATAGTGGTTACGTGTCACCCCCAAATTTGTTAAATGTGACCGCTGTGGACTGGAGTTAAATGGGTTAAGGGCATATTCTCTGCAAGGTCGTATACTGCATTAGGTCATAATAATAATATAGGTTATTTGACATCGGAGCGCACGTTTTTCACAAATATTTCCACGAAGAACCACTTTTCTATATTAATCTTAGAACAAATATTCCGTGACAGTTGACCCAGTACGATTTGTTTTGTCAGGGAGGTTCGGGTCGGGATGCGGCCACTGGCGCCGGCCATTAGATGCCATGGCGACGGGCTTCACCCGTCCCGAGTCACTTGTCCATTTTGTAGTTCTGTTATTGTAATTTGTGGAATGAGCGAGCGAGTGAATGTGAGCAGCACCTGCGGTGGCAAATGACAATTTTTGCTGTGTATGATTTTCTATCATCACAACAATAAAGTCATCTTGAATCTTACTTTTAACAAAATCGAACAATGCCTCAGTTTTGCTGTACAGTCGTAACATTTCGGAGTGTTATCATAAAATGACTGATTAGAGCCTGCACTGCAGGAAGTTTGCGCTTTATAAATATAATTATTATTATTATTATTTTACATCCCTAAATGTGCCCCGGATATATAAAGCCAAGTATAAGAAAGATCCATTTTCACATGACTGAATTGGCCAAGTTTTCAACCCTGAAACAGCGCAGGCATACATGAAGTCTGCATGCTTGACCTCGATATTGAAATCTGCCGAGGCTCTATTTAGGGTATTGAAAATGGCTTCATTGTTGGTCTTTAAACCATTTTTTAACGACTATACAGCAAGATCGACAAATCATAGTTCAGTAAAAATTATTCCATATTGGGACAGTTGGCACTAAATGAGATGCGTTTTAAAGTGGTACAGAAAGTGTTTTCTTGCGGAGATATTTGGGAAAAACTGACATTGTGCACTCCGATGTCAAATGACCTGTACCATGTAATTGACAATTATAGCGTTTCCAGGAAAATGGTATAATCACCCATTACATGAAACACTATAATTGCTGTTACAATGTTTACGATGGAATTATTACACACCACGTTTCCACTCAGGGTTCTTTGCTGATCCACGGGAAGGCCACATGCTTGGAGATTGCGGAGGATGATCGCACGATCGTTGTTGGGACCTCAGACGGGCGCATCATGCTGCTGGCTCTTGTGCTAGAATTCAGCGACCCCTACTGCGAATACATACAAAACTTACCCTCCCGGAACCCGCCCCCACCCCCGTCCCTGGAGCTAGATGACGCCGACAGCAAAGACAAGAAGAAAGGAAAACTTCTGCTGGACGGCGACGCGCAGGTGATCAGGGGAAGTACGCCAGAATTGATGAGGCTGTCAGCCAAGATTCGATCAGATGTGAAAACAGCCACCAGACGGCAGCCTAGTTTTAAAAGCATCAGCAATGCCATGACTGTGGCGCAGAAGTTCCAGCAGAGTCGCTCTCAAGCTTGTGTTGTACAGTGAGGAGTACAGGCACTTTGAATTATCTAAAAACATATAGATCTGCAAGAGGCATACTGGTATGAGGTACAGAAAAACTTCTCCGGCAAAAAGTTTCGGTAAGAGGCACGAGGGGCTCATTAAAATCTCTGACTTCAGTGCTGGCAGACGTTTCCAGCGGCAGTTGCTTGCCAGTCTGCGTCATCCAATCGGAGGGCGTATAGCTACGAATCCGGCCCATTGGAATTGCAAGAGAAGTTCCCGCTTGGAAAGGGCACGTACAACACAATTTGTGCTGTACCAGTTCTTTTTAAGTTTGTTTCTTTCATTGTTGAGAATTTCTTTGCAAGTTACACGCTTAACCCATTCAGCCCTGACGCACTACAGCAGGAGATGGGTCGATGATAATTCAAGGGCAATGCCAGATTAGCTTGGCGCCTGTTGGATTATCATGGTCGATCCATCTCCTGTAACTGGTGCATAGTCATTAGATGATGCCTCTAAAATTTGGAAAATATGTGCGTCGGGCTGAAGGAGTTAATTAGCAGTCACCTCATTTGGTCTGGATTCTTCATGTGCTGAGGCATAGACTATCATGAGCCCCTGAAGGCTGCAAAGGCTCATAAGACTATAGCTCTTGCTGGCAGAGCTCAGCGTCATTTGGATCCTAACACCAGGACTGATCTCAGATGACCTCATCACGACAGCTCGACTGCAGTGACACATCAGTTTGGCGCTCGATGATCTCGGTACCATACTCATTGGGCACTGCTCTTAAAATATAACAGTTTATCCATCTGTACTGATCAAGCACTGTTGTTGACAGACAGCATCTCAATCTCGAGCATTTGGCACACATTTACCCTCAAGACGTCGCCATGATAGCTCAAGGGTAGTGCCCGATTTGCTTGGTGCCCCTGATGGCGCCAGGCTAATCTGGCATTACCCTTGGAGTGTCATGGTCTGCCCATCTTCCACTGCTGGTACATAGTCTTTATTCGTGCTTTCCCATGTTGCTCAGCCATTCATTATAGACCTGTGTAAATGATCGAGCAAACTGTATACAATACAGTAAACTTTGGATATATTATATATAACAAAATGCCAGAGGACGATAATGTTCGCCGTTATATCCAAAGTTTGTTATAAGCAAAGTAATTTACATAGAGTTTAGTCAGGACTTTAGAAAAAAAAAGTTATTATATATCCAAATGTTGTTATGTCAGACTTTCTTATTAACTAATATTTATAAGCAAAGTGTACTGTATGCAATTGACAAGTCCAAATAAATAATACGGCACTTCTACAAAAGCTTACGTGTGATAAGCAAGTCATTTTGTGGACTTACAGACTCTGGAACTTATTTTGTGTAACTTCTAAAGCAATATGATCTCAGTAGATGAAATTTGTTGCCCATTTTGTTGCATAATTTCTGCAGTTTTATTGTGAAGTGTTCATTCTTCAGTGTGTGCGCTTATACATGAATTTTTGTGGGTGCACATGTACTTCAATCTAAAAGATTCTGTCTTGAGAATTTTCACACTTCTACAGCGCTCACAAGACATACAAAATATAAAACTTTTTCCAGAATTGTTGAGCAGAATTGTGGCACACTTCAAGTGTACCAAAGGTTCAGTGATGCTGGTTCATAAAAAGATTTCTTGCCATGTTTTTGTTTTTTTTAAGTCAAAAGAACTCAAAAAGACAAAAATTTTGGCCTCACATGTCAAGCAAAAAAGTGAGTCTATGTTCTGGGCCAGTGGTCGTCCGCCCATTGTGGTAGACTTAAACGCTGGCATTTTCTCACAGACTACACTGTTCCAACCGCAGTCTTCAAACTTGGCCCAAGGATATTTTGGGGCAAGACCTTTCCAAACATACCAATTTCAGTAACTTCTCTTAAAGGTCAAGGTCACAGGGGATCAGGAAATAAGTCAAAAATAGCCATTTTGACCAAATTTGTTTTTTTCTCAGATACTCTTCACAACTCCAAACCCAAACTTGGTACAAAGACACTTGATGGTAAGACCAATTTATGCATACTAATTGGTTGACCCCTCAGGAAGGTTAAGGGTCACAAGAGATCAGAAAATAGGTAACAATAAGCCATATTTTGTCAAAAGATGTTTTTTCTCAAATACTATTCACAACTTCAAACCCAAACTTGCTATAGAGATACTTGATGGTAAGACCTTCCCTATGCAAACTAATTTGGATGCCATCTCAGAAAGGTCAAGGGTCAAAAAGAGATCGGGAAACAAGTCTCGAATAGTCCATTTTTTAAATTTTTTTTCCTTAAATACTGTTTACAACCTGGTACAGAGATACCCGATGGTAAGACCTAATTTCTATACATGCTAATTTGGCCGACTCCACGGAAAGGTCAGGGGTCACAAGAGATCAGCAAACGATGTGAAAAATGTGCATTTTTGTAAAAATTTAGTTGTTTTATCAGCATTTTTTGTTTCGTTTGTTTGGTTGTTGTTTTTTTACAGCCTAAATGTTTCTGTAAATGAAGACCTTCCCAGTTCAGAAAAGGCCATCGGGCGGACATAGGCTTTATACCACTGGCAAAATCTTTAGATCTGGGAGTACAAAAATCCTTGGGGGTAACATCTGCGATCTGACAATCATGCTAAACTGTCATGTGATGAGCTGTGATATGTTACATTTACATAGTGTATTTGAGAATTTGAATGTCTTTTTTCTTAATTATTATTATTGCAGACGTCTGATTGTTGTTTTTTTTCTGTTTTTGCATTTTATAAGATTGTGATATGTATTTTCATAAATTATGCTTCATTCAACTTGTTGCTTGTGATCACATGTACTTTTCTGTCTTTAGCTTTTGGGGACATTAATTTTATCTGTTTCCACAAAAATACTCTAAAAGACAGACATTTACATTGTCATTGTGCCAAACAAAAATATCAAACAAATAAAAACAAGATGAGATGAACCATAACCCACAAAGTCCATTCTATATGAGAGCTGTCCTCGCTGTCAATGGTCTCTACCTGTTGTCTTTGACCTGATTCTGATGTTAAATTATCTCCTATTGAAAAAGTCTTGCAGATCTGCCAATGCGTCAGTAAGTTCTATAAGGGGCGCAGGACATACGCGTCATTGATTTGTCAAACGTCATTTGTCATGACTAAGTTTTAGTTTTTACATAATTTTATATTTTATGTGATATGAGTTTCACTTTCCCTTCATAGGCTTGAGAAAATGGTGATAAAACTAGAACTTCACAGTACAATTTTAGACTTGCTATAATTTGTGTGAAAGCAAGTTGACTTTAACTAGCTACATGATATACTAAGTACACGGGTCATGCTCTTCTAAAAGAGCGTCGATGTGTGGGTGAGTGCATGCACGCGCTCCAAACATCTCCAAGAGGCATAGATCCTCATGCGCCTGGTGGGCGCATGAGGATCTATTCCTCCTGGAGATACCCGCATGTTTGTGTGAGAGAGAGAGAGAGCCATGGGTGCGAGTGTGTGAGAGAGAGATGATGATGATGAAACGTTTTATTGACAGGATAAAGTTTTAGGCGAAACGCCTCTCTTACAAACTGTCCTGTTAGAAAAGAAACATTAATAGCAAAGAGTAAGAGAAACACAATAAATCAAAACATGAAGAAATAAACTGAAAAAAAAAAGCAATGCAAATAATGCGCACACATATCAATAACAGTGAATAATATATATATATATATATATATATATATATATATATATATATATATATATATATATATATATATATATATATATATATATATATATATATATATATATATATATATATATATATATTAGTCTGTTCAGGTATTAAGTTACTGTATCAAGATGTTATATAAACGAGTTTTGAAGGTTCTAGAGTTAAAATGGATTTAATTTGTGGTGGTAGTTTGTTCCAGGCTTTGGCACCTGAGAACGAAAGGCTGGTTTTATATATATATCGAGCCTGGCCCATGGTAGCTGTAACAAACTGTTCCTCGTGTTTTGTCTTTGACTATCCAAAAATAACATACGAAGGTAAGATGGGGTTTTATGGTGAAGAATTTTATGCATAAGTATGCATCGATTAAATGTGAACTGTTTGTTTAGGTTTAGCAGTCGGATAGTTCTAAACTTTTCGTCGGTGGGAGAGGGACCAGGCACAGTTAACTTTACCCCTCGACGATACAATGAGTTAAGTTTTTTGAAATGTACCTCACTGCATCCATCCCAGATAGTAGAGCAGTAATCACAGTGTGTCTTGATGTGGGCATGGAGAAAGAGTCTTCTAGTGTCAGTGTTAACTATTTGACTTAGTTTTGATAGCAGGAATAGATTTTTTGATATTGTTTTGCGTGTTTTTGATATGTGGTTCCCAGCTGAGCTGGTTATCTACTGTGACTCCAAGCAAACGATGTTTTTTAACTTGATCAAGGGGCTCAGAGTTCAAGTATAATGTTAAGGGCAGGAGACCACGTTGATGTTTTTGGCGTGAAGTAATCAACATACTCTTTGTCTTTTGGACACTAATTATAATATGATTATGTTGGCACCAGCTTGAAACCTCATCAAGACTTTGCTGGAGAACTTCGTTTATTTTTGGCAATTCGCTGTTTGATGTATGTATGGTAGTGTCATCAGCAAATAAGTCACACGTTGCATCGGGATGTGAGATAGAGAATGGTAAATCATTGATAAATATGTTGAACAACAATGGGCCCAGAATTGACCCCTGAGGAACACCACACGTTACTAAACCTTCACTCGAGTAATTACCATTAAGCAAAACTTTCTGTCTTCTGTCACTTTAATAGGATGATATCAGATTACGGTATTGGAATCGATGTGATACATCGGTAGCTTTTTTTAATAAGATAGAGTGGTTGACTAAATCAAAGGCTTTTTTAAGGTCAAGAAAAACTGCACCTGATAACTGAGAATTATTAATGGCTGTAAGCCATTTACCAATGATATGTATAAGGGCAGTTTGGCAAGAGTGTTGCGGATGAAACCCAGACTGCATTATGTGTATGGATATGTTTTTCAATAGGTTTTGAGATGACTGGTAGAATGGAGATAGGTCTATAATCATTCAATGAGTTTAAGTTTTTGCTTTTGGGAAGAGGAATGACCTTAGCTGTTTTTAACTCATCAGGGGAAATATTTCTTTGAATAGAAAGATTGTAAATGAACGTTAGAGACTCAACTATGTAGGGCAGAGCTATTTTAAGAATTTCACAACTGATGCCATCTGAACCACATGACCTCTTTTTCATATTAGATATATATTTACCCACGTCAAAAACAGTCATTGGAGGGAGTGAAAAAAAAACACAACCAGCAGTACTGTTACTGTGAAATCGTAGTTGCTCAGAACATTGGTATTTCGCAGGATCATTTGTATTAGTGCGTGCTAAAGTCTCAGCTATGCTAAGAAAGTGGGTATTGAAGGTATCTGCAGTGAGCTCAGGTGCAATATTCATGTCTCTGTGATTGTGACCTTTAGTAAAGGTGTTGATAACTTGCCAAACAGAGCGTAGGTCCTTGCCGTCTGCAATGATCTGTTCGGCATGTTGTCTTTGAGCTTTTCGGACTAAAGATTTGACAAAATTTGTTTTTTATAGTCAACAAATTTCTTTTCTTTCTTAAGTGTATCTCTGAGTTGCATGGCTGCTTTTATTTCTCCAGTTAGCCATTCAGGGATTGTGGGATGTTTTACACGTTTTGTTCGGACTGGGGCATGTTTATCTAGAACACCGAGGAACAGTTCATACCAGCGGGTGAGGGCTTCATTTGGGTCATTGTAATTTAACACATCATTAAATGGGATATTGGATAAGTCATAGAGAAAGGCATTCTGGTTAAATTTTTTTAAAGACCTGTAAATAATAGTAGTATGCCCTGTGCAAAATTTCTTAGCTAATTTGGCAGACAGCGAGAAAGATACTGGGAAGTGATCACTGATAGAAAAATTGAGAACATGGACATTATTAACAGCATTTACATTTGTAGTATAGATATGGTCTATCATTGTCGCAGAAACTTGTGTTAAACAAAGAAACGAGATCATTGAATTCCACGAAGAGTAACAGTCTTTTAACAAATCAACATTAAAATCACCTAGGATATGTATATCACCCCTGCATTTCTGTACTGTGTCAATCATTGATTCAAAGTCATCAAGCCATGCCACTGTGGCCGCTGGATTTCTATAAATAAACCCTACAAGAACGGGTGATGACTTCGATGTTTTTATTTCCAGCCACATGCATTCAATTTGCTTTGATTCTAGGTCAAATCTTCAAGTCACATATTGAATTATAGAGTCATGAATGTATATTACTATGCCAGTTTGACCTAGAACAGAGGCATCACGACATAGAATAGCAAAATTAGGTATGGAGATTGCCTGATCACTGATATTGTCTGTCAGGCGGGATTCAGTAAAGCCAAAGATATGAAATTGTGATGGCTGATTTAAGAGAATTGTGATGTCTGGTATTTTGTGGCAGAGATGATACACATTAAGGTGGCGAATGTTTAAGAGACGATCTGGGTTGTTGGTATTTGGTGACATGTCTTTCTGACTACAGGATAATGGGAGAAAAAAGAAACTGGTTGCACATGTGAAGTAACAAGAGAATGAGAAAGTAAAGCTAAATAGCCGAAGCTAAATACCCGATAACAGGTTTAACACGAACGATCTAATCTATGCAATAAGTAATGACACGCAATAAGATTACCAAACACGGTACGTGGCACAAATGAGAGTTCAATGTTCCTATAACTTTATGCTGCCAAAATTATTATTTTTTAAATCGCATAAGCGTCCAGCAATTTCTTATGTCCAGACAAATCCCAAGAAAATCACAAGCAGATACAAATATGCTTGTGATGAAAGTGTCAACACTCGCACGATATGTCAAGATGATGCCATTGTAATGTCGCCCTTCTGACACCAAAATTATGTAATGTCGCCTCACCCCAGCCTTCGACACCAAAATCTGTAGCGTCGCTGACCGTGTGCAATGTTTGTGTGACCGGTGAATGTGTATGTAAATGTTTGCTCGTGTCAGGATGCCAGGTTCACACACACAAGCACAGTCACTCGCACTCGATACTAACTACAATAAAACATGTGAAACGAAGATCGCATTTAGTATATATATTGCAGTACAGGCTAATAGTGATAAAGCGACAACAAATGCCCCGGCATGAGGACGTTTGAGAAAAATATATTCTCTGCTGGTCACAATGTCATCAGACGTTACTACAGTAGCGCAGCAGAGTACTATTATCTAAGTTGTGTCTCTAAAAAGAATAACAAAGTCCAAACAAAGGAGAATCTAGAAAAATAACTAAGTCGGAGAGGCCATTAAATAAAAGGAAACCTCGGCAAAAATGACAAAGTCCAAAATGCCCTTTATAAAAGAAAGTCTATAAAAGTAGCTAAGTCAGAGAGGCCTTTGTTAAAAGAAGACCTGTACAAAAATGACCAAGTCCAAAGCGCCCCTTTGTAAAGGGAAGCCTCGGAAAAACGACAGAGTCCGAGCCGCCCGCTATAAAGGATAACTATCTAAGAAAAATGGCAGAGTCCAAAAGGTCCTTCGATAAAGAGAAGCCTCGGAAAAACGACAAAGTCCGAGACGCCCGTTATGAAGGAAGACTCCAGAAAAATGGCAGAGTCCGAAGACTCCCAAAAACTGGCTGTCTAAAACGTCCTTTGATTTGGGAAGCCTCGGAAAAACGAAAAAGTCCGAGACGCCCGTTAACACGTAAGACTCCAAAAAAATGGCAGAGTCCGGGGCACCCGTTATAAAGGAAAACCTCAGAAAAATGGCAAAGTCGACAGTCTGGGATTCCCTGAGGGCTCAGAAAAATGACAAATGCTGGTTTGTAGAGAACTCTGGAAAAACGGCAGAGTCGAAACAGCAACTGTAGGAGCGATCGTGGATAACAACCGCTCAAATCCACCTATCTCCGCAGACCAGGTACCACACCGCCATCTAAGCCAAAGGCCGACCGCAGCGGGAGCTTTTCGCTAGCCGAAAAGCTGACGGGTAGCGGAAAGTCGCTCGCCCGACCAAAATCATTACGTGTTACAAAATGGTGAGGCACTTTTCCATGGGATAGATCATTACTTTCCTAGCTGACTACGCTTTTGTAAATTCTGAAACTATTACCAACACTTAGAGCACTTCGAACACTATATTGTTGTAAAATCCCCTTGCAGATGAAAAATCGTACTTTTACAAGACTACGTAATTAACAACCCAAATCAAATCTCCTGTCAGGGGAAAATACTCCGCAGTAACCAGCTGTCTGGCACCGTAGCAGAGCTCTGGAAAGAAGGGAGAAACCGACACTAGGCGACTTGCGGTCACTGAGTACAACATCTGGCCTTTGTCTAAACGTTCTCCCGTGTTACACAGCCTCGCCTCTTACTACTGGCGGTAAATACACACACTAAATTCCGGCCAGGCTTGCAGGAGACAAAAATAGCTGAACTATGCAGTAAGCCTCAGGGAGCACACGGACTACACAGAAAGATTGATTGTACATTGCTTAACATCCCGACAGCAACAAGGCTTTCTCAGGATGTGCCTGCACTGCTTGTGAAAAAAAACAAAAACAGAACATTGAATGTATGTCGCCAGCCGGTCAAATACGTTAAATAAACCTACATGGGGCCTAAATAAAGCTAAGACCATTTAGCAACACACATCCAATATCAAGAGCTACAGGCAGTGCAGACAGTAGGGAGAGTTTTAAAAAGGCAAATACAGGTGAATGGACAAAGGGTAGACAGAAACACATGCCCCAGAATAGAGAGAAAAACCCACCCTGTGGGGCTGACCAGGGTGACCCTGGGAACTAAAAAATACCTAACCCCACCCAAGTCCCCCAGGGCAGACCCGGGTGGGGTTACACAGAAAGAAAAGAAAAAACAA
Organism: Semisulcospira habei; assembly: GCA_036245525.1. NCBI lineage: Eukaryota > Metazoa > Mollusca > Gastropoda > Semisulcospiridae > Semisulcospira > Semisulcospira habei. The sequence continues at coordinate 93,824,035 of BTPG01000007.1, read as the reverse complement.
TACGATAAAAAACGTGTACAAGGCATTTTTACCACACCATCGCAGCACACATTTAAGATATTAAATAGATATTAGTAATCCAAATACAGTAAGGTATGCTAGTCCATGAATTACTATTTTCAGCTAGTAATATATCGGCATATAATACTGAAAAAATCATAAGACACTCTATGCCCGTTACATTTCTGTTGTATTGAGTATCAGCGCCTCGCATAGCCTGACATATTAGATAAGTCGACAGGCAGACTATGAAACATTCTAGTAATTATGATGTAGTGAATATCACCAACGAATTAAAATAAATAGAGAGTCAGTCTATTCTATGCTCACCGCCTTCCTCATATAATGTGTATGAGTGCACGTCAAGACAATACAGTAACGGGGGGGGGGGGGGGGGGGGGGGGGGGAGAAGAGAGAGAGAGAATGACATATTTAGAGTATTATGTCAGTGTCTGCTGGTGACAGAGTTTCCTCTTTTACGTCACTGCCACTGTCCGACTTTCTCTAGAAGTAAATCTATTTTATGATACAAGGGAGACACTTACTAAATTTAAACAGGGCAACACTTCGAAGCTGTCTGTTGAGTAGCAGACGATCCAAGTGAGGATGCCCCCCTCTAGGGGCAATGGAAACTAACCAATCAGGAAACTAATGTCAGTACGACTTTGGTATTAAGGGTGCGCAGTGGCACTGCGCTGATTACCGCCTTTGTCTTTGACAGCAAGAAGCATAACAGATCGACGGCAGCGAATTGTTTGACTTTCTTTTTGACTTTCTTCCTTTCACTTTTCCAACGTTTCTTCCCTTATCTACGGCATTACACCACTCTGAGGTAAGGTGAGGAGCTTCTCGGTACGTCGAGACGTTCAGTTTTTGTCTCATTTTCTGTTTTGAGCGTTTTCTACAGCTTGACCCTTGGTACTTAGCGTCCTACCCGGCGCGAATCGGGAGTCGCCTCGGTTAGTTCACGGAACCCCCGTTGTACAAACCGGTCCCATCGCTTTGTGGGGTCGTGCGTACTTGGGCGCAATTTGCCTTACTTCGCTGGTCAGCCGCACCACCTTGCATTTCCTTTTTTTACGTTTCATTCTGGCACTGCCCTACTTTCCCAGCGCGTGTGAGTCACGTGACTCAGCGACTGGGCATCTATTCCTCTTACACCGCGCATCGTTGTTCGTCAGCTCACCATACTATTACTACTCGAAATAATGACCCGCATCATGATTATCGGCCATTCACACGCCCGCCGCCTTAGGCATTTTATCAGTCGTCACCAAGGGTGCAGTAACATTCACGAAAACTTTAACGTGGCGGACGCACTGGTTTTAATTTGTGGATTCGGCGGCATGCGTAGCACACGGGTAATGGACGGCTTTGTAACCCGTCGCATCGAGCGTTTCCAACCCGATTGCGTGATCATCATGGTTGGCGACAATGATGACATTCACACTGCCGACACAGAGGAAGTATCCTCCGAGATTGTGGCTCGAGCCACGGCACTGCAGCGGCGGTACCGGCTACGGCAAGTGTTCATTTGTCAACTACTTCCCCGCTACCTGCCTCCCCGGCGTAATACGAAGTATGACCAAAACGCGCGGGACGTCAACCTAAAAATCCTGAATGACTGCATGCGACTGCCGCAGGTGCGCTTCGTACAACACGGTTTTCTGCGCTTCCAATGCGAGAACGCAGAAAAATACCTCGCGCAACGGAAGATGTACTTGCACGACGGGGTACACCTCACGGATGAGAGATACCATACACTGTATAGAGCTATGCGAGGTGTCGTCATCATGGCCACACGAGTTTGAATTCGGATAAGACGCGCACACAAAAAAAAAAAAAAAAAAAAAAAAATCATTTTGGAAGTTGCATCCTGCCCACAGGCACATGTGTCACACTATTCTCGTAACTTTTATTTTCCCCCAGTGGTTTCATTTTGGGGGGCATGCACAATTTTTTCCCGGCTTGCTGGGGCGTGCAATTGTTTTATGTTTGCTCACCGCTGGTGGGTTTTGATTAAAAAATTAATTAAAATTTTAAAAAAATATATATATATATATATATCTATATATATAGGAGGTGTATGTGTGTATATGTATATATATATATGTATAAAATAAAAACAATTTGGGTAGGAAGTTGCATTCTGCGCACAGGCACATGTGTCGCACTATTCTCGTAACTTTATTTTACCCTCAGTGGTTCCATTTTGGGGGGCATGCACAATTTTTCCCACGTTTCGTTGGGGCGTGCAAATGTTTTATATGTCTGCTCACCGTTGGTGGGGCTTGGGGGCATTCCCGCAATGACTCCGTTTTCCTCCCCATTTGGGAGGGGGGGGGGGGGGTACAATTCCACTTTACTTGTGCCAGGCAATTGCAGGCATACACCTTTCTTTTACTGCCTCAGCGATGGTGGCGCATAAAATTACAATAGTATTTCAGCACCAACTCTGCACTTGCATGACTGAGTATTTTTGGCAATAACAATTGCAGCATTTTCATTTCCTTGAGCAAGGTCCTGCCATCCCTGGGGCTGCCCAGGGCTTGTACGTTTAACACATACAGTAGTGACAAAGTACCGGTACACAAGGTCCGGGAATACATTGCTGCTGATAAATATTACTTATGTCAACAGAATGCCACCATCACGCCGCCGTGGAGGAGCCAGGTCTTCACCAGCGCAGCAGCGGCCACGACGCTCCCCACCCCGAGGATCTGCCCGTGGTCCTTCTGCAGGGAGACCCTCCCCATTAGTGTCACCCAACATCGGTGACGAGGCGCTGCAGGATGTCCTGCACCAGCTCCACTTCTTGCGGCAGCAGCTTGCCACAGTACAGGCGGCTACTACCACATCAACCCTTGGTCCTCTGCAGGACCAGACACCAGCGCCCACCAAGCCTGTCACTATCAGTGCAACCATTGACACCTGCTTGGACCCGCCTACCCTCATAGGTGACTTTACTAGCCGGGGGCTGCCAATCGACCTGCATGTGTCTGACAAACTCCGTGCGCAGATCCTCCAGCGTGAATATATAGACCTTATCACTCTCCTGCCCAACGCGAACAGTCTCCAACCCACAGAGGACCATGATGCCACCGCCAAAAATATGACAAGACCCAAAACGATCTCAAGGGAGCAGTGGCTGGCTTCCTGGAACATTTTCCAGGCCATTTCATGCCATGACTCGCCAGGCCTGTCCCTACCGATGGCAAAACACTTTAGCATTGTTATGAACTTATTCAGTAAGCGCAAAGCGTGGCGTTATTATGACACCAATTTCCGCACACTCGTTGCAAAGGGAATGGTAAAATGGGGGGACAACCAGGCAGAGCTCCTCGGCGAGGCGCTCTGTCGGGCTGACCCCAGTGAGTTACCTGCAAGCCGCTCGTCGGCACAAGGCCAAGTACCACCAGGCGCATGACGGGCCTACCATTTGACCGGCACTTGTAGTTTCAACCACCAATGCCGGTACCAACACCTTTGTTTTAATTGTAGGGCAGCTCATCCTCAAATCCAGTGCCCGCAGCAGCCCACTTCCTTTTTTCGGATTCTCCCTCGATTTCGGCAACAGCAGCAGTACCGCAATCAAAAAGGATTCCCCCCGGCCTCAGCCACAACCAATGCTACCAAAAATCCCACCCCCTCTTCCTCGGGACGGCCCACCCGCAAACAATGATAGGACCCAACAACTACCCACCCCAGTGATCGTATCCATCCTACAACAGTGTCTACAAGGTTACGACACGCAAAAACAGCAGTATTTAATTGATGGTTTCAGTCCGGTTTTGACATCGGTTTCACAGGCAGTCCCAACAATCGGCAAGTTCGGAACTTGCCTTCAGCAGTCAAGCACCCCGAAGTGGTAGAGGAATACTTAGCTAAAGAAACTGAGGCGGGACGCATTGTTGGCCCATTTAACCAGATTCCTTTTTCCTCGTATCAGATTTCCCCTCTAGGAGTGGTCCCCCAAAAGTCTCCTGGGGCATTCAGGATTATACACCATCTGTCCTACCCGGAAGGTACATCCATAAATGACGGCATTCCACGCGCAATGTCAGCAGTTGAATATGCTAGTGTTGACGATGCCTTGCGCCTGGTGGCCAGCCAGGGCAGCAGGGGCCACATGGCCAAGACCGATATCAACAAGGCTTTTCGCCTTATTCCACTCAAACCAGAACAATATCATCTGTTCTGTTTTGAATGGAATGGGCAATTCTACTACGATAGGTGTCTGCAGATGGGCTGTTCTTCTGCCTGCCAGATTTTTGAGGAGTTTTCCTCAGCACTCCAGTGGATAGCACTACACAAATGTGGCATCCACCACATCACCCACTATCTAGATGATTTCTTCTTTGTCAATGGGTCACAGGCCACGTGCCAAAAAGATTTGAGCAAATTTATATCCTTATGTCGCCAGATAGGAGTGCCCATTGCCCCAGACAAAACAGTCCAGCCCAGCCCTTCTGTTATTTTTCTTGGTTTGGAGATAGACGCTACAGTTTCGGAGGTGCGCCTTCCCCCGGAGAAACTCGCTGACTGCCAGACTCAGATTCAAAACATGCTAGCCAAACAGGCCACAACCCTCCGAGACCTGCAGTCCATACTCGGACTCCTTAACTTTGCATGTGCAGTAGTCATACCGGGCCGGGCCTTTTTACGCCGTCTGTACGACAACACGACTGGTAGGCGCAAACCACACCATCGCATACTGTTGGGACCTGAAATGCGAGAAGACCTACAAGTCTGGTTGGAATTCTTGCAGCATTTTAATGGTAGGAGTTTTTTCCGCTCGGAAATGTTCCTCAGTCCAGATGTCCTACACTTGTATACTGATGCTGCTGCGGGAGCGGGGTATGGCGCCATTTTCAAAACACACTGGTTTTATGACGCTTTTACAGGCTGGTGGTCAAGCCAAAACATCACGCTACTTGAGTTAGTTCCAATTACACTAGCAGTTGATGTCTGGGCCAATGAGATGCGTAACAAAAGTATAATTTTTTACACGGATAACCTTGCCCTAGTCTCTGTCATCAACAAGCTGTCATCGCTCGAACCCCTCGTCATGGTCCTTGTTCGTCGTCTCGTACGCAGTTGTTTAACATATAATATCCTTTTTCAAGCTGCTCATATCCCCGGTTTTCAAAACACTTGTGCTGACGCTCTTTCACGTTTTCAGGTCGACAACTTCCGCCGCCTGCGGCCGGACGCAGACATCCTGCCCACAGCCTCGCCCACACTGCCCGACTCGATAACCTAGTTACGTCTGCACGCCAACTCCTGGCTACCTCGCTTACTCCGTCAACACGCACCTTGTACAACAGGGCTTGGTCACTTTTTAGCACATTTTTAATAGATCATGCATTGCCTCAGGAAATGCCAGTTTCCCCACAGATCACTACATTGTTTATAACCTACCTCTTTCACGCTGGTTTTGCCCCCTCATCCATTACATCATTCGTTTCAGCAATTGGATTCGTCCACAAATTACAGAATTGCACAGACCCATCTAATGCTTTCCTGGTTAAAAAAGCATTAGCAGCTATCCGGAAAGGCAGACATCCTGGCCCCAAGCGCCTCCCTATTACCGAAAACATTTTGGAACGAATGGTCCAACGGGTACATGTGGCAGTGTCTAGCCCCTACCGTCGCTTGTTGTTTAAAGCGATGTTCCTCTTGGCTTTTCATGCCTTTTTGCGCATTGGGGAAATGATACATTCTGCGCATACGATCCAGCTGGAACACATCTGCCTCCAGCCTGCTGCTGTAAGTGTAACCATCACTTTTCATTCTTTTAAACATTCTGACGGGCAGATAGCAGTACTTCAATTTCCAGGTAGACCAGAATCACCTAGTCTTTGCCCAGTCGACGCACTACGTTCCTTTATAGCCATCAGAGGTAGCAAGCGTGGGCCACTGTTCACGGCAGATGGCAAGCCTGTTTCACGTCGCAAATTTCTGGCAGTAATGAAATCCACTTTGCAAGCCGCAGGCATATCGCCCGAGGGATTCAACTCTCATAGTTTCCGAATAGGGGTGGCAACCACAAGCGCGCAGAAAGGAGCATCCGACGCCCAGATCCGTACTCAGTCTATAACTCAACGGACACAGAGATTACTCTGAACTGAGGTAGTCGCTACAGCTCCAAAAACACATGGCCCCACGAGCTCCTTAGCATCCGCGTTATCGCGGAATTGTTTATATTACAGCGGACGGCAGATGCAGCCGTCCCCGTTAGTCCCTTCCTTTTTGTCCCTTGTCTCCTTGACTGCGTGCGCTAAATAAGGTGAACTTGTGTGAAATCATTGAAAATTCGCATCAACTTCATTTTTAAAAAATGAACTTTAGAATTTTTTAGTGCGTGTACGGGTAAACCGCATTTTTTTGGAAACAATAGGCGCACAGGCCTCTTTTCGTGTTTGTCCTTGCTAAACTACAACATTCTCAGAGAGAAAGAGAGATGAAATGAAACTTTATTAAGAGAGAGAGAGAAGACAACAGCCTAGTGATAATAAAGTGTAAAAATGGTTATAACTAAATAGTGTATACACGGTATAAGTGAAGACACAGTCGTACTATCCGTGAACTGAAAAACTCAAAGCTTTTGGACAGGGAGTCGCAGGAGCAAAAAAGGAGGGGAGGAAATACGCTCGCGGCGGGTTTGATATGTGCCAGATATCTCTCACGACAGCTTGATGATAACTGACTCGCACTCATACTTGCCAGAATTCAGGGACCTTTTTTCCTCTGTCCGTTGAGTTATAGACTGTACTTGGGGCCGATGGAAGTCTGATGCGTTCAAATTGTATATTCAGTCTCCAAATCCCCTCACTGCATGAAAGAGGGGTAAAACGGTACCAGATTTTCCAGTGAGCAATGCATGGTCTACCTACAACTACAGCTATCATTCAGGGGTCAAAATCTTCCGCTTTTTCGAGGATATCAGAGTTAATTTTAAAAAATCCGCTGTTTAAAAAAAGGCAATTCCGCGTGGAAAAAAATAAAACGTAAAAAATCTAAAACGGTCGTGGTTCTTAAACGGCGCAGGTCCACAAGTTGTCAGTCGTTTATCGTTAACTTTAGGCAAGCTTCGTTTTTCCAAGATGGCGTCTAGCGATGCAGGACACATGTTGCTCACGGCTAAACTTCTAATGAAACGGGAGTGAGAAAGAAATGGAGATGGGAGTGGTGTGAAAAATCGGTGAAAGTTAAGTCGAACGCTGACATATTTGAACGGATATAAGAGCACATTTTAAAGCTGGAATCGGTGGAAGTGAGCATAGGCCCGCCAACATTGCGTACCGTTAACCTTCGCGCCCCCCCCCCCCCCTCCCCCGCTGTTTGAGTTTTCAGCCCCCGGAATCAATGTCTCGCTTGCCCCCCCCTGTTGTTTCCGACTTTTTCCCCAGCACGTGTTTTGACCCCTGAGCTATCTTACTGGTAGGGCAATTGAAGTAGGAGGGGAACCCCACACATTGTTTCACACAGTCATTGGGCAAGCAGCACCGGTTGCTCTTGTCACTATGTCAATATACATCCCCGCTGGGGACAACCTTGGCTGAATGCTCCGAACACGGGGAGGGAGGTGAACCTTGCTCATGTTCTTCTTGGCCCTAGTCGGCTCAATCACCGTGGGCACCCGGTGCGAGACGCTGCTGCTCGCAGGACAGGAAGGTGAAATCTGTCCTGCATTATGACCAAAACTGCATCCACCCCCTTTTCCATAATGTATTTCGATCTCAGGCCTGCACAAGTTCCGGCAGGAAGGTGAATCCTGTCCGGCTTGCTTGCAGTTGTTTGAACTTCATTGTGTTATGCTATTTTGTTCAGTTGCTTTGTTTTACTCCCTAATCCTAGTGGGTGTGGGGGCTGCTGTGGAGGTCTGCCAACCTCCACAGCTGGGGGGGGGGGGCAGCTCCCACACTCATTTGATTGGTACCCCCCTTTTCCGGGGATTTGCAAGGATTAAATGTTTCTTCGCTATTGGTTTAGGTAACATTTTGGGGGGATGCATATGACATTTTTGGGTACATATGATAATGTGCTGTTGTAACAGTATTGTTAATTTTTCTTTTAAGTAGCAACACAAAATTAAATGTGGCATTTTTCAATCTATGTGCGTGTTGTGTCGTCCTTTGTAGCATAGAAATTTTTATGTGGAACGAAAAGGAACATAAAGGTTTTTTAGTGTTTTAATTCTTTTCTAAAAAGAATTAATTTTTACTAAAGAAGTTGAAAGGAACAAAGCTGGCTAATGAACTCATCCAATGTCTTTCTCGAAAATAGCTATATGCAAAGGTTCAAGTAAATATGACAAAAATTACGGTCTCTAATTTGGGTCAACCAACTTCCTATAAACGGTTGTTTATGTCTTCAATTACAATATGCTCAGAGGCTCATGCTCGGAGGCTCTCTTAAGAAAGTATTTTGCCAAGTTTCAAGCTTGTGTGTACAGAAATATTAGACATTCTCTTGTTTACATACATACGCACACACATACGGAGCTTTGCGCCAAATATACGTTCAGCAGCGACGTTAGCATAAAGAGACATGACATAATTTTTATCTTGTTACTTCAATTGTTAGAGGTTTAGCCTGCCCGCCTTTGACATCATGGACATGCTATTAAATTCACCCCACCACGACCTGTCCTAAAAAATCCCATCTAAAAATAGAAGGGACTTAAAAATTACAGCACGGTATTTTCACGAACAGAAAAATGTGTATCAACACAAAAAACGCATTTCTGTCAAAGTTTTGGAACATTAAACCTTTGTGCGGACAAGAAAATCCGTTTCCAATATACATGTACTAGCTGAATACATATTGTACTTTGGAATGAATTCAGATTTTAGCCCCAACCCAAAACAGTAGGAGGTGGATTGACCATGCTAATTCAAGGGTAATCTGGCACTACTTTTTGAATTATCATGGTCGATCCACCTCATGCAACTGATGACACTGCCAAAATTCGGGAAAGGAGGCATTGGGGTTAAATGGGCCAAAGCATGTCTAATTCTGGACATTTCAGCGGCAAGCCAAAATGTAAAAAATCAAAGACCAACACACACTTTAACCAAGTTTCCCCTTTGACATACCGTCTCTTTGAAATGCTTCAACTTCACAATCTAGAGGATGAACTTTGGATAATATATACCTAGTAAGCTTCAGGCATACAGGCTGGTGTCGGCCAGTCTGCCTGTGCACAAATGTACGCACAAACTGTGATTGACGTCGGCCCGATGACTGTGTGTGCATAGGGTATTGTCTTCATTCATTTCTTGGGAATGCCCACTTTGAAAATGCCATAGAGCTACCCGGTAGGCATGAGATCTTTCATAACATTAATTGCACAAATGACAATCATTCTCTTTAACTCTTTTGCACTTCTACATCTTTGTGGAATCTCAAAGATGTGCACATTGGAAATAATGACACTTCTGAAGAAAAAAACAAACAATCATGCTCACACAGTTTGCACAATTTCATAAAGGGAAAAAAAAACACACATCTTAAACAAAAACGGCAAAGCCTTCATGGTTCATGGCTGAGCCACATTTCTTACCTGACCTTCCATGACTTTGACCTTTAATTGTGACCTCAACCTTTCTGACAGCTCACTCATGAGCAGGTGGTTTTAAAGGGCAAATGACAATAGTACCTGCACAATCCTATGTCTTGTCGACCTCCCTTGACCTGCAATTTTATGAGTGGCCAACGAAATTAGTGTGCATAGACAGATTTATCACTCTAGTCGTCTACCAAGTTTAAATGAAATTTTTGCAAAAGTTCCAATAAAAACTTACAATTCCTGACCTCTTGTGGAATCCCAAAGATATGCATGTTTGAAACCCTTGAGCTCTGAGCAGGGTTTCCCAATTTAGTATGCACAGAAATGTCTTATTATAAGGTGTCTTGACTATGAATTTGAAAACAGCATTTGACAACAGACATTTTTTAAATTTAAAACCGCTGGCACGTTTTAAGTTTTGCCACAAAGCATTATTGGGCAATTTTGATGTCTGTGTCTGCACTGCAATCAATTTCAAATCTCACACATCGAGGTCTACATAAAGCATCATTGGAAACGACAAATGCACCCTAGCAGCAGAAACACTGCCTTTCTGAATCCAGTGAATGTGCGAGCACAGACAAAAAAAATGTTACAACCAGTGATGTGCAACTTTGACATACACCATAGTTTTCAGAATGTGAAAACTAGCTAAGCGTAACATCTTAACTTTATCATAAAACATGTTTAAAATCAGCAAGAGATAAATTCTACTGAAGATCATGAAATCTGAAAATCACTAGCGCTTGTGAAACTAGGAAGATTGACAAAGACCGCAGATTACTTACTGATTTGGCAGGGGGAGGGGGGGGGGGGGGCAAGCCAAGCTCTGTTTTATGGTGCGACTCAATGATACTTTCTTTTGTTCTTCGCTTGTTCATCCACCATCTTGTCTTTGATTGGTTATAATTATGCAGATGACCTACGGTCATATAGGATAGTTATGACATCATCAGCTACCATCACAGAAAGAATCGTTTCACGCATCCGTCAAAAGATTCCGGTAGGCCTTTTTGCACTTTGAACGGACGAAAGAAAGCATTTGGTGGGACAACACGGTGGTCACTGTCTAAGTGGGTATACTGAATCCCAGTAAAAGCATTTTGTGAACTGAAGCCTTAAAAATGGTCAGTTATGCCCCTTTAAAGAACAGCACGACTTTTATTGTAATACAGTGAAAATCTTGCCGTCACAAAAATGGATCTACAGTCTCTTGCCTTTACAGGGCAGAAATACTAACACCTTTCTCATAATACAAACAATCAGACTAGACAGCACAAAATAATGAAATAAAGCTTGCATCCTTGTCTTCACACACAACTATTTATAACTGTTCTCCTTGGATTGATGGCATTATTCCGTGCTGAATTTGCCTTGCCTACGAAGACAATTGTGTGTCCACTGAAAGTGAAAGGATTAACCCTTTGGCTGATAGTAGCGTTTTTTTTTGTCAAAGTCTTTTGTGCAGGAATCATCACAACAAAAATTGCTATCAATAGCCAAAGGGTTCAGGATGTTTCTTTGTTAATTTTACCACACACAAAAGGTGTGTTTCCATATAGCTACATGACATCCCATAAATGTAGTTGAGCAACAGGTGGAAATTTGCTTCGTGCATTTCCATACAGTGGAGCAACAGGTGACATCGCACTGTTATTTGTAGAATTGATGCGATTTGTTGTCGTGTACTGAAAGCCACACTCCCTTTACAGCTGAATCACCACTGAATCGTTCCATGGGGTGATAAACAATTTTTGCACCTGTCACCACAATCGAGCTGCTGTCGCATTGCACATACGCAACCAATCACTGTTTTTGCATCACTGTTGCACACTATATGAAAACATCCCTTTAGCAGCCACGTTTTTGGTCTGAATGAAGGGTATGTTTGTACCAGTAAGTGTAAAGAAGATAAATCATGCATTTCATCAGCTACACAAACAGCTGTGGCGGTATGGACAGATCAGTGGACAGATGAGGGTGGCACATGACACCGGGACCTCCGATACTGGTCTCCCAACAGTCAAACCCAGCCTCCTGCAACTCCTGACAGGCCTTACTCACTGTCTCCACTTGCAAGTCTGCCAGCAATATAAAAAGAGGTACAAAAATTCCATGCAATTTTATGGAAGGGTTGTGCCATTTTGAGGTGAAAATCTATCCACCCTACCCCCCCCCCCCCCCCACACACACACACACACACCCACCTTACTCCCCCCCCCCCCCCACCCCCCCCCCCACACACACACACACACACACCCCACACACGAATCCCTCCAAGCAAGCATTCACCCACAGTAGATTGTCATGCTGTCACAGGTACAAATCTACCCAGCTGTGAAGTCTACCTGGTGGCAAACCAATGCACTTCCTTTGCTCCGTGCTTATTTCCCCTGAATAACATGTCACATTACACTCACCACAAAAATAAGAAATATGGTTAAAATAGTGATGGTGAATCTTGTGTAGATTTTTATGGTGTAGATTTGGCAGATTTACACTACTGCCATTCTGAGGTGAAAATCTATCACACACACACACGCACAAATCCGCCCAGGTGATTCTCACGGGTACAAGTCTACCCAGTTGTGAAGTCTCACTAGTCTATGCGCTTTTCATGTGGCAAACCGATTCACTTCCTTTGCTCCGCGCTTATTTCCTATGAACAACATGTCACATGATACACAAAAATAAGAAATCTGGTTGGAATAATGATGGTGAAAATCTACCCTGGGACGAATCTCTTTGGGTAGATTTTTATGGCTAGAATCGTTCTTGGCAGATTTCACCTTCAGCAACAGTTTTAGGGTGCCCAAAAAATGTATTGAAACTGAACTGAACTGAAAATTGTTATTGCCCATTAATAATTGACCATAACATGGAATTACTTCTCTTTGGCTCACACACTCTTTGGCCTACCGCCTTCCTCCATTGATGTGATATTTCCTTAACATGTTTTCCAGGTCAAAGTTAGCTTTCAGATAAATCCCCTGACCTGGCACACCAGGGTGCATGCTGTGTCTTGCACCCCCTCCATAGGGCCCTCCCCCCTCCCCCTCCACCTGTCCAGCTTCGCTGGACCTGCCAGGAGCACTAGACATATCTCTCAGGATCATACAAACACCATGCATGTGATCACTTTCTCTGTGGTTGTGAATGAGAATCACTATAACCCTTCCGCAACCACCTACCCTTTTTCCCACTCCCCTCAAACACCACTGACCATTGGGCATTTCATACCTGTCAAGTCTCCCAACTTTACAACCAAACTCCCGCTTTCTCCTACCCTCCGAACGTCTCCCGCTTTCGCGACTTTCCTCCTAATTCTCTGAGAAAATTTGAATCCTATGAAAACTTTGAATGCGTATCTCGTTGGCAGCTTTGTTTTGTTTCAGCCATTTTGGAAGGAAGGGGGATCATCAAAGAAATTGTCTGCTATTTCTAAAATGACAATTAGAAGCAATATGCAGATGTAACTAGTGAGAGACAATGGCAAGTAAAGAAATCGTGAACAGTTACTATCAGATTTTATAAGGTACAATGTGCAAAAAGCTTTTCAACAAAATACGCAGGGTGGAGTGCAGCTAGTCTCACCATTGGCATTTTCTTCATGTCTGTTCTTACAGACAGCCTATTCCGAACGCAGGTAGCTGTAGGCAGACACATAAACTGCACACATGTCCTTTCAATCAGTTTAGCCCTTCTAGTCCCAAGGTCCAATTTCTACATGACAATTTTGGAGTGTTGCCTAATGACTACATGGGTGAGACCAAAAAAAAAAAGTTGAATCCTGAAGCGAGGGTCTTGGGGCACTTTTTAAGTGGAATTTTTTTTTTTTTTTTTTTTTTAAATCTGGAAATCCGGCTTAGCCAGAAAAGTCCAACCCATGTGACTATGTACAAGTCGCAGGAGATGGATTGACCATAATTCAAGGGTAGTGCCAGATTAGCTTGGTGCCTTCAGGCGCCAAGCTAATCTGGCACTACCCTTGAATTATCATGGTCAATCCATCTCCTGCTGTAGGGACTCCAGGCTAAATGGGTTAAAAGAATTTGAATATCATGAAAGTAAGGAAAATCATTTCTAGTCTCAAAACTGAAATTTACTTCAAGAGTATCCTTGATACTGGAGGTGTACCCATTTTCTGCATGTTCTGGTCACAGTGTGCACAGCAGATAGCAGCATCAGATACAGACATGTGAATTAATTCAAATAAAATCAAGTCTTTTTTAGGAATTTTCACATAATATAGAATATTAGATGGTGCAGTGTCAGCAACAAACACACACTCACAAATAATAATTCAAATAATCAAAATATGAATTTTTCCTCTCAAATGTATTTTTTCGAAAAATACTTACCGATGACATGACTATATGGAAGTGTCTACTACTTACTAAATTTTAGCCTAAGAACCCATTGTGTTCCAAAACAACCCGGGAGGCACTCGGGGAACCCCCAAGTGGGGCCGAGAATAGCCTCTCATTCCTGCCCATCCGGTTCCGAGTCACGTGGTGACCAACCAGTCGGAATACTTAGCTTACCCGCGGCAAACGGGGCAGGTGGGAGGGTCCTCCGAGTCATGTCATCCGGTAAGTATTTTTCGAAAAAATACATTTTAGAGCAAAAATTCATTTGTTTCCTCAAAATACATTACCGATGACATGACTATATGGAAGAATTGCGAGAAGGAGGTAGGTGCCGCGCCCAAAACACCGCCGCAGACGGGTTATAGTCAGAGACATCCTCCCTGCCGCAAACTCCCGACAATTTTAGCTAAGTGCGTATCTATGGCGCCTGGGGCGCCGGGAGGGAGTGTTGCGCTGCGATGATGTCCCCCATCAGAGCGAGGTTGTCTCGCTGGCCTGCCAGATCCCAGAGGTAGAAGTGGGCGAAGGTCGATCGGCTGGCAGGGTTGCCTGAGCATCGTGCTCAGCATGGGCAGCCGCAGGGGGAGGGGGGGGGGGCCGTGGCGCGGCTGAGGAGGTTGGTGGTCCAAGACCGGTTCCAGGAGAACGGGGCTACCAGCAAGACGACTGCATTGCATCCTCAAAGCTTGAGGAGGACTTTGGAAACGAAGGCTGTCGGGTGGGTGGGGGGTATGCCTACGCGAAGAGGCCCATCCCACGGGATGGAGAGCGCGTCGACTGCCCAGGCAAGGGGGTCTGGGAACAGGGAGATGAAGAGGGGAAGCTGGCGATTCCACCTCGTGGCGAACAGGTCGATCATAGGCGTCTCCCAGTGAGCGCAGATCATTTAAAGATGTCCTTGAGTAGCGACCACTCCGTGCGTAGCAGCTGGCCGAGCCGGGAGGGAGAGTCGGCCAAGACGTTCAGGTGGCCGGGGATGTGTCGAGCTCGAAGGGAAAAACTGCTGTCCTTGCATCAGCGCATCAGACAGTAGCGGAGCATGCACAGGTCGGGTGAGCGCCTACCACCCTGCCTCTGAATGTAGGAAATCACCGTCGCGTTGTCTGAGAGGATGCGCCGCTCCTGGCGCCGGAGGTGTGCTTCCCACGCGATGAGGGCTTGCCATACCGCTTGCAGCTCCAACCAGTTGATGTGTCTGACCGCCAGTTCTGGAGGCCAGGGGCCGGGCGTCATGAGGAACCGTGGTAGCATGTGAGAACCCCACCCGGAGAGACACGCATCGACGCAAAGGGAGAGCTGAGGGGGCAGAGAGGCAAGGGGGAATCCCGAAGCACGCCACGAAGTGTCCGTCCAAGGCCGCCAATGGGGACGAAGCATCTGAGTCACGGGCACCGGGGCTGCTATGTCTCCGGAGGACAGACGCCAAAGGAGTAGGAGGTGCAGCTGTAGCGGCCGGGCGTGAGGACGACCGAGAGGAGTAGATCCGCCGCTGCATTCATCAAGCCAAGAAGCTGAAGCCAAACTCTGGCAGGGGCTGCTTCCTCCTGGGCTATCAGCCAGCTGTAGAGGGCTGGGGAGTCAGGGGGCAAGACGACCTCTGTGGCGGCCTTCTGCTGACGCGAGGCGACCTCTCCGCGAAGGGCGCTGGCATCGAGCTTGTCAGACAGGGTCTCGGTCCACAGCCGGGAGCGCCGCAGCGGAGGTGGCGTTAACCAATAAAGGCTATGCCACCCAGGAGGCCACGTCCACGAGGGCGAGGAGGTCTCCTAGGAGGGGTGCCAGACGTCCTTGATGCGGCGGACGAAGCTTGGGTGAGAAGCTCCAGGAACCCGAGCAAGCCAAGAGTTCCGGACGAGTGACGCAGTCTTGTTCAAGCCGTGGGCAGGGCGCGATCCACCAGGGCGGCACAGCCTGCACTAGCGCTGGAGGGTCCAAGGCGGGAAGAGGGCAGGTGAACAGCCAGAAGAGGTCCGCATAGCAGTCCTGGCGAAAGGCAAGTGGAGTTCAGCCAGCCAGCGACGGTCAGCGAAGAAGTCATAGTCCCTGCAATGGACTGATAGAGTAGGGCGGAGAAGGCATCCCTAAGGTTCCAAACCGGGGGGCTGTGGAGGCGACTAAAACTACCTACCTGCCGTCCCGCGTCGACGATAGTGGAACCGTCCTTTTGAGTGGGGGGGGTGGGGGAGGCCACAGCGGGGAGCACGACCGCGAACAGACGAGGCGCCTCAAGGGCGGGAAGAGGCTCCGCACGCAAGGACGAGGGGATCCTAGAGGAAGCGAGAACATCGAGCAAGGGCGAGTGGGGCGAGGGGGAGCGGCGAAGTGCTGAAACCTGGCAAGGACGGCGGCGGGAGTCGCCGGGTGAAGGGCGGGCGGGGCGAGGTTGGGTCTGGAGCGGAGGACACGACTGCAATGACGGGAGCGGGGTCGACGATCCCGGACAGACGAGCTCCTACTCGAGCGCCAACTTGGTGAAGGCGACAGGCGACGCGGCGGGTGAGGTGAGCAGAACGAGACGAACGTTGAGTCGGCCGCGGAACCACAGCGCGAGACTTGGTCGAGAGCGATGAAGACGCGGAGGGGCGAGGGCTGCGTCTGCTGGAGTGATGCGCACTGCGGTCCTTCCTGCGCTCGTCAAAGGGTAAGCGCAGGCGTCTGGAGCTGCTGGAGGAGTGGGAGGGCTCCGAACTGCCTGAAGTCCTCGGAGGAGTGAACACTGGTCTCTGCGAGCCGGGCTCAGTGAGGCGGGCTCTCTGCCGGCAAAGCGACTCCCCGTAAGAGTCAGCGAGCTTACCAAGTAGAGACCATTAGGACTGACAGTGGACACTGGACAGCGCGCGGCACGTCCCAGGAGGCTGGGCTCAGTGAGGCAGGCGCTCTGCCGGCTATATGGCTCCCCGTAAGAACCAGCAGGTTTTGTCCGAGCGGGCTCCCTCCGGGTAGCTGTCGCGTTGAGTGCAGTCCTGCTAGGAGTGCTGGGCTCACATGGCCGGTGTGGCGTCCGTTCCACAAGGTCGGTGAGGTCGCGTGCGGTCCCTGCCCCGGGGACGTAGGGGGGCGCCTCGACAGGAGAAGGATCACTCACCGGTGTCGGGCACTCGAGCCTGTAAATCTCCACAACTGTGACCAACGTTGCTCGGGCCAGGTGGAGCAGACATCGCACGCGTGGTCGGAGTCGCAGCCAGCGCAGGGGAGACAGACCTTGTGGTTGTCAGTCGGCCACTGGAATTCGCCGCATGCGTGCAGGATGCACCTGGCAACTGCAAGACATATCAAACATGAAAGGCGAACGGGCGAGGGCACATGGGGCCCCGCTAAGCTAAGGCGAGCGTTCGACGCGAAATGGTACGACAAAGGTACGAGCGTGCAGGTAAGCACCTGGCAACTGCAACACATGTCAAACATGAAGGCGAGCGGGCGAGGGCACGTGGGGCCCCGCCAAGCTAAGGCGAGCGGTCGACGCGAAATGGTACAACAAAGGTACGAGCGTGCAGGTAAGCACCTGGCAACTGCAACACATGTCATCATGAAAGGCGAGCGGGCCAAGCTAAGGCGAGTGTTAGCGTTCGGCGCGAAAAGGTACGACAAAGGTACGAGCATGCATGTAATATCACGAGCAAAACGAAGTGCCTCTGACCGAAACCGGGGCCCAGCCCGGAGGCCGGCCAAGAGCTAGTACAGCTACCTTACCTCTCCGTAGAAGCGGGGACGGGGGGGAAGAACCTCCATACCACCCTCAGCGCGCGAAGGCGGGCGGGCGTCCCAGCAAGTCAGCGCCGTGGAGTCCTCTCGAGCCCAGGAAGGCGCAGAAGAGGGAAGCACCAGAATGCACAGCCGACGAAGCCCTCCCAACACTGGCAGCGTCGGAGACAAAACACAGGTCCGAAGAACAAGTCCAGATGACTGGCCCTAGAACTGGTCGCACCATACACAGTCATAGTCCGTAGGCTAAGGCAAACACGTCTGCACAGCATGAGCTAAGTAGAACGACTGGTTGGTCACAACATGACTTGGAACCAGATGGGCAGGAACGGGAGGCTATTCTAAGCCCCACTTGGGGGTTCCCCGAGTGCCTCCCGGGTTGTGTTGGAACACAACGGGTTCTTAGGCTAAAATTGAGTAAGTAGTAGACACTTCCATACAGTCATGTCATCGGTAAGTATTTTGAGGAAACAAAACACTTTTCATGCTGATGGTGCCAATTGTAAGAAAACGTGACACTGTGAGAAAAAAATGGCCACGAAAAAATCTCCAGATTTTCAAAACTTGACAGGTATGGTGTTTCCTACAACACTACCCCCAGCCACGTACCCCTTTTTTCACCTACCCCAAAAATGCCCCCAGTTGGGGGTATTTTAGGGCAGGTGGAGTAAGATCAATGTAGGAGGCTAGAGGCAGTGTTGTAGTACATTATAATTCACATTTACTGACAGCCTGATCTATAACGGATGTTGATAGGAAACCAGAGCTAGGTCATAATAACACGTTTTGATGCAAACAGTGGGTTAACTCATTCGAGACGTGCTGCCTATGGATATGCGGCAATTCACCGTGTATCCGTAGGCAGCCGGTCTCAAACGAGTTAAAGGCCCAGACAAACATGCAAAATTGCATGTTTCTCCTGGCTTTTAATCCACTGTTGAAGTCAAGAAGTTTTTGACCTACTTCTGATTTCTTGAAATCGTCTATTACCTGGTCTGAGAAGAGTATAGGCGCACCCTCCACCCCCTGCGCCGGTGAGCTTTGTGTGCAGACCGTGACGTTTTGTGATGGCCACGATCCTCTCCAGGGTAGCATGGCTGACACCCATGGCATCCAACAGGTTTTGGTTGATGTCTATCAATTCCTGAAAGAACAAAACCAAAAATGATTAGAAGCATGGATTTTGCTTCTTGATCCTGCTATTGGATAGCTCGTAGACCAAGCGCATAGCAAGGTGCAGCGCTTGAGATCCCTGCTATGTTAAAAACGTGTAGGAGTGGTGGCGCACAAATACAAATACCTGACAAAGAAGGAAGAAAATAAGCCCCAATATTAATGCTATACTTTGTCCAAAGCTGTTCTGCTACCTGAAAGTACATCGCAACTTTGAAGCAAAGTGTCACCGTTTGATGCTCGTCTTCGAATCGACCCACTCAGGACCGGACGTCATCTTGGTTTTGTAAATTTGTGGTGGAAACACACTTCGGTGAAATCATGAGATCAGTCATGTGATCCCCAGTCTAAGAATAGTAACATGCGTGCAAATGTAAAAGAGCTCGTGCGTGCGTAATTGAAAGAATAGACCAAGCGCATATCAAAGAACAGCATTTGGAGTCCCTGCCGTATGTTAAAAACGTGTAGGAGTCATGGCACAGTGCTAAATAACAGAAATATTTTTTTTTAAAAGAAGGAACCAGAGAAGCAACCTACCTGTAACTCCTATGTCACCATAAACTCATGTAGAAGGTTTTATAAACCCTTTGTGTCTGTAGCGGTTTAAGTCATGATGATTCCTTCATGCACAAGCCACTGTCAGCTACTGCGACGTGAAAGATTTCAGACCTCCCTACATTTTGTCCATAAGAAACTGAAGAATTTGGGCGATAAATAGATTCCACGTCATTAGCATACATGATGGTAACAAGAAAACATTTACATCACTCGACAGCACTGAAGATGACATCATATTCTTGTTCATAATTCCTTTGACACCTCATTCTTGCAGTACATATGAAAACACTGTACTTCTTGGGAAGGTTCTTTATGGGAAGAAGAAGAAATATACTAAGTAATTCTGCATCACCAGCTAATACTTTTACCAAGACAAATCTGCGGTGGAGATGAAAGCATCATGTGTTCAAAACTAGAGATTTTTTACAGTCTAACGACGAAAACAACCCACTCCAAGCAATGGTGCCGCTCCGATTCTAGTGTGCACCATGATTTCTGAAGGGAACTTAGGCATTTGAAAAGTGTTAGGATCCAAAATATCCTATGTGCCACCGTCAAATCATCCGGTAAGTTAATGCACCACTGATTTTCAGCGGTTGGATTCGGGGCCTCGGTTCTAGAGCCCAAACAAATAACTGAGGCCCCAGCCGGGGTTAGCCATTGGATAGCACAATCTGTTGTAGAGCTGTACAAATGTTACAAATTATGCCGAAAAAAATGTGGAGAAATTCTCAAAATTATTTATAGCCAAGCTAAACAGGCACAATCCTTAAAGCGATTCTCCCCAGGTTTAATCATCTCAACACAGTTGGAAAACTGTCTGCAACAGGTACTGCTGACAGTATTATGTATGGGTCCTTTGTGTACTAAAGAGCTTTATGATGTAAATACAATGCCAAATGTCGAAATTCATCGTTCGATGGGTGTGTTGTTTTTGTACCTGAGAGTGCAATCGGCCTTGTTTTGAATTTGTGCATATTAACTAGCCTATGTCACAAGGCAGAACCCGATCAATCGATACTGCAGACGACGGAGGCGGTCATCGTTGTCGAGTGGGTACAAACGCGTCAGTGTAGACATGTACTGATGTTCTCCGGCATCCCTTTGACATAATTTTCTAGGAGAACGTAAAATAAATTTTCCACTTATTCACTATGCTGTCAAAATCAATGCGGGTTCCGCTTGACCTGCTACCCTGAGTAACGGGCAATCGTGCTGTGGGCGTCGCTTCAAGTTCTTCGACTCGGGTCTCCGCGCCAAGCCGGCGACTGAGACAGCGTCACGAAACAGAACAGTGGTATTTCACCCACTTATACCCATTTCTGCATTGCAGTTTCACATCACACACATCGAAGTCTACGTAACTGAAAGCATCTCTGGAAACGACAAATGCACCATCGCAGCAGAAACACTACCTCTGTGAATCGAGTGAATGAGAGCACAGACAAAAACGTGTCACGACCATCGATGTCGGCAGCCGTTGCCGCAATTTTGACACTCAGGCCATAGTTGTCTGATCCTTGCAGCATAAAATCTGATGAACTAGCTCGTAACTTCATGATAAAACAGGTTTTAAATCTGCAAAATCAGGTCAGCTGTGCTTGGCACTGTTTAATGTGCGCTCAGTTGGTTGTGCCAAGAAGCGCTCTGAAGTGTGCGAGTTTGTTACCGACCATCATGTTGACATTCTGTTCTTAACAGAGACCTGGCTTCGTGCCTCAGGTGATGAGGCCAAATGTGCTGATCTTGCCCCATCTGGATACTCTGTGAAATCCTTCCCCCGCGATTCTCGTGGGGGTGGTATTGCAGTCGTCCTCCATGAAGCACTGCAGCCTTTTGCATCATTCTCAACGTCTTTTAGTTTCTCCCATGAGTCTTTTGAGCTTGTACAGTTTACTCTAGCTTTAACTCAGAAAACTGTTCATTTTCTGTGCCTCTACAGACCTCCGCCAAACCGCAAGAACAAACTAACTGATTCAATGTTTGTTGATCAATTTCATGATCTTCTCGATCACTGTAATTCTCTTGCTGGCAGTCTGATAGTCCTTGGTGACTTTAACATCCACTTTGACAATCAGAAGCACCACACCACCTCTGCACTGATGGACATTTTACACATGTTCAGTCTTTCACAAGTTGTCGACAAACCAACTCATAGACAAGGGCATACTATTGACTGGATCCTTCATAGATGTGACGATGATATCTTGTGCTCAGCACAGGTTTCTGATGCAATATGTTCAGACCATTACTGTGTGATAAGTCATTTGAGGGCCATAGTCCCACCTCCAGTGCCTATGCTTACCATAGTGCGCAATGTTCGTGCCATTGACAGACTAGCCTTCAAGGCTGACCTCGTTCAGTCACTGTCTCACCATCCTAGTCCTAGTGCCGAGGAGTTTGATTCATGTTTACGCACTGTCTTAGACAATCATGCACCATCTTCAAAGCGTAAAAAGTCAGCTCATAGAATCAGCCCGTGGTATAGGTTTGTGAGCAAAGAGCTGCGTTCGGCTAAGCAGATGCGGCGCCAAGCTGAGAGAATGTGGTGCTCAACTAGGTTGACTGTTCACAAGCAGATATACACATGTTCTAAGAAGCATGTAAATGAGATTGTTCATGGAGCAAAATCTTCGTTTTACAACAGGAAGATCAGTGAGTGCACAACAAGCAAAGAATTGTATAATGTGACCAATAAGCTTATGGTGAAGAAGACTCCATCACCTCTTCCCACTACATTTCCCCCGTGCCAGATGCCTCAGCTTTTTGCAGATTACTTCGTTGATAAGGTCCGCGAAATTCGTGATTCTCTGGATCTCATGCCCACTTCAGTTTTGTTCACCGAAAAACGCTTTAGTGGAGAACCTCTCTCAGCCTTCGAACCTGTGCTAGAGGATGAGGTCAGAAAAGTGATCACAAACACTGCCCCCAAAACTTGTGAGTTAGACCCCATACCCACTCCCTTGTTGTACGAGTGCCTGGATGAAGTGTTGCCTGCCATTACACAAGTCATCAACAACTCTCTCTCCACTGGTATTTTTCCTGAAAGCTTCAAGACTGCACTTGTAAAACCCCTATTGAAGAAACCATCTTTAGACCCAAATGTACTGAAAAACTATCGCCCAGTTTCCAATCTTACATTTCTATCAAAGATTCTTGAGAAAATTGTCCTTGTTCAAACTTTAAAGCATGTCAACTCTAATAGTCTGTTCAGTGTATTTCAGTCTGCATATCGTCCCCATCGTAGCACTGAAACAGCTTTGCTGAAGATATTCAATGACCTGCTTTGTGCTTTGGACGAGCGTAAGATCACAGTCCTTGCTTTGCTGGACCTGTCCAGTGCGTTCGACACTATTGACCATGACATTTTGCTGTGCCGTCTTCAATCTGTATTTGGCATTGAAGGCACAGTCTTGGCATGGTTTAGTTCATACCTGACTGAACGATCCCAGATTGTTTCTGTCAACGGCTGTCGTTCTGAGCCATCACCTCTTTGGTTTGGTGTACCCCAGGGCTCGGTCCTAGGACCTGTATTGTTCTTACTGTATGTTCAGCCCCTGTCCGACCTGATTTGTAGTCGCTCCATTTCCCATCATGCATTTGCAGATGATACGCAGATGTACAAAAGTGATACTGTCGAGCGAGCTGTGAATGCCGTCCAAAGTATAAGCCAGTGCATTGACCATGTCAAATCATGGATGACCACCAACAAACTGATGTTAAATGATGGCAAAACTGAAGCAATATTGGTAGCTAATCCAAGATTATCTTCGTCCCTGCCTTTACCGTCATCATTGTCTGTGGATGGAACACTCATTGGCTTCTCTGCGAGTGTGAGAAACCTGGGTGTTACACTTGACAGCGAGTTATCTATGTCACAGCATGTCAGTGCAGTGTGTAGATCCGCTTATCTGGAACTTCGTCGTATTAGTTCAGTTCGACACCTGCTGACCGTGGAAGCCACTAAAACACTAGTTTGTGCATTTGTGCTGTCCAAGCTAGATTATTGTAACTCTTTGCTTTGTGGCTGCCCTCAGTATCTCATTGATCGCCTCCAAAAAATTCAGAACAATGCAGCCCGGCTTGTTGTGAGAGTCCGTAAGACTGAGCATGTCACACCCATCTTGAAGTCCCTTCACTGGCTACCTGTGTTCTCACGAATTCAATACAAAGTTATGTCAATCTGTTTTAACTGCCTTTCAGGCACCAGCCCAGAATACTTGTCCTCTTTGCTGCATGTGTATACACCCTCTCGTGAGCTCCGCTCCTCTTCTGATAAACGGAAGTTGTGTGTACCTTCTGTCCAAACTAAAACATTTGGTCAGCGCACTTTTGTTTATCAAGCCCCAGTGTTATGGAATACACTTCCTCTTGAGGTCAGAAACAGTGAGTCTGTCTCTGACTTCAAGAGGTCGTTGAAAACTCACCTCTTCAAGCTTTACTTTGAATAACTGCCAGTGTTTGATGCCTTAGTTGTAGTTCTGCAATCCTCCTTGTTTAGACTGAATGTTAATTAGAATATAAATTATTATGTATGTATTGTTGTTTAGTTTATTGTAAAAGTGGTGTGTTCGGGCATTGTGCTTTGTTATGTGCATATGTCATTGTATTTTTATTTTTGTGTACAGATTGTAAAGCGCTTAGAGCTTTTGAGTAAGATTAAGCGCTATATAAATACTCATTATTATTATTATTATTAAGAGATAAATTCTACTGAAGATCAAGAATTCTCAGTCTCTAGCGCACGTGAAACTATAGGAATATCGACAAAGATCGTAACCGGATTACTTACTGTTTCACATAGCAAAAAAACGACAAATTCCGGATGGGCGGTCAAGCCAAGCTCTATATTCCCTTGTCCGATGAAAATTCTACTTAGGGGTATCTTGTCTCTCTTTCTCTTTCTTCTCTTCAATTACGAGTCTGTCATTGTCGGCCGGCGCAAGTCGACTGATACTTTGTTTTTTTCTTCGCTGGTTCATCCGACATCTTGTCCCTGATTGGTTATAATTATGCAGATGACCTAAGGTCGTATAGAATAGTTATGACGTCAGCTACCTGATTGTCTATCGGAAGCAATCTTTTGACCGGGTCCAGCCGCACGATTCCGGTGGCCTCTTTCGCTTTGAACGGGCGAAAGAAAGTATTTGGTGGGACAATAGGGTGGTCACTGTCTAAGTGGGTATGTATACTGAAGCCCAGGAAAAGCTTTTTGCGAACTGAAGCATTAAAAAAGGTCGGTCATGCCCCTTTAAGCAATCATGCTTGATGCTCTCCTGCAGTTTAGAAACAGAAAAGAATAATACCAAAATACATTAAATTCACTTGTAAAAACAAGCTGATTCCCAACCACTTCTTTTTAAGTAAACGTCCATCACAACAAACTTTGGGTATAACATCAGAAAACATGATGATCCTCTTGCAGTCTGCTATGTCCATACCCAACCCAATAAACCCCAAGGCCACATTTTCCAAATTTTGGAGATGTAACTTAATGACTATGCACCAGTTGCAGGAGATGGATCAACCATGATAATTCAAGGGTAGTGCCAGATCAACTTAGCGCTTGATGGAGCCTAGCCAATCTGGCACTACATTTAAATTACCATGGTAGATCCAGCTTCTGCTGAAGAATTTCAGGAATAAATGGGTTAATGGGACCTGCCCCAGGCCATAAAGGCTTATGTGTTTGCAATACTGCTTTATACATGTTTGTACATGTAGTATGTACTCACAATAATGCTGGACAAAAAGTCTAACAATGTATAAATTTAACCCATTCAGTCCTGACACACTACAGCAGGAGGTGGGTCGACCATAATAATTCATGGGTAGTGCCAGATTAGCTTGGCACCTGTTGGCGCCAAGCTAATCTGGCATTACCCTTGCATTATCATGGTCGATTCATCTCCTGCAACAGGTGCATAGTCGTTAGATGACGCCTCTAAAATTTGGGAAATACGCGCGTCAGGCTGGATGAGTTACATTGTAAATGATTTGCTCTTCTTCTCCTTTGTACGAGGGAGAGTAATGCCATTACACACCAGAGGCAGTAGAAAACCTCTTTTAAGTACGCCTACTCACATTGATTATGGAAAAAGCATCGAAAAGTCTTAGTTTAGACAATATTATACAATAGAACCTCCTATGAGCAGTCACCCCTGTTGCCAAGAAAAAGTGGCCGTAAACATCAGGTGACCGCTCATGACATGGTCTGGCTGTGGCCATAAATTTCAGGTATTTTAACGTTGGCTCCGATACGCAGACTGTTGGCCGCGTTCAGCAGGTGACCATACAATCCAGTTACTTGATCTTGTAAACATCGTCCGTACATCGTGAAAGTGACCGTAAACGGTAGGTGACCATACAATCCTGTGAGCGTTCAAAAGAGGTTCTACTGTAGCTGTGAACTTCAGCAAACTAAGTCTGCCATCAAGCAGATCGCTTAACCTGTAACAGCATGCAAGATTTACCTCGAGCTGCGAGTAAGCCTCATCAGAGTTTGGATTGCTGTAGAGTTCTGCATACACTTCCAGGCCCTTTTCCACGACACCTTCCGTCGCCTCAATAACAGGTCCTATTACACTCTTGTACTGGAAAGAAACAAAATGTAAGATAAACTTTATTCCCTCAAAATGCACGTGTGTATATGCCACTTAGGTGTAAAGACATAGCCCCTGAAAGTACAGCAGAATCTGTTTCGAGCGACCAACCTTATGAGACATCACCTATCATTAATCCATTTAACCCCAAGGAATATTTTTGGAGGTGACACCTAATGACGATGTGCCTGTTGCAGGAGTCGGATCGACCATGATAATTCAAGGGTAGTGCCTGATTAGCTTTGCGCCTAATGGCGCCAAGCTAATCTGGCACTACCCTTGAATTATCAAGGTTGGTCCATCTCCTGCTGTAGGTCATCAGGGCTAAAAGGGTTAAAGACGGTATTTAGGCCACCTAAATGATGGTCTTTACCAACAGGTGACACTGTCTGACTTTTAAGATTCCCTTCAGAGAGTACCTGTCCTTTAAAGACTATACTGTTTTCTTGCAAAAAAAGTGGTTACTCAAAACAGATTCTGCTGTACGTCACAGCTAGTACTTGTAAAATAAACAAGAAAGGAAAAGCCCTTATGACTCACATGTATGACTGATCTACATGTGTGACCTTTGTGACAATAAGTAAAGGGATGGCTTCTGCACCAGCAAAATCCATGTTTTTCTCAAAATTTTGTCAGTTTTTACACATCTATCAAACCCCCGTGACCCTTGACCTTTGTGATGAGTTGACTAAATTAGTATAGATAGGAAGGTCTTATCATCATCAGCTACCTTTGTGCCAAATTTGATTGAAAAGTTTGCAAAACTGTTGATAATAACTACAATTCTATAAACAGAAATTGGCATTTTACACACATTTGCTGACCTCTTGTGACCCTTGACCTTTCCGAGGGCTCATCCAAATTAGTATGCATAGACAGGTCTTACCATCAGGTGTCTCTGTAGCAAGTTTGGGTTTGAAGTTGTGAATAGTATTTGAGAAAAAAACATCTTTTGTCAAAAAATGTGACCCTTGACCTTTCCAAGGGCTCATCCAAATTAGTATGCATAGACAGGTCTTACCATCAGGTGTCTCTGTAGCAAGTTTGGGTTTGAAGTTGTGAATAGTATTTGAGAAAAAAACATCTTTTGTCAAAATATGGTTATTTTTACCTACTACCTGAGCTCTTGTGACCCTTGACCTTTCCAAGGGATCAACCAAATTAGTATGCATAGAAAGTCTTCCCATCAGGTATCTTTGTACCAAGTTTAAGTTTGAAGTTGTCAATAGTATTTGAGAAAAAATAAATTATGTCAAAATATCGCTATTTTTACCTATTCCCTGATCCCCTGTGACCTTGACCTTTGTGAGAGGTCACTGAAATTGGTATGTTTAGAAAGGCCATGACACAAAGTATCCTTGGGCCAAGTTTGAAGGCTGTGGCTTGAATAGTCTCTGAAAAAATGTCAACATTTAAGTTTACTACGGATGACGGACGGACGACAGACGGACAACCACTGGCCCAGAACATACTAACTTTGCTTCGCATGTGAGCCAAAAAAGTTTTTAAAAAGTGGCCATTTGTGACTTATTTCTTGATCTCATTTGACCCTCGACCTTTCCGAGGGGTCATCCAAATTAGTTTGCATAGGAAGTATCTCCGTACCAAGTTTGGGTTTGAAGTTGTGAATGGTATTTGAGAAAAAAAAATCTTTTGTCAAAATGGCTATTTTTAACCTATTTCCTGATCCCCTGTGACCTTGATCTTTAACTCTTTCCCATCGTAAAATTTTCAGCGAGTCAGTTCCCTGCAGACATAGCAGGAAAAAGGACGCGTGTTCCCTGGTGACGTACATTTTTGGGGTAGATTGAATTAATTTTCATAGCCTCCCAAGCTAACAACCATAGATAAATTGGGTATCGTTGGAAAGAGCGTTAAAAGTACTTTTCAAAACTGCACATGTTTGTGCATCAGTTTAGTGGGAAGTCGAACCAATTTGATTATTATGCAACAGAACAAACATGGCGGAGCAAAAAAATGAGAAACATGGTTTTGGTAGCAACAGTGTAAGCATATGCAACAAAAAACTCAGATTTACTCACCAACATGGCAGAAAAATGTATTCCACAAGCAAAGAAATCGCACAAGAGATCTGTCCCTTCTTGAATCACAATTTTACGAGCTAAAAATCACTGTTGAAACCACGCTCATGAGGATCAAACAAGCTCATTGTCAGAGACGATCCAAGGCATGCTGTCGGCTACTTTGGCCTTGTTCCGACACCATCCGACAAGGGCATTCACTTTCAGATATTTTAGAAATGGTTAGTGAAACATATTATAGTGGTTGCTTCCCTTAGACCGATAGCTGTGCTTCATGTGATTTTTGTAAAAACCCAACCCTAGAATACTAGCGACCCGTCTATAGATGGCACAATGCTATAACTTAAGCGTTTCGATGGCTAAGGGTTTGTTTGAGCTAACAGTAAACCGGAAGCATTTTGATGGGAAAGAGTTAAGATGTTACTGAAATTGGTATGTTTAGAAAGGCCTTGCCACAAAATTAATTTTTCTCTAAAATGTATTTTTTCGAAAAATACTTACCGATGACATGACTGTCAGGAAATAGTCTACTTGCTTACCAATTTTAGCCTAAGACCCAAAGGGTCCCCTCAGGAGGCTCTCGGGGATCCCTAACAGAGATGAGAGTAGCCTCCCCTGCCCATCCGGTCACGTGCCCGGTGGTGTCTCCTTTAGCCAGTTGTCTACGGAGTTACCAGCGGCAAGCAGGGAGGAGGGAGGGACCTCCGAGTCATGTCATCGGTAAGTATTTTTCGAAAAAATACATTTTAGAGAAAAATTAATTTGTTTCCTCAAAACACATTACCGATGACATGACTGTCAGGAAGAATGACAAAAAGAAGGAGGGTGCCGCACAATCCCTTTAAGAAACCTCTTCAGGGACGAAGACGGCCCGTCACTCCTGATCACACACTCCCGACAATTTTAGCGAAGTGCCACTTAAAGCGCCGAGGGCGCCTGGAGGGAGTGTTGCGCCGCAGAAGTTGCCCACCAGCGTAAGGTTGTCGCGCTGGACTGTCAGGGCGCGGAAGTAGAAGCGGGCGATGGTAGATTCGTCCCGCCACCCCACCGCAGCCACAATGTCCTTAACCACACAGGCGCGGCGAAGGCGAGACGTGCGGCCCTAGCGCGCACTCCATGGGCGCGGTTCCTCAGTGCCTTAGCTCCCTGTGGGGAGAGGTCGCAATAGGCGGACCGTAATACCCAGCGGAGCGAGGAGGAGAACGTTTGGGCTGAGAAGCCGGTTCTGCCGGCGGTCGGCGGCAAAGAGACGAGTCCGTCCCCTCCGCACGGATTTGGAGCGACGCAGGTAGATATGAAGAGCCTGCACCGTATCTTGCTGCGGAGTCCCCTGAGGAAGCCGGGTCGCGTAAGCGGCCGAGTGGCGATGACCGGAGGCGCTGTCAAGGGAGACCTAGGCTGAGCGAGAAGGAAGGATCCGGGAGTA
The DNA here is from genome assembly GCA_036245525.1 of Semisulcospira habei. NCBI lineage: Eukaryota > Metazoa > Mollusca > Gastropoda > Semisulcospiridae > Semisulcospira > Semisulcospira habei. The sequence goes on along the minus strand of BTPG01000007.1, from coordinate 93,794,588 downwards.
GCTGAACGGAGCCATCCACTCGGAACTGCCGGTCGGTGGGGCGAGACGAGAGCGTGTGGAGCTCGCTGACGCGGGGCGCCGTGGCGAGGGCCATCAGGAAGCAGGTCTCCGAGTCACGTCAGCGAAGCGGGCCAGATGGAGCGGTTCAACGGTCCGAAGTCAGCCAGGGGAGGACCAGGGAGGTCCCAGCGCGGGACAAGGGAGCGGGAGACCGGACGCTGCACGCCGAAACGCGCCATAAGGTCGGGCAGGTCCTTGCAGGTGCTGGGTCGGGACGGCCGAGGTGACAGTAGGCGTCGGCGATCAAGAGGGGTAGCTGCTGCACCAGAGGGGAGCCAACCTTGGTCTTGGACGAGCCAGCGAAGAAGTCCGCGAGCTGAGGAGTCGTCAGGCCGACGGTGGAGAGGCGGCGGTCAGAGCACCAGGCACGAAGCACGCCACTTTCCCTCGTAGACACGTGTGGTAGAAGGTCTGCGGGCTGAAGCGATAGCGTCCGCAGTCGCACTCAAGAAGCCTCCAGCAGAGAGAGCTTGCTGCACAATCGCCAGGCATGTAGGAGAAGTCGCTCGGGGCAGGGGTGGAAGAGCGCCTGTCGGCGCTGCTCGAGCATCGTGCGGGGGGTGGGAAGAGGGAGGGTGAGTCCGTGGCGAGACTGAGAAGGTCGGAAGTCCATGATCCGGTCCAGGAGAACGGCCACCAGGAGAAGGAATGCGTTGCATCCCCGGAGGCTGAGCAGGACTTGAGGACCAGGACCGCCGGAGGGTAGGTGTAAGCGACCAGTCTGTCCCAAGGGATCGAAGCGCAACGACTGCCCAGGCCAGGGGTCGGGAAACGGGGAGATGAAGAAGGGAAGCCGGAGGCTCCACTTCGTGGCGAAGAGAACAAGGGGGGGGGGGGGGTGTCTCCCAACGAACGCAAAACCAGCGAAGGATGTCCCAGCGTAGGGCGCAATCCGTGTGAAGAAGCTGCCTCCGTCGCAAGAGGTAGGCTGCCAGGACGAACAGGTGACCTGGAGTGTGACGGGCTGGGAGGGAGAAGTCGCTGTCCTCGCACCAGCGAAGGGGACGATAGAGGAGGAAGCAGAGGTCGGGAGAGCGGGTTCCTCCTGCGTCTCAAGGCAAGCCACGAATGAGGGGTTGTCAGAAGGACTAGGAGGTCCTGAGTCCGAAGATCGTATCGCCAAGCGCCGAGGGCCTGCCAACTGCAACCAGTCCCAGCGGGTTGACGTGCCGCGAAGTCAGGTGCGCGGGCCAGCGGCCGGCCGACGAGCGAAAATTCGGAGGAAGGAGAGCGCCCCAACCGTCGAGACCGGCAACGACGCAGCGAGAGACGGGCAGTGGCGGGGTCAGGGGGAATCCGGGAGCCGAGCCAAGAATGTCCATCCAGCGAAGCCGATGGGCCGCAGCACAGAAGAGATCGGCACCAGGGTAGAGAGATCGCCGGAGGACGGCCTCCAGAGGCGGAGTACAGAAGACCGAGGGAAGGAGATCAGCCACCGCACTCATCAGGAGGAGGAGCTGGAGCCGCAGTCAGGTGGGAACCGCCGCGTCTGCAGCTACCCGCGGGCTAGAAAGGCACGAACTGGATCCGAGGCTCGGGAAGACGCACCAAGTTGCGGTCGGTCACCAAATCCATCCCCAGGTGAACAAGTGGCGAGAGGGCGAGAGGTCGGACTGTTGGCGCTGAACAGGGCGACCAGGCGAGCAAACCGGAGGAGGAGAGCATCCCTGCCCTACGAAGAGGGACCACTGACTGATACCGCAGAAGCAGGTCGACCAAGGAGGAGAACGGCTGGCGGAAGATCGAAGGTCTCGGGCAACCAAGGCATCCACGATCCACGCAAGGACCCAGGGCTGAGGAGGAGACCACACCGGAGAGGCCGAGCTGGAAACGGTCCCATCGACGGCAAGCGAAGACAACGGCGGGGGCGGGAGGCATGGGGACGCATAGAAGCAACGGGTAGGTCCAGGCTGGCGGCGACGACCAAGGGCTGAAGGCGACGCGAAGGGTCCGAGGCGGAGGAGCCGTGCCGAGCGACGAGCAGCATCGCAACATCCCAAGGAAGAGCGGAGACCTGCGCGCGAAGGGCGAGGGCCTTGGTCCGAAGGGGCGGGAACTCAATCCACAAGGGTGGCGCTGGGCCCACAGGCCTAGAAGGGTTCCTTCAGAGACTGCCAGGCAGGGCCGAAAGACGCAGGTACCCACAGGAGCACGGTAGAGCTGCGATGTCGCATCAGGGGAGATGGTCAGGAAGGAGCCAGGCCGCCACGAACGAAGGAAGGTGGAGGGTTCAAATCCACGCGGAAGATCCGCTAGAGCTGGGAAGGGTTGCCGCAAGCACGAGCGCTGGCGGAACCACCGGAGGCAGCGAGCACGAAGGGGAGCGAGTGGCCAGCGAACCGGGGAGCCGAAGGCTAGGACGCCAGCAGGCCAGCGGCGAACGCAGGACGCCGAGTCATCCACCGGAGAGGGTCGGGGAGACGCTGGAGGCGAAGGGTGCAGGTAGCGGGGAAGAGGATGTCCCGAGGAGAACAACAGCGCCGAGCACAAGGCGAAGGTCGACAGGGACACCGGAGGGAGTCGAGCGGGCGGGCGACGAACGTCGGACGCCGCAACTATCCAGGCGACGAGGGCGAAGACGTCGATCCCCACTGCACTGGGTGTACCCCAAGGGGCACCCATCCAAGTGCTAACAGAGCGCGACGTAGCTTCACTTTGGTGAACAGACGAGAACCGGTGAAAACGTGGAAAGGCCGTAGGCGCCAGAGGAAACGGCCCGAAGTCCCAAGGTACGTGAAGGACGAACCAGACGCAGAGCGCGAGGCTCCAGGAGGGGGCACGTAGCTGGCTGGGGGACTCGACGGAGGAGTCAGCGGGTTGGAAGGAGGGCCATAAGGCCGACTAGGGTACCAACAGGCGATAAGGGTCGCGGTGCCCGGGGCTCAAGGAGGGGGCACAAGCGGCTTGGCGACTCGCCGTAGGAGTCAGCAGGCCCAGAGACTGTGGCCGAAGTGCCGAAGTGAGAACGAAGGCGACAAGGTCGCGGTGCCCGGCTCAAGGAGGGGGGCACATAGTCGGCTAGACGACTCGCCGTAGGAGTCAGCGGACTTAAGGCTGGGGCCGAAGGCCGACGCGTAAACTAATTGGCGACAAGGTCGCGGTGCCCAGGGCTCAAGGCGGGGGCACATAGCGGCTCGGCGACTCGCCGGAGGAGTCCGCAGGCTTATGAGGGGCCGCGAGGCCAACGCGTCTACAATAGGCGACAAGGTCGCAGTGCCCGGGGCTCAAGGAGGGGGGCACGTAGCCGGCTTGGCGACTCGCCGGAGGAGTCCGAAGGCTGACGCGTAGACTAGTTAGTGACAAAGTCGCGGTGCCCGGGGCTCAAGGAGGGGGGGCACGTAGCCGGCTAGGCGACTCGCCGGAGGAGTCAGCGGGCTTAGAAGAAGGGCCAAAGGCCGACGCATAAGCTAATTAGCGACAAAGGTCGGCGGTGCCCGGGGCTCAAGGAGGGGGGCACGTAGCCGGCTTGGCGACTCGCCGGAGGAGTCAGCGGGCTCAGGAGGGGCCGCGAGGCCAAGCGTCAACTTCTTCTTTTTTTGTTTGTTGTATGTAACAGGCGACAAGGTCGCGGTGCCCGGGGCTCAAGGAAGGGGGCACGTAGCCGGCTAGGCGACTCGCCGGAGGAGTCAGCGGGCTTAGAAGAAGGGCTGAAGGCCGACGCTTAAACTAATTAGCGACAAGGGTCGCGGTGCCCGGGGCTCAAGGAGGGGGGCACGTAGCCGGCTTGGCGACTCGCCGGAGGAGTCGGCGAGCTTGAGGTTTGGCCGAAGGCGGACGCGTGAACTAAAGGCGACAAGGTCGCGGTGTCCTGGGCTCCTTTTTTAAGGAGGGGGGCACGTAGCCGGCTTGGCGACTCGCCGGAGGAGTCAGCGGGCTTAACGCGTCTACGAATAAGCTACAAACTTACCAGGGATGTGAGGTGTGGGGTATCCCAAGTCCGAGGGGAGCTTGAACAATCCCACCGTGCCGCGGGAGGTCCCAAGTTAGGTGGAAAGTCGCGGGTCGCTCGGCGGTGGAAACCAGAGTAGAGACCAAGAACCTCCAGTCAAAAGGGGCAGCCAGCGCAGCCGATGACAGAGGAGCAGGCGGCACCCGGTCGACAGACTGTGTGGCGGACACCAGGCCACTGGAAGTCGCCGTCCTGGGCAGATGCGCACTTGGTACTGCAACACATACCCATACATGAAAGGTGACGGGCGGCGGGCAACTAACGCCGCCAGTTAAAGCTCCGAAGTAAGTAACGAGTGAAACTCACCGTGAAATGCGGAGAGAAAACAAACAGAAGTCCGAGCCAAGCACGACATCCGGCCCCGCAGGGCGAGACTTAGGAAGCGGCCGCGACTTTACCTTTTCATGGCAGAAAGGCAGAGTGACGAAGCACAAAGCACCGGACACGAGGTCACTGGAAGTCGCCGTACTGGGGAGAGGCGCACTTGGTAACTGCAACCCAAACCCAAACATGAAAGGCGACCGGCGGCGGGTAACAACGCCGCCATTTAAAGCTTCAAAATTTAAGAAACACGCGAAACTGACAGTGAAATGCAAAGAGAAAACAACAGTAGCTCGAGCGAAGCCCGACGTCGGGCCCAGCCAGGCGAGACGTAGGAAGCGGCCGAGACTTTACCTTTCCATGGCGGAACGGCCGAGTGACGAAGCACAAAGTACCGGACAGTAGGTCACTGGAAGTCGCCGTACTGGGGAGAGGCGCACTTGGTAACTGCAACCCATACCCAAACATGAAAGGCGACCGGCGGCGGGTAACGAACCCCACCATTTAAAGCTTCAAAATCAAGAAACACTCGAAACTCACCATGAAATGCGGAGAGAAAACAACAGTAGCTCGAGCGAAGCCCGACGTCCGGCCCAGCCAGGCGAGACGTAGGAAACGGCCGAGACTTTACCTGTCCATGGTGGAATGGCAGGGTGACAAAGCACAACCACCGCGCGACGGAAGCCTAGAAGGTTCCAGGGCCAGCCAAGTGCAGGAGGCACAGACGAGGGCTAACAGAGAAGACGGAGGCCACGCCAGAAGCAGTAGACGAGAGGCTAGGCGAAGGCAGGCCGGTAAGGGACGGTCGAACTGTACACAGTCTTTCCAAGGGTCAGAGGCTCAGGTAAAAGCGTCCGAACGCTAACAGCGAAGTAGACAACTGGCTAAAGGAGACACCACCGGGCACGTGACCGGATGGGCAGGGGAGGCTACTCTCGTCCCTGTTAGGGATCCCTGAGAGCCTCCTGGGGGGACCCTTTGGGTCTTAGGCTAAAACTGGTAAGCAAGTAGACTATTTCCTGACAGTCATGTCATCGGTAATGTGTTTTGAGGAAACAAATAACCTTGGGCCAAGTTTGAAGACTGTGGTTTGAAAAGTCTCTGAGAAAATGCCAGCCTTAAAGTCTAACACAGATGACGGGCGGACGACCACTGGGCCAGAACATAGATTCACTTTTGCTTCGCACGTGAGCCCAAAATGTTGTCTTTTTGAGTCCTTGTGACTTAAAAAAAAACTAAAAAAAAACATGGCAAGAATATTTTTTTTTATGAACTAACATGACTGAACCTGTGGTACACTTGAAGTGTGGCACAATTCTGCTCAACAATTCTTGAAAAATTAATTTTTCTCTAAAATGTATTTTTTCGAAAAATACTTACCGATGCCATTACTTAAGTGGAACAACCTATAGCTAGCGTAATTTTAGCCCAAAAACTTACGATGTGTACCCTTAGAGCCAGGGGAGGCCACCAAGGGTACCGAGGTCTAGTACCCGGGTAGCCTCCCTTACCCCGCCGACAGGTGAGCGCCAGCTCACTACCAATCCAACCAGTTCTTTCATTTGACTGAGGAGCGGCTAGCGGGGCAGGTGGGAGGGTCATCCGAGTAATGGCATCGGTAAGTATTTTTCGAAAAAATACATTTTAGAGAAAAATTAATTTGTTTCTTCAAAAACATTACCGATGCCATTACTTAAGTGGAGAATGGCGAAGAGGAGGAGGGTGCCGCGTAACTCAGTAGCCAACCGAGCTAGCAAGACCCGTCCTCCTCGGCGCGCGCTCCCGAAAATTTTAGCTAAAGGTTTACCTACGGCACCGAGGGTGCCGGGAGGGAGTGTCGCGCCGCCGTAATGTCCCCCACCAGGGCCAGGTTGTCACGCTGGCCAGCCAGGTTACGTAGGTAGAACCGGGTGAAGGTAGACTCGGTCCGCCAGCCAACGGCCGCCACGATGTCTCGCACAGCGCAGTTGCGGTCGAAGGCGAGGCTTGCAGCCATGGCTCTGACCTCGTGGGCCCGGATGTGTAGTCGCTTGGCAGCGTCCGGGCAGAGGTCCTGGTAGGCGGAACGTATCACCCATCTTAGCCAGGAGGAGATCGTCTGGGCTGAGATATCTTGTCTACCTGGGGACAGAGGAAGAAAAAGGCGGGTGCGTCCCCGGCGGAGCGGCTTGGTACGGCGCAGGTACACTCGTAAGGCTCTCACCGGGTCCTGTTGTCTGACTTCTTTGCTCGGGTCGACCGGCTTCAGCGGTCGAATGGTGATCACCTGGGGGGCTGTTAACAGAGACTGGTTCTTGGCCAAGAAGGCCGGGTCCGTCAGCAGCTGCACGGATCCATCCGACCTGAATTGCAGGCAGGCGGGGAGCACGGAGAGCGCGGGGAGCACGGAGAGCGCGTGCAGCTCACTCACTCTGAAGGCTGTGGCTAAGGCGAGAAGAAAGCAGGTCTTCCGCGTGAGGTCGGCCAGGCTTGCCAGGGGAAGCGGCTCGAAACGCTCAGTGTTCAGCCAGGTGAGTACCCAGGGAAGGTCCCAACGTGGGATCAGGGAGCGGAGGGCTGGCCACTGAATGCCGAAGTGGTCCATGAGGTCAGCGAGGTCTTTACACTTGCCCGGGTCCGCTCGGCCGAGGTGCCGGTAAGTGTCGGCGATCATGGCAAGGTAGCCCCTGATGGTGATGATCGGCGCCAAGTGCTGATCGGCGAAGAGCCAGAGGAAGAACTCAGCCAATTGGGGGGAAGTCAGAGCAGTAGGGGAGAGATGATGGAGGGCGCACCAGGCTCCTAGCACTCTCCACTTTCCCTCGTAGACTCGGAGGGTCGAGGGTCTGCGGGCTGAAGCGATAGCTGCCACTGTCTCATGCGAGAAACCTCTAGCGGCGAGGGCTTGCCGCACAATCTCCAAGCATGAAGTAGCAGTCGTTCGGGGCACGGATGGAAGAGCGGCTGCCGTGGCTGCTTGAGCATCGTGCGAGGGGTGGGAAGCCGCAGAGGGGGTCCCGTGGCGAGGTTCAGGAGGTCGGTGGTCCAAGCCTTGGTCCAACAGAACGGCGCCACTAGCAAGAGGATCGTGTTGCATCCTTTCAGCTTGAGCAGGACTGAGGGGGGTGGGGTAAGCATAGGCGCAAAGACCATCCCAGGGGATGGAGAGCGCATCGACCGCCCAGGCTAGAGGATCCGGTACAGGCGAGACAAACAGGGGGAGCTGGTGGTTCCACCTTGTCGCGAAGAGGTCGATAAGGGGGGTCTCCCACTGCGAGCAGATCATCCGGAAAATGTCCGGGCGAAGCGTCCACTCGGTGTGCAGAAGCTGACCGCTCCTGGAGAGGGAGTCCGCGAGGACGTTCAGGTGTCCGGGAATGTGTCTCGCTCGGAGGGAAATGTCGCGATCCTCGCACCAGCGGAGAAGTCGGTAGAGAAGGATGCAGAGGGACGGGGAGCGGGTCCCGCCCTGCTTCTGAATGTAGGCCACCACAGTGGAGTTGTCGGAAAGGACGAGGAGCTCCTGATGTCCGACCGTCGTTTCCCACGCGAGGAGGGCTTGCCACACCGCCTGAAGCTCCAGCCAGTTGATGTGCTTGACCGTGAATTCCTGTGGCCAGGGGCCGGAGGCCGTGGCAAACGTCGGCAGAAGGTGAGCGCCCCAGCCGGCACGGCTGGCGTCTACGCACAGGGACAACTGCGGGGGGGGGGGGGGGGGGGGGGGGGGGGGGGGGGGGGGGGTAAGGAGCGGGACTCCGGTCGCGAGCCAGACAGGGTCTGCCCAGCGGCGAAGGTGTGGAAGGAGCATGGGGAGCACCGGAACGGGGGCCTCGATGTCGGAGGTCGCAGGACGCCAGTGAAGAAGCAGGTGAAGTTGGAGCGGGCGCGAGTAGAGGCGGCCAAGGGGGAGGAGATCCGCAGCCGCGCTCATCAGGCCTAAGAGTTGCAACCAAACTCTGGCGAGACCGTCTCCTCCTGGGAAACTGCAAGGGCCAGGTCCGCCAGCTTCAGGATCCGTGGTTCCGGTAGTCGCACTAAGTTGAGGTCCGTGAGGAACTCCATGCCGAGGTGGACAAACCGGCGGGACGGGACGAGATCCGACTTGCCTAGGTTGACGATGAAGCCGAGGCTGTCGAGGAGGGCCCGCAGGGCATCTCGATCCGTCTCCAGGGCGGAAGCCGACTGGTTGCGTAGGAGCAGATCGTTGAGATAGTTCGAAGAAGGACTCGCTGAAGTCTGCCTGGCCTTGGCGACGACGCCATCCATGATCCTGGTGAACACCCATGGGCTGAGGTTGAGACCGAAGGGCAGGGCGCGGAACTGATAAACGACGCCGTCGAAGGCGAAGCGAAGAAAGCGTCTGGACACCAGGTGTACTGGAACATGCAGGTAAGCGTCCGCGAGATCCAGGCTTATGGCGAAGTCCATAGGCCGAACCGCGGTGCGCAGAGCTCTGGCAGTTTCCATGCGGAAGCGCGGAGCCGTGATGAACGCGTTCAGCGCCGAGAGGTCGATGATGGGACGCCACCTGTTGCCGGGTTTGGGGACGAGGAAGAGGCGACTGTAAAAACCGGGAGAGTCGTGACGCTCCACCACCTCCGTGGCGTTCTTTCGCAGCAGAGCGGAGATCTCCTCGCGAAGCGCCGCAGCCTTGGAGACATCCGAAGGAGCAGCCGTCCAGAGGGGGCAGCGGCGCAGAGGCGGGGGGGTCCGAAAGGAGAGCATGAGGCCCTCGGAGGCGGTGGAGAAGATCCACGGATCGTCGGGAAACAGCGACCGCCAGACGTCGCTGTACAGGGCCAGTCTCCCGCCGACTGGAGACCCGGAAGCGGTCGGCAGGGGGGCAGGAGGGAGATAGTCACCGGGCCCGACCCCGCGCTGGGCGGCGGGCGGGCTTGGGCCAGGCCGGGGCGGAGGCTGGGTCGGGGGGGGGGGGGGGGGGGGGGGGGGCAGCGCGGCGGGCAGCGGGGCGACGAAGGGGGAGGCGGCGACGTTGCGGGCGCTGGGCCTGGGCGGGTCTGGAGGACCGCAGGGCGCAACCCAAAGCCTTGCGGGCTGCTTGAAAGCGGGCTGAGGAGGCGCGGGAAGGCCAAAGGTCCTTATTAGCATCCTTCACCGACTGCCATGTAGGGCCGAAGAGAAGGGGATCCCCGAGCGGAGCTTGACGCAGCTGTCTCCGCAGGTCCTGTGGAATGTCGGGGCAGACGGAAGCACAGCATCTCGGGGGAGCAAATCGCAGTTCGCGGCAGCGGCCATGGAGTTGACTGATGCGTGATACGCAGCCCAGTTAGCGGCCGTAGCCAAGGCGAGGAGGTCCCCTACGAGCGGCGAAGCCGAGAGGTGTCCATGCCGTTCCAACAATCTGACAATCGCTTGCGTGGTCAGGTCGAGGAAACCCGCGCAGGAGAGGGCGTTGCGTATGAGAATCGCCGTCCGTTCCAGTCCGGGAGAGATGCAACGGCGAGACGCACGCAGTCCACCAGCTTGCAGTTGGGCGGCCGGATCCACCGCGGGCATGGAAGCAGCGAAGGCCTGAGAATGTCCGGCATACCAGGAGTGCTGAAAGGCGATATCCAAGTCAGCCGGCCAGCGAGCGTCGGTGAAGAAGAAGGGAGCATCCGAGCCTGAGCCCTGAAGAAGGAGCACGGAGAAGGCGTCACGAAGGCCAAGAAATCCCGGTGGCTGAGGGAGGGACTTAAACTTCTTGGAGGGGCGATCCGCATCCACAAACACCAAGATCTTCCTCTTGGGAGGTGGCGACGGGGGACAGGCGTCCGGAGGAAGACACGAGGCAACAAGACGCGCGGCTACGTCCAGCGAAGCAAGAGTCTCCGTCCTGGTCGTCCGTAGAGAAGGCGATAAGGGAGCTGAAGGTGAGCGCGGAAGCGAGGAAGCCGAGCGGTCCAAGAAGGAGCCAGAGTCCTCCAGGGCGATGCTGAGAACATCAACGGGCGAAGCAGGAGGTCGCCGCACAGGGGGGCGAGGAGCCGAGCGCCGCCACGAGGAGGAGCGCGAGCGAGGAGAGCGGCTGCGATGGCGTGAACGGGAGCGGTGAGACCGACGAGTGGAATGTCCGTGCGAAGCGGAGCGACGGCGATGCCGACGACAGGAAGGGGAGCGGGGCCGGCGGGAGGAGGGAAGCTGGGGAGGGAAGGGGGGAGAGGACGGCCGGCGGCGAGGAGACGGCCGGACGAACGAAGAAAACTCCCGACGGGTAGAGCGCCGCACGGACGAAGGCACCTCCCCAGGGTGAGGAGAAGGACGACGAGAGTGGCGAGAAGTCCGGGAACCCGAAGCCACAGAAGAAGAGGGGCGCGACGAACGCTCCAGGCGGGAAGGCCGAGAAGCAGACGAAGGGCTCCGGGTCCGAGGCCGAGAAGAGGCAGTCCGAGACGGAGGGCGCGGAAGAGGGCTGCAACGCGACCGGTCCTTCCTAGGGGCGGACTCCCGACGATCGAGGGCATGGGGACGAACCTCCGAGGTCGAAGGACGCAGCAGAGGGTCCAGCGACGGAGGAGCACGGTGTCCAACAACATCGGTGGTCGTGTGAGGCTTGGGGTCCGCAAGGCGGGGCGAGCTAGCTCACTGCGGACCTAGCTCGAGCGAGCTGGCGCGCAAGGGGGGAGAAAGGCATCCCCCAACGACGAGTGTTGGGGCTTGTTTGTTTTCCGCAGAGCGGGGCGAGCGGACTCGCTGCGGACCAGACTCGAGAGAGTGGGTGCGCAAGGGGGGAGCCTTTGACTGCCGTCCCCCAACGGCGACGTAGGTGCGTGTCGGGTCTTTCTTGGCCGGAGCATGCTTGCGGGTGCTGGAGGGCGGCGGTCTAGTGTTGTCACGCCGATAAAAACTCCACAGCTGGGCCCACTGTTCCTCCACCCAGAGAGCGCAGACATCACAGGTGCGGCTCGAGGAACAACCAGAGCAGAGGAGGCAAACTGCATGCTCGTCCGATGGCCACTGGAAGTCGCCACATCTGGTGCAGGTGACGTGAGCACTGCAACATAAAGAGACACTACAAGGCGACTGGTCGAAGCGGCATTTCCACGAAACGAATGCGCACTGACACTTCCTACTACGTCCTCGCGCCGTCCCAAGTCCCTTTTTTTTTTTTTTTTTTTTTTTTTTCTTCTAACTTGGGTCGAAAACATCAAGCAAGAAGGCAAACCGCCGACGCACGTCGCCAAGGGTGCGGGCGCTAGCAAAAAAAAATCAAGACCTTACCTGGCCATGTCGCAGGGCAGGGAAAGAAACACCTGAGGTGGAAGGAGAAGAAGCAGCGGCGCCCAGACACAGGGAGCCAGCCGAACAGGGACGGAAGTCCTGCAACGGGAACCGGCAGGCCGACGGCGAACACGACCGACGAGGCGGCAGAAGAACAGCCGAGAAGCGAGGCGAAGTCCGAGAGGCCACACACAACCGCAACAGTTCAAACCGGTCTAGGGCAGAGCCCCCCAGCGGCGCGAAGCCGGCACGACGCCTGAGCTGGCACTCTCGTGCACACAAGAACCGTCACTGCTAAGACAAGGCGCAGAGACTAACGTAGTCGAACTCTATCCTCTTCCAACGAAGGCTACACAGCAGAAGTCCGAAGATACACAGGCGAGGTAGCAAGCGCTAACCAAGCCTACCATACACAGCCAAGAAGGGCTAAGCAGAAACGTCTGCACGCTTTAAGCTAAAGGAAAGAACTGGTTGGATTGGTAGTGAGCTGGCGCTCACCTGTCGGCGGGGTAAGGGAGGCTACCCGGGTACTAGACCTCGGTACCCTTGGTGGCCTCCCCTGGCTCTAAGGGTACACATCGTAAGTTTTTGGGCTAAAATTACGCTAGCTATAGGTTGTTCCACTTAAGTAATGGCATCGGTAATGTTTTTGAAGAAACAAGTTTATATTTTTAATGTCTTTTGTAAGCACTGTAGGAGTGTGAAAATCCTCAAGACATAATCTTTTAGATTGAAGTACATGTAAATCTGTGCCACCCACAAAAATTCATGTATAAATGCACACTAAAGAATGAACACTTCACAATAAAACTTCAGAAAATATGCAACAAACTGGGCAACAAATGTCACCTACTGAGATCATATTACTTTTGAAGTTACAAAAATATCATCCAACAAATACAGATGCTAGTCTGTAAGTGAACAAAATGACTTACTTTGGTAAAATTTGCTGTATTATTCATATGCACTTGTCAAAGCATACAGTACACTTCGCTTATATTAGTTAATAAGAAAGTCCAACCACAAGAGAGTAAGAGAGACTTGTCTCTTGTGGTTACAAGAGAGAAAGTATAACCACAAGAGACAGATCGACCATGACAGTTTACAGGCAGTGTCATAATTGCTTACCACCATACACGTTACAGTTCAGGAGACAGATTGGCCATGATAGTTCACAGATGGTACCAAAATTGTATGATGCCTAGAGGCTTCAACTCCAAGCAATTCTAGCACCACCTTTAACTATCATAATTGATCCTATCTTTTTATAATGATTCAGGGTATAAAACAAATAACACAAATTAATTATGATGATTTTTCAAACAAATGTGTTTTAACCTTTCGATGTCTGTCAGCAACTTTTGCAACCAGTGTTTTGGTGCTGCGGGGCACTTTGGTGTTTGTCAAAAGAATCCTTAGCCGTGGCATCCTGTGCAAAACAAAACAAAACATCATCAATGGCAGCAAGAAAAATACATAAAAACCTCCTATGAATATGAATGGTCACCGCCTTATCATGGCCACCTGCTGTTTACATTCACAATCACGTTTCATAGACAATGTTTACTATATGAAGTGCATTGATTTTACGGCCACCTGCTGAACGCGGCCAACAGTCAGCGTATAGGATTAAAAAATGGCAAAAATAACTGAAATATGAATTTTTCTCTAAAATGTATTTTTTCGAAAAATACTTACCGATGACATTACTATTAGGAAACGTGCACTTAGCTTACCATTTCAGCCCAAAATTCCGTGTGTACCTACATGACAAGGGAGGCAACCCAAGGGTGCCGTAGCCAGGTACCCTGAGTAGCTTCCTGTGCCTCCCCATCCGGTGGCGTGAGCAGTGGTGTCACACCAGTCTAAAGCTTAGCTTAGGAGCGGCAAGTGGGGCAGGCAGGAGGGTCCTTCGAGTAATGTCATCGGTAAGTATTTTTCGAAAAAATACATTTTAGAGAAAAATTCATTTGTTTCCTCAAAAACATTACCGATGACATTACTATTAGGAAGAATAGCGAATAGGAGGTGGGTGCCGCCTAGACTCACATTCCCTGTAAGGGGCCCGCCAGAGCCACCCACCCCGCCCACACTCCCGACCATTTCAGCTAAGCCAACACAAGGCGCCTAGATGCCGGGAGGGAGTGTCGCGCCGCAAGGCCCTAGTTCGGGTTCAGGTCGCCCGCGGGCCCAAAGGTCACTGTGGCAGCATCGGGCGAAGGTAGATCATGCCCGCCAACCCACGGCAGTCACAAGACCTGACGGCGTAGCAGCGGGTGAAGGCGACGCTCGTGGTCAGGGCTAGCACCTCGTGCGCCCTGATCTCCAGCCTCTGAGCGTCCTCCGGGGAGAGGTCCAGGTAGGCGGACCGGATAACCCCCGCGGAGACAGGAAGATACTGACTGGCTGCGATGTCTGCCAGAGACACGTGTCCGCTATCATGGCCAGGTAGCTCCTGCAGGTGATCGGCGCCAAAGTCTGCTCGACGCAAAGCCAGAGGAGAAGGCAGATCTGTCGTCGCCCCAGGACCGCAGGACTCGCCAGTGTCCCTCATGGACGTGTCTGGTACCTCCACCGGTGCCCTTGATAACCTCTAGCAGCGAGGGCGAGCCGCCCAATCCCCAGGCGTGCGTGAAGTTGCTCAGGACACGGTCGGCACAGCCGCGTCTGTTGGGGCTGCTTGAACCTCGTGCGCTGGGTGGGGAACCGCCGGGCAGGGGGGGGGGGGGGGGGGGGGGGGGGCGGGGGGCGGAGCGTGACAATTGATTGTACATTGCTTAACGTCCTGACAGCAACAAGGCTTTCTCAGGACGTGCCTGCACTGCTTGTGAAAAAAAAAACTAAACAGAACATTGAATGTATGTCGCCAGCCGGTCAAATACATTAAATAAACCTAACACATGGGGCCTAAATAAAACTAAGACCATTTAGCAACACACATCCAATATCAAGAGCTACAGGCAGTGCAGACAGTAGGGAGAGTTTTAAAAAGGCAAATACAGGTGAATGGACCAAGGGTAGACAGAAACACATGCCCCAGAACAGAGAGTTCTTTCTCCGGGTACTCCGGCTCTTCCTCCCCCTCCACTTTGGTATCAGTTTCAGCCCACTTAATCAAATTTCAAATACAAACGATTTTGAATTTCCAAAAACTACAGTAGCTCGCTTGAGCTTGCCCTTAGCACCACGTGAATGTTCTATGTTTATGTACAGTGTGTGAGTGAATGCGCGTGATTCATGTGAGCGTGCTTGTTGGGTTCAGTTCGCGGCGGCGCTTTGAGCCGATTTTCAATTGGGATAAAGCGCCTATTTAATGCGCTTATTATTATTATTATTATTAAAAACCCACCCTATGGGGCTGACCAGGGTGACCCTGGGAACTAAAAAATACCTAACCCCACCCAAGTCCAGGCTCATGAGGTCGGTGGTCCAAGACTTGGTCCAGCAGAACAGGGCCACCAGCAAAGCACCGTGTAGGAACTAGCTCAGCTGGTGGAAAAGCTGGACAGCACAGCCATTGCGTATGGGATGGAAATCAGTGCAGAGAAGACCAAACTGATGACAAATAACACCAGTGGCATTGGCACTGACGTCATGATTGGAAGCCAAAAACTAGAAACAGTTAATAAATTCAAATACTTAGAAGCCATTTTGACAGATGAGGGATCAAAACCAGAAATACTGTCCAGGATTGCGCAGACAACAATCCTGCAAGGCACTGTGCAAGGAGGATGAAGGAGAGGAAGACAGAGGAAAAGATGGGAGGACAATATCTCAGAGTGGACAGGACTGAAGCTGGGTGATACGCTAAGAATGGCAGAGAACAGAGAGGAATGGAGGGAGCTGGTTGCCAAGTCATCAGTGGTGCCCCAACGGTCGGCAAGACTACGGAATATGGATAGATAGATAGATAGGCTTGAGCTTGAGCAGGACCTTGGGACTAGCAGCGTTGGTGGATAAGCATCCGCAAAGAGGGCCACCCCAGAGATGGAGAGCACGTCAGCCGCTGCGAGGGTGGGCAGGCGAATCCACTGTGTTGGGAAGGGGTCAAACATGGCCGCCTTGCACTGCACGCAGATCCTCTAAGATATCCGGGCGGAGTGCCCACTCGGTGTCGAGAAGCCGGCCGCGCCGCGAGCAGGAGTCGGCAGGACTATCACCTGATTGCGACATCCCTCTCCGAGCACGACGCAACCCTGGCCACCTGGCCAGGGTTGCGTCGTGCTCAGAGAGGGATGTCGCAATCTTACAGGCAGAGGGAGAGGGATGTCGCAATCTTTGCACCACTGGAGGAACTGTGACAGGAGCCAGCAGAGGGAGCGGAGAGGAACCCGCCCCGCCGTCAGAGGTAGGAGCCCTCAGTGGCGGTGGCGGAGAGGATGAGAAGCTCCAGGTGTCGGAGGCGTGTCTCACCCGGACAAAGGTTCACCCAATCGCTGCCAGCTCCAACCCGTTGAGGTGCCTGTCCGCGCGGCCTGGAGGTCAGCAGCGGGAAGCGGTAAGTAAGGTCGGTAGAAGGCGCGCATCCGGCGAGGCTCGCGTCCACGTCGAGGGGTGCGCCTGATGGGAACCGTCCAGCAGGGGAGACGAGGGCAAGGCATGGGGAAGACCAGCACCAGGGTCGCAAAGTCGCCAGGAAACGGATGCCAAGAGGAAGCCGGAGCCGCCGAGGCGAACGGGAGGAAGCCAATCGAGGGGAACGACATCCGCCGCCACCGTCCTCAGGCCCAGGGGATGAAGTCCAACTCTGGAGAGAACTGCGTCTGCTAGAAGCATCTGCTGGACGAAGGTCACCAGCATCCGGAACCGAGGCTCCGGAAGTCCCACCACGTTGCGGTCAGCCCGAAGCACGTCCAAGTGCACCACCGGAGGGAAGGCGCAGGGTCCAACTTGCCGAAGGTGACCGGGAGGCCAGTCCAATTGGGTAGATCGTGCAAGAATCGATTGCAGAAAAGCGAAGTCCATGGCCTGTACCACCGTCCGCAAGCTCCTGGTGATGAGGCGGGTGTAGAAGGTAGGCAAGTGACTCCCTCCAGTCGCGAAGAACGTAGGCTCCGCGCCGAACTGTCAGGACAGCGGTCCACCGGGGAGAGCGCCGCATCATCGGAGGGGATCGGAGGAGATCAAAGGAGGTCAGGAAGCCCTCGGGGCTGGCTGGAACGGGCCCAAGGGTCATCTGGGAGCAGCAAGCGTCACACGAGGGGGCGGAGAGCGGCTGGGTCAGGGGTCCCTGTCGAGTCCGTCACCGCCTGCAGGCTAGGACCGAAGAGGCGAGCGACCACGCCAGGTCTGCGTAGAAGCGTCTTCACTTCGGCAAGGTCATGGCAGGAACAGACAGCAGCACTATGCAGCTGGTCTGTCGTAGACGCGTCTTCCCTTCGGAGAGGAGGTCATGGCAGGAACGGCGGACAGCATGCCAAGGCATCGGGTCCCCGTAGGTGGCGGAGGCCAAGGCATCGCCAGAGGCGTAGATCGCAGCCCTGTGTCCTCGACGCGCCGGATGACCGTCTGCATGAACAGCTCCGAACTCCGACAGGTCAGGGCGCAGCGGAAGAAGGTCACTGTCCCGTCCAAGCCCCGGGGGGAGCGGCGTAGCGAAGCTGAAGAGCCGTGTGCTGTCACTGCCGGGGTAACCATTGCTGGTGGCGGTCCGACTGGGAGCCACATACCAGCGAAGGCGGACGGCGTTGTCCAAGACCGCCAGGCCGGAGGAGTTGGAGAGGAAGCCAGCGTAGCTCAGGAGCTCTGCTGCCGGAGCCCGTAATGCCTCGACAAGGTCAGGGGAACCAGGGGCCTCCAGCGACGAGGTCGACTGTCATCCCATGGAGAACCATGACGGAGCCACTTGGCCAACATCTGGGGCTCATCGGCGTCAGGAGACGCGGGCAGCAGACGCACGCCGGGGCGAGTGCGGGGTCGGCAAGGCTCTCGAGGAATGCGAAGTAGCCAGGGGCAAGGAGGAGGCGCCAGGCCGGAAGTGCATCGGCCAACAAGTGGAGATCTGGGTCCCGTGGGCTGGGCCGCAAGGCAGGGCGAACCAGTTCGCTCTGGGCCAGGTTGGGGAGAGCGGGAGCACAAAGTCCAGTCGTCCGGCTGGAGGCGCTAAACACACACCTTGGCGCGGGCCAAACGCAGCTGCTGCTGGACCCAAGTAGTGGCAGGAATGCGTCTGAGTATTCGCATCGGAACCCGAGAGGACTCCAGCCGCTGTGGGCCAGTCTCGAGAGGGCGGGCGCACAAGGGTCCAGTAGCTTCGTCTGGCTGTGGGCGCCAGTCACTCACCGAGGGGTGGACGATGGCGCTGCTAGACTGATACCGAACCGTGGAGCGGGACGGACGACACTGCTGCTGGGCAGGTACCGAGTAGTGGCGGAGCCGCATATGAGTTCCGCACTTACGAGCTCCTGCATGGCGGGGCGAACAAGGTTGCTGTGGGCTACGCTTGAGAGAGCGGGCGCACTAGGGTCCAGTAGCCACATCTGGCTGGGGGCGCTTGTCACTCATCGTGGAGTGGGGGACTCGGATAGCAGCGGTTCTCTTTCCTCATCTCTTCGCCCCCTTCTAGTTTCCGCAAAGCAGAGCGAGCAAGCTCGCTGCGGGCCAGGCTCGGAAGAGTGGGCGCGCAAGGGGGGTCTTGTCCGGCGAGTCGTCAGTCCCCCAGTATCTAGTGGCCTCGTCCGGCCGACTTTATCCTTCCTTTTAGCTTCCTAGGTTCCGCAGAGCGGGGTGAGCACGCTCGCTGCGGGCCAGGCTCGGGAGAGCGGGTGCACAAGGGGAGTCTCGTCCGGCGAGTCGTCAGTCCCCCAGTATCCAGAAGCCTCATCGGGCTGACTTTTATCCTTCCTTTTAGGTTCCTAGGTTCGCTGCAGGCCAGGCTTGGGAGAGCAAGGGGGGTCTTGTTGGGCGAGTCATCAGTCCCCCAACATTTCCAGAGCGGGTGCGTCTAAGCCGGTCCGTAGAGGTAGCGGGTGGCTGGTCCTGGGACGGCGACGGTCGTTCGCACCAAAGGAGCCCCAAGCTGTGACCATGTTCTTCCACCCCAGGTGCGCAGGTGCTGCAGGCGTGACCGGATGCGCAGCCGGAGCAAGGGAGGCACACTGCATGCGTCTCGCCCGACCACTGGAAGTCTCCACAGTGCATGCGGACTATTACTGCAACATAGTCAAATGTGAGAGGTGAGCGGCTATGGCCCGGATGGCCACGCAAACCAGCGCTCGCATTATCCCTTCACTCATTCATAACTTTACCTACCGCCTGCTACATGGCACAGTGAAGTCATGTCTAAGTTACACAGAGTAAGATAACCTTCGTGCGGTAGTGCGGAAAAGAACCCCACACTTTTCCGGAAACCACATGGTTATGTCATAATGAATGTATTATAAGGGCACTGCACGCCAAGTACAAGTCCGTACAATTCACACCGTCTCTCTGCCAGGTGTAAACGGTAGCCGTATCTAATATATACAGCTATAACATATCAATCCAGACCAAAAAGGTGACTGCCAACATAACATAAACACAGTGCAGAGGCAGCCAAAGCGCAAAGCGCGGCTCCGCAAGGCCACGCAAAACGACATAAGCAACCTCTATAGAGAGTCCCAGTAGTTCCTTCCCCACCGACCACCTCTCTTGGTCAGGTGAGCCGTTGCTTCCTGGGGTTTTTTTGTTTTTTTTTAAAAGGACTATCACTTAGCAGAGCGTGCTTTCGATCCACGGACCAATGGGTAATGGGCCCAGCCCGCTCCCACTGCGCCCCTGTGCTTCACTTCTTTCTCTGCTTAAAAAGGACTATCTGCTCACGCTCAGTAGCCAAAGGTGCGTTTGACAGAAATATGACAGTCCTGGCTGTCCTACTGGGATGCTCGTTGGCACATGTGAAGGCGACCTCCGTATAAACAGCCAAATTCACGGCCCGTGCCACCGCCCGGTGCACCGAGCGCCTGTCGAGGGCAAGAACCGAGGCCTTACCTTGCCATGGCGAGAGAGACCGGGGGGGAACCTGTTCGAAGGCCGTCGGCCACTGCTATGACGAAGCTGTAGCCCGTCCCGCGAGGCGGAAGGCTGAAGGTCCCTCTTCGCAATGGAGAATGGCCCAACACCTCCCAAGCCAACGAAGTCCCTGCCAAAGCAAGTAGGCACCCAGCATGGCTTCTGTTTGTCATCGTACAGTCTAAGCTTGTTACTGTCAACCAGTCCCCAAACTTCGTAGCAGTCCGCCGTGCGAGTCAGAAGTGACTGAGCGCTGCCGAGTTAGTCTTGTCCAAAGGAATCACCAGCACCCACACGGCAAATCCTTTAGCACTGAACACTTTGTTTCCCCAGGACTGTCACAAGGACTCTTTCAGACTGCACACTCGAAGAGAACGAAGTTAATCCAAGGCAAGCATGGCATGTCAAACCACCGGTTCACAACCGTACACAGCCGAAGATCCAGCAGGCTGAACACGTGCGTTTGCGGTAAGCTAAGCTTCAGACTGGTGTGACACCACTGCTCACGCCACTGGGGTACCTGGCTACGGCGCCCTTGGGTCGCCTCCCTTGTCGAGTAGGTACACAACGGAATTTTGGGCTGAAATGGTAAGCTAAGTGCACGTTTCCTAATAATAATGTCATCAGTAATGATTTTGAGGAAACAATTATGGCCACGACCAGACTGGCGCGGTAAAGCCATCATGCATGACAGGTTAATGACAGCTTGTTCGACACCTAGCCAGCCACTACACATTCTGACAAAACCCAGACATCGTGTCATTACGCAACAACGGGCATGCCATCGGCTCACCATCTGTGTCAGCAGTCCGTAAAAAAGGCTGTGCTATCTATTCGACAATGTCACCCCTGTTTCCATCAAACCTCCCATGAATAGTCACCTGCTGTTTACAGCCACTTTTTCTTGGCAACAGGGGTGACCATTCATTGGAGGTCCTACCTTAGTTGCAAAAATAATAATATCATTGAAAAATGAATTTTTCTTTAAAATGAATTTTTTTGAAAAATACTTACCGATGGTATTACAGTTAGGAAAAGTCCCTTAGCTAGCATAATTTTAGCCAAAATTTGGTTGTGTCCGTATAAGGGAGTGTTGGCAGGAGTGGGGCGCCATAGACCAGGCCATAACCCGAATAGCCTCCCCTTATTCCCATCCGGTATGCGATTACCCGGCATACCCCAGTTTAGTTTCTTAGCGAACTGGCGGTAAGCGGGGCAGGTGGGAGGGACCTTCAAGTAATACCATCGGTAAGTATTTTTCAAAAAAATTTATTTTAAAGAAAAATTCATTTGTTTTCTCAAAACACATTACCGATGGTATTACAGTTAGGAAGAATCCCGAAGAGGAGGTGGGTGCCGCTATAGCGCCCCTAATGCCAACAATACCGCCCAAAGACCCGCCCTCCCGCAGCAAACTCCCGATAATTTTAGCTAAGATACCTGCGGCGCCGGGAGTGAGTGTTGCGCTGCTGCGATATCTGCCACCAGCGAGAGGTTCTGCCGCTGGGCGGAGAGGTCCATCAGGTAGAAGCGGGCAAATGTGGTCTCAGCTCGCCAGCCCACCGCCGCCACAATGTCCTAAACTGCACAGGTGCTGACAAAGCGGGACTTGCGGCCATGGCTCTGACCTCGTGCGCCCTGATGTTCATACATTTGGCTGCATGTGGGCGAGGTCCTGGTAGGCCGAGCGGATCACTCACCGGCACCAGGAGGAGAAGGTCTGGGCTGAGATGTCACGTCTACCTGGAGACAGAGGGAGAAACAGGCGGGTGCGTCCTCTGCGCAGAGGCTTGGTCCAGCGCAGGTACACACGTAAGGCTCTCACCGGTTCCTGTCTGGTCTACCGGGTGGAGTCTGTCTCTCGTAAGGGCGGAAGTCATCATCTGTAGGGCAGCCCACAAGGCGACCACCACTTGGCCCGGAAGGTCAGTTCAGGTAGCCGTTGTACGGCATCGTCCGTCCGGAACTGCAAGCAATCTGTGCGCGACAACAGCACGTACGTCACCTGACCCTGGAAGATGTGGCTAGGACACAGATAAGGCTCTCACCGGGTTCTGTAGTCTGTTCTCCTGGGTGGAGTCTGTCACACGTGAGGGGCGAAAAGTCATCATCTGTGTCGCCTACAAGGAGACCGCGTCTTGGCCAGGAAGATGGTTCAGGTAGCACGGAGTCGGCCATCCGGCACTGCAAGCAATCTGCGTGTGTCTACAGCGCGTACGTTCCCTGACCCTGGAAGACGTGGCTAGGACACACATAAGGCTCTCACCGGGTTCTGTAGTCTGTTCTCCCGGGTGGAGTCCATCACACGTGAAGGGCAAAATTCATCATCTGTGTCGCCGTCAAGGAGACCGCGTCTTGGTCAGGAAAAAGGTTCAGGTAGCAGTAGCACGGAGCCGGCCTGGAGGCTGAGGTTAGGGCCGCCCGGAAGCACGTCTTTCAAGTTACACCCATCAAGCGTGCCAACTGCAGAGGTTCGAACGGATGGAGTTGAAGAGTTGAACCACGTAAACCCGCATGGTAGACCCCTCATGGCCCGAGCGAAGCAGTGCTGGGCGTTGCCGAGCGATGTGACCCTCAGATCTGCAAGGTTTACAGCTACCAGGGTCAGACCAGCGCACGCGCCGGTAGGTGTCGGCGAACATAGCTAGGTAGTCCCGAAGGTAATCGGATCCAGTCCCTGGTCGTTGAATAGCCAGAGGAAGCACTCCGCCAGCTGGGGCTTTGTCAAGTCCGGAGGGAGAGAAGGTTGTCGTCAGTCCCGTCACACCGCGCTCGTCGTCTCCCCTCGGAACTCGTCTGGTTTAGGGTCTGCAGGCTGTCGCGGCAGCATCCACTGCCGCCCTATGGAAGGCTCTGCGGTAGAGGGCTTGCCACATGAACTCCAGGCATTGAGGAAGAGAAGTTCAGGGCCCGGCTGGTAACGGCGGCTGTTTCGGTTGCTTGAGCATCGTGCGAGGAGTGGGGAGCTGCAAAGGGGAGCATGTGGGGAAGAGCTGACCAGGACTGGAGAAGCGACAAGGCATACCGAGCCAGGAAAAGCCCACCAACCTTCGTAGCCGACAAGAGGCTCTCCCCGTGGCTGCAGACTGCGCTACAATCATATCCGCCGCAAACCTCTAGCAATATAGGGATTGTCAGACAGACAACCACCCCCCCCCCCCCCCCCCCCCCCCCCCCCCCCGTATAACCCAGCATTCGATTCTCGATGGCGAGCAGGAAAGCTGGAAGATCTGGCCGTAGCGACAACCCCAAGCGCAGCTGGCCTCAAGAGCGCTACCATCTCCCATGTGTACGCCAATCTTCTCCAACAGAAGAAGTGTCAGGCTGAAAGGCGATCTGCTGGCGTGTCAGCAGTCCTAACAGTGAACCCGAGAAAGGCTCTGAGGGACGCTCCTACTCTGCACTGCTGCTCTCGTCCTACTTGGAGTTCTACTCGAACCAGACGGGCACGAACTCCAGCCTCCATGGAATCCGTGAAGAAGCCATGTAGGACCTATCCCGTAGCGTAAGCCGCCTAGTCGACGACGAATAGCGGGCAGGAACCCCAGCCTACCGCCACACTTGCCAACTGGTTTCGACATCAGACCTCCAGCTGTCTCAAGTCCTGGAGACGCATAGCTGCCCTCAGGACTCTGTCTCGCATCTGCCACGACACCGAGGAACTTGTGTCGAGTCGACAGGTCGAAGATCGGCCGCTATATCCGCCGGCTCGGGTATGATAAGAGTCGACTGTACTGTCGTGGAAGCAGAGCGCGGGACCACATCCAAGGTTACCGCTGTCGCCATGTCTAAACCCCGGTACTCGTGCCCCAGGCTGCATGGATCCAGCACGCCCTCTGTCGCATCGCAGAACCTCGTTCACCCCCACGAGAAACTGAACAGGAAGACTCTTGTTCCATCCTCGTCAGACCCCTGGCTGCGCCCTGCCTGCACCCACACACTGTCATCCACCGCCGAGCGTGTATCTGCACAACGGGCCGTTGAGAGAGAGTCCATCTGCTCCGGTCAGGCGCCGCAGAACACCCGAACTCCAAGTTGTCTCCACGCAGCCACGCGAACCGCCGCCGCTAGGTCCCGAAGCTGAACTGCATCCGCTAACACGATGTAGACTGACGTCGGCTCACACAGTGAGGTTGGTCGGACCAGTCCTCATGCCGCGCTGACATCTACGAAGGTAGACTGCTTACTTGCTAGTCATCTGCCGCACGCTGGAAGGAAGCTGCCACTGTCGTTCCTGGAACCGCGCCGTCGGCGTCACAGAAATGCCGCCTCCGTCCCTCGGCTGCCAGCCAAATAGTTTCGGCGCAGAGGAAGAACTGCGCCTCCGCAGAAGAGTGGTCCCTGCCAATCCCTTCCGAAGGTCTGCGCTGAATACCAGCACTCCAGACCAAAAAGGTGACTGCCAAGCATGTGAAATGCAAAGAAGTACCCAACGGAGAAAGAAACACGCTTAGAAAAAACGGTACAACACAATTTATTAATATTTCGGGTAAATACCCTTTGTCAAAATAGACAAACAGAGACATTAGCCGCTACTTATCTTCATATGCAGAAGGAATGTGGCAACATTCCACATTCAACAGTTGCCACATTCCTTCTGCATATGAAGATAAGTAGCGGCTAATGTCTCTGTTTGTTTGTCTATTTTGACAAAGGGTATTTACCCAAAATATTAATAAATTGTGTTGTACCGTTTTTTCTAAGCGTGTTTCTTTCTCCGTTGGGTACTTCTTTGAATACCGGCACGTCCTGCATCAGTGTCCCTGGAAGACTGCTACGTCCAGCGCTGACAGCAGCGCAAAGCGGCTGTGCCCCCCATCCTCGTTAGCCTCCTTGATGGCCTGCCAGGGGGGTCAAAGAGAGTTCTTCACCGGGCAGAGCCCTGCATAGCTGATTTTTTTCTTTTAACTTGGTCGGCAGCGAGCAAGCGTGCAGGACGGAAACTCGAAGCATCAGAACGCGGTCTGCAGTCGCAGCCAAGCGTTGATAGCGGTGTGGAGAGCGGCCCGGAGCCGGAACAGCCAAGGCGAGGAAGTCGGCCAATGCAGTGAGACGGTAGGATTCCATGCTTTCACAACGCGACGGAGGATGGCCCGCGTCACCAGGTTCAGGAACCCCGCTGAGGCCAGGGAACTGCGGAAGAGGAGTAGGATCACGTAGTCGAAGAAACCAGTGTCTCCCAAGGCGCCCTGAAGCGGGAGACAGGAGACGGCGACAAAGACCCGGAACCTGAACGGTTGAGGAAGAGACGTGAAACGCTTGGACGCGAAGAGGGGACCTGCTTCGTCCAAGGCCCGAAGAGTCTCCATTCTCTGGCTCCACGTAGTTGGCGAATCCAAAACATCTCGACACTGCGAGCGTTGCGAAGTGGAGGAGCCATCACCGCCCAGCAACGGCGAAAGACATCCTATGGAGCCAAGCTGAAGGAGTCGTCTGTCCCGCGCGCGGGAGAAGAGACGTCTAACTGCTCCGAAGACCGGGGAACGCCGGGAGGTGGCGGTCCAACGAAGGTGGACACAGCACCTGGAAGGAACAGTGTAGTCTCAGAGGCCGGTCCCACGAACTCGAACAGCGACAAAGAAGCTTCGGGGCGCCAGTCTTCCCCTCGAGTAGCGACCCAACGTACCGGGATGTCGTCGCCTGCTCCTTCGTATCCCAGGTCTCTGTGTAGTGAGCACACGCGTCTGAAGTCAGGCGAACTGTCTGATCGTGATCGAGTGCGGGGAACGGGGTCCCGTCGTGGGGTCGTCTCTCAGCACTGCGTCTGGAGCGGGCTCTCATCTCCACGAATGGGGCGAGAGGGCGAGGCCCATCATCACTGACCTGGGATCTTGGCGTGGGAAGAGCAGCGGCCCTGTAGCACTTGCGGTCGCCGCATGCAGCAGTTAGAGCCGGTCTGAGCCGTGTCGGGAGCTGGCGCCAACGCGTGTATAGTCCGGGCGAGGGCGCCCAAATAATAGTAATAGTAATAATAATAACTTTGAGTGTCAGTGTACCAATTTGTTTTCTCATCTCCATTTTCCTTAAAAATGAAGTAAAACGGTTCAGTGGTTCAAGAGATATAGCCTTTTAAAGATAAGAGGTGTTGCACCCCAGCGGTCTGGCAAAACAGCTGCGACGCTGGGAATGCAAAGTTTAACACTTGTGGCGGCAAAAGGGTTAAAACGCCTAGCTTGAAAGAAAGGCTCTAGGTGCCATACAATGACATACTAACATACACAAATCTTGCACCCTACCGCGCAAAATATGCTCTCACATACACACTCGTCACTGACCTGAGACCGAGAAGCCGAGCGGTCGTCTCTAGGGGCAGGACCCGCCGTCAGTGGGTCTGGCTCATTCCTCTCCGTTCGTCACGGTAAGGGAAAGCTTAGGAGGGCCCTCCGCGATAGTAAGCACCTGTAGCTATACTGGCCCGTGACGTCATGGTCCCGGTGTGGGCGAGTCTCGTGGCTCACCGTGCGACTCCCAGAACGTGGTTGCTTCTGCATGTCATGTCTACGATCTGTCGCCTGTGCCGGGACTGGAAGCGTCGTAGGTTCGGTTGCCGACGCCAGCCCAGCAGAAGTAAATTGCTCTTAGCCATCCCAAGAAGGAGGTTGTCAGCGATCCCTCCCGCTGGCAAGTGCTCAGGATATGGTATCTTGGTCGCCACGGTTAGGGGAACCTTAGGAGGGCCCTCCGCGATAGTTGCGACTTACATGCTTACTGGCCCGGGACGTCTAGGTCACTGCCACTGTCTTGGTTCCCACCTAGTACTCTGGGCCGGCTCTGTCAGACGGTCTCTGAAAGGAGTCGGACGCTCGCGGCGGTAAAATCCCCACAGCTGCGACCATCTTTCTTCCAGCTATGGGGTGCCCACAACACCGGTATGGGTCGACTCGCATCCCGAACAAGGCAGGCAAACCGCACGCCCGTCAGAGAGCCACTGAAAGTCGCCACACATCATGCAAGTACGAACCTGGTAACTGCAACAAGAGGTTACAATGAAGAACGAGCGAGCGTGGCCTCTGAGGTCACGCAATAATAAACCGCGCGCAAGGGTGAATCGAACATAATCGAACTGAAACGAGTGCACAGCACGTGCCTACGCTGGGCGCTCCTCCCCATCCCAGAGCGCCAGTCAAGGGCATTCACCGAGATATTACCTGGCCATGAAGCAAACCCACGCCTGTGAAGTGACATCCTGAGGCCCACCAGACTCATAGACACCACCCGGGTCCAACTCGTCACAGGCACGCCAGGTAAGGCACGTTGTGGTCCACACAGCGCTAAGTACAGGCCGAGAGGGCTCCAAGCCTGCCAAATCCAAGTGAGCACCAGTCCCAGGCACGCTAAGTCCACAACAGAGTGTCAAGTCACAAGACGACCAGTCATAATCCTCGTGAGCACCAACCCAAGTTCAAAACAGTCTCAGGCACAAACACTCGAGTAAGCTCTAAGCCAGCACAACCAAGTGAACCAAACAGTAAAGACGCAAGACGACCGGTCACAAAAAACCGTAGGAATCGAAGAGCGACGCAAAGACACAACCGTCTACAGGCTAGCTAAGAACTAAACTGGGGTATGCCGGGTAATCTCGTACCGGATGGGAATAAGGGGAGGCTATTCGGGTTATGGCCTGGTCTATGGCGCCCTACTCCTGCCAACACTCCCTTATATGGACACAACCAAATTTTGGCTAAAATTATGCTAGCTAAGGGACTTTTCCTAACTGTAATACCATCGGTAATGTGTTTTGAGAAAACAATGTGCACACATAAACCTGTTAACTGCCTCATCGTAACAATTGTTACCTACTCGTACACTGTAATATGTAACCAGCAGCGTTGTGAATTACTATAAGACCCATTTGTCTTGTTGTTATACAACACATAAGTTATTCTTCGTAGATTACATCACTAATAACAAATTTGGATATAATAGCCACATGTTCTGAGTGAAGTGCAGAAAAACTATGGTCAGGATCTCTGAAGTGTTGTTATATCTGACTTTTGTTACATCTGACCTTGTATAAACAAAGCTTGCTGTACTTACTTGTTGACTGATGTGATCTTTTTATTTTGAAACCTTATCGCGCCACCTGTGAAATGAACAGAAACACATTACTAAAGCATTATGAAACATACGAAATGTGTTATAACCCATACTGTTTGCAAGAGTGCTCACCACATGGACCCTCTGAGTCTCAGTTAGTTATTTGGGTTTAATGCCGAGCAGGCAACTAAGGCCATCTCACGGCAGGGACCCTCTCAGGGAGTACACTACAAATACAAATATGGAGCTTGTTGATTTTAGAGAAGTGATTATATTGTGTTTTATCTGGTGGTGAATATGGACATATTGGGATTTTTGTTAATGAGTGTTTACCCACTAATTATTTTACTAAGGTAGATTTTAGTTACACAGCTTGTGTAATAATGTGTAATAATGTATTGAGACGTTTGTATAATAAGCAGTGAGGGTTAGGGTTAGGTTGAAACACGCGTATTATGTATGCATGTGTAGAGGTGGGTGTGAATGTGTAAGTGCGCTCAGTTCAGTTCATAAAAGATGTTCACGTGTGAGATGTGTAAGAGTTATGTGTAAAGATTTTGTAGTGTTTACTTATGTCCATTTGGAATTTGTAGCTGTGTAAGTGCAGGAAGAAAATGTTCATAATTATGTTATAATGTTTTCATGTCTTGTTTGCACTATTTGTTATAAATGTACCACAACCGAATTTCTCTTTTTGAGATAATAAAGTACTCTTATTCTTATTATAAAAGAGATACATCTCATTTGAGTATAAGTGTGCTTGCAGTGTACTCCCTGAGCAGGTCGAAGTGGGAAGCACTCCCCCAAACGGTGCGGGAAGACTGCCTCATTTGCTCAACTCAAGATAAATCAGACAAGCACTATGTAACCCCCACTGACCACCCACCCCCCTCCAAGATAAATGGCATGCAGGCAATCTGGCACTATCCTTGAACTATCATGGTTGCTTACAGCAAATGTGTCAGTT
The DNA here is from genome assembly GCA_036245525.1 of Semisulcospira habei. Classification (NCBI taxonomy): domain Eukaryota; kingdom Metazoa; phylum Mollusca; class Gastropoda; family Semisulcospiridae; genus Semisulcospira; species Semisulcospira habei. Next base: position 93,766,065 of record BTPG01000007.1, on the reverse strand, counting down.
AACATGGAGAATGTTAGTATCCTCACCAAAATTCCAAAAATTGAGAGCTGTCCTCGTAAGTCTCATGTAAAAAACCTACAGGTCAGATGACATGGTTTTACAACTTAACTCATTTCCTACCAAGTTAGTTATGCATGAACCTATTCCTGTGTCCAAGTAAATCTGGAGATTTAGTGCTAAAAACGAGGAGTGTCACAACCAAAATTCATTAAAAAAATAATTTATGTACTGATTTTAATTCTGTTTGGTGGAGATGTTGTATGATGTTTGTTCTTTAGTTTGGCAGTAAATTGTTCGTATTGCTGTTGTCTAAAGGGATTTGTTTGTTGTTTATTTTAAGAAATAAACAAAAATGTGCGACCACACCCCATTCTGCTCCCACCTCGTGTATTAGAAACTCTGAAAGTACTTGGTCTCTGAAAAAACATCAAAGTAACATCCATGCTTTCATCGAAACTTGCAGAGGAGTTTTCACTGCTTTCTGGTCGCTCTGCAGGCATGAATTAATCATCAGACTCTCACTCACTGTCAGAAGACTCATCCTCAGTCAACGTAGATTTCATTTGAACACATTCTCCATCTCAAAACAACTCTAAAATCCACGAAAGCTTCGCAAACAAACTGTCAAACTATGAGGCAGGATGTTGGCAGTGACCTCCCTTGCCTATTTCCAGCAAGGAAGATCACTACAGCCCATAGCATTGGTAGAAGTGAAAGTACTATCGAAAACGAGCGCACACTCGTTCGCAGGCGGCTAGAATAGAACTGTACGAACGAGCACAACGTAGGAAATGAGTTAAGCGGATAGAGGTCAACATCAGTTGTATGCACTCCAGTACATCGTCTATAGCATCCCCAGGTCTCTGGCACCCACAGAGATGCATGGTGAGGAAAAGATCCTGGAGCCGATGTCAGCCTTAACTGGCCCACACAAAGCCATGCATGGGCCAGCTAAGGCTGATATCGATGCGAGGATCTTTTGCTTACCAAGTGATTTTCTTCGCAAGTCTGTATAAATTTAGAACTATATTAATGTGATCACGAATAATGTCATTTGCCTTTATGGTGCCAGTCACCGAGATATACTGAGGCTGACACTTGTAATGATATGTCTCCACTGCTCACAATACCTAGGGAGCTGATGGAGTTGTCAATCCCTGATGGCTGCCCGTGAAGAATCTTCTCTCCCACAAAAGCCCACTTGTTGATAAGGGTCCTCTCCTCTTCAGGCCATCCGACTGTTTTCGAGTCCCCAGACCCTTGATTTGCAGGTGCCCCTTGCAATTGGGTGGGATCGCCAATATTTCCAGCACTCTGTAAAAAGACAGCTGCCAGACAAACGCAGTACGCTGCTGAGGAACCGAGGCCTGCCCCCACTGGCTGCTGTGAGATGAGACGGACACTGAAAGCTGGTATCGTCCTGCAGATTAGATTGACATATAAACCCCTTTGCAAGGATTCACCAGTACTGTAAACAGCACCAGTTGCTGCATGCACAAGGGGGTAATGGGTCAAAGAGTTCTAAACGCTGATAAATACAGATTTAAAGACATACCACTGTTTGCCCTGGACAACAGAAAAGCCAGACTCAAAGTGTTCTTTACAAAACAGAGCAATTCTTAAATTAATTCATGTTAAGATGATGTCAGTTGGAGTTCACTCTCCTGACTGTAAATGAATGATAGCTAGTATCTACACACCACATTTTGTAGCCATTTGACAAAGGGGAATGTGGGACTGATCAAAGTGACTGTCAAATTACTTCATGTTCAGATGACGTGCGTCAGAGTTGATTAGCCAGAGTGTAAGTGAATGACAGCTAGTACTACGTCAAATTTTGCAGCCATCATTTGTCTTTGAATAGTAACAGTGAGTAGGCCTTTGACTCACCCTTTTCCACAGGCTAAAATGTTGGCACACAGATACAGAAATGAAACCACGGCCAGTTCGTTTGTCCCTGTGTCTTCAGTCTTGATGTTAGCAAACTGTTTCAACAGCTTCAGTATCTCCTCAGATGGGGGTTTAGGCTCATCAATATTGTCTGCAATGATGCAGAAAAAGGATTGATTGATTGATTGTACATTGCTTAACATCCCGACAACAACAAGGCTTTCTCAGGACGTGCCTGCACTGCTTGTGAAAAAAACCCAACTAAACAGAACATTGAATGTATGTCGCCAGCCGGTCAAATACGTTAAATAAACCTAACACATGGGGCCTAAATAAACCTAAGACCATTTAGCAACACACATCCAATATCAAGAGCTACAGGCAGTGCAGACAGTAGGGAGAGTTTTAAAAAGGCAAATACAGGTGAATGGACAAAGAGCAGACAGAAACACATGCCCCAGAATAGAGAGGAAAACCCACCCTGTGGGGCTGACCAGGTTGACCCTGGGAAATAAAAAGTAGTTAACCCCACCCAAGTCCCCCAGGGCAGACCCGGGTGGGGGTGCAGAAAAAGGAATGATTAGCTCATTCAAAACATAAAGCAATTGTATCCTCTTCACTGCTGAGAAACATTTACAACCCAAATGCAGGAGGAGTGTAGATCTTTATGAGCCCCCACAGTTGCAGGGACTCATGAGAAACTATGCCTCTTACTGAAACTGATTTGTACCCATGTTTTTGGTGATGGCTTAAGTGTTTAAATGTTATAGCAATCTGCTTCATGACAGGCTTTGATTACTAACATTTGCTGATACTATGGTTTATCGATGCTGTCTTGCCTCAACTAAGACTTTTCTGCTCTTATTTTCACAATCCATGTCAGTAAGCACACATACCAGAGATTTTGTCACTGCCTTTTAACCCTCATCATTCGGATTACACCAGTGTGTGAAATAACTTGGACTAAAATAGTTCAAGGGTGGTGCCAGAATAGCTTGGCGCCTAGAGGCGCCAAGCTATTCTGGCACCACCCTTGAATTAAAGCTATTGTCTTTATCCTTATCTGTAAGTACTATAATGTAGCTTGCATATGCCAGTGTACAAACTAGAAGCTTTTAGACTCAGTATGATATGGGTTAAAGTGTAATGGAAGGAACTCTCCTGTGTACAAAGGAGAAGAAGAGCAGAAATGTCTTTCATTTACACCATTCAAACTTAACTCTTTTGAGATGTGTCACATCTGGATTCGCGGCTTTATGCCCTGAATCCGGATGTGGCACGTCTCAAAAGAGTTCAATTAGTCCTTGTGTCCAGCATTATTGTAATACATATATTTAAAACATCTATAAAGAACAGATTGTGAACTACTAACAATTTACCACCTGCAGTGGGTCATGTTAAACTGACGATTTTTAAACTGATGATTTTAAAATCACAATCTGAATCCACTGACAGTAACGGGTTACTTAAGTTAAAGTAAATGTCTATTCTCTATGAAAATATTATAGGCGTGCTGGTCTTCAATTTTGGACATTATGACTCTAAGCGTAAATTCCCAAATCAGAGAGCAGCGCATAATTTGCTTCCTGCAGAAATTGTGACAAAAACTTTTACCGAGAACCAAAGGTTAAGTGTGAATTCAAGATCAAGATAACCTTATTATCATATATATGCATAAGCATTAGTACAGTTCACAAATTTGCTTCCTGCAGAAATTGTGACAAAAACTTTAACTGAGAGCCAAAGGTACAGTGTGAATTCAAGATCAAGAAAACCGGTACCTTAATATCATATATTAAGCATTAGTACAGTGCACAAATTTGCTTCCTGCAAAAATTGTGACAAAAACTTTAACTGAGAGCCAAAGGTTAAGTGTGAATTCAAGATCAAGATAACCTTATTATCATATATGCATACACATTAGTACAGAGCACAAATTTGCTTCCTGCAGAAATTGTGACAAAAACTTTAACTAAGAGCCAAAGGTTAAGTGTGAATTCAAAATCAAGATAACCTTTAGTAACTTGTTGTGGCGTATGAACGCGAATTCATTGTTAACAAATTCACACATGTGAGCCTGTGACAAAAGGTCATTTGTACCAAAAGTAACAACCAACAGAAATGTCCAAAGTAACAACCAATACAGATGTCTTTAAAATAGGCTTATTTTAAGCACTGATTAGTTTTGATGTATCTGGCATGTGGGCATGTGAAATTAATTAATGTGAATGCAGAAACAGATGATTTCCAGCAGCGAATAATTAAATTTGGCCCTTCTAAAAGTGTTGGTAGTTACAGTGGACATACGGTGATATAATATGATCACATTAAGTCAGTTTATCTTTTTTGTTTATTCTCTTTCAAAAAAAATTTATGGTATAACCTGTTCTCATAAGTGGAAGTATGAAGAGTATTTTATTCCTTTTGAAATTAAGTTTTCTGTAACAATCGCTGTTGGTTGTTACAATGGACATACTCAGTCAATTTAAATTACAAGAAGAAAGGCAAAGCCATTATGGCTCACATGTATGACCAATTTACCTATATGTGTGACCTTTGTGACAAGGGCTGGCTTCTGCACCAGCAAAATCGATGTTTTCTGAAAATCAATGCATTTTTCACACATCTGTCAACCCCCCGTGACCTTTGACGTTTGTGACCCTTGACATTTGTGACCTTGACGTTTGTGATAAGTTCAACTAAATTAGTATGCATAGGAAGGTCTTATCATCAGCTATCTTTGTACCAAATTTAGTTGAAAAATTTGCAAACATTTGGGAATACCTACAATTTTATCAAAAATCAGCATTTTACACACATTTGCCAGCCTCTTTTGACCCTTTACCTTTCCAAGGGGTCATCCAAATTAGTATGCATTGATAGGTCTTCCCATCAGGTATCTCTGTAGCAAGTTTAGGTTTAAAGTTGTCAATAGTATTTGAGAAAAAACATCCTTTGTCAAAATATGGCTATTTCGGACCTATTTCCTGAGCCCTCGTGACCCTTGACCCTTCTAGTTCTGAGGGGTCATCTAAATTAGTATGCATAGATAGGTCTTACCATCAGGTATCTCTGTACCAAGTTTGGGTTTGAAGTTGTGAATAGTATTTGAGATAAAACATCTTTTGTCAAAATATGGCTATTTTTCACCTATTTCCTGAGCTCTTGTGACCCTTGACCTTTCCGAGGGATCAACCAAATTAGTACGTATAGAAAGGTCTTACCATCAGGTATCTTTGTACCAAGTTTGGATTTGAAGTTGTGAATAGTATTTGAAAAGAAAAAAAAATTATGTCAAAATATAGCTATTTTTGACCTATTTCCTGATCCCCTGTGACCTTGAGAGGTGACTCAAATTGGTATGCTTAGAAAGATCTTACCACAAAGTATCCTTGGGCCAAGTTTGAATAATGTGGCTTGAATGGTCTCTGAGGAAATGCCAACAAAGTTTACCACGAACGACGGCGGACGAACGACCACTGGCCCAAAACATAGACTCACTTTTGCTTTGCACGTGAGCCAAAAACACAGTTCTTCATGTGATTACCACATTTTTACAAAAAAAAAACTTCTTCAGTCATTGTCCTTAGATGAGACAGAAATTATACAAATATGTTCCTATCACTCAGCAGAGAAAAATGTTGTCACACACAGTGTGACACTGGACATGCTACTGGATATACACATGAAAATCCTCTATAGATTAGCCATTCTGGTGAAAAGTTAACTTTGTGAGGAATGCCAGTGTTCCCACGTCTTCATAGTGGAACCACAAAAAAAAAAACTAATTTTCTGTTGTAGTGCGGTATTCTTGACTAAAAATGTTGGTTGTTAGGTGCACAACATTTTGTCACAGGCTCAAATATATATGCAAGTTGTGGTGCTACTGAATTCAATGTTCACCAAGAAGGGAACGAGGTGTGGGTGGGGAAGGGGGGCGGGGGATGTGGGTATGTTAAACTGTCAGCAAGCGTATATAAATGCACACGCAGTTCTGGCGTACCATTTTAGTTCTAGCTGCCAACGCAAAAGCATAGCGCCGCCCAAACTACCGCTGTAGTCAAAGGTTCACCTTCGGGACTCAACCCTTTAGCCCTCTGGCTATTGTTAATAGGTTTTTGTCACGATGATTCTTGCAGGAATCATACAGCAATTAAAAAAAGCTACTGATACCTGATGGGTTAAGACAAGCATGATTAACTCGTTCAGCCCGACGGCCGTATTTCCAAAATTTTGGAGGCATCATCTAATGACTATGCACCAGTTGCAGGAGATGGATCGATCATGATAATTCAAGGGCAGTGCCAAATTAGTTTGGCGGCAACAAGCGCCAAGCTAATCTGGCACTACCCTTGAATTATCATGGTCGACCCATCTCCTGCTGTAGGGCGTCAGGGCTGAATGGGTTAACAGCATGTGCATGCAGCCACCGGTAAGGTACACATTACTCATAGCCACAAACAGAAGGGGTGTACGGAAATTTGAATTTGAATAAACATGGCCAAACAAAGATATGGGATATAAACAAGTCCACAAAAGCAAAACATTTAACACACACCTTCAACAGGTATTTTTGAAAACAATTTCTGATACAGAGTGTCGACCGGCCACTGACAATGTATGTCCACATTTGGCAGATCTAGAGAAACTAGGCCATCGTCCTTCGGCACAAGTCTCAGGTAACAGCGCAGATTCAGGCTAGATGCTACAGCAGCCTATAAAACAAAATACATGTATTCACCCCCTTGTGCATGCATCCACCGGTACTGTACAGTACCAATGGCTGCATGCACAAAGAATTTAAAGTTTGTTTCATTAATAGCAGCACCATACTTGATTTGCTGTGCAGTAAAACTGTTGCCACAAGGGTTTCATGTGAAGGAAAACACAAAATAGAGGTTGAAAACCCTTCAAGTATGAAACATGAAACACACGTGTTTCATACTTAAAGTACCAAGACACATTTCAGCACCATTTGTGTTTGTTATGCCTTGTTGACACATCTAATGAACTTTAACAGCAGTTGGGACACGCAGCAAAAGCACACACGTAATTGAGCTTATTAATTTTATTCTGCTCAGCCGTTAGCATGTCAATCTATTTTTAGCTGTTTCTCGTACTGAAAGCATAGTATTTATAAAACGAAATAGAGTCATTGTCAAATTACTTGATATTAAGACGACCTGTGCTGAACTGGATTGTCCTGTGTCTAAATGAACCATAACTAGACCTGTGTGTAGCATAACTCTGTGTTTCATAACCATCTGTTAAAGAAGTGCATCTTTGAAAGGTTATGGCAGTAGTGGGCCTTTAAAAGGGTTTTGAACCTCTATTTTCTGTTTTCCTTTCAACTTTGCTGCTAACTAACTAGTAAATAAGCTCATATTTATTCACTCGTACATTGTAAACTGCTAATCAGCTACAATTGCTACCATAAATCAATAGTGAACTTGTTATCATGTACAAATTGGTTCTAACTTCTACCTGTGATCCCCTATCACTTCTGTGTAAAAAAAAATCTAAGAAACAAACCAGGTCAGGGATTTAGAATAGAGATTTTAAGTTGTACATGTTCCCAGTAAAAGTGCCAGTATACAATCTAAAAGCAAAAACAAACAAAGTCGTGTTGCCAATAGTGCAACCTGCCTACTAGTACTAGCCCTGCCCCAAACTTCACCCCCCCCCCCCACCACCACCACCACCACCACCACCACACACACACACACACACAAACCTAAAAAAAAAAAAAATAAAAAAAATAAAAAATAATAATAATAATAATAATAATAACGTATTAAACCTCATAGACCGACTGACACAATTTTTTCCCCACGAAATGTTTCAAAAGACATTACAATTTCTCATATCTCCCTCCTGAGCAGCGAGGCCGGTCAGGAATCTAGACCTACTCTTTTCTTTCTAATAAAACAATTATTTCGCGAACTAAAGAAAAACAATACCTTACCTTTCCATAAACAACGGCATGCTCTCCATGAAGAATAACTTTTCCTGGTGATGAAACGACAGTCTCTTTCATTGTCACTCTGATTCTGTTTGGTATGTGTTTTCTACGAATGTTTCGTACGCCATGTGGTTCGGCGATGTGTGCGTTTTGTATCGCCTGATTGCTTCACGTATCGTGCCATGCACACCGGAAGTCCTACTTTCGTTTCTACGGGGAAGCCACTCTGAATTGAAATATTAATGCCACTGTGGCTCAGCGGGGTCCGTATTCTATATATATGTATCTATCACCTCATCTTAGTTTATCATGTAAAACAACAAAACAAAACAAAATTCAATAAACAACTGTGAACTTGAATACTATGAGCAAACATGGCGAACAACAAAGTAAAAAAACTGTTTGAAGGCTTTACACCGCGAACATCTATGGGGCGGTTGTTTGGCTGGTTGGTATGTTCGTTTCCTCCTGGTATATTTCTTTATTTAGTGCTGACAAGAAACACACAAACACAAACACTGTAACACACATACGCACACACACTGACACCACTACTAGGCGACACACACACAAACACACAAAAAATGAACACACACACACACACACACACTGACACACATGTAGGAGCGATGTGCAATGGGTGAACATACACACACTGTCACACACGCACCCATGGACACTACTACTACACACACACACACACACTCTCACACACACACACACACACACACACACACACACACACACACACACACACACACACACACACACAAACTCGGGATCTCTCAAATGAGTTAAATATAAATTTATATGAATAATTAATAAACATTTATTTGTCATGAATTATTAATATGTGTGTAAGTGCTTTCGTGCATGTATACAAGTGCATATTAAAAGTCAGGGACGGATCAGTTACCTCGAGGGAGTCAGTGGTTCCAACCGTTTTGTTTGGGACCTTCAATCTCACGCTTCCTCCCCGACGCTAGACCTTGCTTCCAGGGACCGATAAAAATCATAAAGCAGTTTGGGAGGGGGGCCGGGGGGGGGGGGGCGGCGGGGAGTTTAGAGAGAGAAGGCGCGTGCGTCAAGACTCTCACCATTCGCCAAAATATCAAACAAAGAGGGGGCGGGGGGGGGGGTGGCAAAACACCCCAAAAAGAGACTTGTTATAGCATTTTTTATGGGTCGGGGGGGGGGGGGTCTGGAACCCGACCCCCTCCACCCAGATCCGCCCCTGAAAGTCATGCTACACCATTGACTATTTCGTGAATGAATGTATCTGATCTGTGTTTTGTGGATGCTTTATTGTTATTATTGTACATTGCTTAACGTCCCGACAGCAACAAGGCTTTCTCAGGACGTGCCTGCACTGCTTGTGAAAAAAAAAAATAAACAGAACATTGAATGTATGTCGCCAGCCGGTCAAATACATTAAATAAACCTAACACATGGGGCCTAAATAAAGCTAAGACCATTTAGCAACACACATCCAATATCAAGAGCTACAGGCAGTGCAGACAGTAGGGAGAGTTTTAAAAAGGCAAATACAGGTGAATGGACAAAGGGTAGACAGAAACACATGCCCCAGAATAGAGAGAAAAACCCACCCTGTGGGGCTGACCAGGGTGACCCTGGGAACTAAAAAATACCTAACCCCACCCAAATCCCCCAGGGCAGACCCGGGTGGGGTTGTTTTGTGGATGCGCGCGTGTGGTATATGATATGTATTGAACAGACCGTAGTCCCACTGATTTAGCCCCGACTCCCTAAATTGAAAGCAGGAGATGGCTTGACCATGATGATTCAATTTCAAGGGTAGCGGTGCCAGATTAGCCTAGAGCCATCAGGCGCCAAGCTAATCTGGCACTATCCTTGAATTATCATGGTCGATCCATCTCGCCTGGAACTGTGACTGGCACATACGCTGTTAAGTAATACCAGGCTCCATCATTTGGGAAATGCGGCCTCGGGGTCAAATGGGTTAACTCACTGGAGACGTATCCGCGGCCTCCGGATACGCGGCTTAACTTAACCGCGTATCCGGAGGCGGCACCGCATCTCCAATGAGTTAAAGCAAGCATACAATCAAATTACGACTAACAAAACAGAAAGGAAAACAATAATAATATATCCCCAGTTCGTTTTATTTGTTTATTGCCTTTTCAAGACATGACAATGATATGCACACTTGCTAGACCACAACAGAAACCTGACGAGTGCGTCCTGATTTATACAGGATTTCGGCAAGTTAACCGGCCCTGGCCGCGTGCACTGTACACACTCAATATCATTGAGTATTCACCCCTTTACTGCCGATAAAAAGTGAACGGCCAGCCACATAGATCCTCATGAGTCCCCGTAAAGCGGAGGGGAGGGGAGGGGGGCTCATGAGCTTCTATGCCTCTCGCTGACCCCATTTCATTGTATCCATGTTCCTTGCACGGATGTGCGGTGGGATCCTTTGGCATTGAAAGTAACAAAGATTTCAGAACACAATCTGCGCCCACTGGCAGTGAAAAGATCAAGTGTATACCGTGCACACAGCCGGGGATCTCGCTCGCTGAACCCTAGTTCATATATTAACCCTTTTCCTCCTGATACACCATTGTCCCCGATCACTTCGTTGCCAGTGGGACATTAAACTGGATATAACGAACGAACGATACACCGTTGATTATGATAGTTCAAGGGTGGTGCCAGAATAGCTTGGCTCCTAAGGCGTCAAGCTATTCTGGCACCACCCTTGAACTAAATGGTTGATTTATCTCTTAATCTGTAATGTAGCCTTTATAGGACTATAAACATTTTTTTTTTCAAAATCAGCCTCGGATGTAATGGCGGCTTAACACGCTCATTCAGGCGCCTATTCAACTTTGTTTTCATGCCTACGTCACATGACCAATCCCTTTAGCGTAAACTGTACCACATGACCGATCGACAAAACCCTTGTAGCGACAAGTGGCGGACATCTTGTAGCTTTCTTTGTGACGCATCTTGGATGCGAGTTTTGTTCTATCAAATATCACCAAAAGTTGTGACGTTCTAAAGTAAAAAGTTACTTAGTGCTGTTCGGAACAACAAGCACACTACTGGAGATGGCAACGACATGAAATATTTTAAATTACGTCATAAATCTATTATGTATATATATTCCTTTGACGTCAGTCACGTCTGGCGTGATCCAGGCCGGAAGATTTCTTCTTGATTTCTTTTACGAAAATTGTGGAGAAATGAAAACAGATACGTTATTGGTAGCAGGGGCTTGCTGCACGGACCTTGTAGGCCTTCGGGACGTACAAAGAACCATTGTACCCCTCAGGCCTTCGGGGTACAATGGTTTTTTTGACCTCCCTCTGGCCTACAAGGGTCCGTGTAGCAAACCCCTGCTACCAATAACTTATATTATAAGCCTTGCCTATGGCTGGCTTCATTTGTTCCCAAGCTGACTGATGGGAACATTAGGTGCTGATTTTTGGATGAAGTTCTGTACAGAATGGTTAATTTTTAATTATTATTATTATTATATTAAAGTGGTTAATTTGCCGAATGGACGTTTTCTTGGTCGTAACAGTCCACAAATCACAAACAGACTGAACGTATTGTGTGCTGGTTTGTGAATTTGGACCTTACAACTCACTCCAGGCCGTAATTAAAATCCGTAGTAGTAGTAGTCACAGACCAACACAAAATTAATACACCCAAAACACCATCGACAATTTATGTCACTTAGTAATTAACTGAAATACGCAGCATAATTTCAGCGGACGCTTGGTACATTGGATACATTGATTATTTTTGGCCACACTATTGATTAAAAGGCGGCAGCCAAAGAAGTCGCTGAGGCAATTAGTATCCACTAAAGTTGAATAGCATAAATAAAACAGCATAACTCCATTTATGCCTACACCCGATATTTGGCCAATAGTTCTAAATGTCATTTTGCTCATTCGTGATTCCAAAACTAAGGCATGATCTCTTGCCTTTCAGTCTTCGCGGTTCTTCAAGCAAACTGACAAGAAGACTAAGAAGCTCCGCCCCTGCTCCTCTACTGATGATTTTAACAGAGCCTAGACAGAATAGTAATCGTACACCCAGTATCAATATATAATTTCCACTGATGTATCCTTGTTAGCAAGAGGTAGGTTATCATGAACCGCTGCATCCGCAGCGATTCATGGCCCCAGTAGCAGTGATGTCTTTAGGCCCACGACGGCCGCAGTGGGCCCGCGCACGGTTCTTCAAGCAAACTGACAAGAAGACTAAGAAGCTCCGCCCCTGCTCCTCTACTGATGATTTTAACAGAGCCTAGACAGAATAGTAATCGTACACCCAGTATCAATATATAATTTCCACTGATGTATCCTTGTTAGCAAGAGGTAGGTTATCATGAACCGCTGCATCCGCAGCGATTCATGGCCCCAGTAGCAGTGATGTCTTTAGGCCCACGACGGCCGCAGTGGGCCCGCGCACAGTCGTGCGCGGACCCACTGCGACCGTCGTGGGCCAAAGACATCACTACTGTGGAGATGGGACCATGGGCAATTCTCGCTGACCGGCACAACAGTCTGAAGAGTTACGTCAGATTATGAAATGGTCGTACTGATCCGTCCGCTTCGTATTTAAACCCCGTCGTAGTACACCGTACACTGGTTCACTTCATTGACTCAAACCGCAGCCGGTGGCGGAGGGGCGGAGTTTGTGTTGTTGGGTTTGTACGGGTCTACCATCATCCACGTGGCAAAGTTGGTCATGTTCGTCTTGAGAACATTATACTTGACTGTGTTCAGTCCTTCTTCGTGCATTCTCTCCGTGTTGGACCCAAACAGCTCTTTTCTGAAAAAAAAAAATCATACTTTTTTTTTTTTTTTTTTTTTAATGTAGTGTATCCAGTGGACGGATGGCCGAGGCGGGAGGGATGCAGGGAGTCTTGGAAGGATAGATAATACCAGGATGACTGATGAAAGAAATCCAGACCAGATGTTGACTGCATTTGATGGATAAATGGATGGATGGATGTATTGACGGCCTGATGGCTGAATGGCTGGTTGGTTGACTGACTCAGTGACTAATAACTGGTTGGTTGGTTCGTTTGTTTAATGACTCAGTGATTGGACTGGTTGATTGATTGTTGATTGACTGGTTGATTGATTGATTGATTGATTGATTGATTGATTGATTGATTGATTGATTGATTGATTGATTGATTGATTGATTGATTGATTGATTGATTGATTGATTGATTTTACTCACCGCTTCATGTTTTTGGTCTGAGTTTCGTGCTCAAAAGCCAGGTAGGCGCCAATCTTGATGGGGTAGCGCTGTATGGAGTAACCCTCGGCAATAAATCTGCAAACAAATGGCATCCATCCAAAATAATGCACACATCTTGGCTGTCTCAATCGACACGTGTTGCATTCGGATTGGCGGCTTATGCGGCGTATCCGGATGCGACAGGTCACGACTGAATGAGTTATTTTTTGTTAACTAACAGTGAGCAGCACGCACTTTTGATGCATTCCCCCTTACACTGAAATTCAAAACTCACGAGAATAAAAACTAACTAATACGAAGGCCGGTACATACGTTTTCTGCAAATCAGTTTTAGTCAGATGGCGTGAGGGGGGAGGGAGAGAGAGGGGGTGGGGGGGTTCGGAGTTGGAGGTAGAGTAAGGCCAAGACTGATTAACGCATGACAACTTTACTAAGCGTATCCGGATACTGCATGTCACGAATGTGTCAACAACTTCACAAAATCCAGACCAAATAGGTGACTGACAATCGTGTAAAACGCAAAGAAAATCCCAACCACAAACGAAACGCTTTTTAAAAAGTACAATTACAACACAGTTGCAAATACTTTACAGTCCACGGCAAAACTGAGAGCCAACAAAAGCTTCATCTGCAATGATTTGGCGTGCGTGCTCAAGGATGAAAATAAAGTAAATAACACACACAAACCTACCTCATATACATGTCGTCGTCTTCGTTGCCCCACCCCCAGTACTGGTTGGAGCAGCCGTTGATGTTTTCCCACTGTTCCCGGGACACGAGGATGGCGCCGCCGAAATAACGGTAGTACCCCAGTCTGCGGACATCAAAAGTAAGGTTGTCATGGTCACTCAGGTATGTAATAAAAATTGTCAAATAGACTAGAGAATAAGATATGATAGTTTATTGCCATATGTTTCCATGTAAAAGAAAAACAATAAAAACATTGGAATTTGTCTTGATGTCAGTTGCTAAGACTAAAATATAACACACACACACACACACACACACACACACACACACACACACACACACACACACACACACACACACACACACACACACAGTAAACTCTAAAAATAAAATATGATTTCCATGCTAAATACTAAGCAAATACCGGTATTAAACAGCTATTTTTGCTGGTCTGTGAGTTTTGACCTTTCGGCTTGCTTACGGAAACTTCAATCCAGTCCGCGTGTCATTGTGTGGTTTGTCGCGTAACTTCGTGCTGAAATCATGAGAATGACCCACCCTCTCTTGGCTCGGTCGCTTCTGTCCACCACCATGTGTCGCGGCTGCTGGCCGCAGTAGTAGTAGTTGCGGTAGTCTTTGGGCACGAAGTCCGTGTCATGGATAGCAAAACAGTCAAAGTTGCCCGCCTTCAGCGCTTCCTTAAACCCAATGTTGATGATCATACACTTGTTGAAATCAAACCACGGAGCCTTGAGGGGAAAAGAAACAGACAAAATGAGTTACAAATCTGAAAGATTTTGGTGAAACTCTATAGTTTGGTTGATCTTTATCAATAAAGCGAGTGTGACTTTCTGTGTTCTAGTCTGTGGTGGATGAATGGACGGATGGATGGACGGACGAAAGGATGGTTGGACGGACGGTCGGACGGACAAACAGACGGACGGACGGACGAGCAGATGGATGGAAGGACGAACAGATGGATGAACCGACGGATGAATAGATAGACGCGGGATGAATGGACGGACGAATGGAAGGACGGGCAGACGGATGGATAGATGGATGGATGAATATGGGACAGATGGATGTGTGTAACGTCGAGCATCAAACTATAAAAATCTGCACACTCAAAAGATGGATGGATGGACAGGTGGGTGGGTGCATGGATGCCGATATAATATGCTTTATAGATGGCGCTGGCCAGGGCCGTGCGGACTACTGCATCAATCCACGCTGCAATATCTTCATTGGTGCAACAAGACTGATAAGTGTGGATAAGCACCTCAACTGTTCAACAATGAAGACCTAAAACTCCAGGTAAGGGCGACCCACAGTGGTTGTCTCAGGCTCGATTCGCTACCGCTGATAAGCGGTAGCGAACCGAGGGAGACAACCAGTGTAACGGCGACCTGGATGCGCGTCAGTCTCACCTGTTCCACAATGAAGACCTGAAAGTCCAAGTTCTGGGCCATCAAGAACGGGATCAAGTTGTTCAGAACCAAAAACAGGTTCCTTTCTCTGTCTCGGTACGGGAAAATGACAGCTGTGCGGTTCCGCGCCTTGCATTTTTGCGGATGGAAAATGCCGCCAGGTTCCATCTGAGGGAACTTGCGGTTGAGCTCCTCGAAGTCTACCGGCGTCGCGTTGATTCTGACCTTGCTGACTGCAACCGCAGAAGATGCAAACATGTTGACAAACATGAAGTAAAAACAACAAATTTTTGGTTATCAGTTTATGTTGCTGTGATACCCTACATGACTTTTACTATAACTTACAACTTTACACATGTAATTATTTTAGTTTAGTCTTAATCTATTGTTTATTATGTATACTAGTAAGTTTAGGTTGTGTGTGTGTGTGAATGCGGAAGGGTATGTGGGGGGGGGGGGAGGGGGGGAAGGGTGTTGCGGATGACGTGAACATGTAACTTTTATTACTTTTATTCATGTTTCTATTGTGTATGTTATACCGCTGCGCCAAAATTTCCCCTCGGGGATAATAAAGTCACTGTATTATTGTATTGTATTGTAACTTGAACTACCGCAATATAAATGAAAGGAACCTGAAGTTCAGATTTGTAGATAAAACCCTATTCTGCGAAGAGAAACGTAAAAAACATAGTATACATGCCTTTTTGCTGACACTGCTTTGAATCTATGTTCCGGGTACGGCTGGGTCGCTTTGGCATTGAAACAACGGAGATTGCAAAACCACATTCAGCATCAACTGGCAGTACTCATTGTGCCCGAGGTACAAAACACCCACATTTTGGGAGTTATCCTCTGAGGACTGCATTACTCCCCGTACAATTCAGGAGACAGATCGACCATGATAGTTCAAGGGTGGTGGCAGAATAGTTTGGCGCCTATAGGCGCCAAGCGATTTTGCCACCACCCGTGAACTATCATGGTCGAGCCATATCTTGCTGTTGTGTGTCGCGGGCAGAATGAGTTAAATTGTTGTTTTATGTTATTGATGTTCTTGTTTTTTATTTTTATTTTTTATTTATTTTGTTTTTGTTGCTTGGTTATTTTTTTCTTATAACTGTACACTCGTATTGGTGTTGATAGGGGGACATTTTTTCCAGTAGGATTTCTGGACCTGTGGATACCCGCTCCGTCTGCGGGTGCACCGACTCTCCGAAACAGATCCACTCGGGAAGTACTGACACAACAAGTGCACTTCTATTCAAATGAGATGCTATGCATCTCATTTGAATGGAAGAGTACTTGTGGCCATAGGGTCCTGACAAGTGGTGCATTTAGTCAAAGCACCATTCGTCAGGCCCCCATGCCTGTGGTGTACTCGTCGTGGGTGTATCTAAGCATCTAACTGAAACAGAGAAGTGCACATGTGGCGTACTCCCCGAGTGGGTCTATCGGGTGGAAAGTTACACCCGCGAACGGCAGGGGTATTATTGGGATCACAATATACTCACTGAAAAATTCCGGCTTTTTCGGGCACCACGGCAATTCTACGCTACTCGTGTCGTTCCTCTTCTCCCCCTCTATCTCTCCCTCGAGCTCTCGCTTGGACGTGTGCACAGGGACGTTGGCCACGCTGTAGACCATGAAATACACCAGCACGGACGACATGAAGACAGACACGACCAGCCCCATGGTGGACTCCAAGGCACGACGAGGTCCCATTGTTGTGCGTTGTAGACTTTTAGGGTCTTTCAATGGACCGCACCTCTGGATGGATGGCTTTGATGGCCTGTTACAAAACGAACATTGAACAGTTAAGAATGATTCGGCGTTTACAAATATACAACAGACAAAGTATTTGGTTAAAAGACCAAGCGAGTGAGTTAGAAGATCGAGTGAGTTATAAATATGTTGTCTCAACTCATTCGAGACGTGCCGCCTCCGGATACGCGGCTTTAAGCCGCGTATCCGGAGGCGGCACGTCTCGAATGAGATAACCCCAATGTCAATGCAGCCACCAGTTCTGTAAGCAGTACTGACGCCTGCATGCACAAGAGGGTTACTCCCTTCAGTGCCAGTGGACGCAGTCTGTGTTTGAAATCATTGTAAATTCGAAGTCAAAGATTCCCCAGCCGTGAAAAGATCGTAAAGAAAAAGTGGTTTCAGCGAGTGTCATAGATCCTCAAATGTGAGGTGATGTTCAATTTTTCTCATTTCTGGCAGTGAAGGGATTAACTGATATGTCAGAATTATTTAATACGAGGGGACTAATTTAACTGCTATGAGAATCAACAATGACGGTTTGTTACTAAAATAAATTCATAAATTTGTGTGAAAGGCATTGATAGATGCCTGCTTGTTGAGAAACCGCAGCCTGCAGCCATAGTAGTTTAATAACATTCTTTGAAATTTGTATTTTTCCTGCAAATACCACATCCGTGAATAGGAATATGTCAATTTGTCCGTCAAAACTTATATTGCTTGTCTTGTGGAAATAAACGTTAACTGATACACCGAAAATAAACAGCAAAATGATTACTTTTAACAAAACAACTTAAAAAATGACATCATGATTGAAGAACAAAATGTTTCGCAAGCACCTACCTCACCGGCTGAGCAGCAATGCAACCGCTCGTCTTAATCCAGTAGACAAAATGGCCGATTCTTAATTAGTTGTGCAGTATTTAATCGATCAGCTCAACCCATGACAAGCAAAACAGGTGGTACGCCGAGGCTTCTGGCCGAGGTCGCCCGCAGTGCACGGGCCATCTGCGGCCCTATGGTCTTTAGCTTAATGCGCAGGCAGCGTGGGATGGTCACGAACCATATATTCAATAAGAGATCAATACACAATACACGTTTACGTATAAACATCTTGCATGCGCAACTCGGAGTGGCTTGCGTCAAAATCAGTTCTAGATCATGCCGGTTTTGTTTTTGGTGTTGTTTTGTGTACAAGTAGTCAACTTCACACGCGCACGGCAGCTACTTCAGTCACGTAGGAACTGGGGGAGTTGGAACGGGAGGGGTCGGAGGAGAGGGGTGGGAGGGTATGGGGATGTTTGCCTTTTATGTTGATGTTTGATTTTGTTATTTTTGACGTCTGGAATGTTACATGCCAGGCACGCTGCCCCCCCCCCCTCCCCCTGCTTGTCCTGTGTGCGTGCATTGCCGAGCGTGTGCGCGTGAACAAATGGCCGGTCTGCGATTTTGGACTTCACGTTCTTAAATCTAGAATAAAACACCAGTACACATAGCTTGCAGTGTTCTGGGCATGAATTAATGTACAAGTCGCAGTCCACGTGGAACAGCCAATAATAATTACGGTCAAAAGCTTAGACATCCCCCCCCCCCCCCCCCCAAAAAAAAAAAAAAAAAAAAAAAAGAAAGAAAAAGAAAAAGATACACGCTTAGAAAGGACAAGAGGACAAGTACAACACAACTGTGTTGTGCTTGTCATTTCTAGGCTCGTTTCTTCTATTTGGAGTGGTCTGCCTCATTAATCCTTTTAGGCCCACGGTCCCATTTCTGAAATTTTGGAGGTGTTGCCTAACGACTATGTACCAGTTGCACTGGATGGCTTGACCATGATAATTCAAGGGTAGTGCCAGATTAGCTTAGCACCTGTAGGCGCTAAGCTAATCTGGCACTACCCTTGAGTTATCATGGTCAAGCCATCTCCTGCTGTCGGGATCCGGGGCTGAAAGGATTAAGTCCATTTATGTTGAAACGGACTTACCGGCTTTTGTCTTCCCAGGGCAGTATTAAGCCCAACATTTTCAGTTAACTCATTCAGCCCCGACACACCACAGCCAGATATGGCTCGGCCTTGATAGTTCAAGGGTGGTGCCAGAATAGCTTGGCGCCTATAGGCGCCAAGCTATTCTAGCACCACCCATGAACTATCATGGTCGATCTGTCTCCTGCATTGTAAAGCAGTCCTCAGCGGACAACTCCAAAATGCGAGTATTTCGTATCTGGAGCGAAGTGAGTTAACCCATTCAGCCCCGACGCTCTACAGCAGGAGACGGGTCAACCATGATAATTCAAGGGTAGTGCCAGACTAGCTTGGTGCAGTTATTAGATGACACCTTTAAAATTTGGGAAATACGCCCGTCAGGCTGAATGAGTTAAAAAAGGACAACGTTCATTCCTTTTGACATACAAAACCATCTGCTATTTACCAAGCATAGATCAGTATCGAACAATCGAACTGTGTCGACATGTAGCATACACATCTGAGCATGCTGTTAATTTCAAGTCCATCATTAATTAGACTGGCCCGTCATTTGAGGGGGGATATGAACTAAGTGTGTATCTACATAGATCGAAACGCACAGCTCGTGATGAAACACAAACGCACGCACGCACACATAGCGTGTGACATACCACAGATTGTGTCAAAACGTCAGTCTCCTTTATTATCTCAACCGATGCAAAATTCTTGATTTTCACTACAAATAAACCACTCAAATTCTACAAGGCATAAACAATAACAAAGCATCTTCTTAAAAGTACAGTTTACAGTCTTACGATACGCCTCCATAAAACGCAAGCTAGCTATGTTACATCAAAATTACAAGACAAAATATATATAATTATGACACCTTTCTGTAAAAATAATGGCTTATAAAATAAGAAATGTGCAACACAGCAATGAAGTATAATCATACACGTCGGCACTCGGTTTGACATACTGTGTAAGTACGTACACATAAAACGCACCATTAAAATATATTAGACATAAAATTTGCACAAATCTCTAAAATCTTTGATGCAGCTGATGTGTGCTGCTGTGTTGTGTGAGCATACTTGCGGAAACACAGAGAAACTTGAAGACAGAACACATAGAAACACATTTATACATAAAATAAATAAAATTTTGAGCAGAAGGCCATTCATGTGTGCTGGTCTGTGATTTTGGGCCCTACGGCTCAAATTCGTAAGGTCCAAAAGTACAGACCAGCACACATTTGAATACAAGCGTTGTGCAAAATGTATATGGTGAAAAATGCACTGTTATTCTCTCATACTGTGGGTGTAAACGCCGGCTGCAAATGCAAATGATGGCGCTACGAGTTATTTCGTGCGGCTAACGGCTTATATAACTAACAGACTTATGGTTATTCCGAAATCGGAGCCGGGTCCAAGAAAGCAGACAGTGCCCTTGAAAGCTAGGTTATTTTAAGCAAAGGACAAGGACTGTTTCACTTGATACCACGATCACTGTGGCCAGTACCGTCCTTCGAACAGGCAGCTACACCCTGAATGAGGACCTTAAACTGTGCATGTAAATGAGGCCCGTCCTAGCTACCGGTAGGCATATAGTTTCACGAGTCCCTGGTGCTGCAGGGGCTCGTGAGAACATATATGCCTCTTGCAGATGGATCGAACTAGTTGA
Organism: Semisulcospira habei; assembly: GCA_036245525.1. Taxonomy (NCBI): domain Eukaryota; kingdom Metazoa; phylum Mollusca; class Gastropoda; family Semisulcospiridae; genus Semisulcospira; species Semisulcospira habei. The sequence continues at coordinate 93,745,427 of BTPG01000007.1, read as the reverse complement.
ATCCACCGAATGTATGAATTGTATGCACTTTATCGCCTACTGCTTTGAAAAATGCCAAATGTTCCATGTTTTTACCGTTGAAACATTAACCCATTTAAAGTCCCTACAGCAGGAGATGGATTGACCATGATAACTCAAGGGTAGTGTCAGATGAAGGCGCCAAGCTAATTTGGCACTACCCTTGAATTATCATGGTCAATCCATCTCCTGCAGCTGGTATAGTCATTAGGCAACACCTCCAAAATTTGAGAAATGGGACCTTGGGGCTAAAAGGGTTAAATGTTTGGTGTTTTTTCTTTCAAATGATAGCTATTTTAACTGAATCTCTTTCACTTGTCAGGAAAAACAAACTGTATTCTCGTGTTATCTATCACGCGGAGGATGTGTGCAAATGTCAGATGATGAAGCCTGTGCTTTATGTTGCTCAAAACATGTGTGCATGGGTGACGGTGCAAACAAACGAAAGGTCTGAAAACGGTCCACAGACTATGTCCAGCAAGAGACATAAATTCTCATGAGCCCCTGAGGATGCAGGGCCTCATGAGAATTTATGCCTCTTGCAGAATGAATATGCAGTTCCTTCAGCTTTCTAGGATTTTTAACAAGCCGAATCAGTCTCGAGGACTGAAGACTGTCACCCATGCGTTTGATTTACCTCTCCCACACTATAACATGAGGACTAGACGCTTGACAAAATGAACACAACAAATGTCTACACTGTCCACCAATCGACTCCTAGACTGCTCTCTCCCTGTGTGACAATTTCAGCTTTCTCAAGCTCTTAAACCCTTATCATCCTGATACACCCATTGCTTGAAATGAATTTGACTGATAGTTCAAGGGTGGTGCCAGAATAGCTTGGCACCTCTCGCTCCAAGCTATTCTGGCACCACCCTTGAACTAAAACAGTTGATCTATCTCCTAATCTGCAATGTAGCCCTCAAGCAAATTTTACAAAATCAACCTCAGGATTACATGGGTTAACAAATGAAGACTAGACAGTCAAAAATGCATGTCCAACTGAATGGAAACTCATATACAATGTTCAGAAATTATGTTTAATGGATAATAAACTCTCTATCTCTCTCTTTGGCTATATGTTAATACCTTTACAGCTGGAAAATTAAGATTCATTGATTCTCTCAATTTCTCTCTCTCTCTCTCTCTCTCTCTCTCTCTCACACACACACATACCACTGTTCTCATTACAAAATGTAGACTAGATGGTTGAGGAAAATGCATCTACAACAAATACAGTACACACATGCCAAACGGAAATTTGTCTACAGCGTTAAAGTCCGCCATATACCATGTAGTAGGTGATCATAGCGTTCACTGGAAAATGCCATAATCAGGTATCGCACAGTATATCGCTGACTTGAACTATTGCTAATGCAACATATTTATGAACTATTTACATGAGAAGTTCTGCAGGACAACATGTCCTGTAATAGTACACCTCCACGTTGGTTATCTCCCTCAATTCACTGCGCTTATCAGCACTGCGAATTGAAAGAGGCAACTGGTGTGAGTATAAATTCTGGCCTGCAGCAAACTGGTTGCCGCACTTAAATTCACTACCGCTGATCAGCAGTAGCGAATCAGGGCAGGCAACCAGTGTGTACCTACAGCTGTAAGTTCCAGAACACAGACCAGAACAAAGTACTGCCTTGATGAAAAAAAAAACCACAACTATGATATCTGTAAAATATGTCGTATTGCCTGGGTGGATTTACTCTTGAGTAGATACCGCTGGGTACATACGCTCCTGGCAGGTTTAAGTCAAAATATAGCGAAGTTGACCCCTTCAGCGCCATGTATCCAATATTGTTTGCTGTCATCAAAATGCAAGCCTGTGTCCTGATGTTAACTCATTCAGCCCTGACGCACTACAGCAGGAGATGGGTCGACCATGATAATTCCAAGGGCAGTGCCAGATAAGCTTGGCGCCTGTCAGCGCCAAGCTAATCTGGCACTGCCCTTGAATTATCATGGTCGATCCATCTCCTGCAACAGGTGCATAGTCGTTAGATGACGCCTCCAAAATTTGGGAAATACGTGCACCGGGCTGAATGAGTTAACCCCGTCACTGCCTGTAGATACAGATTGCGTTTTAAATTACTGAAAACTCAACTTTAAAGTTCAAGTTTCCAAGCCAACAAAGGTACATGGACACAAGATTGTTTCAGCAAGAGGTGCAGATCCTCATCAGCACCTGCAATTGCAGGGCCTCATGAGGCTGTATATCTCTTGCGTTTGGGTGGTGTTCAATTATCCTTGGCAATAAAGGGTTGAAGTTTGTCAAGAATGTAATAATGCCTGGTGGACTCCCACTGGGTAGACATTGTCTAAGCACATTCGCTCTAGATAGATATATGCTTACATATAGTGAAGTTGACCCTTTCTGCATCAATTGGTCAATGTTTTAGCTGTCATCGAAAAGCAGGTAAGTACTGTGTTTATGCAGCGCATATTTGTGAATGACGTTCATATTTACATAGGAGATACATGTACAATACTTTGTCCCAAACACAGACATAAATACATCTGTAAATGAATATTCAAGGGAACAGCCCCATTTGTCGTTTTACTACAAAAGTCTAATTTCAAAAAGATAAATACATAAATAGATACACATAAATAAATTAACAAGTAAAAATATAAATATATAAATCAAGCACAAATTTTGGCTTCACCCAACTTTGAAAAAACAGACAGCATGTGTTTTTTTTTCTAGAATACATTAACCCATTCAGCCCTGACGCACTACAGCAGGAGATGGGTTGACCATGATAATTCAAGGGTAGTGCCAGATTAGCTTGGCGCCTGTCGATGCCAAGCTAATCTGGCACTGCCCTTGAATTATCACGGTCGATCCATCTCCTGCAACTGGAGTCATTAGATGAAGCCTCCAAAATTTGGGAAATACGGTGTCAGGCTGAATGAGTTAAAATACAATGGCTATGGCACACTGCACGCAGCAATTTTCATCTTCTGTCATCAAGGAAGATGACGTCATAGTTAAAGCGAGCTGTGTGTGGCCATGGGGCCAGTTGCATGCATAAGCTTAGTCCTGCACAAGCCACTTAGCTAGGTGCTGCGCTATATAGAAGGACACCTAGCTTAGTTGCTTGCACAAGATTTAAGCTTGCTCATCCAAATGAGGCATGATTCAAACAGGCTACCAAGTGCAAAGTGATTCTTATTGCAATCCTAAATCTACCAAAAAGTACTACTCATAGTCAGTGCAGAAACAAAATTAATGTATACAAACTAAACTACAAAGGAATACAAACAAACTTAACCGTGATAACAGTTGACAGGGCTGACATATCTGTTTTAACCCTATTGTGTGTGCAGCCACCACTGTTCATGGTGATGGTGGTTGCACGCAGGAGAGGGTTAACAAGATTCTTGTGGATGATGCAATCATACCTGTGTGTGGTAACCTTATTCCTAATTCCCATTTCAGTCCGTCTTGTGCAGTAGTAATTAGTATTAGTATTAGTAATTTAGTAGTAATTAGGCCATGGCAACCACCCAAGGACTATAAAAATGGTCGTCTTTAAACGATCCCCTCCATGGCAGGCCATGACTGCTAAAATTTGCTGATATGAAAGAGTTATGGCCGCAAATGAGTTAATGTTGTCTTGCCTCAACAAGACTTTTCTATCCTTCTTTTCACAAATAATGTGAGTAAACGTACCAGAGATTTCACACTGCCTTCTGCGAGTAATGGAAGGACCTCTCCTGTGCAGAAACAGGAGAAGAGGAGCCGAAAAGTCTTTCTTTTTACAACATTTGAACTTCAAAATTCAAGTTAGCTAGCTTGTCCAGCATTACTGTAAGACATACTAAATACATTTATCAAAGAGACATTGCAAACTATTAACCCATTCAGCCCTGACGCCCTACAGCAGGAGATGGGTCGACCATGCTAATCTGGCACTGCCCTTGTATTATCATGGTCGATCCATCTCCTGCAACTGGTGCATAATCATTAGATGACACCTGCAAAATTTGGGAAATATGCCCATCGGGCTGAATGAGTTAATCTTTTAATGCCTGGAGTAGGTCATTTCAAACAGGACCATCTAAGTGACAGAAAGAAGACTACGGAACCAGATTGATTGATTGTACATTGCTTAACGTCCCGACAGCAACAAGGCTTTCTCAGGACGTGCCTGCACTGCTTGTGAAAAAAAACAACCAACTAAACAGAACATTGAATGTATGTCGCCAGCCGGTCAAACACATTAAATAAACCTAACACATGGGGCCTAAATAAAGCTAAGACCATTTAGCAACACACATCCAATATCAAGAGCTACAGGCAGTGCAGACAGTAGGGAGAGTTTAAAAAAGGCAAATACAGGTGAATGGACCTCGGGTAGACAGAAACACATGCCCCAGAATAGAGAGAAAACCCCACCCTGTGGGGCTGACCAGGGTGACCCTGGGAACTAAAAAATACCTAACCCCACCCAAGTCCCCCAGGGCAGACCCGGGTGGGGTTACGGAACCAGAAATGGGTGGTCTGCTTAGACTAAGTGGTTGCCCAATATGGGTTGTCACCTTGACAGGTTTGACTGTATTTTGTCCGTGTGCTGATCTGTGATTTTGGACCTTATGGCCATAGGTCGTAAGTTCCAAAACTGCAGACCTGTACACACACACACAGGCTACGACTTTGACGGGTGAGGTACAAATTAATCTAATAAAATACCGACACATAATAAATACAGTGGCTTATCAATTCGAAACACAAAACAATTTTAGAATCAAAACATTAACCCTTTCTGCAGAAATCATCACGCCAAAATGCACTGATGACAGCCAAAGGGTTAATTCTGAACACAAACTCAATACTTTTCCCGAGTGCTGACAAGATTTAATTAATGGCATTCAAAAAATGTGTAATAGTCTTTGATTTTGGAATTATGGCTACAGGCAATATGGTAAAAAGAATATGAACACAGCCTCTGTATCCAGAGTGTTTAGAAATCGCCAGCCCCAGACTGCTTATCCCAAAGGCTAAGGTCCAGAAAGGCATATTTCACAATATGTAGTAATTTCCAGAATATTGACCCATTCCATTCTATTCACAAACTAGAAACTGACACAATCACGAAACTGATGGACAACAGACGGACCATGGAAAGGCCCACCTCTGGGAGAAAAAAAAAGTTTTACAGTATGATATATTAGTGGACTAAGATGGGACTGTGACTTGCGCCACTTTGTCATTAGTGGAAAATACACAGCCTGTGATTTAGGAGTTGGTCTGTCCCAGACACTCTGGATAGAGATACCTGCAGTAATTCAAATACTTCACAATAACCCCCTAGTGCGTGCGGCCATCGGTACTGTTTACAGTAACACTGGCTACATGCACATGCAGGCTAATGCATTTTTGTAAATGCATATTCCGATTCACAAGTGTGCTGGTCTGTGATTTTTTTACCTTACAGCCTCAGGCCTAAAGGAAAAAAATCACAGACCAGCACAACTGATTACATAAAAGCATGAGAAGTGAGCTGAATACAATCTATTGGTGCTGTTGATTACATTAGTCAAGAGACTAGATTAAAAAAAAACACAGCACAAATACTGCAAACGAGAGCAAATGTGATCATCTATTTCTGTCTAAAACACACACACACACACACACACACACACACACACACAAACACAGAGGCATGTTCACACACATACAGAGACGTGTTCAGAAACACACAAAAAGTGCAATAACACGCAAAAACACCAGAACACCTCCATTGCTGGTACACAGCAAACATGTATAAATTGCTAGAGGTGAAGATCCTCATGCGACCCAGCTTAGCTTTGTTGTTTTCACTGGACGTGGGAGTTAACCCCATCACTGCCAGTTCACACAGACTGTTTTTTTTTTTTTTTTTTTTTTTTTATCATCCAATTTCAATTTCAAAGATCCCCAGCCATCAAAAGGAACACAGATTTCAGCAAGAGGCATAGATCCTCATGAGCCCCCGCAACTGCGGGGGGCTCACGAGGATCTATACCTCTTGCAGTTGGATTATGTTTAAATTTTCTTTAGGGCAATGAAAGGTGTTAATCAAATACTGACTTGCAAACAAAATACTAAACATGTAAATTACATGTACATGTATACATGTACAAGTAGTGACGTTAACGTTGTCTTCTGTTTCGTTTCACTATCACTAAAGCAATACACTGATACTGAGTACCAATAACAGCAAAAACCACATGAAACACAGACAAAATCATGGTATGCAAAAAAGCATGATTTGTACATATCTGATCAAAAGATCCATATACATTTCACAGCGTCAAATGAATGCTAGTCTGTAATTTCAGACCTTCTGGCTCCAGGCCCAAGGTCAGAGAATAACAAACCATCACAGGTACATGTATATGAAAGTTCCCCAATGGTGAAAGAAACATCTACATGCTGCAAACAAATAAGAATTTCAGCAATGGTGAAAGAACAATGTTTAGAATGCTATACAATATTTACTAGTCTACTACAATAATGATCAGTGATTCAGGACTTGACGGCTCCAGGCTGTAAGATTAAAAATCACAGACCCACACACATGTTAAGGAAACTTCAGCAATGAAAAAGAAACATTCTGCAATGGTTACAACAACAAAAATAAAGATTTAACTCATTCAGCCCCATGGCCGCATTTCCAACAAATTTGGAGGTGTCATCTAACGACTATGCACCAGTTGCAGGAGATGGATTTACCATGATAATTCAAAGGTAGTGCCAGCTTAGCTTGGCGCCTAGCTAATCTGGCACTACCCTTGAATTATCATGGTTGACCTCTTTCCTGCTGCTGGGCTTCGGGGCTGAATGGGTTTTAAAAAGTCTACATGCTATACAATGTCTACTATAAAAGAATCAGTGTTACATATATGTGCAATGATGTACGTGGTGTTAGAATATGGATACATGACTGTGATAATTATGTGCAGGTAGGTGAAGAACTTAGTGTCATGATGTGATTAGTGGTTTAAAACGTTGTCTTCTTCATTGTGCATTTCACAATCAACAGTATACAGAAGATGCGTGCATATCAAACACTTAAGAAAATATACATATAAATGTACACTGTACGGTAATGTCATGAACAGAGAGCACCACAAAACACCAAGTATGAAACCATTCGGCCCTGACACGCTATACAGCAAGATATGGCTTGACTCTGACAGTTCATAGGTGGTGCGAGAAAAGCTTGGTGCCAAGCTGTTCTGGCTCCACCCTTGAACTATCATGATCGATCTGTCTACTGAACTGGTAGGTAGACCTCAAAAGATACCTCCCAAAATTGTGAAATATCGACCGTATGGCTTTGTACGTTGAAATGCCCAAATGTTACTTGTATGAATACACAACACAAGTTGTCGATGAAGATGATGTCCACTTGCAACGCACAGCCATTCCAAGCCGGCAGCATAGCATGCCCAGGGTGCAACAAACAATCAAACAACAACAAAATGTGCCACATAAAATGTAGGGGACACAACTTTGGGCTGAAATCGATAGGCTATAGAGTGTATTCCATATAGTAATGCCATCGGTAATGTATTTTGAGAAAACAAATTAATACATGATTGTCAAACATAAATTCAAATCTGCCATTCAACATTATATAAGATTCGAAGGTGCCACCTTTTGATGAAACTTGTCATTATTCATGAAGGAAGTTTTCATCGCCTCATCACTGGGCTTCGCTCTCTCTGTCTGCCTAAACAGGTATGACTACGTATGCAAACGTAATACATGCATACAGGTATTACAAAGTTCACGTAAAAAAACAGACATAAAAACCAACCCTGTTTTGTAAACATGTTTGCATGTGTACACATACACAAATGCACACACACACACACACACACACACACACACACGCTTTTAATTTACTGATTCAAATACATGTCTGATTAATGTCATAAGTGAAACACCCTAAAATTTCTCCCAGTATTCTAAATAGTCTAAATACATAATAATAATGCAGCAATAAGCTCTTGAATAAATAACTCCATAAATGAATACAAAGCAGGAGTTCTTACAATAATAAAAACATGGTATCTATCTTTCTTCAATGTTGCCGTTTGTAGCATACAATTTTTTTACACTTACAACAAATGTTCATTGTACAATGTATTGCACATATCTGTGAGAATAGTAATGATTTCATGTTGATTGAAGTGGGTCAGCAGAAGTTCAAATTCAGACTCAGATTTAGATCCACAGCAAAAATGATTTTGATCCAGACCAAATAGGTGACTGCCAAGCATGGAAAACACCAAAAAATAAACATCAAGGAAACCACCCAATAGAAGGACAAGCACTGTTTAACCCCTTCATTGTAAGGAATATGCAAATACAGCTCAACATATCGCGGGTGTCGGGGTACACAAAATGGGACCGTGATATATCCATCCGCGATATATCGGGCCAACTGGGGGAGTGGGGCGCGGAAGGGGAGGGGGGGAGAGAGGGGGAGGGAGGAGGAGGGAGGAGGGGGGAGAGGGGGGGGGGAGGAGAATCGGGGTGTGTGCGTAGGCATTGCCTATCACCTGTGCGTTGTTTTTTTTCAAACACTCAGAAACACTTACTTGCACTGTTAATATCAAGGGAAAAAGAACGTTTTTCATTTTGTGAAGGATCGGAAATGGTCCATTTTTGCAGAACATTTCCTTCTTTATTCAGACATAAAATACATTTATGCATTTAGACAATTTCCGTGACAAGTTTGGTAGCCTTTATTCTTCAATGAATAGGTTGATCACCTCGCTAGTGTGTTTTTGTTTGAAGTCGTCACGCACGGTGAGAAAATCCGATTACGATGACCGGTGAGCAAAAGCAGTAGGGTAGCATACCTCTCTTTAACTTCAACAGCAGACCACCTAAATCTGCAGCAAGCATAGATGTTCATTATCCCTTGAATCTGTGCTTAAGGTCTTCCTATCATTGCCTGTGTTCTTTGTCTCCTCTGTGTTAGAGGAGATAAACGAGGGTTCAGCATCAGTTTTCTAGGTCAGGGGCCATAATCGCCGGCTATCGGGCGCGGCAAAACTTGACACCTGTGAAAAGCATAGACCTTGATGTGCATCGAATCAGTGTTTCCTATTACCACATTTACGTGTGTGGTCATATCCAGGAGGAGGTCACGCTGTGGTCTGTGTGAAGCTGTTCCCATGCGCCCAGCAGCCAGTCAAGTGGGGTGACATCTGCCATGTGTCATTAGCCTAGACCCTCATTATACACCGACTCTGTCTCCTACCCTCTTTATGTACATACATGTATGTATGTGTTCTTCATTTGGAGAAGGTTTGTGGGTGTTCAGTGCATGGACGCCCTCCCAGCTGTCATGACAGGCATGTGTGCAGCACCCCATGGATCGTGATACAGCCAAGGCCAGTGACAAATTATTCCGTGGTTCACCGCCATCCGTGGTCGATCCGATTTTTGGGGGGATCCAAGGTACCCCCCACGATATATCCAGGATTACGATATGATTCATGATATATTGAGTCAGAGCTGTACTGACCAACAAGACAAAGAACCTCATTAGCAGCGCCCCCCCCCCCCCCTCCTCCCCCCCAAATCCAGGAAGTCATGAAGCTACTCACCTCTTGCTAAAACCACAGCGTACCCAAGGTATTTAGATGGATGAATTTCTTTGGTGCTAAATACAACAATCTGTGTCTACTGACAGTAAAGGGGTTAAATGCTTTGTGCTTGTCATTCTAAGTCTGTTTCTTTCTTTCTCCAGACTCAAAAGATCTCTGCGCAATTTTCAAGATCTAGATCTAAAGGACAACCATACTTGTAAAGATCTAAGAATCTTAACTCTTTCGAGACATGCTGCAACCGGATTCGTGGCTTTATGCCGCGAATCCAGTTGCGACACGTCCCGAAAGCGTTAAACTCAAGATGTCTCAATCTTGTGTCCTGTGGTCATCAAACTTTCCAAATTGTTAACCCTTAACTGCCAGTTGATGGAGACTGAAATCTTCATAAATTCACGCCAAAGAGCCCCAGCTGTCCCAGAGGCTTGCATTCATAGGAACAAGGCACAGATCTTCATGAATCCCCGCAAATCTGGTGGCTCATAAGAATCTATACCTCTTGCAGTTGGGTGCTGTGCAATTTTTCTTGACAGTGGTTAATTGTGAAAAAAAGGAAAATAATCCCAATTAACGTCTGCAGTTTCAAATTTGCATGTCAGTGAAAAGGCAGCAGCTATATCACAGGCAATTCCATCACACATCAAGAAATTTTGAGAAATGAAAAACGATCCCCAAATTTACGAATAATGCAAAGATGTAAACATGTTTTCTGGTCTGTGATTTTGCACCTTACAGTTTTATTTGTAAAACCAAGAACCACAGACCAATCAGACATGATGATGCACTTAAAATGGAAGGAGTGCACATGCAACCTCATAAATAAATGTAACAATTTGGTGTTTTTCAAGAAACATGAAGGAAATGTTTGGTCAGAATAAGTAATCTGTAATCTGAGGCTTTCTATACAGGTCTGTTGAGCTACAGATTTGAGATTTCACCAGTAAGTTAACCTATATCATACTGAGGCTAAAAGCTTCAAAATTGTACACTGCCATATGCAAGCTACTTTATAGTACTTACGGAATGGCTTTACTTCAAGGGTGGTGCCAGAATAGCTTGGCGCGTAGAGACGCCAAGCTATTCTGGACTACTTTTGAACTATTTTAGTCAAACTTATTTCACACACTGGTGTATTCTGAATGATAAGAGTTAAAGGAGGCAACCACATCAAAACATGAGTTCATGTCAAATATTACTTACGAGGTTGAATGTGAACATCAGTGATATAACAGATGATGTGCATGATCTAGCTCTTTCAATGTCTTGCTCCATGATTGACAGAGCGGTAAATGCATATGCAGAGGTAAAACTTAAACAACATTTTCTCGCAGAGTTCAAACACAGTGTCATGACGCTCAATTCACCACACAAAAATATCATATCAACATCAAACTTGTAAACAGATTTCATCAGTAGATTGTGGGGTCATCACATTTCTACAGTTCATAAGTAAACTTGTGCGTCCTGTCGATCCCATTGACCTTGATTGGCTCCAACTGTTCCAAAAACTGAAGGTGTTCTTCACTGTGAAGTACAGTACCAGTACCAGTCGCTGCATGCAGAAAGAAGCATTGACCCCTTCACTGTCAGTGAACAGATTGTTTTTAAAAGAATTGTAAATTCAAGGTCAAAGATCCATCCCTGGGAAAGAAACGTCGATACAAAGGAGGCTCATGAGGATCTATACTTCTTGCAGTTAGGTGATGGTTAATTTTTCTCAGCAGTGAAGGGGTTAACAAATTCGCGGCCAGCCGCATCTGGATGCGCGGCATAAGCCGCCCATCCGGATGCGGCTGGCTGCGAATAAGTTAAGCATACAGACGTAAAGTGTTACTGGAATACATCACTCTTTTACTGAAACTTCCGGTTGTGTAGGCAGTTTGGGGGTAGCACTGCTAGGGTCTGTGGCTGTAGCCAGGGAGTAGAACAAACTGTTTGGGTCAGCCAGAAGTTCTCCAGGGGGAGCAAACTCCAGCAGATAGCTGTTGTCAAGGACCATAACCCTGTCATACTGCTTGATGGTAGAGATGCGATGCTGAACACAAAAGGAAAGAAAATCATGATAAATTATGTGACACTTGATGAAGATAAGATGAGGTCAACTCGATATGTCTTAGTCTGTGATTTTGGATTGTACAGCCATTTGCTGTAGGCTCCAAGGTCAGATGATGGACAGATCATTGTTGGCCCAGTACATAAACTCTCTATTACTATCGCAAGTGTGTCAAACACCACAGGCAAGATCAAATTAGTAAATATTATATATTCTCTATCTGATATTAGCGAGCATTTTAAGTTAAGCTCAATCTTTCAACAAATTAAAATAAATAAAAAATGTATCTAACAAACATAAATAATAATAATAAATAAAATAAAATAACGATGTAAAGTCCATCAAAATTACAAAGAATATTCTTACAGCAATAGTGATGACAGTACATCCTTGGAACTCTGGCCCCCACACAATGTCCTGAACCTTGCCCTCTGTTTCATGATCAATGGAAGCCGTCGCCTCATCAAGGACCACGATGCGAGAGTTTCGCGCAATGGCCCGAGCCATACACAGAAGCTAAAAAAATAAACAAATTTAAAAAAAAACGGTTGGACAATTTTGATAAACCATATAATCATACAGATGTGACAGCTAGTAATTCTATATTGTGCGTTGTAACCATCAATCAGAAATCTTGAACCAGTTGTCCTACTTGGTCAGTGGGTAGCAATTGTGATCTTCACCCCTGAGGCCAAGTTACCACAAACACGTAGAAATATGAATTTTTCTTTAAAATAAATTTGCTTGAAAAATATTTACCGATGGTATTACTAAAAAGAATGGTTTCTTAGCTAGACTAATTTTAGCCCAAAATTGTTGTGTACGAGTATGGCCATGATGGCAGGTGAGGGGCGCCATAGCCTAGGCGGTAACCTGAGTAGCCTCCCTTCCACCCCAACCACGCATGCGCCCAGCGGAAGCTCACTAGTCAGTTTCTTTGCGGACCAGTGGCAAGCGGGGCAGGTGGGAGGGACCTTCGAGTAATACCATCGGAAAGTATTTTTCGAAAAATTTTTTAAAGAAAAATTCATTTGTTTCCTCAAAACACATTACCGATGGTATTACTAATAGGAAGAATCCCGAAGAGGAGGCGGGTGCCGCTATAACGCCCCTAACCCATCCCCTAGAGGCTACTAGAGCTGCCCTCCCTAAGCAACCTCCCGATAATTTTAGGAAAGATACTTACGGCGCCTAGGGCGCTGGGAGGGAGTGTTGCGCCGCCACGATGTCTCCTACCAGTGAAAGGTTCTGGCGCTGGCCGGAGAGGTCCCTCAGGTAGAAGCGGGTGAATGTAGTCTCCGCTCGCCAACCCACGGCGCCACAATGTCTTTGACAGCACAGTTGCGGTTGAACCCTCGCGTTGAGACCATATGGCATTGAGGCGCGTCCCCTGGGTGGTGGATAGGGGGTCCCTCACGAGAGGGGTGCACCGAATGAAATAAGGTGCCGTGAACCAACATGGTCTAAGGGAAGGTGACCCCGACAGAAAACCCCTGGTCCTCCTAGTAAGGGGGTTGGGCGTGGGGGTAGCTTCCCCACCCTGCAAATAAGGAAATAGCTACAAAAACGCCGACGAAAAGACAAACAGCAATTCCTTTCCTGGAGGAGGAAGGTTCTTCTACCACAAGATTTATGACGTCCTGTGGTGAAAGCCGGAAGTCTTCGGAAGCCACAGGACCGAGCCGCCTCTCTCTATCCAGGTACACAACCATGGGCACATGGAATGTCAAGACCATGTACCAGAGCGTCAAGGCCGCCCAGATAGCAGCGGAAATGCAAAAGTACAACCTTTCCCTGCTAGGTATCACTGAAGCCAGATGGACGCAGTCTGGCTAGAAAAGGCTGTTAAGTGGGGAGATGATTCTGTATTCAGGTCATGAAGAGGAGAATGCCCCCCATACAGAAGGAGTAGCATTCATGCTGTCACCAGTGGCACAGAGAGCGCTGATGGGCTGGGAACCTCTTGGGCCAAGAATTATCACAGCAGCCTTTAGAACCAAGAAAAAGATCAAGCTGAACATCATCCAGTGTTATGCGCCCACTAATGACAGTGACGAGGAAGAGAATCAAGAGTTCTACGACCGACTCCAGAGTGCTGTGGACAAATGTGCGGAGCGAGACATCACCATCGTCATGGGCGATTTTAATGCCAAAATAGGGGAGGACAACACTGGATACGAAGAGGTGATGGGGAGACAGGGACTAGGGGAGATGAGTGAGAACGGGGAGAGGTTTGTAGACTTTTGTGCTCTAAACAGATTTGTCATTGGAGGCAGCATCTTCCCACACAGAAGAATACATAAAGCAACTTGGGTCTCACCTGACCATACAACAGAGAACCAAATATACCATATCTGCATTAGCACGAAATTTAGAAGATCCCTTCAAGATGTTCGAGTGAGGAGGGGAGCAGATGTCGCCTCAGACCACCATCTGCTTACCTTAAGAATAAAGCTCAAGTTAAAGAAAAGCCGCACAGAGACAACAAGAAGGCAGCGCTATAATGTAGGCCTCCTGAGAGAGACTGGAGTGAGAGAAGAGTTCAGACTGGTGCTGTCCAACTGGTTTCAAGCGCTACAGGAGCTAGTAAATGAAGAGGAGGCGGTCACCACAGAACAGCAGTGGAAGGCAGTTAGAGAGGCGCTGAACTCGACCTGCAAAGACACTGTAGGATTCAGGAAACACCATCACAAGGACTGGCTGTCGACACAGACCTTGAAGAAGATAGAAGTGAGGAAGCAGAAGAAAGCAGTTGTTAACAACAGTCGCACGAGAGTAGCCAAAGCAAGGGCACAGGAGATACTCACAAACCAGATAGGTGAGGCTAGTGCTGGCAGAATTGTACAACAAACTACTATTACTCAGCGCTGGACAACAGTTAGATCCCCTGCCCCCGCCTATCAGGCACCCAATCGCCAGCCCACAGAGAAATACGCAGGTATAGAATAAGATGATCATTTGCATCTTCAGTATAAGATGCATCAGGTCTCTTATATAACCCATGTCTTTCTCCGGAACTTAGGAAGTAGGCAGGGGAAATGTACATACACAAACACGAAGGTGCATTACTATATGTGGTCGGGTAAATACCCTGTATTCCCACAGTAGATGCACAGAACATTACACAACAATGTAACGATACAAATTTGCCTCGAGTTATACTGAGATACTCACAAACCAGATAGGTGAGGCTAGCGCTGGCAGAATTGTACAACAAACCAAGGGGAATTACTCAGCGCTGGACAACAGTTAGATCCCCTGCCCCCGCCTATCAGGCACCCAATCGCCATCCCACAGAGAAATACGCAGGTATAGAATAAGACGATCATTTGCATCTTCAGTATAAGATGCATCAGGTCTCTTATATAACCCATGTCTTTCTCCGGAACTTAGGAAGTAGGCAGGGGAAACGTACATACACAAACACGAAGGTGCATTACTATATGTGGTCGGGTAAATACCCTGTATTCCCACATATAGTAATGCACCTTCGTGTTTGTGTATGTACGTTTCCCCTGCCTACTTCCTAAGTTCCGGAGAAAGACATGGGTTATATAAGAGACCTGATGCATCTTATACTGAAGATGCAAATGATCATCTTATTCTATACCTGCATATTTCTCTGTGGGCTGGCGATTGGGTGCCTGATAGGCGGGGGCAGGGGATCTAACTGTTGTCCAGCGCTGAGTAATTCCCCTTGGTTTGTTTACAAGGGCACAGGAGGAATACTCGGAAGCCAACCGCGAGGTGAAGAGGAGTATCAGGACAGACAAGAGGGCCTACACAGACAGCCTGGCAGCAGAGGCAGAAAAGGCAGCAGGCAGCGGCAACATGAAACAGCTCTATGGCATTACCAGAAGATTGTCGGGCAAGTACGGCCATACAGAAAGACCAGTAAAAGACAGGGAAGGCAAGCCTATTGCAGAAAGAGCAGACCAACTCGACAGATGGGCCGAGTATTTTGAAGAGTTACTGAACAGACCCACCCCACCCGACCCCCCAGACATCCAGCCAGCAGAGACCGACCTACCCGTCAGCTGTGACAGACCCAGCCGGGAAGAGATCAGAAGAGCAGTGGCATTTTTGAAGAATGGCAAAGCAGCAGGGCCAGATGGCATCCCCGCGGAGTCTCTGAAAGCACACCAAGAGACAACAGTAGAGCTGCTGTACCCACTGTTTGGAAAGATCTGGGAAGAGGAGGTGATGCCGGCTGAATGGAAGGAGGGGTACCTAATCAAGCTTCCCAAGAAAGGCGACCTCAACAAGTGTCCCAACTACAGAGGAATCACTTTGCTGTCAGTACCAGGAAAGGTCTTCAACAGGATCATCCTGGAGAGAATGAAGAGCTCCGTTGACCCCCAGCTGAGAGACCAGCAAGCAGGATTCAGGAAAAACCGATCATGTACAGACCAGATCGCCACTCTCCGCATCATCATGGAACAGTCTCTGGAGTGGAGCTCCCCGCTGTACGTCAACTTTGTGGATTACGAGAAAGCACTTGACAGCGTGGACCGAGAGACTCTGTGGAAACTCCTACGACACTACGGTGTACCCACAAAGCTCGTCCGCCTGATCAAGAGCAGCTACGATGGCATGACATGTCGCGTGATCCACGAAGGGCAGTTCACCAGGGATTTCCAGGTCAGAACCGGTGTCAGGCAGGGGTGTTTGCTGTCTCCGTTCCTCTTCCTACTGGCCATAGACTGGGTCATGAAGAGGACCACAGAGCACAAACGAAGTGGAATACAGTGGACACTGTGGACACAGCTTGACGACCTCGATTTTGCAGACGACTTGGCTTTACTGTCCCACACTCATCAACAAATGCAGGACAAGACCACGAGGCTTGCTGACATCTCGTCCCAAGGGGGCCTCACCATCCACAAACAGAAAACAAAGACAATGAGGCTGAACGCAACCAGGGAAGAACCAGTCTTGCTTGCTGGCACCCCGTTGGAGGAGGTGGAGTCCTTCACCTATCTTGGGAGCATCATCAACAAAAAAGGCGGCACTAATGCAGATGTCAGAGCACGAATTGGTAAAGCCAGAGCAGCCTTTCTCCAGTTGAAAAAAGTGTGGAGTTCCAGAGAGCTGTCACAACACACCCAAGTCCGGATTTTCAACTCCAACGTAAAAGCAGTTCTCCTATATGGAGCAGAGACTTGGAGATTGACAAAAACCACAGTCAACAGAGTACAGATCTTCATAAACAGTTGCCTTAGAAGAATTTTGAAAATCCACTGGCCAGAGAAGATCAGCAACGTCAGACTCTTGGAGAGAACAGAGCAGATAACAGCAGAGAATGAAATTGGGTGAAAAAGATGGGGATGGATTGGTCACAGTCTGAGAAAGCCAGCTTCCAGTATCACTAGGCAGGCATTGTCATGGAACCCCCAGGGAAAGAGAAAAAGAGGCAGGCCGAGAAACACCTGGCGTCGAGACCTCCAAGCAGACATCAAGAGACTGGGAACCACCTGGAGTAAAATTGAAGGAGAAGCACAGGACAGGAGTCGCTGGAGGTCTCTCGTCGACGGCCTATACCCAGGGAGGGGTGACAGGCGTAAGTAAGTAAGTTGCGGTCGAACGCAAGGCTTGCGGCCATGGCTCTGATCTCGTGCGCCCTGATGTTCATGTGTTTGGCTGAATCAGGGGCGAGGTCAGTAACACCCGCCGGAGGCAGGAGGAAATCGTCTGGGCTGAGATGTCCTGTCTACCTGGGGACAGAGGGAGAAAAAGGCGGGTGCATCCCCTGCGTAGCGGCTTGGTCCGGCGCAGGTACATGCGTAAGGCTCTCACCAGGTCCTGTTGTCTGGACTCAAGGGTGGAGCCTGGGTCTCTCAATGGTTGAATGGTGAGCAACTGCGGGGCAGCCAAAGGTGATCGGGTCTTGGCTAGAAAGGCCGGGTCGGGTAGTAGTTGAACCGAACCGTCAGTCCGGAACTGCAAACAAGCGGGGCGGGCTGACAGGGCGTGCAGCTCGCTGACCCTGGAGGCTGACGCGAGGGCCATAAGGAAGCAGGTCTTTCGGGTCACGTCTGGTAGTCTCGCCAACTGGATCAGCTCTAAGCGGGCCGAGTTGAGCCAAGTGAGGACCCAAGGCAGGTCCCATCGCGGCACCAGGGAGCGAAGTGTGGGACGTTGTAGACCGAAGTGGGCCATGAGGTCGGCGAGGTCTTTGCAGTTACCCGGGTCAGGACAGTCGGCACATGTCAGCGACCATGGCGAGGTAGCTGCGGATGGTGATCGGCGCTAAACGCTGGTCGGTGAACAGCCAGAGGAAGAAGTCCGCCAGCTGAGGAAACGTCAAATTCGTGGGGGAGAGGTGCAGGTCGTTACACCAGTCGCACAGGACTCGCCACTTCCCTTTGTAAACTCGTCTGGTCGAGATTCTGCGGGCTGAAGCGATAGCATTCCACCACCACACTTGAGAAGCCTCTAGCAGTGAGGGCTTGGCACACAATCTCCAGGCGTGAAGGAGGAGCCGCTCGGGGCACGGGTGGTAAAGACCTGCCGTGGTTGCTTGAGCATCGTGCGCTGGGTGAGAAGCCGCAGTGGAGGGGCCGTGGCGAGGTTCAGGAGGTCAGTGGTCCACGACTTGGTCCAGCAGAATGGGGCCACCAGGAAGAGTATCGAGTTGCACCCTCTGAGCTTGAATAGGACCTTGGGGACGAGCACTGTCGGCGGGTAGGCGTAGGCAACCAGGCCGTCCCAGGGAATGGAGAGAGCATCGACTGCCCAGGCAAGCGGGTCGGGAATCGGTGAAACGAAGAGGGGAAGTTGGTGATTCCACCTCATCGCGAACAGGTCGATCATGTCCCAAGTTGCGCCGATCATCCGAAAAATGTCTGGGCGAAGCGACCATTCGGTATGGAGGAGCTGGCCGCGACGTGAGAGGGAGTTGGCTAGCACATTCAGGTGTCCCGTGATGTGTCGTGCACGGAGGGTGATGTCCCGATCTTCGCACCAGCGGAGTACCTGGTAGAGAAGGATGCAGAGGGAAGGAGAACGGGTCCCACCCTGCTTCTGTATGTAGGCAACGACTGTGGAGTTGTCCGAGAGTACAAGGAGTTCCTGGTGTCATAGACGGGGTTCCCACACAAGTAGGGCTTGCCAGACCGCCTTCAGTTCTAACCAGTTGATGTGACGGGTCCCTAGCTGCGGGGGCCAGACGCCGGAGGCAGTCGCGAAAGACGGGAGCAGGTGAGCGCCCCAACCGGAGAGACTTGCGTCGATGCAGAGGGACAGTAGGGGAGGAGGCGAGTACAGGGGAACGCCCGTCGCGAGCCAGCTTGGGTCCGCCTAGCGAAGGAGATGAGGGAGGAGAACCGGTAGCACTGGAACCAGAGCCTCTAGGTCAGCCGTCGACGGTCGCCAGTGGAGGAGCAGGTGCAGCTGCAGCGGGCGGGAGTAGAGACACCCTAGGGGGATTAGGTCCGCTGCCGCGCTCATCAGTCCCAGGAGCTGAAGCCACTGTCTTGCGGGAATCGTCGTCTCCTGAGCCACCTGTCGCGCAAGGCTCGCCAACTTCTGGATCCTCTGTTCTGATAGCCGGACGCTGTTGAGGTCGGTGCAAATTCCATCCCCAGGTGAATGAAGCAGTGAGACGGTAAGAGATCCAACTTGCCCTCGTTGACCAGGAAGCCCAGAATGTGGAGTAGCAGGAGCATCTCATCTCGGTCCTGCTTCAGGGCGGAGTCGGACTGGTTTCTCAGAAGAAGGTCGTCGAGATAGTTCGAACAGGTCCGTCGGGCTCTCGCTACTACGGCGTCCATGATTCTGGTGAAGACCCATGGGCTGAGGTTGAGGCCAAATGGTAGCGCACGGAACTGGTAGACAAAACCCTCGAATTCAAAGCGAAGATAGCGTCTGGAGGCGGGGTTCATGGGTACGTGAAGATACGCATCTGCCAGGTCCAGACTGACGGCAAAGTCCATGGGCTGCACCGCAGAGCGAAGGGCCTGGGCGGAAGGACGGCGAGAGGTCTATGACGGGATGCCACTTGCCGCTTGGCTTGGGCACCACGAAGTGACAGCTGTAGAACGCTGGGGAGTTGTGTCGCGTCACCACATCCGTGGCGGCCTTCTGAAGCAAGGCGGCTACTTCGCTGCACAGGGCCTCGGCTCTGAGCTGGTCTGTCGGTACCAAAGTCCACACTGGGGAACGGCGCAGGGGGGGGGGGGCAGGGACCGAAAGGAGATCAGGAGTTCCTTGGAGATTGTCGTGAGAATCCAAGGGTCGTCCGGTAGCAGCGCTCGCCAGATGTCGCTGTGAAGCGCCAGCCTCCCGCCGACAGGAGACCCGGAAGAGGTCGGCGGGGGTCGAAGGGGGAGGCAGTCAGTGGGCCCTGCCCCGCCCGGGGCAACGGGCAGGCTTGGGCCAAGTCCGGGCAGGGGGTGGGGGTGGGGGCGGAGCCGGGGAGAGGGTGGGCGTGAGGAAAGGCTGGAGCTCTGGGGGGTAGACGTCCACCTCTGGTGGTCCGCAGGGGGTGACCCAGGGCCTTGCGGGCTGTACGAAAGGAAGCCGGAACGGCGCGGCTGGGCCAGGAGTCCTTGTTAGCTTCCTTGACTGCGATCCAGGTGGGGCCGAACAGGAGTTCACCGCCGAGGGGCGCCTGTCAAAGCTGAGTCTTCACGTCCTGATGGGGCAGGAACAGAGGATCGCATCCCACCGCAGCAAGTCGCAGTTGGCGGCCGCTGCCATGGCGTTGACGGCGGTGTGGTAAGCAGCGCGGTTCCCCAAGACCGCTAGGGCTAACAGGTCTCCCAGAAGAGCAGAAATCGACGGATGCCAAGCCTCCTCGACACGGCGAACGATGGTCTACATCACCAAGTCCAGGAATCCCGCTGAGGCCAGGGCGTTCCGGATGAGAGTCGCTGTTTGTTCCACACCAGGGAGGAGAGACTGACGTAAGGTAGCACCCGCCAAGGACACAGCCGGGGGGGTGCGCCTTCGGAAGAGGGCAGGAGAAGTTCTGTGTGTGGCCCGCGTACCAGGACTGATGAAAGAAGATATCCAAACCTGTCGGCCACCTGGAGTCTGAGAAGAATCCCAAAGAACCCCAGGTACCCTGCACGAGATGAGCGGAGAACGCATCACATAGCTCCCGGAAGACTGGCGGCTGGGGGAGAGACTTGAACCGCTTGGTCTGTCGCTCTGTGTTGACATAGGCGGAGGCTTTCCTCTTGAGAGGGGGGGAGGGTGGGCAGTCGTCCGCGGGAAGGCAAGCTGTGATGAGATGAGACGCTTCGTCAAGGGCCCGTAGAATCTCCAACCTATGTCCGATGGATGAAGGCTGTAAATCCTCATCACCGCGAGAAAGACTGGGCGGGGCGGGGCTGGCATCCCGGAGGAGCGCTGACACCGAGTCTTCAGGGGTCAAGCTGAGGGCGTCGTCCTCTACAGGTGCCGCGCGGGAGGCTAAGTCCACTCCATGATGAGAAGCAATACTCACATCGGCGGTGTCCCAGGAGATGATCGTCGCCATGGTAGGGGTCCTATTCCCACAGGAGCGGTGCCGAATGGGTCGAACTGACAATGGGTCCCGTGAGGAGTTCCGCGACGAGAGCAAAGCGCATCGTCCGGATCTGCTGTTTCTCTGAGAGCGGTCGTGGCGGGTGGAACTGGGACGCCTGGAGCAGGAGAGGCGTCGTGGGGACTGGGAACCTCTATAGCGGCGCGGCGCTGACCGGTGAGTCGGGTCGTACCTGGAACGCGCCCGCGAGGGTCGGCTTGAATCTGAGCGGTGGGAAGCAGTCCGTGGGCGAGTCGACCTGTCCCTTGAGCGCAAACAACGTCGAGAAGCAGGGGTCCGCTCGGGCTGTAGATGGGGCATGCCGTCTCGGTGTGAAGCTGTGCCATGTCTACTGCTTCTTGGTCAGGAACGGGAGCGTGTCCGGCGAGAAGGCTTGTCCGGTCTAGGTGCCTGAACGCTAATACTGGAGCGGGGCACTGAAGCTCTGCGCTGGTCTCTAGTGCCGGGCGAAGAGGTAGGAGCGGCTTGACCAACCTGTGGTGTGTGCGGTTCGACGACCTGGAGGACCGCACTCGTTGGGTCTGTGATGTCTACAGGAGCTGGGGCTCGTACCCGTTCCTCAACTTGTGTCAATAAGGTCGTCACCACCGGGTAGAGACCACTCGACGGGACTGTGGTGGCTACCGGTGTCTTGTCTCGAGGCCTAGCTCATGGCGCTCGAGGATCCTTGACCAAACAGAGACCACTCGACGGGACTGTGGTGGCTGCCGGTACTAGAGCTCGAGCTCGCGGCCTAAGTCACGGCGTTGAAGGCTCTAACACTCGGTAAGGGCCACTCAACGGGTCTGTGGCGCGTACCGGTGTAGGATCTTTCTTCCGTGCTGGTGTCGGCCGTTCGCGGCAGTAGAAGCTCCATAGCTGGGTCCACTGTTCTTCCAGCCAAGGGGCGCAGACCAGGCACGGGTGGGTAGATGCACATCCGGAACAGGGCAGGTAAACGGCATGCTCGTCACTAGGCCACTGGAACTGCCCACATCCTGTACAGGTGCGGACTTGCCAACTGCAAAACATATTGCACAATAACATGCGAACGAGCATGTCCCGCGGGCCCACAATACGAATCCGCGCATACGAACAAAGTTTAAATGTACGGCGTATGCCGACGCCCGGCGCTCTACCCCCACCCTTGAGCGCCAGATGTAGGCAATAACCGAGGTTTTACCTTGCCATCCGAAGAAGCCGGTCGAAGACCAACCAGAACACCGCGGAGTCCAGGACCCACAGCTGAAGGCAGGCTAGAGCTGTCCCGGTCCGCGACCAGAGTCCCGGAGGCGCCGCTGGCACAACCGGTTCCAGATGCTAGGAACACCACCGAGCTTTCTCTCTGAAGTCAGGAAGCTTTCAACTACCACCGGCACTCCGAGGCTAGCAGAAGTGAAGGAAAAAGTTCCAGAAACACGAAGTGTGAAACACACTACGGCCAGACCGGCCTCGAAGCGCGTGAGCACAGTTCACAAGGTGCTGTCTTGTCAGGTCTAAGTCCCAAACACTGACGAGGAATACCACAAGAAAGCGTCCAAGCCTAACACAAGGCAAAGCGTAGGGTAAGCTTAGGGTAACACCTCCTACCAAACGCCACGACCGGTCTTTTCTACAACAGTTCACAGTTCGAAGCTAGAGTCAACGATGTACACAACCTTTCTCTGTCTAGCAAAGAAACTGACTGGTGAGCTTCCGCTGGGCGCATGTGCGGTTGGGGTGGAAGGGAGGCTACTCGGGTTACCGCCTAGGCTATGGTGCCCCTCACCTGCCATCATGGCCATACTCGTACACAACAATTTTGGGCTAAAATTAGTCTATCTGAGAAACCATTCCTATTAGTATTACCATCGGTAATGTGTTTTGAGGAAACAAAGGATGATGTACACGGGCAGTTTGTATGCTTGCATGGCATCTCCCAGGCGCACATATCCATCCTTGAAAATGCAGAAAGCACCACGGGGCTGGAAGCAAACTGAAAGTTTGCCATTACTAAGCGCTACTTTATGTGCAAACTTCCACCCTGCTAATAACTTCAGTGCATTTGACAATTTTTGTTTTTCTCTCCACCAATCCTAATGAGTCTTCTTTCTTGGAACAGTGGAAGTGTGCACTTGATGATTATGTGTGCTGGGCACACAAAGGAGACAGGCAACACAAACCAAGAACTTATGTAAATTTGACATAGCAAAGGAATCATCTAGAGACACTCATACCTGTCGCTGGCCAACACTAAAGTTGCTCCCTCCCTCTGTCACCTCAGTATCTGTAGACAAAAAGAAATGATGTGTTGATATAAGAAAATAGAACACCAGCTGACAGACTATGTACAGATGAAAGATGGCACAGTACACAGACTAATTTTCGCTACCACATGTCAACAAGGGCAGTTGAAAGTGCACACAATTTCAAAACAATAAAAACATGGATTTGTGACGTCTTTGTCAGATACTGTGTTCTTTAACCCACACAAGCCTTGACACACTACAATGAATTGATCGCCAATGATAGTTCAAGGGTGGTACCAAAATAGGCACCAAGCAATTTTGGGACTACCCTTTAACTATCATGGTCAATCTGTCTCCTGTACTGCTGTATGTTGTACAGTAAAACCTCCAATGAACGGTCACCCCTGTTGCCAAGACAAGGTGGGCGTAAACGGCAGGTGACCGATTCGCAACAGGTTTGACGAAAACAGACTTAGGCATTCTTGTGACACTCGGATAGGAGCTTATAGATGCACACCATCAAAACGGGACCACCGTCGGCCTTTTCAAGCTACTGTGAAATATGATACATGTGCTAGTGACGCTGATGTTTCCTTATCTTCAGTGATGAAAGAAAATAAATTGTGCTTTGTGTGTACCAGTACGGGAGGGAGAAAGAGTGACGCATGTCGACGTGTGTCGCTGCCATGTACTTGTCTTAACCCTTTGAACCCGGCAAACCGCTGTAGCGGTTGATGGCCTCGTATACCGTTCAGCCCGGCAAACTGCTAGAGCGGTGTTAGGTGTTTCGTATCATGCGCCCGGTGACGCGCGAGCCTGACACATCCTGTTTACACTACACAGGTCCTGACAGTGTGCATGTACAATCGTCTGTGGTATGAGGTCAGTTTTGCAGCACTAGCGTGGGAATTATGGCGGAATGGCAAGTGTATGTGTAGATATTCGGAGTGATACAATTTTGTGTTTGGAGACTTGGTTTCAAAGCAGATAGCTTTGGTGTATTTGAACATGTGTGCCTACCTACCACGTGGCAGCATAACCACGTGTTGGCAGTGTCAGCTGGAGTGATCGGCGTTTGAGGCAGACAACGGCAATGACTTACAGTTTGTTTCTGATGCTGAATTCGGAGGTTCTAATTGATATTCCGTTTTTTTTTTATGCCACACCAACAACACACATTGGTCACATGTGTAGTACGTGTATAGTCTTTACAACACTGCTACTTCCATCCGATTGTGTATGAGACACAACACACTGATCATCATTTGATGCCGCTTATTACATGTTGTCTAGACCATGGATATACCTTATCAGTGGCAGGTGTAAACATTGACATCTGGTGACAAGGTAGGGGCCTTACGTTGTATCAGCATGCTGGAAATGCATGGACACTTATGAGTCACACTAACAGACGCCCTATTTAGTGATGCATGTTAAATACCAGCAACCTGTCATGCACGAAAGACTTTTTTTTTCAAGTTTATTGTCACCTGTCACTATTTTTGTCACCAGGCATTACGACACACTTGACACAGTGTGGTCAAATCCATAAAATGGTAGTCCATCCAATGGCAAATCTGTACATATATACCTTTATGGGGATATCTGTTGTAAAGTATTATTTACAAATATTTTACAGTGCACACCCATTTTCAACAGAAATTTCTCAAATGAAGTCAGGGCAGAAGGGTATATAGACTTCTTATTTACTCAGGGATGAAAGGGTTAAGAGATTGGATAGGAGGGGGCACGTGGCGGAGTACAGAGGATGTGGCACTGACCTGTCACCTTATTGTCCTGATAATTACTGAGCGGAGGCAAAATGCATTGCACTTTTTCCCGGCCTATGTTCAACCATTTTCTTTTCCCTCCATTTTTTGGGCTATGCACCTGTGTGTGTAGCATGGAATCCTTAGAACTGACTGACTTAACGGTTTGTGGCTGGCATATAGAAACCAGCAAGTCAGTACTAACTGGCAGCCACTGATTAGTTTTGATTTTTTGACTAGCCATGGAACTCATAAATCTCCTGAAGAAGCGAAAGTTCTGGATACACATCAGTCTTCAAAAATTACAAACACGAAGACACGCGCATCAATGCAAATATGCACTAGATTCAGTCTGCTGCAGGGGCACATGAGTCGGAATGTCAGTCCACAGGCCTGCAAGTCAATCTGTCTCAGCACTGTTATACAATACACCGTATAGTGTACACGAATGCCGAGATGGATTTGGAGGCCTGTGGCACTGACATGCGCATTTGCGCATGTACACACTAAATTCTTATGACCCTTTTCCATCTGCAGGGGTGTGTGAGAGTTTCTGCCAGGCTGGCGCCCAGGGCGAAAGAGCAGTCAAATACAATACAATATTTTTAAAAAATTTGGTCACACCGGGAGATTACGTGACCGCACAGTAAACTGACTTGAAAAAGATACGTGGACACGTTCAGGTTGATAGCGCAACCATTATTACGGACCACATACACAGCTGGCGAGCCGGTTGAACATCCGTTATTGCATAATGACACGATGTCGGGGCTTAGTCTGAGTATGTAGCTGTTGGCTAGGTGTTGAGCGAGCTGTCATTGACCCATCGCGCGTGACGGCTTTACTGTGCCAGTCTGGCTGTGGCTGTAAATTTCAGGTATTTTTGCCGTTTTTGGCTTAGATACGCTAACCGTTGGCCATGTTCAGCAGGTGACCATACAATCCAGATACTTTATATAGTAAACATTGTCTGTGCATGAAAAAGATATGTGGACACGTTCAGGCAGATAGTGCAACCATTATTATGGACCGCATACACAGCTGGTGAGCCGGTGGCATGTCCATTATTGCATAATGACATGATGTCGGGGCTATTTTTATCTGAGTGTGTCGCTGTTAGCTAGGTGTCAAGTGAGCTGCCACTGACCCGTCACGCGTGACAGCTTTACCATGCCATTCTGGCCATGGCCGTAAATTTCAGGTATTTTTGCCGTTTTTGGCTCTGATACGCTGACCGTTGGCTGTATTCAGCAGGTGACCATACAATCCAGGTACTTTCTATAGTAAACATCATCCGCACATCGCGAAAATGACCATAAATGGCAGGCGACCTTAAAATCTGGTGACTGTTCAAAAGAGGTTCTACTGTAAATACAGGACAGCTCCAAAATTTGATAATACTGACTGTAAAACGGTTATCAGGGATCATCATGACAAAAACTGCTACTGACTGCCAAAGAATTAACATGGACACACCACGACAAAAACTCACCCAGTTTTCCCATCAACGACTCCACATATTCCTTCAGTTGCACAGCTTCCAATGCCCTCCACAGTCGATCATCTGCCCACAAGCCCTCAGGATCAAGGTTGAATCTGCAAAAATGTAAATACACACCATTTTTCTGTGTAAATTATTCTGCATAATACAAAACTTTTTTTAAAAAATGAATTTTTCTCTAAAATGTATTTTTCGAAAAATACTTAGCGATGACATTACTATTAGGAATGCCTCTTAGCTAGCACAATTTCAGCCAAAAGTTGGTTGTGTACCTATAGGGCAGGGGAGGCAACCTAGGGGCGTCTATCGTAACCCAGTACCCCGAGTGGCCTCCCGTCCCTACCCATCCGGCCATGCGCCTAGCGCACCAGTCTGTTTGCTTAGCTGACTAGCGGCAAGTGGGGCAGGTGGGAGGGTCCTTCGAGTAATGTCATCGGTAAGTATTTTTTGAAAAAATACATTTTAGAGAAAAAATTCATTTGTTTCCTCAAAATACATTACCGATGACATTACTATTAGGAAGAATAGCGAATAGGAGGTGGGTGCTGAGTAAAACACCCCTAACCCCTGAATACTGCCAACGAGACCCACCCTCCCTGGAGCAACCTCCTGACAATTTCAGCTAAGAATCACCTACAGCACCTAAGGTGCCGGGCGGGAGAGTTGCGCCGCTGCAATATCTCCCACCAGCAATAGGTTCTTGTGCTGGCCGCAGAGGTCCCTTCAGGTAGAACTGGGCGAAGGTGACTCATTGACTGACGGCGCAGGTGCGATCGAAGGCGAGGCTTGTGGCCATGGCTCTAACCTCGGGCGCCCTGATGATCATACACTTAGCAGCGTCAGGGGAGAGGTTCTGGTAGGCGGAGCGTATAACCCATTGGAGCCAGGAGGGAATTGTCTGGGCCGAGAAGTCAGTTCTACCTGGAGACAGAGGGAGAAAGAGGCGAGAGCGTCCCCTGCGTAGCGGCTTGTTCCAGCGCAAGTATACTCGTAAGGCTCTCACCGGGTCCTGCTGTCTGGACTCTCGTGCCCGGCTTGGTTCCCTCAATGGCTGAATGGGGGGCCAACGGTGACCGGGTCTTGGCCAGGAAGTCAGGATCGGTCAGCAGGTGCACGGAGCCATCTGTTCGGAACTGCAAGCAGGCCAGACGTGTGGTGAGCGTGTACAGTTTGCTGACCCTGGAGGCAGTGGCGAGGGCCAGGAGAAGCAAGCCTTCCTGGTCACGTTGGCCAACCGCGCCAAGGGGAGCGGTTCAAAGTGGTCCGAGTTGAGCCACGTCAGCACCCAGGATAATAATAATAATACTTACTTACTTACGCCTGTCACCCCTACCCGGGTATAGGCCGTCGACGAGAGACCTCCAGCAACTCCTGTCCTGTGCTTCTCCTTCGATTCTACTCCAGGTGGTTCCCAGTCTCTTGATGTCTGCTTGGAGGTCTCGACGCCAGGAGTTTCTCGGCCTACCTCTTTTCCTCTTTCCCTGGGGGTTCCATGACAATGCCTGCCTAGTGATACTGGAAGCTGGCTTTCTCAGACTGTGACCGATCCATCCCCATCTTCTTCGCCCAATTTCATTCTCTGCTGTTATCTGCTCTGTTCTCTCCCAGAGTCTGACGTTGCTGATCTTCTCTGGCCAGTGGATTTTCAAAATTCTTCTAAGGCAACTGTTCATGAAGGTCTGTACTCTGTTGACTGTGGTTTTTGTCAATCTCCATGTCTCTGCTCCATATAGGAGAACTGCTTTTACATTGGAGTTGAAAATCCGGACTTTGGTGTGTTGTGACAGCTCTCTGGAACTCCACACTTTTTTCAACTGGAGAAAGGCTGCTCTGGCTTTACCGATTCGTGCTCTGACATCTGCATCAGTGCCGCCTTTTTTGTCTATGATGCTCCCAAGATAGGTGAAGGACTCCACCTCCTCCAACGGGGTGCCAGCAAGCAAGACTGGTTCTTCCCTGGTTGCGTTCAGCCTCATTGTCTTTGTTTTCTGTTTGTGAATGGTGAGGCCCACTTGGGACGAGATGTCAGCAAGCCTCGTGGTCTTGTCCTGCATTTGTTGATGAGTGTGGGACAGTAATGCCAAGTCTGCAAAATCGAGGTCGTCAAGCTGTGTCCACAGTGTCCACTGTATTCCACTTCGTCTGTGCTCTGTGGTCATCTTCATGACCCAGTCTATGGCCAGTAGGAAGAGGAACGGAGACAGCAGACACCCCTGCCTGACACCAGTTCTGACCTGGAGCTCTCTGGTGAACTGCCCTTCGTGGATCACGCGACATGTCATGCCATCATAGCTGCTCTTGATCAGGCGGACGAGCTTTGTGGGTACACCGTAGTGTCGTAGGAGTTTCCACAGAGTCTCTCGGTCCACGCTGTCAAATGCTTTCTCATAATCCACAAAGTTGACGTACAGCGGGGAGCTCCACTCCAGAGACTGTTCCACGATGATGCGGAGAGTGGCGATCTGGTCTGTACATGATCGGTTCTTCCTGAATCCTGCTTGCTGGTCTCTCAGCTGGGGGTCAACGGAGCTCTTCATTCTCTCCAGGATGATCCTGTTGAAGACCTTTCCTGGTACTGACAGCAAGGTGATTCCTCTGTAGTTGGAACACTTGCTGAGGTCGCCTTTCTTGGGAAGCTTGATTAGGTACCCCTCCTTCCAGTCAGCTGGCATCACCTCCTCTTCCCAGATCTTTCCAAACAGTGGGTACAGCATCTCAACTGTTGTCTCTAGGTCTGCTTTCAGAGACTCCGCTGGGATGCCATCTGGCCCTGCTGCTTTGCCATTCTTCAAAAATGCCACTGCTTTTCTGATCTCTTCCCGGCTGGGTCTGTCACAGCTGATGGGTAGGTCGGTCTCTGCCGGCTGGATGTCGGGGGGATCAGGTGGGCTAGGTCTGTTCAGTAACTCTTCAAAATACTCAGCCCATCTGTCGAGTTGGTCTGCTCTGTCTGCAATAGGCTTGCCTTCTTTGTCTTTTACTGGTCTTTCTGTATGGCCATACTTACCTGACAATCTTCTGGTAATGTCGTAGAGCTGTTTCATGTTGCCGCTGCCTGCTGCCTTTTCTGCCTCTGCTGCCAGGCTGTCTGTGTAGGCCCTCTTGTCTGCCCTGATACTCCTCTTCACCTCGCGGTTGGCTTCCGAGTATTCCCCCTGTGCCCTTACTTTGGCTGCTCTCGTGCGACTGTTGTTGACCGCTGCTTTCTTCTGCTTCCTCGCTTCTATCTTCTTCAAGGTCTGTGCCGACAGCCAGTCCTTGTGGTGGTGTTTCCTGAACCCTACAGTGTCTTTGCAGGTTGAGTTCAGCGCCTCTCTAACTGCCTTCCACTGCTGCTCTGTGGTGACCGCCTCCTCTTCATTTACTAGCTCCTGTAGCGCTTGAAACCGGTTGGACAGCACCAGTTTGAACTCTTCTCTAACTCCAGTTTCTCTCAGGAGGCCTACATTATAGCGCTGTCTTCTTGTTGTCTCTGTGCGGCTTTTCTTTAGCTTGAGCTTCATTCTTAAGGTAAGCAGATGGTGGTCTGAGGCGACATCTGCTCCCCTCCTCACTCGAACATCTTGAAGGGATCTTCTAAATTTCTTGCTAATGCAGATATGGTCTATTTGGTTCTCTGAATAATAATAATAATAAGCGCATTAATAGGCGCTTTATCCCAATTGAAAATCGGCTCAAAGCGCCACCGCGAACTGAACCCAACAAGCGCGCTCACGTGAATCATGCGCATTCACTCACACACTGTACATAAACACAGAACATTCACGTGGTGCTAAGGGCAAGCTCAAGCGAGCTACTGAAGTTTTTTTTGAAATTCAAAATCGTTTGCATTTGAAATTTCATTAAGTGGGCTGAAACTGATACCAAAGTCCCATCACGGAATCAGCGAGCAGAGGGCAGGTCGCTGGAGGCCAAAGGTGCCATCAGGACGGCTAGGTCTTTGCAGCCACCCGGGTCGGCCGGCCCAAATGGCGGTACGTGTAAGCGATCATGGCCAGGTACCCTCTGATGGTGACCGGCGCCAAGCGCTAATTGGCAAAAAGCCAGAGGAAGAACCTGGCCAGCTGGGGGTTAGTCAGATCTGTGGGTGAAAGGTGTCAGACATCACACCAAGACCACAGGGCTCGCCACTTTCCCTCGTAGACTCGTAGGGTCGAAGGTCTGCGGCTGTAGCGATAGCTTCTACTGCTGCACTTGAGAAGCCTCTAGTGGCGAGGGAGAGCCACAGAATCTCCAGGCATGGAGGAGGAGATGGTCAGGGCACGGGTGGTACCGCACCTGCTGAGGTTGCATGAGCATCGTCCGTGGGGTGGGGAGCCACAGGGGGGGGGGGGGGGGGGGGGGGGGCCGTGGTGAGGTTCAGGCGGTCGGTGGTCCACGACCTGGTCCAGCAGAACGGAGCCACCAGAAACCAGACCGCGTTGCAACCAAGAGCTTGAGCAGGACCTTGGGGATGAGCACCGTAGGTGGGTAAGCGTATGCGACGAGGTCGTCCCCTGGGACAGAGAGCACATCGACTGCCCAGGCTAGAGGGTCTGGAATGGGGGAGACAAAGAGTGGTAGCTGGCAGTTGCACCTCGTCATGAAGAGATCGATTGTATGGGTCTCCCACGCTGCGCAGATCATCTGAAAGATGTCTGGACTTACCGCCCACTCGGTGTGGAGACGCTGGATGCGTCTCGCTCGGAGAGAGATGCCTCGATCTTCGCACCACCGGAGAACCAGGTAGAGGAGGACACTGAGGGAGGGGAAGCGCATCCCGCCCTGCTTCTGGATGTAGGAGGCTACCGTGGATCTGTCTGAGAGGACGAGGAGCTCCTGGAGTCGCAGGCGTGACTCCCACGCGATGAGGGCATGCCAGACCACCTCAGCTCTAACCAGTTGATGTGCCGGGCCGCGAGGTCCGGGGGCCTGAAGTCGGAGGCTGTGGAGAACATCGGCAGCAGGAGCGTGCCCCAGCCGTAGAGACCTGCATCAATGCAGAGAGACAGCTGGGGTGGGGGCGAGTAGAGGGGAACTCCTGTCGCGAGCCAGAAGGGATCCGCCCAGTGTAGAAGATGAGGACGGAGAATCGGAAGCTCCAGAACCTGAAACTCGAGGTCGCCAGCCGAGGGTCGCCAGTGGAGAAGCAGTGCAGCTGAAGTGGGCGGTATTAGAGACGGCCGAAGGGAAAGAGGTCCGCTGCCGCGCTCATCAGGCCCAGGAGCTGAAGCCACACTCTGGCGGAAACCGCTTCCACCTGAGACACCTGTCACGCTAGGGTCGCCAACTTCTGCATCCGGTGCTCCGGAAGCCTCAACTCGTTGAGATCGGTGCAAAATCCATCCCCAGGTAAACGAAGCGGCGGGACGGCGTTAGGTCGGACCTTCCCACGTTGACCAGGAAGCCCAGCCGGTTGAGCAGAGCTAGCATCTCGGGCCGTCTCCAAGGAGGCCTTCAACTGGTTCCACAGGGGAAGATCGTTCAGGTAGTTTGACGTGGGGCTCGAAGACGTCCGTCTGGCCCTGGCGACGACGACGTCGATGCTGCAGGTAAACACCCCGGGGCTGAGGTTGAGGCCAAAGGGTAGCATACGAGACTGGTAGACCACACCACTGAAGGCGAAGCTTAGGTAACGACTGGAGGTGAGATGCATGGGACATGCAGATACGCAACCGAAGTCTAGGCTGACGGCAAAGGCCACGGTCAAACTGCGTCCTGCGGTGCTCGGACGGTCTCCATAGGGAAGGACGGGCCGGAGAAGAACTTGTTCAGCGTGGAGAGGACGATGAGGGGGCGCCAATTGTCCGCCGGGCTTGGGGATGAGGAAGAGGCAGCTGTAGAAGGCTGGGGAGTCGCGACGCGTTACCACCTCGGTGGCAGCCTTCCGCAGCAAAGCGGCGACCACGCCGCGAAGTGTGTTGGCTCTGAGCTGGTCCGTCGGAACCGAGGTCCACAGGGGGGCGCAGGGGGGAAGGAGACCGAAGGAGATCGAAAGTCCCTCGGAGACGGTGGTGAGCCGAAGAGGAGTGATCCGCCGAGCGGTAACTGCCGGGGCTGCTTCCACAACTCGGTCGGGAGGTCGCAGGGCCGCCGAAGGCATCCCGATGCATCAGATCCAAGGTAGCGGCCATGGTCATGACGTTGACGTGGAAGGCGGAGATCTCTCCACAGCGGCAAGAGTGACGGGCGCCAAGCACTCTCAACGCGTCGAAGAATAGCTGCGTGCCTAGGTCCAGGGCCGGAAGGCGATGTCCGTGTCCGCAGGCCGCCTGGAGTTGGAGAAGAACCCGAGACGCCGAAGGAGCCCTGCAGCAGACGAGCAGAGAAGGCTGGGGAAGCGACTTCAATTGCTTGGTCCGCCGAGGGCAGCCGCGAAGGCCAACGCTTCCTCTTGGGCAGGGGGGAAGGTGTGTAGTCCTCTGGGTGAAGACGCGCAACGATGAGACGCGACGCCTCATCCAGGGCCAGAGAGTCTCCCACCTATAGTCTATTACTTGCAAAATTCATTTTTCTCTAAAAGGTATTTTTTCGAAAAATACTTACCGATGACATGACTACCTGGGAATGTCTACTTCTAGGCTCAATTTTAGCCTACTTGCCCGTTGTGTGCCCACACAACCCGAGAGGCACTCGGGGAACCCCCCCCCCAGAGGGGCCGAGAGTTATCTCCCCATACCTGCCTTACCAGATCCGGTCACGAGACCATTCAGTCTGATACTTCGCTCGAAAGCGGCAAGCGGGGCAGGAGGGAGGGTCATCCGAGTCATGTCATCGGTAAGTATTTTTCGAAAAAATACCTTTTAGAGAAAAATGAATTTGTTTCTTCAAAAACATTACCGATGACATGACTACCTTGGGAGAATTGCAATGAGGAGGAGGGTGCCGCCCAAAACTCCCCAACAGAACAGCGCCGTTCTCCCCGTCGCACACTCCCGACAATTTTAGCGAAGTGCATACCTACGGTGCCGGTGGCGCCGGGAGGGAGTGTTGCGCCGCGGCGATGTCCCCCACCAGTGCGAGATTCTCTCGCTGGCTGGCCAGGTCCTGGAGGTAGAAACGGGCAAAGACCGACTCGGTTTTCCAGCCCACGGCCGCCACGATGTCCTTGACAGCGCAGTTTCGATCAAACGCGACGCTCGTGGCCATAGCTCGTACCTCGTGTGCGTGAATGTGCAGCCTCTTCGCTCCCTGAGGGGAGATCTCCTGATAAGCGGAGCGTATGACCCAGCGGAGCCAGGAAGAGATCGTCTGGGCTGTAATGTCACGCCGGTTGGGTCTTAGAGGTAGGAAGAGGCGCGACCGTCCCCTGCGGACGGGCCTAGATCGCCGCAGATAGATTTTAAGGGCGCGCACGGGATCCTGTAGCCTGGTCTCCTGGGACCGGGGTCGGTCTCTCAGCGGCCTAATGGTGATCACCTGAGGCGGAGTTAAAGGAGACCTGTTCTTCGCCAGAAAGGCCGGGTCCGTGAGCAGCTGGACGGAGCCGTCTGTTCGGAACTGCAGACAGGAGGGGCATGCCGAAAGCGCATGTAGCTCGCTCGCACGCGAAGCGGTAGCAAGAGCCAGCAGGAAACAAGTCTTGCGTGTCAGGTCCGCAAACTGGGCCAAAGGTAAAGGTTCGAAGCGGGCGGAGTTCAACCACGTGAGCACCCAGGGTAGGTCCCAGCGAGGAATGAGCGAGCGGAGTGTCGGGCGCTGTAAGCCAAAGTGTCCCATAAGGTCGGCTAGGTCCTTGCAGGCGCCCGGATCGGGTCGTCCCAGGTGACGATAGGTGTCCGCAATCATGGACAGGTAACCGCATACCGTGATGGGGGCTAGGCCTTGGTATCGGAAGAGCCAGAGAAAGAAGTCCGCCAGCTGAGGATGAGTCAGATCCGTGGGCGTAGGCCGTGATCGGTGCCCCAGGAACAGAGGACTCACCACTTTCCCTCGTAGACTCGAAGGGTCGATGGTCTATGGGCCGCAGCGATCGCCTCCATTGCTGCACCCGAGTAGCCTCTAGCTCCGAGGGCTTGCCGCACAACCTCCAGGCGTGAAGGAGGAGTCGCTCCGGGCAGGGGTGGAACAGCGGCTGGCGCGGTTGCTTGAGCATGGTCCGCGGGGTGGGCAGCAGCAGGGGCGGGTCCCTGGCGAGCCTGAGCAGGTCGGTGGTCCAGGAGCGGTTCCAGGCGAACGGCGCGACCAACAGGAGGATCGCTGAACAGCCCCGCAGTTTGAGGAGGACTTTGGGAACGAGGACGGTAGGGGGGTAGGCATAGGCCATAAGGCCGTCCCAGGGAATGGAGAGCGCATCGACAGCCCAGGCAAGGGGGTCGGGAATCGGGGAGACGAAGAGGGGAAGCTGGTGGTTCCACCTCGTGGCGAACAAGTCGACCTGGGGAGTCTCCCAGCGGGCGCAGATCATCCGAAAGATGTCCTGTCGCAGGGTCCATTCCGTGTGTAGGAGCTGGCCGCGGCGAGACAGAGAGTCGGCCAAGACATTCAGGTGTCCGGGAACGTGCCGGGCTCGAAGGATAATGCCCCGGTCCTCGCACCAACGCATCATCCTGTAGAGGAGCATACACAGGTCGGGGGAGTGTGTGCCCCCTTGCTTCTGGATGTAAGCGACCACCATCGTGTTGTCCAAAAGCACGAGAAGTTCCTGGTGTCGGAGGAGGTCCTCCCAGACCTGAAGGGCTTGCCAGAGGGCCTGCATCTCCAGCCAGTTGATGTGGGTGTGCGCCAAGTCTGAGGGCCAGGGGCCCGAGGTCGCGAGGAACCGCGGTAGGAGATGGGCCCCCCACCCAGAAAGGCTGGCATCGACACAAAGAGAGATCTGTGGAGGGGGAGAGGCCAGGGGAACTCCCGACGCTAGCCACGTAGGGTCGGTCCACCGACGAAGGTGCGGATGGAGCATCTGGGACACTGGGACCGCGGTCGTCAAGTCTCCGGAAGACGGGCGCCAATGGAGAAGAAGATGCAGTTGAATCGGCCGGGAGTAGAGACACCCTAGTGGGATAAGATCCGCTGCGGCGTTCATCAAACCCAGCAACTGAAGCCAGACTCTGGCGGGGGCTGCATCCTCCCGAGCTAACTGGTCGGCTAGATCCGCAATCTTCTTGATCCGGGGCGCCGGAAGGCGAACCGAGTTGAGGTCGGTAGCAAATTCCATACCCAGGTGCACAAACCGGCGGGAGGGAGAGAGATCCGACTTGCCGTCGTTTACTAGGAAGCCCAGGTGTGCCAGGAGGTGCAGGAGAGCATCCCCGTCCGTGGCTAGCGCGGTCTCCGATTGGTTGCGCAAAAGGAGGTCGTCCAGGTAGTTCGACGTCGGACTGGAGGAGGACTGTCGGGCTAAGGCGACTACGGCGTCTATCAGCCGAGTGAAGACCCAGGGGCTGAGGTTGAGTCCGAAAGGCAGCGCCCGGAACTGGTAAACGACGCCGTCGATCGCAAACCTGAGAAACTTCCTGGAGGCCTAGTGCATCGGGACATGCAGGTACGCATCGGAGAGGTCCAGACTGACTGCGAAGTCGAGAGGCTGGACCACGGCTTTCAGGGCTCTGGCAGTCTCCATCCGGAAGGAGGGGGCCGAAATGAACTTGTTCAGCGCCGAAAGATCGATGACCGGACGCCATCTCCCTCCAGGCTTCGGCATGACGAAAAGGCGGCTGTAGAAGGCCGGTGAGTCGGGGACTCGGACAACCTCTGTGGCGGCTTTCCTCAGCAGGGAGGCTACCTCTTCCTGCAAGGTGGCGGCCCTCAGCGGGTCGCTGGGAATCTCGGTCCAGAGAGGGGCACGACGTAAGGACGGCGGGCTTCGGAAGACGATCCGCAGACCTGTAGAGACGGTGTCGCAAATCCAGGGGTCGTCACCAAAGAGCGTGAGCCAATTTCCGCGGAAATCGGCTAGCCGCCCGCCGACCGGAGACCCCGAGGAGGTCGGCGGGGGCAAGGTCGGCAGGGAGTCACGCGGGCCGCCCACGACCCTGTCCCCTGCCGGGACGGGTCCACGCGGGGGCACGGCGTCTGGGGGGTCTGGACCGGCCAAAGGCGGGTGCCAGCCCGGGCGCCGAGGC
Organism: Semisulcospira habei; assembly: GCA_036245525.1. Lineage (NCBI taxonomy): Eukaryota > Metazoa > Mollusca > Gastropoda > Semisulcospiridae > Semisulcospira > Semisulcospira habei. The sequence continues at coordinate 93,708,680 of BTPG01000007.1, read as the reverse complement.
AGGGGCCGAGAGGGCAGCGGGTCTAGCAGACCGCGAGGCGCGACCCCTAGCCTGGCGGGCGGGGCGAAAGCAGCGTGGAGGAGGGGCACTGCTGGGCCAGCGGCCGGGGATGGAGGCTCTCACAGCAGACCAGGTGTCGCCGAACAGCAAGGGCCCCCCCCAAGGGGGCACGGCGAAGTTGCACTCGCAGGTCCGGCGGCAACGTCCTGCAGGCGAGGAGCAGGGCATCTCGACGCATGAGGTCGCAGTTGGCCGACGCAGCCATCGCGTTGACCGACGAGTGGTAGGCGGCGCGGTTGGCGGTCTCCGCGAGGACCAGCAGGTCGCCTAGGAGGGGAGAGATGGAAGGATGCCAGGATTCCTCCACCCGACAGACCAAGGCTTGAGTGAGGAGCTCCAAGACACCAGAGCAGGCTAAGGAGTTCCGGACCAAGGTTGCTGTCTTGTCCAGGCCCCGCGGCAGGGACCGCCGCAGCAGAGTCGGTCCGCCGGCTAGCGACACGGCCAAAGGGTCCAGCATAGGCAGAGGGATGGAGAAGGCCTGGGAATGGCCAGCATACCAGTCCCGCCGAACGACATGTCTAAATCCGCGGGCCAGCGACGGTCGGAGAAGAAGACCGGCTCCTGGGACGTGGCCAGCTGCAGGTGCGACGAAAAGACGTCTCGAAGGTCCTTAAAGCCAGGCGGTTGGGGAAGCGACTTAAACTTCTTGACCTGCCTCTCCGCGTCAACGAAGGCGGCGACCTTCCTCTTCAGAGGCGGGGAAGCTGGGCAGGCGTCCGCCGGCAGCGTCGCGGCCACGATCCTGGCGGCTTCATCCAGAGCTAAAAGCGTCTCTGACCGGGAAGAAGAGGGGAGCGCCGAGGGGGAAGCAACCTCGAGGGCTACGGTCGAGGTCGAGCGACCCTCCTTGTCCAATAGAGCCGAGACGGAGTCTTCTGGCAGCAGGCTGAGCATGTCGTCCTCTAGGGGGCGACGAGAAGGCACCGGAACCACCACCGACCGCAGCGAGGTCCAAGGAGAGCGCTGAACCTCCGGCGAAGACAGGGGACGCGAGGGCAGGGGGGAGCGCGGCGGTAAGCGAGGAGGCGACCAGGAGCGGGACCGAGGACGAGAAGGCGCCCGGCGAGCACGCGGTGAGGAGTCCCGACGACGCGAGGAGGGTCGACGAGGGCGGAGACGCAACGAAGGCGACGCCCGGCGCGGCGCAGAGCGCGAAGGCGCCCAAGGGGAAGCAGGGCGGCGAGGATCCCGCTGACGGCGCTCGCAAGGCGAGCGAGAGCGTGGGCGTCGAGAGGAGGAACGGTGAGGATCAGGGTCGCGGCTGCGTCGCGAAGGACAGTGCTGACGTCTCTCCGGGCCATACTCCGGAAGTAGGCCACTATGCCGGCAAGGAGATCCTCCGAAAGGATCAGCGGACCTGTTGCGGGGAGAGTGGTGAGGACGGCTCGTCAACGACGGACGGCTCAAGGCCGACTGCTGCTGGCCACTCTCGGTGGGACGGGCGCTAAGCCGGCAAACAGACCCTCCGGAAGGGTCAGCGGGCGTGGCAGCAGTGGCGGTCCCGTGGTCAGACAAGGAACGCGAACCCCGACGAGAGGACCGTTCCGTGCGGGAGAGGTCAGAGGAAACAGCAAGGGCGGCCACCGGCTCAACGGGCGCCGGACGCTCGTTAGCCGGGCGGGAACGCTCTCGGCGGTAGAAGGACCAAAGGTCCGCCCACAGAACCTCAGGCCAGGCCGCACAAACCCTACACCTGCGGCCCGAGGAACAACCCGAACACGGTAGGCAGACCGAGTGGGAGTCCGTCGGCCACTTAAAGTCACCGCACCGGGAGCACAAAAGCATAATGGCTAAGCGCAAGCGGGCTCCCAGTGAAGCGTAATGGGGAACCCTCGGAGGGCTAAAGGGCCTTTAAACGGGCTAACACACAAGGAGCCCAAGGCCCACGTGCCAAACGGGCGTGAAATGGTAAAAACTGACCGTGAGCTAATCAGGCACTACGCACTGAAAGAAAGACCACTAAGAAAGAAAGCAGGGAAGCACCCAACAGTCAGCCGGCTCTCAGCCTGAGGGCCGGCCGAGGGAACTACCGCTACCTTACCTCTGCAACGAAGGGAAGGGGGAAGGGCAGGCAAACCGCCGTCCACCGACAGCAGAAGAATCCCCGCAAGCAGCCATAACGAAGCAGGAAGAGAAGGCAGGGTAGACGGCAGGGTAGAAGAGGGCGCAGAGCACACGAAGTCGGCAACGAGCGTCGGTAGGCAGAAGACCGGACGAGGCAGCGAGAGCGCAGGCCAGCCACATCTTCTCACCATGAGCGAAGTAGCAAGACTGGTAAGGCAGGTATGGGGAGATAACTCTCGGCCCCTCTGGGGGGGTTCCCCGAGTGCCTCTCGGGTTGTGTGCAACGGGCAAGTAGGCTAAAATTGAGCCTAGACATTCCCAGGTAGTCATGTCATCGGTAATGTTTTTGAAGAAACAAATACATAAGGAAGAATATATATATATCAGGCATGGGAATCAGAAAAGTGAAAAAAGACTGAAAAGTCAGCGGCCAAAAATCAGACGACAGGGGGGGGGGGGGGGGGGGGGGGGGGGGGAGTGAGATGTCCTTCACTTTAGCGGCCAGAAAATCAAACGACAAGGGGGGCGGGGGGGGGGGGGGGGGGGGGGGGGTCTTTCCAGATCATGATCACAGACTTGCCTACCTGAAAAAACTGTTACCAGTACTCCAGGCAGTTAAAAACCAGATTATGGCAGTTTTGATCACATTTATTTGTAAACCGGTAAAGATACTACTACTGCTACTATGCATTTTGCTATAAAAGGCGATGTATTTTTACAACATGCCAGCCATAAATGAGGAAAAAAATTATTTTCATGATATACTTTCATTTAATTCAATTGCGTTCATATGTAGGCCTACTTTGCGGGTTTTTTTCCTCTTTTCTTTGATTTTCGCCACTTTTTTTGGTTGTTTTTTTGTTAATATAATTAGAATGACACTTGCCGACATGGTCACTTTACTGAAGATCGTTTGTTTTTTTACAGTCTATATTTGGTGAATAAAATGCTGCTTAAACCAACCTTGTGCTGTCTGACCTGACTGTTTTGACCTGAGCTGCTGAGAACATGCCTCTGATCGATGCTGAAACTTTGGCAGCATTTTCAATCTTGGCATGGGCTTTGGAGGAAATATGTCTCTCACAATCATTTTGACCACCATGTGCAACCATAAAATCTGTTTGGCACAATATGCATCACACAAAATCCTGATCTTTTGACGATACAGTCAAACAAGGCCACTTTTCATTGTATGCTTTCAAAAAGCTGTGCTTTCGAGCAACCTGCTTGGCAGTTTGTCAGAAGAATGATCAGCATCACGGCTTCGTTTCATTTTTGGCTACTATGAATAACTATCGGATAGGATAGTATTCTTTCTCACTGGTGTAAATCATATGGCATCGAAAGCTAAACTATCCAAGGGAAGCAGTCACTTTCATAGCGCACCCCCCTCTTCCTTTCTATTTTTTGTGCTTTGACCAAAATAGACCCACGATCACTTGTCGATCATGCACAATTCTCTCCCCTGACAGTGCTTTTAACTACTTTACTTTGTAATCTTCCTAAAATATTAGCACTGGCAGTCTCCCTTTCTCTTTTCATTTATTACTACAATATCGACTGCAACCCCTTTCCCCCTTTTAGTAGGTTCTCTCTTAGGGTGCATGGAAATTTAGCTCTAAGTGGAGGCGTGGAATGTATGCCCTTGCAGACACCACAATAAAATGTCTTTATCCAAGGTAAGTAACAACAAACTGAGCGTCTTTTAATGGAAAAAACAAACACAAAAACGTTGTGACCGTATATTTAACGACCTGACCAGATGATCGTATTATGCTCAGGCTAAAATCCGTATGAATACGGCCAACTACCGTAGACAAGTCTGTGATCAGATGCACACAAAACAGCACTCAGTCTTGAACAATATCCTTTCTCACAGCCATTCAACAACTCGTGATAGCACCAGTTTCCCACACGTACAGTGCGCGAGACGGGAAGCGAGCATGAAAACAGTGCGTTCAGTGTTGTATTGCCCGCGAGCACGGTAAAGTAACGACTGTGTTAAAGCCACAATAGGTGACGCGTAACTCTAGCAGGCGGCACATCACTTGAACGAATGCCTCGCAGTGTATAATGACCGGTGCTCAGTTACTTTTTGCACCCCAATTTTTTTTTTCGGCGGACAATTTTTTTTTTTGGCGGCTGAGCAAATCATTTCCGCGGAAATTTGCCTTTAGGCGGACAATTCCCATGCCTGATATATCCCCATTATCTCCAGAGCCACAGGGTATCTGTCACTGACCTTCGGGCGGGACGCCGCATCTCTGTGCCGGACTTGATCCGAGGGATCGGAGGGCCATACTCCCGTAGCCCCGTCGAGACCCGAACAGGCTCGGGGGGGGCGGGGGGGGGGGGGGGGGGGAATTGGGGGAGGTGGTGTGAGCAACTCACTGTGGGCTAGGCTCAGAATGGAAACGAAACTCTCATTACTTACTGAGCGGGCGCCCAATCCAGCCGATGTCCTAGGATAGCTAATCATCCTGTGGGCCCGGCTCGTCGTTCTTTCCGTATTTGGCGAGCGGGCGCACACTGGTCCAGCAGCCTCGTCTGGCCAAGGGAACTTGTCACTGACCTGGGGCAGGATGCCGTACCTCTGTGCTTGACTGGTTCCAAGGGCTCTGGAGGCCTGTCCCATGAGCACGCACGCAGTCGAGGCACGGGTGTCTGTCCTGAACTTCTATCCCTGAGTACCCTGCCCGAATTGGAGGGTAGGCGGGATGATCGATCTCGCTGGGGGCTAGACTCGTCAATTCTTTCTTTACCTGACGAGCAGAACCTCAATGGTCCAACAGTCTCACCAGGCCCAGGGTAATTTGTACTGATCCTGGGGCTGGGAGCCATATATGCGTGCTGGTCGTGTCCCAAAGGTTTGGAGGGCTGTACTCCAGAAACCGTGCCGATCCCCGGGCCGGCTTGGGTGGGGAGGCGGGTCGTGCATGCACGCTGTGGGCCAGGATAAAAACGGCTACTCACATCACTCAGCAAGCTGGCGCACCATCCGTCCAAAGTCCTAGGATCGGTAAGGATCGGTAAGGCCCGTCATAGCTTGCGCCATCTGAGAGTCCACCTCCGGGGGACACAGATCTCATCGCATCCGCGGAGGAGGTGGGGGGGCGGTAGCAGGTGTCTGACCTTGGGCTGGTGTCGGCCGTTCACGGTGACAGAAGCCCCAAAGCTGCGACCACTGCTCTTCCTGCCAGGGGGCGTGGACAACGCACGGGTGAGTGGAGGCACAGCCGGAACAGGGTAGGCCCACAGTCTGCTCACCACTCGTCCATTGGAAGTCCCCACAGCGCGTGCAGGTGAGGACTTGTAACTGCAAAACAAGTCAACAGTGAGAGGCGAGCGAGCGTGGCTCTCCAAGGCCACGCAAACAAGCGTACGCGAGTGAAGGCGAAAACGTACACAGAGCCAATGCCTCGGCCATTGCCGTCGTCCGGCGCTCCCCTCTTCCTTCCCTGAGCGCCGGTCGTGGGCAACAACCAAGGTTTTACCTTGCCAAGTCTAAGAGGCCGGAGCCAGACCAAAGACCGTAGGGGACCAACCGTGTCGCTGAGTAGAAGCCCCGCGCCAACCAATGCAGGTAATGCCAAGCTAGCCCCGTGAACACAGAAACCAAGGGTAGCCCGGAACACGGTAAGCAAGTCCAAAGTCCCCAGCACCACAAGTCCGGCCGAAGCCCTCACAGTACACTAACGAAGGTAAAATCCAAGCTAGCACAGTGAACACCGTAATCCCAGGCTAGCACAGTGCACACGGTAACAAGTCCAAGGTCACAAGACGACCGGTCACACCGTACACAGCCGAGGCGCAGTAGAATAGGTACACAACCGTTCACAGCTAGCTAAGAAAACAGACTGGCACGCTAGGCGCGTGACCGGATGGGTAGGGACAGGAGGCCACTGGGTTAGGATAGACGCCCTTAGGTTGCCTCCCCTGCCCTATAGGTACACAACCAAATTAATTTTGGGCTGAAATTGTTCTAGCTAAGAGGCATTCCTAATAGTAATGTCATCGTAATGTATTTTGAGGAAACAAAAACTGTTGGCATTCTGTTACATCCAATCTTCACTGTAACCCATTACATCTTGAGTCAGGTTTTTACAAATTTGTTAAGTGTCATATAAAGGCTACATTACAGATCAGTTCAAGGGTGGTGCCAGAATAGCTTGGCGCCTCAGGCGCCAAGCTATTCTGGCACCAACCTTGAACTATCATAGACGAATTAATTAAAAGCAGTAGTGTATCAGCATGAAAAGAGTAGTGGGACTTAAATAATGATATCTAGGCATGATGGCATATAATGCAGGCAGGGAGATTCAAGTGATGTCCGTATCGTCAATACAGAGAGGGATGTGGGGGTGTGGTGGTGGTGGGGGGGGAGGGGGGGGCGAGGGGGGGAGGGGGTGGGGACATAAAACTATAAAACAAAAGTTACCGTAGAGTTCCTGAAAAGAGCAGTGGGTCCTGAGGAATGATGGCCAGGCGTGATCGTAGATGATGCAGTGAGATTTGCGTGATGTCTATATCGTCAATCAGAATCTCTCCATCGATGATATTCAGTATGCGGAAAAGAGAAAGCACCGTGGAGGTTTTTCCACTGCCCGTTCGACCGCACACGCCAATCTGCATGTTGAATTGTTCATTTAGTATAAATGTGTGCTGGTCTGTGATTTTGGACCTTACATCTGTAGGCAGTAAGGTCCAAAACCACAGACCAGCACACAAATAACAATTATGTGATGATAATATTCAACATATGGAGGAGAAAATAGCCCCTTGATTGCTACTGATGATATCGTTCAGCGGAATAGACATCTAGTTGCCTGTCTATTTTGCCAAGCGGTAACGCCAGCCGCAGTCAGGGGAGGTTAATACATTTACTGATAAAATACTGATGGTACTGTCACCTGCTTGGCATTAAACCAAATAACTAAGTAACTAACTGATAACATATTTAACTCATTCAGCCCGACGGCCATATTTCCCAAATTTTGGAGGCGTCATCTAATGACTAAGCACCAGTTACAGGAGATAGATCGACCATGATAATTCAAGGGCAGTGCCAAATTAGCTTGGCGCCGACAAGGGCCAAGCTAATCTGGCACTACCCTTGAATTATCATGGTCGACTGACCCATCTCCCGCTGTAGTGCGTCAGGGCTGAATGGGGTAAAGATAATCAAATAAATTACCTAAACTAGAGAGGCCAGGTAGTGCTGCTCCTATGGCAACCCACCTTTACCGGGAAGAGGGTGGGAGGGGGGGGGGGGGGGGGCAGCCCATATTTCCTCTCAGAGCACAATCAATTTGTTGAAAATAAAATATAAAAATATTCCTATCACAATGTCCACACCAGCAGAAATAAAATCAAAGTAAAATCACCACCGCCAAAATAACACAGAAAAGAAGGTACATGGCTGAAGTGTTATCCAACCTTTTCCCCAGGCTCTATAACAAAGGAAGTGTTGTTGAGCACAGGTTCCAAGTCCTCATCATACGCCAGACTGACATTGTTAAACTCCACTCGACCCATGGACGGCCAGGACTCATCATGGTCCTCTTCCTTATCTGTGAAAGAAAAATAAAAAATATAAGTAGAGGATATTTAAACAGGAAATTAACCCATTCAGCCCCAATGCACTACTGCAGGAGATGAATCGATCATGATCATTCAAGGGTAGTGCCAGATTAGCTTGGTGCCGTCAGGCGCCAAGCTAATCTGGCACTACCCTTGAATGATCATGATCGATCCATCTCCTGCAATTGGTACCTTGTACATAGCCATTTGCCGACACCTCCAAAATTTGAGAAATGCAGCCTTGAGTTTAAATGGAGTTATGTATTTAGACATGACACACTACTAGATTTGGATCAGTCATGGTAGTTTCACTCACGCGGCCAGCCCCATCCGGATGCGCAGCTTATGCCGTGCATCTGGATGGGGCTGGCCGTGAATGAGTTAAGGGTGGTGCCAGAATAGCTTTGACGGGAGGAATTGGGGGTAGGGGGAGTGGCACAAGTAAGTCAAGGGAGGATGGTTTTGGTCGAGAAGGTACCTATCGGCTGTGATACACTATGATATATAAGGCCTGAGAATGAAAATAAAAATAACATCTAAAAGCAGCATTCCTTGTGACTTACCTTCTTCTTCTTTTCCGCCATGTTTCTGTGCTTCCCGTGGTTCGTCTGTATACTCTAAAACTCTTTCAACTGAATTCATAGCCATCTCCACTTCCGCGGAAATTCGCACAATCCAATTCAGCTGCCCTGAGACCTGAAAGAAGATATTTTTGCATACATTGATCACACACACATTCAAATTTAGTACATGTACTAAAAAAACAAACACATATTTCTCGCATGTGAGAGCTACACACACAAACTGTAACAAAGAAACAGTACAAGGGGAAAGAACTCAACGCTGGACACACAAATAATGAGCTCCCCCGACCCGTTCGTTGTGGCACCAAATCACCAGCCTATGACAAAGATGAGACATAAAATACATCCCATTCCCCATCCCTTTAAGGGATAATTATTTATTTGTTACCTATATGAGAAGTTAACCATTAAGCTAAAGTTCTATGGGCTGATGTCAGCTGTTGGCCCACAGATTTGTTCCTCATTGGGATGTAGTATCAGCTCAATCAATAATGACCTTTGTCAATGGTAGTAATTAATTTGTAATAAAATTATCATATTGCATTGTCACTGAGCATATCAACATAATGATTATTAATTCAGTCCACATGTTACTTGTGCATCAACTCATTCAGCTCCGACACACCATAGTAAGACAGATTGAGCGTGATAGTTCAAGGGTTGTGCCAGAATAGCTTGGCACCCATAGACACCAAGCTATTCTGGCACCATCCTTAAACTAACATCCTCAATCTGTCTCTAAAATTGTCATACAGTCCTTCAAAGGGCAACTTCAAAATTTGGGGATTTCAGTCCTGGGGTAGAAAAATACTTACCGATGACATTACTTTATGGAAGTGTCTACTACTTACTCAATTTCAGCCTAAGAACCTTGTCATGACACGAGTTTTTTTTTTTTTTGTCTATTTTTGTAGGGGAGTAAGTTTAGAGGGGTGACAGGGTCTAGTTAGTCACTGGGTAGCGATAGCGTAGGTGTCTAGTATTTGGCCTGTACACAGGTATTTGCTGCTGTGTGAGAGTTCGGAGGTTGGCGTAAAGCACGTCGCCGCCCAGTCTGAACGCCATCGGGTGGTACCTGTTTCACGTGAATTTTCATCACGTGATGTAGTGAGCGTTTTTTCGCCAACCTAAAGTTATCCAAATTTTTGAGAGTCGCATTCCAACAGCAAACGAAAACAGTCGTCTTTTCAACGTAGTCTCTGAGGGGGGTTTGTGCGGGCGTGGTTTTCCATTAGCCGCCGCCTCAAGTAGCTGTGTTGTCCCACCTGTGGCGTCCCTACGAAACGGCCCTGGTCAAGCCCGGGAGTCGGTGTCCTAGGAAGAGAAGAAGAGCTGCGACGACTTTACCCCTGGCCTGTCTTGTCTTGTTTGTCTTCGTCCTAGCCGGGGCGTCTTCACGGATGACAGTAAGTACACGCAACAATTCTCTAGTGGCCATTTGCTTGGGGGGTTTGTTTGTTTGCTTGTTTTGTATTATTATTTTGGCTAGTATATTGGGGGGCAGATGTAGAATAGAGGAGAATAGAATGTAGAAGTGAATGCCATTTGTTGTATGTTGTAGTTTCTAGAGTAGCTAGTGGCGAATTAGTTATTGGGGTTTAACGCCGAACAGGCCGTATCACTATTTAGCATAGGAATGTAAATATCGGAAGTGAGTTATGTGGTGACGTGTAAATATTAATTTTTCTTTAAAATGAATTTTTTCGAAAAATACTTACCGATGGTATTACTGATAGGAACGTTACCTAGCTAGCCTAATTTTAGCCAAATTTTTGGTTGTGTCCGTAAGAGGGAGTGTTGGCAGGTGAGGGGCGCCATAGAACCGACAGTAGCGCGAGTAGCCTCCCTTCTGCCCCATCCAGTAACCGCTCACCCAATATACCTCAGTTTAGTTTCTTAGTGAACTGGCGGCAAGCGGGGCAGGTGGGAGGGACCTTCAAGTAATACCATCGGTAAGTATTTTTCGAAAAAATTCATTTTAAAGAAAAATTCATTTGTTTCCTCAAAACACATTACAAATGGTATTACTGATAGGAAGAATCCCGAAGAGGCGGAGGGTGCCGCTAAAATGCCCCTAATGACGACACAGACCCTCATCCCCACCCTCCTGCGGCAAACTCCCGATAATTTTAGCTAAGATACTTACGGCGCCTATGGCGCCGGGAGGGAGTGTTGCACCGCTGCGATGTCTCCCACCAGTGAGAGGTTCTGCCGCTGGGCAGAGAGGTCCCTCAGGTAGAAGCGGGCAAAGGTCTTCTCGGTTCGCCAACCCACGGCCGCCACAATATCCTTGACAGCACAGTTGCAGTCGAATGCGAGACTTGCGGCCATGGTTCTGATCTCGTGCGCCCTGATGTTCATACGTTTGGCTGCTTCAGGGGCCAGATCCTCGTAGGCAGAGCGAATCACCCACCGGAGCCAGGAGGAGATGGTCTGGGCAGAGATGTCACATCTACCTTGGGACAGAGGGAGAAACAGGCAGGTGCGTCCTCTGCGCAGAAGCTTTGTCCGGCACAGGTACACACGTAAGGCTCTGACCGGGTCCTGCTGTCTGGTCTCCTGGTTGGAGTCAGTCACTCGTAAAGGGTGAATAGTCAGCATCTGTGGGGCAGCCAATGGGGACCGTGTCTTGGCCAGGAAGGTCAGTTCAGGTAGCAGTTGCACGGAGCCATCCGACCGGAACTGCAAGCAATCTGGGCATGTCGACAGCGCGTGCAGCTCACTGACTCTGGACGCCGTGGCTAGGGCCAACAGGAAGTACGTCTTTCGCTTCACGTCCGGCAAGCGCGCGAGCTGAAGAGGTTCAAAATGGTCCGAGTTGAGCCATGTAAGCAGCCAAGGTAGATCCCATCTTGGTACCAGCGAGCGTAGTGCCGGGCGATGCAGAACGAAGTGGGCCATCAGATCGGAGAGGTCCTTGCAGCTACCGGGGTCGGGCCAGCCCAGGTGCCGGTAGGTGTCGGCAATCAGGCGAGGTAGCCCCGAATGGTAATAGGAGCCAGTCCCTGGTCATTGAACAGCCAGAGGAAGAACTCCGCCAGCTGGGGCATCGTCAAGTCTGTGGGGAAGAGAAGGTTGTCCGCACACCTGTCACACAGCACTCGCCATTTCCCCTCATAAACTCGTCTGGTTCAGGGCCTGCGGGCTGTAGCACTAGAGCAGCCTCTGCTGGAGAGAGCTTGCTGCACAATCTCCAGGCGTGGAGTAGGAGACGTACTGGGCATGGATGGTACAGCGGCTGTCGCGGTTGCTTGAGCATGGTACGTGGGGTGGGTAGCTGCAGCGGAGGGCACGTGGCGAGGTTCAACAGGTCCGTGGTCCACGACTTGGTCCAGCAGAAGGGGGCCACCAGGAACAGGACCATGTTGCAGCCGCGGAGCTTGAGGAGTACTTTGGGCACCAGCACCGATGGAGGATAAGCATAAGCGACATGGCCATCCCAGGGGATGGATAGCGCCTCAACTGCCCAAGCTAGCGGATCGGGAACCGGCGAGACGAACAGCAGTAGCTGGCGGTTCCATCTCATCGCGAAGAGGTCGATCATGGGAGCCTCCCACCTGGTCCTGATCATTCTGAAGATGTCTGGGCGGAGCGTCCATTCGGTGTGCAGTAACTGGCCGCGGCGCGAAAGAGAGTCGGCAAGAACATTCAGATGCCCCGGGATGTGTCTCGCACGAAGTGAGATGCCCCGATCCTCGCACCAGCGGAACACCTGGTAGAGAAGGATGCACAGCGAGGGAGAGCGAGTCCCGCCCTGTATGTAGGCGACGATGGTGGAGTTGTCGGACAAGATGAGGAGCTCCTGACACCGGAGTTGAGAGTCCCACGTCAACAGGGGCCTGCCACACCGCCTTCAGCTCTAACCAGTTGATGTGTCGGGTCTGGAGATCTGGAGGCCAAAGACCGGAGGCTGTGGTGAACGACGGTAGAAGGTGAGCCCCCCAACCGGTGAGACTTGCATCGACACATAGGGATAACCGTGGAGGTGGCGTGTAAAGAGGGACTCCCGAAGCGAGCCAGGCAGGGTCCCCCCAGCGCAGGAGGTGAGGACGTAGCATCGGGAGCACCAGGATCAGGGAGTCGATGTTGTCCTTCGAGGGCCGCCAGTGTAGGAGCAGGTGCAGCTGCAGCGGGCGGCAGTATAGGCGTCCCAGGGGCAGGAGATCTGCTGCGGCGCTCATCAGTCCCAGGAGTTGTAACCACACCCGGGCAGAGACTCTGTCCTCTTGCGCCATTTGCCGCGCCAGATTCCCCAACTTCTGGATACGCGCCTCCGGGAGCCGCACTTCATTGAGGTCGGTACGAAACTCCATCCCCAGGTGTACAAAACGGCGTGACGGCGAGAGGTCGACTTGCCTGCACTGACGAGGAACCCAAGGGTGCTGAGCAGAGCGAGGAGCGCGTCCCGGTCCTTCTCCAAGGCGGAGTCAGCTTGGTTCCTTAGCAGAAGGTCGTCGAGGTAATTCGACGTGGGACTGGACGACATCCGTCTGGCCCTGGCTATGACAGCATCCATGATCCAGGTGAACACCCATGGGCTGAGGTTGAGGCTGAAGAGAAGCACGCGGAACTGGTAGATTACCCCGGCGAAGGCGAAACAAAGGTAGCGTCTGGCCGCTGGATGCATGGGAACATGGAGGTACGCATCCGAGAGATCGAGACTGACGGCAAAGTCCATGGGCTGCACTGCGGCACGAAGAGCTCGAGCGGTCTCCATGCGGAAGGACGGGGCGACTATGAACTTGTTCAGGGCGGAGAGGTCAATGACTGGGTGCCACTTGCCCCCCCGGCTTGGGAACTACGAACAGGCAGCTGTAGAAGGCTGGAGTATCGTGCCGCGTCACCACCTCCATGGCGTTCTTCTGTAGTAGAGCGGAGACCTCGTTGCGAAGCGCATCGGCCCTGAGCTGATCCGAAGGCACCGCCGTCCAGAGAGGCGACCGGCGAAGAGGAGGGGGAGACCGAAAGGAAAGTTGTAGTCCCTGGCAGACAGTCGATAGGATCCATGGGTCGTCAGGAAACAGCGATCTCCAAGCGTCGCTGTGTCGTGCGAGCCTTCCGCCGACAGGAGACCTGGGAGCGGTCGGCGGAGGCGGCGGTGGAAGGCAATCAACGGGGCCTACCTCGCCCGAAAGGGCGACGGGCGGGTCTAGGCCATGCCGGGGCGGGGGCGTCCGAGGCGACGGGGGCTGGGAGAGGGCGGGGTCGACCAAAGGCCGGAGGCCGGGAGGGGAGACGACCACGACTGGTGAAGGGGCAAGAGTAGAGTCTGGCGGAAGGCAATGCTCGACCCGGGTCGGCTGAAAGCGGTGCGGAACGACGCGGGTGGGCCACAAATCCTTATTAGCCTCCTTGACGGTCTGCCAGGTGGGGCCGAACAGGAGTTCTCCGCCAAGAGGAGCCCGGCGTAGCTGATTCTTCACCTCTGTCGGCAGTGGGCAAGCTTGCAGGACAGCATCTCGGCGCATCAGATCACAGACGCCGCAGCCATGGCGTTGACCGCGGTGTGGTAGGCGCCTCGGTTGCCGGAAACTGCCAAGGCGAGGATGTCGGCCAAGAGCGGGGAAAGGGTAGGATTCCATGCCTCCTCAACGCGTCGGATGATGGCCTGCGTCACCAGGTCCAGGAACCCCGCAGGGGCCAGGGAATTGCGGATGAGAGCAGCAGTTGGAGAAAGACCAGGAAAGGCATCACGTCGTCGGAGAGGGCCAGCACAGGTCAGCGCCGGGGGATCCACCATCGGGAGAGGGCATGCGAAGGCTTGCGAATGTCCCGCGTACCACTTTTGATGAAAGGCCATAGACAGGTCCGTCGGCCACTTGGTGTCTGTGAAGAAGCCGGAGTCTCCCAAGGTGCCCTGAAGCAGGTGAGAGGAGAAGGCATCGCGTAAGTCCCGGAACACGGGAGGTTGAGGGAGAGACTTGAAGCGCTTGGCGTGGCGCTCGGAGTCCACAAAGGCCGACGCTTTCTTCTTGGCCGGGGGAGAAGGAGGGCAGTCTTCCGAGGGAAGACACGCCGTGATGGGCGAGCTGCTTCGTCCAAGGCCCGAAGAGTCTCCAACCTATGGCTCAGCGAAGCTGGAGGCGCATCCATGTCATCTGGAGACTGCGAGCGTCGAGTAGGGGAGGCACCGGCAAGGTCGAGTAACGCCGAAACGGAGTCCTCAGGCACCAAGCTGATGGAGTTGTCCGAACTGGAATGGCAAAACGTAGTCTACCATTGCGTAGAGTCCCCACGGTACTAGTACGTCATGGCCGGCTCCTGTCGCGGCTGTTATCTCTGCGTGGCGTGCAACTTGAGTCAGGCGAACTGTCGAGGTCGAGGGCGGCGGTCGGGGTCCCGTCGTGGGGTTGTCTCTCGCCTCTCAGGACTGCATCTGGAGCGAGGTCTGCTCTCCACCCTCCGTGTGCTAGTTAAGGGAACCACTTCACTAACCTGGGAACACGACGTGGAACATGCCGCAGGCCTGTGGAGATCGTGAACTCCGGAAGCAGCCGATTCGGGACTGTCCATCCTGTGTCGGGAGCCGGTGCGCAGCCACATAGGAAGCTTCTCTGGCCGTGGTCGCTCCTCACTGAGCTGCAAGTGGGAAGCCGAGCGGTCGTTCCTAGGGGCAGAATCCCAGCGCAAGTGTGCCTCGTGTCTATCTTCCCGCGTGACAACTTCTGTCTGTCAAGTCTGCGTTCCGCCGTCTGACCCGGGGCTAGTATCATCGTATGGTCGGGTGCCGACGTCTGCCCGGAAGTAGTAGGATTGGTCCTTTTCGTCACGGTCATGGGTACCTTAGAAGCCCCACCCGCGGAAATGTGCGCTGTGGTAGCTGTCCTGTTCTGATTCGTCACGGTCAAGGGCAACTTACTAGCCCCATCCGCGGTAATCTGCGCATTATTCGTCCTACTGGCCCGATTCATCACGGTCAAGGGAATAGTACTGGGTCCATCCGTGGCACTCTGAGCGGGAACTGGGGGCCGTTCTTTGATAGGAGTCGGGCGTTCACGGCGGTAGTAGAATCCTCACAGCTGGGACCATCTCTCTTCCAGCCAGGGGGCGCATACAGCACAGGGATGCGTTGACTCACAGCCAGAACATGGCAGGCAGAAAGCATGCTCGTCACAGGGACACTGAAAATTGCCACATTTCATGCAGGTACGTACCTGGTAACTGCAACATAGAGGCCATAATGAAGAACGAGCAAGCGTGGACCCGAGGCCATGCACCAATAATTCCGCGCGCAAGTATGATAACGAAACGAGCGCACAGAGCGTGCCGACGCCCGGCGCTCTTCCCTTCCCCTGAGCGCTGGTCGAGGGCATTCACCGAGATTTTACCTGGCCATGACGGAGCGAAGAGCAAACCCACGCCTCTTGAAGTGACGTCCTGAGACCTGCTGGACTCACAGTCACCACCCGGGTCCAAGCCGACACAGGCACGCCAGGCAAGGCACGTCGGAGTCAAAACAGCGCTAGGAACAAGCCAAGAGGGCTCCAAGCCCGCACACTCCGAGTGAGCTCCAAGTCACAGGCACGCTAAGTCCACAACAAAAGGGCAGGTCAAGAGACAACCGGTCACAAACCGCGTGAGCTCTAAGCCAAGTTCAAACAGTCCCAGGCACAAACACTCGTAGTAAACTCCAAGCCAGCACAACGAGTGAACCAGAACAGTAAGGTAAAGTCACAAGCCGACCAGTCACAACCACACCGTAGGAAACGAAGAGCGATGAAAAGACACAACCGTCTACAGGATAGCTAAGAACTAAACTGAGGTATATCAGGCGAGCGGTTACCGGATGGGGCGGAAGGGAGGCTACTCGCGCTACTGCCGGTTCTATGGCGCCCCCTCACCTGCCAACACTCCCTCTTACGGACACAACCGAAAATTTGGCTAAAATTAGGCTAGCTAGGTAACGTTCCTGTCAGTAATACCATCGGTAATGTGTTTTGAGGAAACAAATGTATTTTGAAGTTGAATTTATTATTGCGGGAGAGAGGTGAAGGGAATATGTTGAGTTTAAATTTATTGTTGTGGGAGAGTGGTGAGAGGAATATAAAAGACGGCAGTTGAAGTTGCGGGACGGGTGATGTGATTATCTTTCTTTTGTTAGTTATTTATATGTGTATTTTTGCACCTGTGTTTTAGTGCATCCAAATTCTGGTTCCTAATCTAACCCAACGGTGGTACTGAGAAGAGGCTGACTGTGTCACTCCGCCTTGTGGGGCTACGACGCCGAACCTGGCTGCTGTTACGAGTGTCGCGGCACGCCGCGTGTTAGTCAGGTCAGGTCGTCCCACTTATTTCTAACCTGTTTAAGGAAAGTTTTGTATGTTTATAATATTGTAAAGAATGTTTAGATTTATTTCATCTCCTCGTGACAGTCTTGTGAGAGGAGCTTTGTCATAGTGACGGAAAGATTTTGAGTTATTGTATTATTTAAAAACAGCCTGTGTTACGGAAGACCTTAGCACGGAAGCAAGAGCGTCGAGTTGAGATGCGCTTAACGGTTGTGCTTCCGGCAAGAAGGTCCTGTGATGTGAAATATATTGTTTATTCAACTTTCATTCAGGTTGAATTAATGATATTTGCTCCATTTGTATACGTGATATTGTTATTCTGAAGCGTTGCTAGTTAGAGGAGCCTTGTTTATACTGAAACGTTGCTGGTTAAAGGAGCCTTGTTTATCCCGAAACGTTGCTAGTTAAAGGAGCCTTGTTTATTCTGAAACGTTGCTAGTTAAAGGAGCCTTGTTTATTCCGAAACGTTGCTAGTTAAAGGAGCCTTGTTTATCCCGAAACGTTGCTAGTTAAAGGAGCCTTGTTTATTCTGAAACGTTGCTAGTTAAAGGAGCCTTGTTTGTTCTGAAACATTGTTAGTTAAAAGAGCTTTGTGCTGTAAATGTCTAGTTTGCTAGAGCATTAGCTTAATTCGAACTTGTCGTTCGTGCTCCTGCTGAGGAGATGTAGTAGCTTATGAACAATATTCCTTTTTCTCGATCTTCATTTGTGTGTTAGTAAACATATTCGGTTGATTGTATATTTGATATTGTGCTATTTGCCATACTATATTACTTAAGGAGCCACGTGCTGTGATAGACTCTCCGCGGAAGCAAAGGCGTTGGTCTAACTGGCGTTAGCGCTTGACGCTTGTGCTTCCAGCGGGGTCTAGTGGCATATGGTTTAAGCCTTTCAGCCTGTTTTCTTTTATATTATTAGTAAGGATAGTAGTTTTATTATATGCTGTTCGTTTGTATTTTATTAGAGATATTTAGTTTATTATATATTTTGTTATTTTGTATTGTGTATAGATATTCGGGGTGGGAAGTTTGGACGTGTGCGAGTGTGAATGTGAGGTGTGAATGCGTGGCTAAGTGAGAATAGTTGGTTGATTGTTAGGGTTATATTTAATAAATGTCGTCATTATTGTTCCTCTGGTGTTTGTGTTAGGTTTGTGTTAGGTTTGTGTCAGTGTGGGTTGGGTGTCTCTCGAGTGTTAGCACTCACAGCTCGGAAGCGGGGTCGTGACAAACCTGTTGTGTTCTTACACAACCTGGGAGGCACTCGGGGAACCCTGACTAGGGCCGAGAGTTGCCTCCCACCCCTGCCCATCCGGTCACGTGCCACGTGGTGTGACCAGCCAGTCGTGATACTTAGCTTACCACCGGCAAGTGGGGCAGGTGGGAGGGTCCTCCGAGTAATGTCATCGGTATTTTTCGAAAAAATACATTTTAGAAAAAAATTAATTTGTTTCTTCAAAAACATTACAGATGACATTACTTTATGGAAGAATTGCGAAAAGGAGGAGGGTGCCGCGCCCAACTTACCCCCGGAGAGGGCTAAGACACAGCCAACTACCCAGTCGCATAACTCCCGACAATTTCAGCTAAGTTCGTACGTACGGCGCCTCCAGCGCCAGGAGGAAGTGTTGCACTGTGGCTATGTCCCCACCAGTGCGAGGTCATCTCGCTGACCCATCAGATCCCTGAGGTGGAAGCAGGCGAAGGTAGATTCTGCCCGCCAGCCCACTGCTGCCACGATGTCTCGAACAGCACAGTTGCGATTGAAGGTGACGCTCGTGGCCATGGCTCGAACCTCATGTGCGCGTATCTTGAGCTTCTTCGCGCCTCCTGAGGAAAGGTCCTGGTAGGCAGACCGTATGACCCCGCGTAGCCAGGAAGCTATCGCCTGGGCTGTTACGTCATTTCTGCCGTGGGCCAAAGGCAGAGAGAGGCGTGACCGTCCTCGACGGACGGGCTTGGATCGGCGTAGGTATACGCGTAGGGCGCGCACAGGATCTTGTTGCCTGGTCTCCCGGGGAAAGTTCTCATCTTTCAGTGGCCGTATGGTGAACACCTGGGGCGCAGTCAAGGGAGACCTGGTCTTGGCGAGGAAGGAAAGGTCTGTGAGTAGCTGCACGGAACTATCCACCCTGAACTGGAGGCAGGCAGGGCTTGCCGACAGCGCGTGCAGCTCGCTTACTCTGGCCGCTGAGGCCAGGGCCAACAGGAAGCAGGTCTTCGGTGGCACATCCGTGAACTGAGCCAGGGAAAGCAGTTCGAACTTGTCCGAGTTAAGCCACATCAGTACCCAGGGTAGGTCCCAGCGAGGAATCAGTGAGCGGGGAACCAGACGCTGCAGGCCAAAGTGCATCCTCAGGTCTGCTAGGTCTTTGAATTCGCCAGGGTCTGGGCGGCCGAGGTGACGGTAAGTGTCAGCAATCATGCACAGGTATCCTCGGATCATGAAGGGGGCTAGGCCTTGGTCTCCAAAGAGCCAGAGGAGGAAGTCAGCGAGCTGTGGAGTAGCCAAATCGGTGGGGGAGAGTTGTTGGTCAGCACACCAGGACTGAAGCACTCGCCACTTTCCCTCGTACACGCGTCTGGTCGAGGGTCTACGGGCTGAAGCGATAGCTTCCACTGCCGCACTCGAGAAGCCTCTAGCAGTGAGGGCTTGCCGCACAATCTCCAGGCGTGAAGGAGAAGCCGCTCCGCGCACGGGTGGAATAGCGGCTGGCGGGGTTGCTTGAGCATCGTCCTTGAAGTGGGCGGACAAAGAAGGGGGGGCCCATGGCGAGACTGAGGAGGTCGGTGGTCCCAGACCTGTTCCAGGAGAACGGGGCGACCAGCAACATGACCGCCTTGCATCCTCTGAGCTTGAGTAGGACTTTGGAAACGAGGACCGTCGGGGGGTACGCGTGCGTGATGAGCCCATCCCACGGAATGGAGAGCACGTCGACTGCCCAGCTAGGGGGTCTGAAACCAGGGAGACGAAGAGGGGGAGCTGGTGATTCCACCTCGTGGCAAATAGGTCGATCATGGACGACTCCCAGTGAGCGCAGATCATCTGAAAGATGTCCGGGCGGAGCGTCCATTCCGTGTGGAGTAGCTGGCTGCGCTGAGAGCGGGAGTCGGCCAACACGTTCAGGTGTCCTGGAATGTGTCGAGCTCGGGGGGAGACACCGCGGTCCTCGCACCAGCGCATCAGTCGGTAGAGGAGAATGCACAGATCGGGAGAGCGGGTACTGCCCTGCTGCTGAAAGTAGGAAATGGCTGTGGCGTTGTCCGAAAGGACGAGTAGCTCCTGGTGGCGAAGGAGCGCTTCCCAGTCGATGAGGTCTTGCCAAACTGCCTGCAGCTCTAACCAGTTGATGTGTCTGTACGATAGGTCCAGAGTCCAGAGGCCGGACATCGAGAGAAAACTCGGTAGCAGGTGAGCACCCCACCCGGAGAGACTGGTATCCACGCAAAGAGAGAGCTGAGGGGGCGGTGAGGCGAGAGGAACTCCCGAAGCGAGCCACGAGGTGTCCGTCCAGCGCTGCATAATAATGGGGACAAGGATCTGAGGCACAGGCATGGCTGCCAATGAAGCAGGAGGTTCAGCTGGAGCGGCCGGGAGTAAAGACGACCGAGAGGGAGTAGATCCGCTGCTGCATTTATCAAGCCAAGCAGTTGAAGCCAAACCCTGCGCTACCTGGGCGGCTAAGGAAGCTAGCTTCTGGATCTGAGGCTCCGGCAAACTCATCCTGTTGAGGTCGGTCGCAAAAACCATGCCGAGATGAATAAACCGGCGAGAGGGAGTGAGGTCCGACTTGCCCACATAGACCAGGAACCCCAAACGCGACAACAACAGGAACAGGGCATCTCTCTCCGTCATCAGGGCAGTCTCTGACTGATTCCTCAGGAGGAGGTCGTCTAGGTAGTTGGAGGTCGGACTGCAAGACAACTGTCTTGCCTTGGCGACGACCACGTCCATGATGCGAGTGAAAACCCAAGGGCTGAGGTTGAGACTGAACGGAAGAGCCTGAAACTGGTAGATCACGCCATTGAAAGCGAAGTGGAGATACCTCCTGGAGGCCAGGTGCCTGGGAACATGGAGATACGCATTGGACAGGTCCAAGCAGACCGCGAAGTCCAAGGGCTGCACGGCGGCCCTGAAGGCCCTGGCAGTTTCCATGCTAAAGGTCGGAGCCGCGATAAACTTGTTCAGCGCCGAGAGATCGATGACGGGACGCCACTTGCCACCCGGCTTGGGAACCATGAAGAGGCATCTGTAAAAGGCTGGGGAGTCAGAAGGAGACACTACCTCCGTGGCGGCCTTCTGCAGAAGTGAGTCAACCTCTCCGCGCAGTGCGATGGCTTAAAGCTCGTCCGACATAAACTCGGTCCACAAGGGGGAGCGTCTCAGCGGAGGTGACGAACGAAAAGGATGTCGAGAGTCCCTCGGTGATGGTGGAGAGCACCCAGGGTCATCCGGAAGCAGGGGTCCTAACAGGTCTGGAGCGGCCGAAGGTGGGGGGCCCTGGCGTGAGCTGGAGTGGAGGATGAAGAGGGTCTGGAGGTCCGCAGGGCACAACCCACGACCTTGCGGGCTGCTAGAAAGCGATCAGTGGCTACTCTGCTAGGCCAATGGTCCGAGTTTACGTCCTTCACCTTCTGCCAGGTCTCGCCGAAGAGGAGGGGGCCACCAAGGGGAGCACGACGAAGCTGAGTCTTCAGATCGGGGGGCATTCCGCGGCAGGCCTGTAGTACCGCATATCGACGCATCAGGTCACAGCTGGAGGCAGCTGCCATAGCGTTGACCGAGGAGAGACACGCTGCGCGGTTGGCCACGACCGCGAGGGCGAGGAGGTCACCAAGAAGGGGCGTAAGCAAAGCTTGCCAAGCGTCCTCGATGCGACAGACGAAAGCTTGAGTGAGAAGCTCCAGGAAGTCTGCACAGGCCAAAGTGTTCCGCACCAGAGATGCAGTCTTCTCCAAGCTGCGTAGAAGGGCGTGTCTCAGCTGAGTGTTGCCGCCAACCTGCACTACCGCTGGATGGTCCAACGAGGGAAGGGGACAGGTGAAAGACTGGGAATGGCCCGTGGCGGAAGGAGATGTCGAGGTCAGTGGGCCACTTGTGATCCGCGAAGAAGGAGTACTCCTGGGAATCGGCCTGGAGATGTGCGGAGAAGGAATCCCTAAGATTCTTAAAGCCGGGGGCTGAGGCAGCGACTTGAACCTCCTCTGCTGACGCCCTGAGTTGACAAAGGCGGACACCTTCCTTTTGTGCAGGGGGAACGGAGGAACGCGTCCTCAGGCAGAGCGGCCACGAACAGACGAGCTGCTTTGTCGATCCCCAGAAGCGTTTCCAAGCGCGATGCCGAAGAAGTCCTAGGCGACGCAGGAACATCTGTCATGGCAGAGGGGGGGCGGCTGTCCACGCCGAGCAGGGCTGAGACCAAATCCTCCGGGAGTAGGCTGAGAGTTTCGTCATCCAGCGAAGGGTGCGAAATCCGGTGGGGGTCCGGGAGGAGGAGATTGCGCTATCCACGTCCCAACGAGAGAAGGTAGCAGCCGGCGAGCGTTGTGTCCACTGGCGAAGCCGGGGGGAGGATGGGGGCAAGGCGTGACTGGGTGAAAGGGGACTGGCGCGAGCTGGGCACCTGCCACGGGGGGAGCGACTGCGATGACGGGAGCGACTGCGATGATGGGAGCGACTGCGATGGCAATCTCTGTCCGGCGAGCTCCAACTACGGCGCCTGAGCGGCGAAGGAGACGGGCGACGTAACCTGTGGGGGGAGGTGTACCGAGACGGGCGTGATGCTGGGCGCGGGCCCGAAGCTCGTGAAGTGGACGATCGCGACGAGGACGAAGCTGCGGTGGCCATCGTGTAGAGCATCACGATGCTTCCTCCGTTTGTCGCCAGACGCGCGAGGGCGTCTGGAGCTGCTGCTGGCCGAGTGGGAGTTGTCAGGACTGTCGAAGCCTCAAGCCGAAGCGGGCCCCCGGCCCGGGGGGCCAGCCGAGGGTTGGGACCGATACCTTACCTCTCGTGAGTTGCAGAGACGGGGGGAGGAACCTCCATACCACCCACAGAGCGCGTCGGAGGGAAGAAGTCCCGGGCAGGTCCGCGACTAGAAGTCCACACACAACCACGGAAACCACCACGGAGAGAAGCGCCAGTAATCCAAAACACACAGCTCCCAGTAACCACGAACCCCAGTAATCCAGTAGCACACAAGGTAAACACCAAAGTGCACAAAGTCCAAAGGAACACAGAAATCCATAGGCGACCGGACCTTTAAGAACCGGTTGCAACCAGTCAAGGTCCTGTAGGCTACACATGTCTGAACAGCGTGAGCTAAGTAGAACGACTGACTGGTCACATCACGTGGCACGTGACCGGATGGGCAGGGGCGGGAGGCAACTCTCGGCCCTAGTCAGGGTTCCCCGAGTGCCTCTCGGGCTGTGTAGGAACACAACAGGTTCTTAGGCTGAAATTGAGTAAGTAGTAGACACTTCCATAAAGTAATGTCATCGGTAATGTTTTTGAAGAAACAAGTACCATTACACGTAAGTTTGAATATTTCAGCACCATTTGTGTTCATTGTACCTTGTCGACACACCTAATGAGCTTTAACAGAAGTTTGGACATGCAGCAAACACACAGGCGTAATCGCACTTATTTATTCTGCGCACCTGTTAGTGTCTCAATCTATTTTAAGCTGTTTTTCGTACCGATACCGTTGTATATATAGAACAGAGTGGAGTCATTGTCAGGTTACTTGATATTAAGATGACCTGTGCTGAACTGGATTCTCCTGTGTCTAAATAAACCAATAACTAGACCTGTGTGTAGTGTTTTGAAGCCATCTGTTACAGAAGTGTTACAGAAATGTATCTTTGAGCAGTTACGGCGGTAGTGGGCCTTTAAGTGTTATATTAACCATTAGCACTCTGCTTTCCGCTGGCAGTTCTTTTCCCTGCAACTGCATTCTTTTTGAGTGGGCTAAACCCAACGCTACCCTACTTACTTCAAAAGCCTGCAACTTTTTCATTTTTCTATGTATGGTTGTGGAATTTGGCATGTACGTAAATAAATGAATCAAGATTATGTCACAATTCTTAAAACTGTTTTATCTGTGTTATTATCCTAAAAAAAAAAAAAAAAATAATAATCAATGCTTACTACGCACCGTTTCCGCTTTCACTAGCACTCGATTCAGAATCGCTCCTCTGCCCATCACCACCATCTCCCACCCACCCACCCTCGATCTCAAGTCTTCTGGCAAAAAGCCAAGAAAGTCTTCATCATCGGAATCTGACTCCATAAAAGTATTCCTTGATGAATGCTTCTAACTCCTCATCGGTCATCTTTTGTCAAAATGAAGCTGTCAGAACAAATTCTCGCTTAGAAAATTCGAATCGCTCAAACGCACTCGAAGTTAGCAAGATGGCCGATATAAAACGGAAGCAAGCCTCATTAACAATCACCCACAATCCTTTGCAAAGGCTTCATAGCAACCTAGTGTGTTTACCATAGCCGATTTCGAACAGACCACGCGATGGCGACATATGTCGCCATCCGATAATGAAGCAAGATGGCGGCTGGCGACAAATGTCGCCACCAGCGTGCTAAAGGTTAATAAATTATAATATTCAATTACCACTGACCATGAGAGCATAGGTGATACAGAGTCCAATGAAGGCCGGCTCCACATGACCTGTGACCCCTGCACTCAGACTAGCCACAGCTGACGCAAACACTAGCAAACAACTCATGTAGTCCTGAAACACACCAAACAAAATGTGGATGCTTGGGCAAATTGTTCATGTCTGTTGTGTGAAATTGGAAACCATGCTTCTGAGCAAGCCAAGCTGGCAGATAGAAGGTTAATTTCAACAGAGGTTACCATTATCTGAGATTCAGGTCAGAGAAGGTAGTGCCCACTGTATAGCATACAGTAAAGTTTACAGTGCCCATCTCTCTTAACCCTTATCATTCGAAATACACCAGTGTGTGAAATAAGTTTGACTTAAATAGTTCAAGGGTAGTGCCAGAATAGCCTCTAGGCGCCAAAGCTATTCTGGCACCACCCTTGAACTAAAGCCGTTGGTCTATATCCTTATCTGTAATTACTATAATGTAGCTTGCATTTGGCAGTGTACAAATTTAAAGCTTTTAGCCACAGTATGATATGGGTTAATCCCTTCACTGCCAGTGGACTTCGATTGTCTTTCTGAGATTGCGTTATCTTTGTTAACTCAAGGCCAATACCATCCAACCAAAGAGATCCAACCATCCAACCAAAGAGATCCAACCATCCAACCAAAGAGATCCAACCATCCTACCAAAGAGATCCAACCATTCAAGGAACATGGATACAATGTGGTGTCAGCAAGAGGCATAGATCCTCACGAGGCCCCGCAACTGCGTGGTCTCATGAGGGTCTACGTTTCTTGCAGTTGGATCCTGTTAACATCTTGACAGTGAAGGGTTTAAGGATAATATAAATATCATGAAATGGCACCAAAAAAGATGCCAATGCAAGTATTTCACCAGACAGTCACATTCATTGCTACGTACCAGACGAACACCGAGCCAGCGGTTGATGGTTTGCAGGAAGAGGAAAGGCGTTACGTTGGTGTCAATGGCCTGCATTGCTCGACGCCAAAACTCTCTCTCTGCTCTGAAAAACAAAAAGTAATCAGCAGTGTAACATTTCTTCTGACAGTGAACACAAAGTTTGTGTCTGCAACACAGACAGCAGTCCAGTAACAGTTGCGTGCAAGGAACACAGGCATAGATCCTACTAAGACTCTAGCCCTGCATATGCAGAGGTAATTGGAAGAAAGAATCATGTAGTTATATATGTTTCAGATATGGGTCACTCTCCAAAGCTGTGTCCCACAGAGGATCATACTCTCAGATGAGTGTTTTGGTAAACATTTACTACCAATCGGCTGTGTTGCTGAAACTGATCCGTAGGGAACTGAAAAAGAGTATGAATTGAATAAAAATTCACTTCAAAATATGACGTCTTTGTTTGTGTTTTTATGCCTGAAATGTCAAAAAGTTGCCCAAAATGACAGATGGAAATGTGACATGCATTGAGACCCTTTCTCTTTTCATGTACCAAATCTGACCGAGTTTCAATAAAAAGTCTAAACCTGCTGTTTTCTGCTGTTTGTGAATGGACGTGAGCTTGTGATTTATTTTCTCCACAAATTCCGATACCTTGCATTTTTGGCCAGTGAGAATAATAGCTGTCCAACGTAATGCATGTTTCTGCCACACGTCAACCAACAGGCACCACTTCTTCTTATTACATGTATGAAGACAGAACTATTTTTATCCTGAGACCTTGGAGGGTGTGTTAGATACATGTAGGTCATGAATAAATTGTGAATGAAATAATTACATACTTTTTCTTTTCTTTTTTTAAATGGTAATCGTCGATTGCTTCCCATTTTCGCTTTTACGTTGGACTACATCATTTTTGCATTTTACGATAGAAAACCTACAGCCCATGAACTATGTTGCATATGAATAGCTTCCAGTTGTCAGCGGAAGGCCAGCAGTGCACTCTGTCAGTTTGAAAGAGGTTCGGAGAGAGAGCGTGAAGCTCGAATGAATTTGGTTTCCTTCATACTTCCAAATGTTACGTTGGACGGTCACATCTTTACCACCTCACAAAAACATGCAAATGCATGAATGCAAATATTCATTTTTTTCTTATATAAAATGATGATTGACTCTTTTTTTTTACAAGAAAACGCAGAAAAAAATAACATTTAGAGATATGATTTTGTGTGGTCAATGTCACACTTTTGGTACACAGCTTTAGAGAGTGACCCTTATCTCTGTGCCATCAAAGACAGCACAATTCTCTCCCTTACAAAACTACACCTACTTGTTGCCTTAACATGTACATGCTAACCTGTCAAGGCGACTGCCTGTATAAAGCGATCACCTCTCTAAGCAGACCATCCATAGTTGGTCCCATGGCCTTCATTCTGCTACTCTGATGATCCTGTGTAAAGAGACCACCTGTCTCAGGTGACCACTTTTGGATAGTCCCTTCAGTGGTCACCTTAAACAGGTTTGACTGTATTATAATTCTTAGCAGTCATCCCTTTTACTTTGATTCCAACATTAAACAATTTCCTCTTACAAATTTGTTACAAAGTCTACTTTCACTGTATCTGAACTTTTCATATGTGAAGTTTACAGTGGTTTATTTCTCTGTAAATGAAATGAATGTCAAGGTTACCCGAATGCACGAATCGTCTGGAGACCAGCCAGTGATTCTGAGAAATGTGTGAAGATGGGTGACTTGGTGATGCTGTCCAGTCGCTGAAGCTCTCTGGTGACATAATCAATTTATAGATCAACTAAATGATAAAGGACAGCCTCATCAAGTCAGACCACATTAACCCTCTTAACCCCACGGCCACATTTCCAAACTTTTGGAGGCTTTGTTTAACGACTATTACCAGTTGAAGGAGATGGATTGATCATGATAATTCAAGGGTAGTGCCAGATGAGCATGGTGCCTGAAGGAGCCAAGCTCATCTGGCACTACGCTTGAATTATCATGATCAATCCATCTCCTGCTGCAGGGTCCCAGGGGTAAAAGGGTTAATATGTTATTGCACAACCCTTTGTGTGTTGGTAGCGGTTTTTGTTGTGATGATTCCTGTTGGAATCTTCACGACTAAAACCACGACTGACACGCAAAGGGTTAATGTGGTGCTAAACTTACATAGGCCCACCAATAACACTTCACGGCTCCAATGTATTGCGATAACTGAGACTAATCTATACATAATAATTATAATAATAGTAATAATAATAAAATTATACAATATTACAAGTATTATAAAGGTGCTTTATCCCAAATGAAAATCCGCTCAAGAACTGCTGCAAACTGAACATGATGCACACTCACATGAAACACACATATTCACTCATACACTGGACATAAACAGCAGTACATTCACGTGGGCACAACTGAGTGAGCCACCATGACACTTTGGAAGTTGGGGGAGGAAAAGCCCAGAGAAAGAACCCAAGACACACTGCCCAAATTATTTCTGACAGTACAGGAGAAGCCTGGGACCCAAGAACGAACCTAGCACCTCTAGCATTGGTGGCTGGCAGTTTGCCACTGTGCCACAGACCGCCTGTAATAACAACGGTCATGCATAACAACTCTAGCTCACCTTGAGGTACTTCTAAAAAATCGTTGCAGCAGGTAATAGCAGATGGCCAGTGGAAGAGCAGCCAGCAGGAACCAGGGAGTCATGACAGAATTGATGATGATGGCCGCCATGCAGTAGAAGATACAGCGAAGCAAATTCTCCATTGAAGTTGGCAGTCTCTGTAAGTGTAATTGTAAACATTCAACCCTTTGGCTGTGGGTAGCGTTTTTTGTAGCAGTGATTCCTGAAAGAATGACATAAACTGCTACCAACAGCTAAAGGTTTAATTTTTGTTGTTGCAATAGTGACTGAATATCTTGTATGATGAATAATGTTGCAAAGAAAGTGCAAATGAAGGTACATGTCAGCCTCAGAATCATGCACGTCAGAATATGATGATACTGGATATACAAAATGCAGACAGGTCTGTGATTCCCAAGTCTGAAAATACTTTAACCTATTTAGCCCTGAAGCACCACAGCAGGAGATAGATCAACCAAGGGAAGTGCCAGATCAGCTTGACACCTGATGGCACCAAGCTAATCTTTAATTAATCTTGCATTAACGTGGGTGATTAATCTCCTGCAAATGGTACTGGTCATCCAATGACACCTTCAAAATGTAGGAAATGTGACCATGTGATTAAATGGGTTAACCCCATTGTACATGCAGTTCTTGGTGTCTACAGTACCGGTGGATGCATGCACAAGGGCAGAGAGGGGGAATATGAGAGTTTTAAAGAATCTTCTATGGCCCTCATTTTTCTATGTTATTCGCTCACAAAAACGCACACGACCTTGCCTTTCCTTTTTCTCAAATTCCTTTTATTTTTTCTCTGTAATTAGATATATAAAGAAAGAACTGAATCTTCATTAACACTATGACTGAGAATTTAAGGGGTTAACTCAGTCATAGTGTTAATAATACTTCAAATCCTCCCCCCCCCCCCCCCCCCCCCCCATAGACAAAACGCCCGATCAAACCAGTGCTTGTAACCCGAAGCAATTATATATAATACATAAACACCTCATGCCTATGCTTGACTGGTTTTGAAAGACCCCCACTTCAATTCAGGTAAGATATGAATAGACCTGTTCTGAAAATAGCAATTATTCACATTTTCTTGTCGGGACGAGATTGCCTTTTGAAACCGGGATCGAAATTTTTTTAATCAGATCGGTATGTATCCACACTGTCTCGCTATTCATACAGGAATTTATAATTTTTTCAATTATGTGTTCACCCGTTCGATTTGCCATTAAATGCAAATGGCTAACACTCACCCCTTTTTTTCACAGAGAGAGGCCCGTTATAAAGTCAGTAATCATACACCTTTACCCCGCTCTGTTTTATGTCTGTGCTTATAACAACATTACAAGCACTGACGAAAGATTTTGGACCGGCTGACTGGAATTTTTCAAAAACCCACCCCGAGGGAGGGGATTTCTGTTGACTGAATGAAACAGACATGATCAAGCCAGTTCGAACATGACTAGTAACGCAGGCACTGACAAAGGGTGTAGGTTGATTTTGCTGGTCATTTCAAAAGGCTTTGAACTTGATGTTGACACAGTAATTGATTTGCCGCTCCGTGAATACACACAGTGAGCGTCATGAGTGGCGTTTTATATCTCTGTTTGTTAGACTGCCTGGTTTTGTTTGCTGATTTTATTCTGCACGTTTTGCACATTTCGAAATCAGGCACGATCAAGCCAGTTTGAACTTGACTGTTGGCGTGCCTTGGAACTAATGCGTGTTAAGATATTTTCTAGTATAAAACCAAACCCCAGAGCTAAGTAGAGTCAACCATGACACAATATTCTGGTAAAAGTGCGATTGAGCAAAACTGTCTTCTTCGTAAGCGGCTGTGTGCTCGTAAGGAAAAAGTGGCTCGTTTTAAAGAAGAATTGGAGAAACTAAATGCTAATGTACAGGATTTAAACACAAGCTTAAATAATCTTCAAGAAGAGATGAAACCTATTGCTGATAAAATGATTGCGGATAATGATGAAAACAACTTTCAGTCATTGCCAGCCATGATAAAAGAATATGGCAACCTTGAGGGAAAGGCAGAAAAAATTAAAAGAGCTATTTTTCAAGGAGAGCAAAAAATAAGATTAAAACAAAAGGATGTAGAAATGAATGAAATGGCTGTAAATAAGATCGATGCCAAAATAACTCAATTAGAAACTAATAGCCCCTTATTCCAAAGATTGCATGCAATTATTGCACAGAGGAGACAAGAAAAAGCAGCAGCAAGTGGAAGCAATGCATAAATAACGGAGTAGTTCCACAGCCGCTTACGAAGAATAAGCGGCTTACATTTGCTCTCGGCTTTTGTACATACCATCAAATTTTACACACCACAGAATATTTTTATCTTAGTGTGGTGTGTTGGAAAAACACTTTCACGTGATATGCGTTTTTACGCAGCCCGGGAGTATCATGTTCGAGTGTTTTTTCTAGGGATGTACCACAGCTCAGCACACAAACACACACAAATCTACATCCGAGAGCAATTACATGTTTGGCTTGACATGTGGTCTTTGGTACAAAATAGGTGACCACTAAAAATTTTTCATTTTCTTTGAGCTGTCAAAGGTTTCTGACCTTTCTGATGAGACTAATTAAGTCGAAACAGCTCCTCGTTTCAAAGGTAAGTGCTTTTTTATTTCACTTATTATTAAAAATATATTTTATTATAAAATGAACACAGATGAAATATTATTATTAAATGATATTGGCGCTGTAGAAAACATAGACTTAGATTCGAAAAGGGAACGACTTTTATCTGTAGTGGTTTCTGGTCATTCGAAATCTTATCTTGGGAAGCTTTATTCAACTGAAGATATACTATCCCTCACGGCTGCTGATTTATTTAAACTTCATTTTAAATATGAACAACACATGGCTTCACTAATGACCCGTGATTTGAGCAAATCAATTGTCTGCTTATATTCAAAAGCTGTGAGTTACGCTCTCCCTGTAGACATTGAAAATCTCACAAATGACCTCGAGAGTAACCCCATTGTAACGAGTGCAATTGGAAAATTAGCTTGCCTTTTATTCTACAGATTTGGTAATTTGCTGGCTCCTCTGGTAACATTAATTGTAACTAGCAGCCATATCGATTTCACAAAATTAAATTTTTTTGCTGATAAAAATGGACGACCAACAGACGACCCCCCAAACAACCCCACAGATGAACCCTCTTTCGGACCCTGTCCAGACTCCGATTCACGCAGTGACAAAAATTAAAAATGAAGGGAGGGTTCAGTCAGGTAAACGTTTAGCCGAATGGAACAAGCAGAAAAAGTTACAGCTACAGGCGCTAACAGAAAAGGCTCATGTAAGTGACCCGCCGTCAACACCGCCGGTAGGACCGGTAGGACCGGTAGGACCGTCAGGACTGGCACCCCTGTCACACCCACATCAAAGTGAAAGACCTTCAACCCAGTCTAATTCTGAAACAGCAAGATATGCAGTTGCCGCATTTGTTGTCGGATCTGGTTTTGTAGCTTACCAATTATACAAAAAATACAAGCCACAGACTCGTACAGTGACCAAAAAATTAAACACTCCATCATCAAAAACAGAAGTCGCCACATTACCAACAATACCCAAAGTTGTCGACCCATTTCATATGCAGTAATAAATTTATTATTTTAATTTTTTCTTGCCTAAGAAATGAATGACTCAAAGAATTTAATGAATCTTGTGTATCACTCTGCAGTAATCAGTGCATTAGCAGTAACGTTTTCTATGCTGGGAAAAAATCTACTCAAAATGAAATCAGCAGACCTCAGTAGACTCGATTTCGAAGACAGCGCTAAGCTAATTGTAGTTGTAACAGCATCAATCGCCACGAAAGACCTTCTTGTTAAACAGGGAATTATTCCCGAAAATGTTTCTATGTAAATAAAAATAATATGGCGACGATAGCTATTATGGTGGGAGGAGCGATGGTCAACGCCCTCGCGTTTAGCGGCTCTAATTATCTCTTTTCTAAAATGGGTAGAGAACAATCTGCAGAAGAAATAAAGCGTCATAATGAAGCGTCAGAAAAATTAGCACAAGCTCAACAGGATTACGAAAAGAATAGAATTGAGAAACTTGATTTCATCAATGAAAAACTCAGGCTAGAAGGTCACGCACAACATACGTTTTCAAATACAGACGACGCAATCCGTGAGTATTTTTTAGTCACGGGTGAAGATATGTCTATCCCAAAACCAAAACTAAGTGACTACTATCAACCAAGCCCAGAACAAAGAAACGGGGAGATAATCTTTGTTCTAGTGGGAATGATATTTGTTTATTTTACTGGAGTTTTCATTGCTAGAAAAAATGTCAGCCGAAAATAAACTATCGAAAATATATTACTCACCATCAGGGTATTATAAAGGAGCAACCGCTATTCAGAAATTACATGCCGCTGTGGGCGGAGATATAACACTCAATCAAGTCAAGCAATGGTTACAGAGACAGGCAATTTGGCAGATATATTTACCTGCTCCAAGAAAGATAACGAGACCTCATTTTGAGAACACAACACCTAATGACACACACCAAATGGACCTTTTGTTCTTACCACATGACACAATAAGAAAGAAACGATACAAGTATGCACTGACTGTTGTAGACATAGCTTCAAGATATAAAGACGCTGAACCCATATCTGACAAAACAGCCAGTACAGTTGCGACTGCTTTATCAAAAATATATAGTCGAGGCCCTTTAAGATACCCCAGACTTGTTCAAGTTGATGATGGATCTGAATTTAAGGGCGCAGTTAATCAGTTATTTGCGAAGCATGGCGTACTGGTCAGACGTGGAATTCCAGGTGTACACAGATCACAGGCAATTGTAGAGAACTTTAACAAACAGTTATCAGAAAGACTTTTCAGTTACCAGTATTCAAAGGAACTCATGCATGACACCCGTAACACTCAATGGGTACAAAGGTTACCACATGTGATAAAAGCAATGAACAATGAAGGACACCCAAAACCTGCTGATGCTATTAAATTGAAAACAATTACAGAGCCAAAAACAATGACAACCCCAGCACAGGCACCCGACACAAGTTTATTTACTAAACAGGTAAGATATTTATATCAACCAGGGAAAGCTGAGAATGACATCAGGCGCAGGTCAACAGACCCCATCTGGTCAACATCCGTTCATAATATAAAAAAAATAATTCCCGGCGCAGACGCAACAATATATTACCTGTATGACCCTGCACCCCAGAGGGCATTTGTCAGAGAAGAATTACAGATTATTCCCTCAGACACCGTTACTCATTTCAGTAACTAACTCATCAATTAATTCATCAACCAGTTCATCACAAATGTCTTCAGATAACTTGAGCCTGTAATGACCTGGTGCATAAGCTTTTTCCTTAGTGTGAAACACTCGTTTCGTGTCTCCAACTGCAAGTGATTTCTTATGTGTTTGAATTATTTCAAGATTATGTTTGTTTGATCTCAGTGACTTGTTTGGATAATCAGGCATTAATGCACCATCTAATACTTGCTTGTAATGTTCATGACGAATGTCTTTATTTTTTATCGCTGTTTTTTTTATTCCTTTGGCTTTTGACTGACTACCTTTCTGGTGCAGTATAGAATACATTTTTGATCTCAGTCCAACGTACTCAACTATTGGCACACCATTCAGTTCATCCTTAAACTTACCAGGCACTTTTTTATTTTGTGTGCTGTACAGTGGATGATCTTTAGGGTAGTCAGACGTGTCATACATGTGTAGTTCTGTTTTCATGTCTTCATAAAAGTCTTCAGTACACACATCAATGATCATAGAGTCAGTGTCAGTGTATAACAATCGACAGTCAGGATACTTTAATTTGAAGTAATCATAATAAAATTCAAGCATCACCAGTTTTGACAATTCCAGAATTGCCATACCAATGAATACTGGCTTGTCCAGTTTAACAATCTTTTTTTTGAGTGACACTGCATACAATGATGAATGAAATTCTTTGTACCCTGTGTACTGAGGCTTACCTGTAAGTTTAATTGCACCCGATTCAGTTGTGACTAGTCTCACATCTTTTCTGTGATGAGGATTTTCCATTGTCTTGCCAAAACAGGCATTGTTCATAAGCTTAAAGAAGTCTTTGTCAAATGCAGTGTTGCCGTCTCTGGCACGAAGGGTTGTGTTCTTCATTATGTAATCTTTCATGAAAGCACTCTGATCAAATTGAATTCCTCTGTGAACTTTCTTTAGTACTAACCCGTGTCTGATGTAAAACTGCAACAAGCGGTAGTGACAAACGTAATTGAATTTGTCATTTAGATTCGGTACAAGTTTAGTGTCTTCTTTTTTCCCCGTCATACTCATTTTCTCAACAGCCAACGGATAATCATTATGGTAATCGTGTAGATGATGCGGGTACTCCAGGTCTACTTCAAAGATCCAACCCTTCGCGTCGTTTCGGTCAAGAGTCATAATATAGTTTGCTAACCCTGTGTCTGTTATGTCATACTGTGACAAATCATACAGACAAAAGTTTTTCAGGGGCAATAATTCACACATTGCGAACCCATAAAGGTTATTAGCGTCCAAATACGTAATGAATGACCTTGACCTTGAGGGGTCAAACCCCCGGCCAAGGTCACCATGACTGTCCAAATATTTGTTGTTGGCTCTGGCGTAATTGTTCGATGCAATACTAATCCCTCCCCTCAATCCGCGTTCCACCATTTCACCCATCGTACGATCAGACAACAGGTCTATAAATATCTTACTGGATTTCAAAAATGCATCCCATGTCATGCCAGGACTAGTGATGTAACAAGCAGGGTCAAGTCTGTAGTGTAACAAACCCTTCTCACGGTAACTTTCAAAAACATCTGCTAGCAAACAAACGTCAGCTTTCAAGTACTGATCGTGGTAGTCACCAATTGTCTGACATCCTAACTTCCCCCACGCATCAAGAGCATGCTGATATTCAGAGTCAGAAATACCTTTTCCAGTTAGTGTAGAATAAAATTTCTCTTTTGGTGGCAGTCTTGTTTCCTCAAACACAACCCAGTGATCAATGTACTCATATGGATAGACACCTTTCTTAACCAAGTCTGACTCAAAATATTTACTTGTTATTGGATACTCAGTCAGCCCTTCTGCCAGACTAGCAAGACCTAAAGACAAATGTTGCATGGAGTCATAAAATGCTAATTTATCTAACCTAAAAGTCAAGTATTTCTCAGTTGTCTGGGCAATACAACTTATGTTTTTGTAAGACTCATCTACAGCCTGCATGATGATGTGTGAATCATATCCTTTAAGATTGTGGAAAAAGATTGGTAACTTGTATATCTTAGGATCTATTTTTAATAACAAGTTACAATCACCATGAGCAGCACCTCTGTAACATCCAGTTATGTGATCGTGGTCACGAACTTTATCACCACCTAAAGGTTGTTCACAAATCCAACACGTCTCAGCTGTATCAAATTTCAGTTTGTCTTCTTCTGTCATCACCAAAGGCATCTGACATGTTGTGAGATACTGTACTACCTGACTATACAGATGTCTCATTTCTGTTAAAAACAGACAAGCTGCATTTTCACCTCTGTAGATAACAGGCTCTGAATGAAGACCGTCTGACCTAACAATAATGTATCCAAAAGAACACACCACTTGGTCACTTAGTTTTATAGTCTTTGGTAATGACTCTGGAACAGGACCTTCAAATTGAACAACCAATGATTCGAAATCAGCGTATACTACAAACGGCAATTTTTGCTGATTCCCATAGTTCTTAAAATACACTTGACTACCAGGATCTGGGTACTTAAGTACAGTTTGTATGTCATCAGCTGACCTGCAGTGTAGAACGTGTTTGTGCGCTACGTTTATGGAGGAGAATCTCTGTAAACATCTCTTGCACACTTCCTGTTTCCCATTGTGTTTTGTTGTATGTCCGTGAATTAGACGTGACATATTCCTGATAATTGTGTAGTGAAAGTTATTGTCATCGCCGATTAGCAACATGTCAACATGTTTATCTTCTGACTGCCCATATGTTGGGGCAATTGGAGATACTCTAATTGGCTGTAACTTGTTTTCAGATTTATTATCCCACACATACACATTCACAGATATACCAGGATTTAGTTTTTCAAACAAATCTATGTCTTCTATTTTAACAGGGAACTCAATGCCACTAAAGTTGAGTTCATTTAC
This sequence comes from Semisulcospira habei, assembly GCA_036245525.1. Classification (NCBI taxonomy): domain Eukaryota; kingdom Metazoa; phylum Mollusca; class Gastropoda; family Semisulcospiridae; genus Semisulcospira; species Semisulcospira habei. The sequence continues at coordinate 93,672,722 of BTPG01000007.1, read as the reverse complement.
AAATTTGATGTAGTTAGATACGCGATCAGGTCTTGACCTCACAAAGTGTAGTTTAGCAAGTACACACCACATGAAACAGAAATTGTCATTGTTCTGTATGTTGACAACTGCCTTCTTGTTCGAAACTTCTGTTGGCAGTGGTATCCATGCTTTACCTAATATAGGATGATACCTTGACTGCTTTAATTGCAGTTCATGTACATGTCCTTCGTGCCAACCAGACCCCTTCATTTTTGCACTGTCGATTGCCTGGAGAAAGTCTGGTAATAGTCTGTCTCTAAACACGTTCTCTACCTCCGGTTCTCTTCTTGTGTTAACTGTGTGTTGTCTTGTTGATATATACGATACAATCACCTCACCGTCTACTCTAGTGAATTCAATTTTTGCAACAATCTGAATTTTAACACTGCCTGTAAGAAGATTTTGTTGTATGACAGAAAAAGAGTTTTCTATTGATTCGTAAACATTATTAGTATTGGATATGGGTAAGTTTGTTGTGTGAAACACGTTACGTAGGCCTGATGAGCCAGGGTTTGATGGGCCAGGGCTTTGTGAATTGTCCGTCATTTTTATTTGACCGACAAAATAATAAATAAAAAATATTAACGTTAACTCTGCTGGCTCACCTTGTGTAATTCCACTTTATTAACTGCAACACTGTCAATATAAACATTTAGTTTGCGTAGTTGTTTAAATATGCTATAACAAACTTCCCCTAACCAGCCATAGTTGGTATCAACAACTTTAAAAGTAGGTGTCTTTAAATCAACTGTCATGTGCTCCACATTTGGATGCTCATCGACATAATCCAAAGTCACACTATATGTAACATATATTTCTGATGGTGCTGAAAGGCTTATGTAAGTCTGTTTGGGTGATATTAAGTCAGTAAAGTGCATAACATCTTTGAAAAGGTGTGTGAGATCAAGCACCTGTATGATTTGTCCATCTGTCATTTTTATTGGACAAACAAAAGAATAAATTAATTTACATCAATTTACTAACCCATACCCTGTGGGTTGATCTGTCTTTAAAATGAGCTTTAGATGCTTAGTTGATTTCAGTTTATTTTTTACATCATCTCGTTCATGCTTATTTGGGATGACATCGTTCTCTCTGAGACAGTCTTCGAAGCTGTCACGATCCTTACAGTAAAACAAACAGATAAACTTTAACTGTTCTCGAAAATCTTTCAGTACAGCATTATATTTCTGAGTGAGAATCCATACACTGACATTTGCGTGTCTGCCACTGAAAGCAAGTTCTGCTAGAGTGTTTCTCTTCTTGACAATGTCTTTCTCTGCAGAACAGTCATCAACAATAAACAATGTTGACTGCCCTTCAAATTGCTTGTAAAAATATTGTAGGTAGTCATTCAGTTTTTTCTCAGGGTCAACTAAGTATATGTTGCTGTCAGTCCAAATGAATAAACGGTTGTGATAAGCTTTGTTGTGTTTGATTGTAGGACAAAATATTACAATGTTTTCAAAGTGGTGGATGTATCTTGTTTGTAATAAGTCAAGTACGAATTGAGTTTTCCCACACCCTGTGGCACCAACAAATAAGCCACAGTGTGGATCGAGTGTCATTAAGCTACGGTTCATTTTAATACACAATATAATTTTAATATATGTGTCCACTCAGTCTGCTTTCTGCAATATTGAGTTGTGCGTCATATATCAGGTACAAATATATGTTTATGGCTGCAGCAGTTTCAACCTTCTTTTGTATCTGAATTGTAATCCCATCACTACCATTCTCGACAGTTCGTCCTGACCCATGAAGATAATCGTCATCTGTACTACGAAGGTCTAGCCACAGTGCATACTTGTTTGTAAGGTATTGTCCGATCCTAACATCATACAGATGTAGATCTTTGCACGCAATGTTTGCAGGTTTATCTCTAATCCTTCCTCCTGCAAAATACTTTGTGGTTTCGTCATAGTGTTGATAAGGCAGCATTCCTGAAGCGTACACTTGATTAGGGCGGCCTTCAATTGTGCAGGACAAATGTGTAATCTTAGGATTGTAGAATTTTTCTGAATCTCTTTTGTATGGACTCACCGGTTCAACAAACAACATAAGAATACCTTTCAGTGACCTGGCTGGTGTGTTTAAGTTTAAGTTCCACATTGGGTCACTCTTGTCTTTGGGAATTAAACTATGTCTAATCACCCTGTCATAATAAATTGGAAGTCTTGACTGATACTGATTTTGAATGAGTCTGGCTAGTTCAGTGTGTGTGACAATTTCATATTCCAAGGAAATGTTAGAGATCTTATATGTTGCATCTGTGGCAGATGATTTAATAACTTTGGAGTAGTCATTGAAAGTTAGTTCAAAGCTCAGACGGTCATTCAGTGCTCCTTGATAATAAGGCAAATGAGCTGTGAGGATTTCAAACTCAAGTGGAATGTAAAATCTGGTTCCATATGTTTCTGCTAATATAACATCCTTTGGTACCCCAGTAGTTGTTTTGTCTCCAGCATTGATTCGAAGTTTACCAACATTATCTGGCTGTATGCCTTGATAAATACGATCTTCTCGTTCTTCTCTTGTGAGCCAAAGATCTTTGTAACAGTAAAATACATCTGAGTCGTCAAGACTAAACACTTCCTGTCCTTCAAGTTTTACTTTAATAGTTCTAACAATTGCTCTGCCAAGATTGTCAACCAGTGTTCTGTTTACGTCTGCGTCTGATGATAGTTCAATATTAAATGCAAGGCGTGCAGTGCCAGGAACAATAACGTCACTGGGACCTAGGTTTGGAAACTTGACTGTAAGTGTTTGGTTCTGGTCTATGGTACTTGGATTGTTCGTGATGACTATCGATTGTCTTATGCCCTTAACACCCAGGGGTTCACGTAGTTTTCTGTATGGGTCTAACTTTGATCCGTAAGACTGTGTCATTTTTATTATGCACAATAAAAAATAATAAATTAATAAAACAATGGCAGCAGGAGGATTTAATCATGAAGATTTTGAAATGGATGACATGCATGTCTCAGATACCAGTATCACAGATATGACTGGAATGGTAACTAGTTCTAGTATGTATCACGAACTGTTAAAAGATAAAGTAAACTCATTTTATGAAAGTGTTGGAGCGCGCCCAGATGTCTTGGATCTTAACCAGTTTGAATATGATAAAGGGCACTTATTTGTAAATACAGACAGAGGGAAAATAAATCTAACACATAAAAATAATCCTTCTAAGTTTAGAGCTTTAAGTACAATTAAAGGTGAAGTCGGTGGTAACTCTGGGTTGGCAAGGTACCTTGGAATTGGAGGGTCTCCCGTTCCCCCAAGACTGGTTAGTGTGCTTCACGACACGCAAACAAAGTTGCCAACAGGGCAAGAGATTGAAATGGCACCAGTAACAAGCCTACCAGAAATAGCAAACACTGTGATACAAGAAACCTCATTTACTGAAGGGCAAATAAATGACGCTTTGAAAACAATAGATGATCCACCTTTGTCAATGAGGGAGATTATGGGATTGGATAAATCACTGCAGACAATAAGAGGTGAGATGGTCAATAATCTTGCCAAACTGGGAGAGCTTGATAAACACATAGAACGTGAAAAAGAGAAACTGGCTACAGCAGACAATGGGAATCTTGACACAGAAATGAAAGAGAGAATACAGCACAGATTAAATGATTTGCAGATAGAAAGATCTGGACGGTTAGAAGTGATTAGTATTGCAAGAGGAAAACTGAAAACCCAAGTTAACAGAATTAGAGAAACTATTCAGAAAATACTTCACGAAGACACTACTCTGGCTGAGAGACTTAAAACACTTTTCAGAGAGCAGGGTATTACAATTGCTAGTTTAATTACAGCTCTTGGGTTTATTATCAGCACTGTAGTGCTGGCTGTCTCCGGTGCTGGGGTTGGTGGGGGTGCAGCCCTGACACCGCCACCCCCGGGCCCACCGGCTCCCACAGATCCAAAAGATTTACAGTCGTGGGTAAAGAAACAGTTGTCTCACATATCAGACTTGCTTAAGAAATTGGCTCTGAAAGCAGTAGACACGTTGCCTGACATTTTAGGCTCTGTTGTCAGCTGGTTGATTAGTACAGCGGCAAAGGTAGTTGGGTTTATGGCAGAACATGTGTGGGTATTTTTGGTGACAGTAGGAGGGTTAATGGTGGGTTATTTAATAAAACAGGTAAAGAAGTAATACTCCTAGCCCTGTTAATCCTATTACTAATGCAGTTCGTTCTGACTCATGTGTGTCAGGGGTTGTTACTGACTGTATGGGTACCAGTGGTGGGGCAGGGGAAGTAACCTCCTGTAATGATTTTAATGTCAGTACATGCGCAGTTGTTGCTCCTAAGTTTACACTTTTATTGAGTCCTAATTTCTGACCAACACCTGCAACAATGATTTCATTATTATAATTTGTTATTGTACCCATTTGGAGTTGAAGATCAGATGGTAACATGTATAACCCAGTGCCAACTACAAAGTCAACTTTCGATCTGGCATATCTGAGTACGTTTTGGTAGCGCTGTATGCTAGATGGGAGATCAACTGATGAATTTATTGAATCTTCAAGATTAGCGAGAAACTGTTTTTGAGATTCAAATATTCCACTTCCATTCAAAATATTCGATTTTGTTAGTGATTGTGCACCTAGTATACACCAGACATATGTTCTGATAGACTCATTGACGCGCTCGACTCCTGCTTGAGTAAACCCGTCAGATTTATCTAAAATAAATGTGGTCCACGCATTAGACTGTTTCTGCTCTATTGATCCTAACCAGACTTCAGATTTAGATGAGAATGAAGTGTAACCAGGGTAGTAATCTTGAGGGTATTGTCTGTGACTCATAGCGTAATAAAGTGTACCCATGCCTTTGTGATCATCAAGTTTTTGTGTGAAGTCATACCTGGGGCCAGGGTTAATGTTAAATTCATTACAGATGCGTTCAAATGCTTTCATATCCATGGGGTTGTTATACCTGTTGAAACTGGATTCAGTTGGTAATGGTGTATGCAGTTCTGACAGTATACGTCTAAGCTGGTAATAAACATGGAAACGATACACAGACTTAATTAGTTTGTTTGAGTGATTCAAGTGGTCTGTAAATGAAACACCACAGCCTGTAGTAGAACATAGTATGGCAAAGTTGAGTTGGTTTTGAAACATCTGTAGTGGACTTGAAGACCACTTTCTTGCAGTTGAGTCGTCTGTTATTGGAGGGTTTAGGTAATGGTCAAACGGATTCGGTACTTTGACTTGAAATAAATCTTGTACTGACACAGCAATATCAAGCTGATTTAGTTGAATTATTTTCTGTTCATAAGTAGGTGCGACATTGTATTTGGCATCCACATTGAATTGAAATGCGTTCGTTGTGGTAATGGTTGGTGATTTAAATTCCATCCTTTTTTATATGAGATAATAAAAATGTTTATTACCTTAACAAATCTTGACACAAGCAAACCAGTGTGGTTAACTAATGGGATTGATAATCGGGATGGTAGCAAGGCTGCAGCTATCCATGAATTGTTCTACACAGTAAAATGGTTTAATGTAGAAGATAATATATATAATAAAGTAATTTTTGATGGTAAGACTGAAGCTTTACCACCCGGGTATTATGACTTTTGTACTATAGCTGAATGGTTTCAAAGTAATTTTAAAATTAAAGCAACTTTAAATCCAGCTAACCTACTTGTTACATTAGAATTTTTGACACAAAATTGGTTAAGGATCTCAGATAAATTTGCATATTTACTTGGATTTTATATTGACGAAGATTGGTGGAGAACAGATAATTTAGGTGAAGCTATGTCTGGTATTATAACAATGAAGATTAAAAAACTTAAAATAACTGGAAAACGTCCTGTCAATTTGTCAGTGCACACAGTATTAAATGTTCATTTGAAAGAACTAAACACATCTGAGAATGTTCACAATGGAAAGCCTTCAACTTTGTTGAGATGTTTACCTACTGGAACTGCTCCGTATTGTGAAAGTGTAGTTGTTAGATTTCCTAATTTGCAGTTTAAGAAATTAGGTTCTAGTTTCTTTGAGTCACTGAGTATATCTGTAACTAATCAGGATGACAAACCAGTTCTTATGCATGATTTTAGTGTTGTGTTGGAAATTAAATAATTTTATTTTTGTTTATAAAAAATGAGTGGTGGTCCAAAGTCGAGAATCATACCAGTTGCGTGTCCGGTAACAGAGTTGAAAGATTTGGCAGACGTACAGGATTTTGAGAAGGAGGGAGATATTGGAGAAATATATGGTTTTGAACTTGATTCAAATGGCATGTACAAGAGGAAAGTAATTGTTGACATGAAAGACGGTGAAAAACAGATTCCTAAACTTGGTCAGCTGCGTGATGTTACTGTACCTACTCCACCTGTAAATAATGCGCCTTACAACTTAATACATGTGGGAAATAAGTGGGTGGTTTCACCTGTGCCTGTTCCACCACCCACAATTGACTGGGACATAAAGTTGGAATTTATTAGTCCTTATGTATACACTGATGACGAAGGTGCCTTAGTGTTTAGGAAAGTTGTTAATTCTGGGCCGCTTATTGTAAGTCTTGTTCCAAGTTTTGCCCCAGACAACAATAGCAGAGAAAAACTGAAAGTTGAAAATTATGAGAGACGGCGGTATCTTCTTACAACTAGAAAGGGTAGATCAGATACTTCTGTTGTGTTTATGCCAGCAAGCTTAGTCGTGGCTAGAGAAGCGGCAATAGTATTTGAAATTATCATGAAATCAGTAACTACTGCTAAAGAGGCTCAAATTGCACAGGGAATTAAACTTACATGGGACGAAACAGTAACAGAATCATCAAAGGTCTTTATTGCTATTACAAAAAATAATGATGTTATTAATGTTTCGAGCAGTGTTCCAGCTGTCAAGGTGGTGGTCGACAAAACAACTTTTGTTCGTCTAACTTACATAAACCTTGAACATATTGATCTTGTTGCATTTTATTATGCCAGCAAATTGTATACTTTTGAAGAGTTGCAAAATGTAATTGCTGATTAAATAAAAAAAAAATATTTGTGAATAAAAAAAATGGTAAACTTCTATCCACAACTACCAACGCTTGATCCGACTGAAACAAATGTGATGACTAAAACAACACTTGCGCCTGATCCACATATGCCAATTGCTTCAGATAAAACATTACAGGCAGATGCATTCAGATTAAATAATATTACAGAAGCTTTGAAATATTTGGAGAGTGAGGAGGCTAAGTACTCACGGTGCAAAAGACGGTATAAGACCGTTTTTAATTCTGTTCAAAACACTTCTATGGCTATTGGTGCAGTTTCAGCTTCATGTTCTGTAGGGGGCATTGTTTTGTTCGCCACAGGAATTGGGAGTTTGGCTGGAATAGCAATTGAGGGTCTAAGCGTTGCTACATGCCTAGCGTGCTTTGGTTTGGAGGCCTTGAACAAGAGGTTTCACACGAAATTAGAAAAACATGAAGCATTGAGTACTTTGGCGGGTGCAAAGCTGAGCAGTCTTAAACTTATTATCAGTAAGGCATTGAATGATAATTGTATTAATGACGAGGAATTTAAGCGAGTCCAGGATGATTTAAATAACTACAAACAACAAAAGTCTGAAATACAAAATAAGATGCGTAGTCAATCTCCCGTGAATGTTGAAGAACTGAAGGCTAGTTTTTTAGCGGAAGGAAAAAAGATAGGTGTTCAGGAAACCACAGAAAAGCTACACAATCTTTTAAACAAATAAAAATCAGATTTGGTAATCGTTTATTAATGTCATACACTTCACAGAGAGATGTCATGCCACTTACACAGTTTAGGCCTGCACCATCTGCACCACCAGAATATTATTGAGAAAAAAAAAGTTTTCCGGTGCCCTTGTGTCTTGGTAAAAAAGACTTAGTATACGTGACTAGAGTCAAGTTGTTATTAAGTACTTGCAAGTAATTAGGATAAGTAATTAATAAGTTCTTAATGATAAGTAGTTAATAAGTTCCTATTGTAACTCACTTTAAGGTAACCTTTAAGTGAGTTGTGACTTATTGTTTTTACTTGGTATTTTCTTATCCAGCTGTTTTTTCAGTGCCTGTATAGTGTAATAACCACCAGTTGATTTTCTAATTCCTCAGAAACCACATGAGTACATTAAGCCCACTTGTACAAATCCCCCTCTTTTTGAAAAGTAATATGTCCCCTTGTTGATCTTTGACACAACTTAGCGATTTGAAAGGGTGTAGCTATAAAGGCCATTGACGGGTGAGAGCCTTTTCAAAATGCGGCTCGTGTCTGAATTGAAAAGGAATGGAATGCGGCCGCTAATAGCGCGGCGTGAGGCAACACAAAAGGCGATCAACCGTGACACCACCTGGCAGCTCATGCTTACGATAAAATTGTACTGACATGAGTGTCTGTAAGTGCGTGTGTGTGTGTGTGTGTGTTTGTGTGTTTGTGTGTGTGTGTGTGTGTTTGTGTGTGTGTGTTTGTTTGTTTGTACGTCTGTTTGATTGTGTGTTTGTTTGTTTGTTTGTTTGTTTGTGTGCGCGTCTGTGTGTTTTGTCTGTGCGTCTGTGTGTGTGTGTTAAATATTACTTGTTAGTTTCTTATCAAACTGTTTATAGTGCACAGTATAACCACCGTCTGATTTTTCGGGAACCAGCCATTGAGTAAATATGAAGTCAATTTCGAAACTCTTCTTGTCACCTCTCAGCAAATAGCCTTTTCAAAGCTGTAGAGCCGGTTTATTCATAGAGTGTTCCCTTACTAAGTCGAATAGCGGCGCCCTACTGTGTCGGCGCGTTGGCTGTTGGCCATTTGCATTTTAATGTCAAATCGAACGGGTGAACACATAATTGAAAAAATTATAAATTCCTGTATGAATAGCGAGACAGTGCGGGTGCATACCGATCTGATTCAAAAAATTTTGATCCCGGTTTCAAAAGGCAATCTCGTCCCGACAAGAAAATGTGAATAATTGCTATTTTCAGAACAGGTCTATTCATATCTTACCTGAATTGAAGTGGGGGTCTTTCAAAACCAGTCAAGCGTAGGCATGAGGTGTTTATGTATTATATGTAATTGCTTTGGGTTACAAGCACTGGTTTGATCGGGCGTTTTGTCTATGGGGGGGGGGGGGGGGGGGGGGGGGAGGATTTGAAGTATTATTAACACTATGACTGAGTTAACCCCTTAAATTCTCAGTCATAGTGTTAATAAAGATTCAGTTCTTTCTTTATATATCTAATTACAGAGAAAAATAAAAGGAATTTGAGAAAAAGGAAAGGCAAGGTCGTGTGCGTTTTTGTGAGCGAATAACATAGAAAAATGAGGGCCATAGAAGATTCTTTAAAACTCTCATATTCCCCCTCTCTAGGGCATTAAATGGTGAGTGAGCTGGAATAATTCTTTTCTGTCGTGACGGAGTTAATTTTGGTACAGACAGTACAGACTGCACTGACACAATTTCAATCAAGACAGTTGTCATATGCCCACATACCTGATCTATTGCAGTAATATCAGAAGAAAATCGGTTGAGTATGCGCCCACTGGGGTTGGTATCAAAAAACCTGCAAACATCAAAAGACACAGGTATAGTGTGTTCGCAAAGCTAGCCGTGTTTTCCTCAGTAATTTCTTTGGGAAGGAAGTTTTGATACATTTCGTCCGGAGAAAGTGTTTACTTACATGAGTACCTGACTCAATTCACAACAATGAATGTTGTCTACCCAAATGTTTTCACCCAGTTCATGTAATCATTTTTTCTGTGGGCAAGATGTTACTACATGTCATTCTCTTTCTCACTGAAAAAGATATGTACATGTATCCCATTTCTATGTGTATGTTTATTTTGAACAATGTTTTTTTGTGATTGAAAATAAATGAAAATTTGATAAATTTAATAATTTGATACAGTCAAGTCCTGATAACAAGAACTCCATGGGGTGAAACAAATTACTTCTTTCTAACAGAAATTTGTACTAAGCAGTTCAGGAAGTGAATGAAAATGATTCCAGAAAACTACACACTCATTGTATTAATTAACTCTTTAAGTCATGATACACTCTAACATGAGATAACCTTGCCCATGATAGTTCAAGGCTGGTGCCCGAACAGCTTGCAAGCTGTCCTGGCACCAGCCTTTAACTATCATGGTCAGTCTATCGCCTGAACTGTAATGTAGCCTTCATAGGACAACTCACGAATCTGAAGAAAAAAATTCTGGATAAGACATAAGACATAAGACATTTTATTCACCAAGTAAAACGTTACAAGGATTTTTGTGTGGCATGGCGACAATAAAATACATCCTCACTTGTGGGGCTGCACATGCATGTCATCATGTCATACACTCAGTTGGCGATCATCCTGTATACAGCACTAAAAGATAGATAAACACAATATCAAACACAAATCACTCATATGTCACAAATCATTAAATCACGTTGTTCCATGGATGGTGATGTAGTGAGGACAGCTTCTGGAAAGAAACTGCATCTGAATCGAGAGGTTCTGGCTTTCAAAGCACGGAACCACCGGCCAGAGGGCAGAAGCTCAAAGAGATGATTGGCTGGGTGTGACAGATCGAGAACAATCTTTCCTGCCTTCCGTTCCACATGCTTTTGAAAATGGAAGCGACAGATGGAAAGTCGCAACCAGCTATTTTGGAGGCAGTCTTAACAATGTGCTCGAGCTGGTTCTTTTCTGTCACAGTTGTGCTGCCATACCAGACAGTGATAGAGAAGCACAAGGTGCTCTCTATCACTGCCTGGTAGAACTGTGCCATTATTCCTCTGGACATACTGAGTTTTTGCAGCTGTCTCAGAAAGTAGAGACACTGTTGGCACTTTTTCACGATGGACGTAGTGTTATTGTCCCAACCCAGATCACTCGAGCTACAGTTTCCCCATTGAGGACAAGGGGCAATATCGGGTCTTTGATTTGACAAAAGTCAATCACAACCTCTTTTGTCTTTGAGACATTCAGTTCCAGGTCATTTTCCGAGCACCAGTCAACCATTCTCCGAACCTCGTCTCGATACACAGTTTCGTCAGCATCAGACATCAGGCCCTCAAGGGTGGTATAAAAAAATTTCAAAATTTTCACAGATGGGGTTGCAGAGACAGTCATTTGTGAACAAGGTAAAGAGAAGCGGAGAGAGCATCCTTGTGGAGCGCCAGTGTTCAATGTTACAGAGGCAGAGTTTGAGTTGTAGAGTCTGATGAACTGAGGACAGTCCAGAAGAAAGTCAAGGATCCAGTGACATATGGAGGGATGAACATTGAGATGAGCGAGTTTGTCGAAAAGCTTGTGAGGGATGATGGTGTTGTAAGCACTGGAATAGTCAATAAACAAAACTCTGGCATAGGTGCGTGGGAAACGTTAAAACGTTAAACGTTTTTGGTTTAACATTTTTAGTTCACCACGAAGGTGATTTCAAAGATGGGGCACCGAAGAGGTCTGAACAAATTTTGACCCCAGCTGGGTTAGAACCCACAACCTTTCAGATGAGAGTCGAATGATCTACCAACTGAGCTACCCAGCTCCCCCGGCTTGGTAGGCAAACTGGATTGGGTCAAGCAAGTGACCTGTGGATGCTCTCAGGTAGCGAAGAACAAGCCGCTCCAGGACCTTCATGGCAACAGACGTCAGTGCCACGGGGCGGTAGTCATTCAGCTGGGTGACCTTTGACTTCTTAGGAACAGGGACGATCACAGATGACTTGAAGCACATTGGCACTGACATCTGCTGTAGAGAGATATTGAAGATGTCGGTGAAGACAGGAGCGAGCTGGTCAGCACAGAACTTCAAGGGAGCCATAGAGACGTGGTCAGGACCCGAGGCTTTCCTGGGATTCTGTCTCTGGAAGAGACGTTTGACCTCCACCTCCACAACACTGAAGGGTGGCGTCAGAGTCGACGTGTCTCTAGGAAGCGAAGGATGGTATCCAGGAGTGGGATTCTTCTGGTCAAACCTGCTGTAAAACAGGTTCAGCCTGTCCAGGAGCTCCAGTTTGACGTTGTGAGTTGTTGCCCTCTGCTTGTAGCCAGTGGCCTGCTGCAAACCTTGCCACACCTCTCGCATGTTGCTCGAGGAGAACTGGTCTTTGATCTAATTCCTGTAAGTCGCCTTCGCCTTTCTGTACTGCTCCCGGTCGCCACTCTTGAAGGCCTCACTGTCAGCGTCAAGTTTTACCTTGACTGAGCGGCTGAACCACAGCTTGTTGTTGCCAAAGTTGCAGAGGGTCTTGGTCGGGACACAGGCCTCCTCACAGAAGCCTATGTACGACGTCACTGCATCTGCGTACTCGTCCAGGCTACTGCTCACCTCTCTGAAAAGGCTCCAATCCGTCGCCTCCAGACACCCTTGTAGCGCCTCCGTCGCCTCCGTGCTCCACCTCCTGACCGTCTTGGTGACAGGCTTCACAGCCTTCAGTCTTTGGCGATATATCGGAGTGAGCAGAACCATGGCATGGTCAGATTCGCCCAAGGGAGCCCTCGTAGTAGCACAATAGGCAGACTTCAGCGTAGTGTAGCAGTGATCAAGAGTGTTCACTCCTCTAGTGGGGCATTGCACATGCTGATAGTACTGAAGCAAAGTCTTATGCAAGTTCATTTGGTTGAAGTCGCCGGTGATGATGATAGAGCTATTGGGAAGGGCAGACTCAGCAGCAACAACGTGCCTAGTCAATTTGCTGATAACAGCTAGCACCAGGTAGTACATACACGACGATGAGAATGCAGGAAGAAAATTCAAGTGGAGAGTAGAATGGACTGCAGTTGATAGTCAGATGTTCAAGGAAGGGAGAGCACGACTGAGAGAATACTTTAGTATCTGTACACCAGCGGTTGTTTACTATGAAACACACACCACCACCATCCTCCTTCTGCGACTGCACAAGCACACGGTCCGCTCTATATAACGTGAAACCAGGGGGAGTAATCACTGTGTCAGGTTTGTCTTCTTTCAGCCATGTCTCAGTCAAACATACGACAGAAGAGTCCCTAAATTTCTGGTTAAAGGTAATCAGATTAAAAAGTTCATCAGTCTTGTTGTTAAAGGAGCGTACGTTGGCAAGGATGATCGCAGGGAGGGAAGGGCGGTGGGCGCGTCGACGAAAGCGAACCAAAACACCACCACGGCTACCCCGTTTCCTTATCGTCCGCCGGTGCCTCACGTGGCCGGTAGGCCATTTTGAACTGTTCAACTCGGTGGCAACAGAATCTTCCGATGTGTAGACAAAAGGTGGGCTGTACTCACAGTTTGAAGTGACAAGAATGTTCAGTAAATCCTGACGGCTGTATACAATCACACTTTCAGTCCCTACACACAACACAGCCAACACAATTACAATAACAATCAGCAATCGCCACACCATGTCGCCATGCACCGGCGCCATCTTGATGTAATGGGTTAATGAGAATTTTGTGTTATCAGAGTTTGTTTTAACTGGACCTGACTGTATTTGTATGGTACCTGTCTTTTTAACCCTTTGTATGTCCGTCGCATCAATTGACGCGATCGCTCTGCTGGTCCCTTAGTGTCCGTCGCGTCAATTGTCACGCATGTACCCATAACTCAATTCGCCAGTTTCCATTGCACATGCTTCCTTCTTTGAGCTAGTGTGTTCGAATGTGAATTTTGAAGCAAATTTACAGTGTTTTTGGGATTGCTCAAGTCAAAGCAAGCATCATGGCGGTCTGTGATCTGATGAAGTGCCTGCAGGGTACATGAATTTTCAATTTGATGAAGATAAGGTTAGTTCTGGTGATGAATTGGATGCTATCGTGGGGGGAGAAGCTGATTTGGTTGCTGCCGATATTCCGCTATCTGATTTGCAAGGGGAGGGTATTTTCCCGGACGCAGGTGCTTGGATTCAGAATGACACGCTCACATGCCTTTCAATGAAATCGATGGAGAGATACAAGAATCCAGATGGTACAGAGGCTTTACACGAAAAAACTACAAGATGTCTGAGAGACTTTTGGACTTCACAGAAGTGAAGAGAATTCAATTTTTAACAACTTTCATTGTATTGTTTGCATGAAAGACTTCAAACTGAAGAGCTGTGAGCCATTATCTGAGGTCAGTGCCGTGTTCTTGTTTTCTACTAAAATTCTTTGGACGTACAGGGCCAGAAAGAGTGATTTATATCGGACATACAAAGGGTTAAGCATGTTTCTTTCTTTCTCAAGAATGTCTTGTGAAATCTAGGGCCTCACAGGTGAATGCTTTACAACAGATGGCCTGAGAATTTAACCCATTACATCCTGAGGCTGAATTTTTTTCAATTTGCTTATCATCCTTTGAAGGTTTACATTGATGTGCGTCCATCGCGGGCGATGAGGACCACTGACATCCCTAGCCATGTTGTGTCTAATAATGATGTGTCTGGAGATGGCCGGTGAGGCCAATCCGGGCACGGAGGTGCCTCCCACAAGTGGGACACACGTGAGATGGTGCAGCATTGGAGGTGCCTGCCGCCTGTCCTTTTCTCTGGAGGCGCTTTCACTCTGCTTCAGCTGTGCGTCTATCCTCAGCGCTTGTGGATCCCCTCTTGATAAGGCTGCGCCATGAGGTGCGATCCAGGGCTGATTTCTCCCAGGAGTTGGTATCTATCTCAAGGGCTTTCCGGGAAACCTTGAGAGTGTCTTTGAAATGCTTATGCTAGCCGCCATGACAAGCTTGCCTGAGAACAGTTCGCCAAAGAGCAGCTTCTTTGGGATGCATTCATCTGGCATCCTTATAATGTGGCCCGCCCATCTGACTTGATGCATCATCAGCATGGTGTGGACAGAAGGCACACCCGCAGAAAGGAGCACTTCAGGATCTGGGGTCTTGTCCTGCCACCTTATCTTCTGGATCTTGCGCAGGCATGTTAGGTGAAAGTGGTTCAGTCTGCGTGCATGCCTCCTGTACACAGTCCAGGTTTCGCAAGTGTACAAGAGGGTGGGCAAGATAACTGCATGGTTTCGTCTCCAGACTGATTCCCCTGCCCTCCCAGACAGTCTCCCGCAGCCTCCCGAAGTTGGCGCTGGCTTTTGCAATCCTGCAATTAATTTTGTCGTCAATGTGGACTGCTCTGGAGAGGGTGCTGCCAAGGTAAGTGAACTTGTCAACTGCCTGGAGCTTTTGTCCATTCGCTGAGATGGAGGGCTTGACATAGGGTTGGTCTGGTGCTGGCTGGTGCATGATTTCGGTCTTCTTGGTGTTGATGGTTAGGCCAAAGTTGTCGCATGCTGAGGAGAACTGGTTCATGCTGGCTTGCATCTCCAGCTCGGAGCCTGCATTAAGAGCGCAGTCATCAGCAAAAAGAAAGTCTCTCAACACAGTTTCCTTAACTTTTGTTATGGCCTTAAGTCTGCGCAGGATGAACAGCTTCCCGTCAGTTCTGTACTTGATACGGATTCCCTGGTGGCTATCCCTAAGGGCATTAGTCAACATAGCAGAAAACATCATGCTGAAGAGGGTGGGAGCTAAAATACAGCCCGGCTTGACCCCATTAGGGACAGGGAAGGCTTCAGAGCAGTCGCCGTCATCAAGGACTCGGGTCGTCATACCATCGTGAAACTGCCTGACCATGGTGATGAACTTGTCAGGACAACCGAACTTCGCCATGATCTTCTAGAGGCCCTATCGGCTCTAGGTGTCGAAGGCCTTGGTGAGGTCGATGAACGTTATGTACAGCTGGCTGTTCTGCTCTTGGCACTTTTCCTGGAGTTGACGAGCAGCAAATGTCATGTCTACAGTTACTCTTCCCTTCCGGAATTCACACTGGCACTCTGGGAGATGGCCCTTCTCTAGGTGGGCATTACAGAAGGTTACATTAAAGATTAGGAGACAGATCAACCACTTTAGTTCAAAAGGTGGTGCCAAAATAGCTTGGCGCCTCTGGTGCCAAGCTATTCTGGCACCACCCTTGACCTTTCACAGTCAAATTTATTTCTTACAATGGTGTATCAGGATGAAAAAAGGTCAAGTCCTACCTCATGGGCAAATGGACGACATTTCGCATCATGTTGAGGAAGAGAACCTTGCCACCGTACGTGCCGGAGATGAGAACAATGAATGTGGAGATTAAAGCACAGACGACAGAAGCACAGGACAAGCCCGCAAACACCGCCATGTAATGGGAACTGTTAAATGATGAAACCTGAAAAACAATGGAAATGCTAGCATACAGTGCTTTCTATGAGGCACCTCCCTTGAACTATCAAGGTTGATCTGTCTCCTGAACTGGTAAGTAAGACTTCAAAGAACAACACAAACACTTTGGCTCAGTATGTTAACAATAACAATCTTCAGGTTTAATAAAGTCAGTATGTTTGTTTCATTTTGTCTTGAACATACATGTACTCGTAACAACCAATAATACGCCAACAACAAAGGAGAGGAGATATTCTATGTATATGAAGGTGAATTTCATCTGAAATGAACATCTTCATTGACTTTTAACCCATACCATATTGATGCTAAAAGCTTCAAATTTGTACACTGCCATATGCAAGCTACATTATAGTACTTTCAGATAGGGGTATAGACCAATGGCTTTAGTTCAAGGGAGGTGCCAGAATATTCTGGCACTAGCCTTGAACTATTTTAGTCAAACTTATTTCACACACTGGTGCATGCCCCTTTAACCACTTCAATGCTGAGAAAATCTGAACACCACCCAACTGCAGCTGCAGGAGCCCATGAAGATCTATGCTTCTTGCTGACACCACTTTGAATCCATGTTCCTGTGACATCTAGGCTCTTTGGGAAGATTGCAGAAACACAGTCTGCGTTATCTAGTACTAAACAGGTTAACCATTATCATTTGGTTAACCATTATCATTATCAGTGTGTGAAATAAGTTTGACTAAACTAGTTCAAGGGTAGTGCCAGAATAGCTCGGTGCCTAGAGGCGCCAAGCTATTCTGGCACCACCCTTGAACTAAAGCCATTGGTCTATATCCTTATCTGTAAGTACTATAATGGCGCGTGCATAAATTATGGCAGTGTACAAATTTGAAGCTTTTAGTCTCAGTATGATATGGGTTAATTATTCCCTAGGCAAACAAAAGTGCATGTAATTTAAAACAACAAGTAGAAATCGCAGCCAACGATCTGTTAAAGTGTTATGCTCTGAAACAAAAGCATATGTTACCAAGTTTGCCCAACGGTGGAACATGGAACAGAAAGCACTTGTGTAATGCATGGTGACATCGTTGGTACCGGGCTGTATTTCTCCAATATCCCATTCAGATACAGTACTGCATGTTTCTCTGGACTTCTAATCCTCTTTTTGCATCTTTTTGCATTTTTTTACTTACATTTTATTTACAGAAAACCTCTATTCATATACACACAAGCACACCATTTCAAGAATTAACAAGAAAGGCAAAGCCCTTATGGCTCATGTGTACGACCGATCCACACAAGTGTGAAAATAAGGGATGGCTTTTGCACCAACAAAAATCATGTTTTCAAGTTTTCACACATCTGTCAAACCCCTTTGACCTTTGCGATAAGTCGACTAAATTAGTATACATAGGAAGGTCTTATCATCAGCTACTTTTGTGCTAAATTTGATGAAAAGTTCGCAAAAATGTTGCAATTCCATCAAAAATTACCCCACTGATTAATCATTGACTGCTGAGGATTTTGTTGTAGTTTTGCTGTGGTGCCTGGAATGTGTGTATGTGTGTGTGTGCGTGTGTGTGTGTGTGTGTGTGTGTGTGTGTGTGTGTGTGTGTGTGTGTGTGTGAACGCGTGTAATATTGTGTACAGTTTTTGTAATTGTATTTTTGAAATTTGTAAGGCGCCTAGAGCTCTACCTGAGGTTAGGCGCCACAGAAATCATTATTATTATTATTATTATTAAAAATTGGCATTTTATACACAATTGTTGACCTCTTGTGACCCTTGACCTTTTTGAAGGGGTCATCCAAATTAGTATGCATAGATAGGTCTTACCATGAGGTATCTCTGTACTAAATTTGGGTTTAAAGTTGTGAATAGTATTTGAGAAAAAACATCTTTTGTAAAAAATTTGGTTATTTTGCCCTTATTTCCTGAGCTCTTGTGACCCTTGACCTTTTTGAGGGATCAACCAAAGTAGTATGCATAGAAAGGTCTTATCACCAGGTATCTTTGTACCAAGTTTGGGTTTGAAGTTGTGAATAGTATTTGAGAAAAAAACATCTTTTGTCAAAATATGGCTATTTTTCACCTATTTCCTGAGCTCTTGTGACCCTTGACTTTTTTGGGAGGGATCAATCAAATGAGTATGCATAGAAAGGTCTTACCATCAGGTATCTCTGTACCAAGTTTAAGTTTGAAGTTGTGAATAGTATTTGAGAAAAAAAAGAAATATTGTCAAAATATAGCTATTTTTGCTATATTTCCTAATCCCCTGTGACCTTGACCTTTAAGAGAGGTCGCTGAAATTGGTATGTTTAGAAAGGTCTTGCCACAAAGTATCCTTGGGCCAAGTTTCAAGACTGTAGCTTGAATAGTCTCTGAGAAAATGCCAACGTTAAAGTTTACCACAGATGACGGCGGACGGACAACTGGCCCAAAACAAACTCACTTTTGCTTCGCACGAAAACATAGACTCACTTTTGCTTCGCACGAAAACATAGACTCACTTTTGCTTCACATGAAAACATAGACTCACTTTTGCTTCGCACGTGAGCCCAAAAGTAGCTGCCAAGTCCACTCACCTGTGATGATGAATTCTGACTATCTATAACCAGAGGCTGCGGCCCTGTCGCGTTCACATTGTACTGTATCTGGCTGAGTGGCTCAGAGCTTTGTTGTGGCTGCTGCTGTGGCTGGGCTAGGCTGGCTGCCTCAGAATCACTTGACCATTTGGCCAGCCAGAAATTGGAGAAGACGGAGATGGTGTGGTAAATGACCTGCAGAATGATGCTGATGACGCAGAGAGGGATGGAGCAAGCACGGCAGTATCGGAGATAAACTGACGCAGCCACTGCCCCTGTCTCTTTGTGCTCCTGCTTGATCATGCGGGCTTTCTCATCGGCTGGCTCTGCAAGAAAACAGAAGAATGTTGTGGTGGGATTCATTCAGAAATATTTTGGTGACACAATCTGGATTCAAGCCTGTGTCACCTAAAGTATTTCTGAAGGAAAAGACAATTTAACTTCTTCACTGCTGAGAAAAGTTGAACAAGATCCAACTGCAGGTCCTCATGAGCTCACGCAGTTGTGGGGGCTGATGAGGATATATGCCTCTTGCTGATGCCACTTTGTATCCATGTTCCATAGGAAGCACCAGCTATTTGGTGTTGAATTAACCCTTATCATTTGGAATACACCAGTGTGTGAAATACGTTTGACTAAATAGTTCAAGGGTAGTGCCAGAATAGCTTGGCGCCTTTCTAGGCGCCAAGCTATTCTGGCACCACCCTTGAACTAAAGCCATTGGTATATATCCTTATCTGTAAGTACTACAATGTAGCTTGCATATGGCAGTGTACAAATTTGAAGCTTTTAGCCTCAGGATGGTACGGGTTAACAAAGATTACAGGATCCCAATCTGTGACCAGTGGCTGTGAAGGGATCAACACTGGTAAAGGTATTTGGGCAAAAAGTTGGCGACTGAAAATACATACAGGCATAGCAGGGCTTTGCATTTTCCAATCTACATATGACATTTCTACTTTAGCTATTAACAGGACCTGCTCCAGGTAATAAAGGGTTAACAATTTGCAATGTCTTTTTCATAAATATGAATTTTTCTCTAAAATGTATTTTTTCGAAAAATACTTACCGATGACATTACTAATAGGAATGCCTCTTAGCTAGCACAATTTCAGCCAAAAATTAGTTGTGTACCTATATGGCCGGGGAGGTAACCTAGGAGCAGCGTAACCTAGTGAGAACCCTGAGTAGCCTCCCGTCCATCCCCATCTGGTCATGCCTAGCGGATTCCCGCCAGTCTGTTTGCTTAGCTGACTAGTGGCAAGCAGGGCAGGTGGGAGGGTCCTTCAAGTAATGTCATCGGTAAGTATTTTTTGAAAAAATACATGTTAGAGAAAAATTCATTTGTTTTATAAAAATACATTACCGATGACATTACTAATAGGAAGAACAGTGAATAGGAGGAGGGTGCCTCGTAAAACACCCCTAACCCTTGAATACTGCCAACGAGACCCACCCTCCCTGGAGCAACCTCCGGACAATTTCAGCTAAGAGCTACCTATGGTACCTAGGGTGCCAAGAGGGAGTGTTGCGCCGCGGCGCTGTCTCCCACCAGCGTTTGTTCTCCCGCTGGCCGGAGAGGTCCCTCAGGTAGAACCAGGCGAAAGGTCGACTCTGCTCGCCAGCCCACAGCCGCCACAATGTCTTTGACGGCGCAGTTGCGGTCAAAGGCAAGGCTTGCGGCCATGGCTCTAACCTCATGCGCCCTGATGTTCATTCGCTTGCAGCGTCAGGGGAGAGGTTCTGGTAGGCGAAGCATATAACCCAACGGAGCCAGGAAGATATCATCTGGGCCGAGATGTCAGTCCTACCTGAGGACAGAGGGAGAAAAAGGCGGGAGCGTCCTCTGCGTAGCGGCTTGGTCTGGGGCAGGTACACTCATAAGGCTCTCACCGGGTCCTGCTGTCTGGTCTCTCGTGCCAGGCTTGGCTCTTGTAACGACTGAAAGGTGATAACTTGTGGGGCGGCCAACGGCGACCGGGCCTTGGCCAGAAGGGCGGATCGGTCAGTAGGTGCACGGAGCCAACTGTTCTGAACTGCAAGCAAGAGGGGCGTGTAGAGAGTGTGAGCAGTTCGCTGACTAGGGAGGCCGTGGCGAGGGCCAGTAGAAAGCAAGCCTTCAGGCCACGTCGGCCAACCGCGCCAAGGGGAGCGGTTCGAAGCGGTCCGAGTTGAGCTACATCAGCACGCAGCGGAAGGCAGGCCGCTGGAGGCCAAATTGTGCCATCAGGTCAGCTAGGTCTTTGCAGCCACCAGGGTCCGGGTGGCCTAAATGGCGGTACGTGTCAGTGATGATCGCCAGGTACCCTCTGATGGTGATCGGCACCAAGTGCTGCTCGGCGAAGAGCTAGAGGAAGAACTCAGCCAGCTGGGGGGATAGTCAGATCTGTGGGGGAGAGGCGTCGGTCGTCGCACCAAGACCACAGGACTCGCCACTTTCCCTCGTAGAGTTGTAGGGTCGAGGGCCTGCAGGCTGTAGCGATAGCTTCCACTGCTGCACTTGAGAAGCCTCTAGTGGCGAGGGCGTGCCGCACAATCTCCAGGCGTTGGAGGAGGAGACGCTCGGGGCATGGGTGGTACAGAGCCTGCTGAGGTTGCTTGAGCATCGTGCGTGGGGTGGGGAGCCGCGGGGGGGGGGGAGGGGGGAGGGGGGGGGGGCCGTGGCCAGGTTCAGGAGTGCGGTGGTCCACAACCTCGTCCAGCAGAACAGAGCCACCAGAAACCGGACCGCATTACAACCCTTGAGCTTGAGCAGGACCTTGGGGGTGAGCACTGTAGATGGGTAAGTGTACGCGACAAGGTCGTCCCATGAGACAGAGAGCGCGTCAACTGCCCAGGCTAGCGGGTCTGGAATGGGGGAGACGAAGAGTGGTAGCTGGCGATTCCACTTCGTTGCGAAGAGGTTGACAGTGTGGGCCTCCCATGCTGTGCAGATCATCCGAAAGATATCCGGGCGTAGTGCCCACTCGGTGTGGAGAAGCTGGCTGCGTCGCGAGAGTGAGTCGGCCCGGACATTCAGATGGCCGGGGATGTGGCTCGCTCGGAGAGTGATGCCTCGATCTTCGCAACACCAGAGAGCCTGGTAGAGGAGGATGCAGAGGGAGGGGAAGCGCATCCTGCCCTGCTTCTGGATGTAGGAGACTACCGTGGATCTGTCTGAGAGGACGAGGAGCTCCTGGAGTCGCAGACGCGACTCCCACGTGATGAGGGCTTGCCAGACCACTTCAACTCTAACCAGTTGATGTGCCGGGCCGTGAGGTCCGGGGACCAGAAGCCGGAGGCTGTGGAGAACATCGGCAACAGGAGTGCGCCCCAGCCGTAGAGACGCATCGACGCAGAGAGACAGCTGGGGTGGGGGCGAGTAGAGGGGAACTCCCATCGTGAGCCAGAAGGGATCTGCCCAGCGTAGGAGATGAGGATGGAGTAACGGAAGCACCGGAACCTGAAACTCGAGGTCGCCAGCTGAGGGTCGCCAGTGGAGAAGCAGGTGCACCTGAAGTGGGCGGTAGTAGAGACGGCCGGTGTTCCGGAAGCCTCACTTTGTTGAGATCGGTGCAAAATTCCATCCCCAGGTGAATGAAGCAGTGGGACGGCGCAAGGTCGGACTTGCCCACGTTGACCAGGAAGCCCAGCCGGTTGAGCAGAGCTAGTAGCGCATCTCAGTCCGTCTCCAAGGAGGCCTCTGACTGGTTCCACAAGGGAAGATCATCCAGGTAGTTCGACGTGGGGCTCGAAGACGTTCGTCTGGCCCTAGCGACGACGACGTCCATGATGCGGGTGAAGACCCAGGGGCTGAGGTTGAGGCCGAAGGGTAGCGCACGAAACTGGTAGACCACACCGCCGAAGGCGAAGCATAGGTAACAGCTGGAGGCGGGAAGCATGGGGACGCGCAGATATGCATCCGACAAGTCTAGGCTGACGGCAAAGTGCACGGTCGAACTGCGGCCCGCAGCGCTCGGGCGGTCTCCATGTGGAAGGACGGGGCAGAGATGAACTTGTTCAGCACAGAGAGGACGATGACGGGGCGCCGCTTGTCTACCGGGCTTGGGGACGAGGAAGAGGCGGCTGTAGAAGGCTGGGGAGTCGTGACGCGTTACCACCTCTGTGGCAGCCTTCCGCAGGAAAGCAGCGACCTTGCTGTGAAGGGCGTTGGCTCTGAGCTGGTCCGTCGGAACCGAGGTCCATAGGGGGGCGCAGGGGGAAAGGAGACCAAAGGAGATCGGAAGTCCCTCGGAGATGGTGGTGAGCTGAAGAGGAGCGATCTGCTGAGCGGTAACTATTGGAGCTGCTACCACAACTCGGTCGGGAGGTCGCAGGAGCGCAGATGGCATCCCGACGCATCAGATCCCAGGTAGCGGCCGTGGTCATGACATTGACGGAGGCGTGGAACGCTGCGCGGAAGGTGGAGACTGCCAGAGCCAGGATATCCCTCCACAGTGGCGAGAGTGACGGGCATCAAGCATCCTCGACGCGTCGAAGAATAGCTGCGTGCCTAGGTCCAGGGCGGAAGGCGATGTCCGTGTCCGCAGGCCACCTGGAGTCTGAGAAGAACCTGAGTCGCCGAAGGAGCCCTGCAGCAGATGAGCGGAGAACGCGTTGCATAGGTCCCGGAACCAGAAGGCTGGGGAAGCGATGTGAATTGCTTGGTCCGCCGCAGGCAGCCGCGAAGGCCGACACTTTCCTCTTGGGCGGAGGGGGGGGGGGGGAGGTGTGTAGTCCTCCAGGTGAAGACACGCAGCGATGAGACGCGAAGACTCATCCAGGGCCGGAGAGTCTCCCACCTATAGTCTATTACTTGAAAATGAATTTTTCTTTAAAATAAATTGTTTCGAAAAATACTTACCGATGGTATTACTCATAGGAATGGTTTCTTAGCTAGTCTAATTTTAACCCAAAATTGTTGTGTACGAGTATGGCCATGATGGCAGGTGAGGGGCGCCATAGCCTAGGCGGTAACCCGAGTAGCCTCCCTTCCAATCCAACCGTGCATGCACCCAGCGCTGAGCACACCAGTCAGTTTCTTAGCGGACCAGCGGCAAGCGGGGCAGGTGGGAGGGACCTTCGAGTAATACCATCGGTAAGTATTTTTCGAAAAAAATTATTTTAAAGAAAAATTCATTTGTTTCCTCAAAACACATTACCGATGGTATTACTAATAGGAAGAATCCCGAAGAGGAGGCGGGTGCCGCTATAACGCCCCTAACCCACGTCTAGAGGCTACTAGAGCCGCCCTCCCTAAGCAACCTCCCTCTAATTTGAGCAAAGATACCTATGACGCCAAGGGCGCCGGGAGGGAGTGTTGCGCCACCACGAAGTCTCCCACCAGCGATGTTCTGGTGCTGGCTGGAGATGTCCCTCAGGTAGAAGCGGGCAAGGTTGCCTCCGCTCGCCATCCTACGATCGCCACAATGTCTTGACAGCAGTGTTATGGTTGACAGCAAGGCTTGCGGCCATGGCTCTGACCTCGTGTGCCCTGATGATCCTCGTTTGGCTTTATCAGGGGCGAGGTCCTGGTAGGTGGAGCGTACACCCAAAGGAGCCAGGAGGATAGCGTTAAGGCTGAGTTGTCATTTCTACCTGGGGACAGAGGGAGGGGTGGGCGGGTGTGCACCCTGCGTAGCGGCTTGGTCCAGCACAGGTATACGCGTAAGGCCCTCACCGGGTCCTGTTGTCTGGACTCCCAGGTGGGCCTGGGTCTCTCAATGGGAGAATGGAGACCAACTGCGGGGCAGCCAAGGCGCTAGGGTCTTGGCGAGAACGCCGCGTCAGGTAGCAGCCATCCGTCCAGAACTGCAACAAGCGGGGCGTGCAGCTCGCTGACCTAGGACGCCGACGCGAGGGCCAGTAGGAAGCAGGTCTCCAGCGTCACGTCTGGTAGTCTTGCCAACTGGATCGGTTCTAAGCAGGTCGAGAAGAGCCACTTAAGGACAGGCCACGACAGGTCCCATCGCGGGAACAGGGAGTGAAGGGCCGGACGTTGTAGACCAAGTGAGCCAGCAGGTCGGCGAGGTCTTGCAGTTATCCGGGTCAGGACGTCCCAAGAGTCGGTAGGTGTCAGCGACCATGACATGTAGCCGCGAATGGTGATCGGCGCTAACGCTGGCAGGTGAACCTCTAGGAAGGTGTCCGCCAGCTGAGATCTGTCATCACGGGGGAGAGGCGCATGCCGTCAAACAGTTGCACAGGACTCGCCCCTTCCCTTCGTAAAATCGCCTGGCCGAGATTACGCGGGCTGTAGCGATGCTGCCACTGTCGCACCTGAGAAGCCTCTGGAGGCGATGGCTTGCCGCACAATTCCCAGGTGGGAAGGAGGTGTCGTTTGGGACACGGGTGGGAACTGCAGTGGTGAAGTCGTGGCGATGTCCAGGCGGCCGGTGGGCCACAAATTGGTCCAGCAGAACGGGTCACCCAGAACGGAATCGCATTGTACCCGCTAAGCTTGAGTAGAACTTAGGGATGCGCACTGTCAGCGTAGGCGACCAGGCCGTCGCACTGGATGGAGGAAGCGTCTACTGGCCAGGCAAGCGGGTCTGGAATCGGCGAGATGAAGCAGGGAAGCTGTCGATCTCATCTCGGCGCAATCAGGGGAAGTGTCCGCTGCGCAGATCACCCGAACGATGTCTGGATGGCCCGTCCACTCTGTGTGGACAAGCAGGCCGCGACACGCGAGGAGTCAGCAGGTCATGCGGAAGCCCCGGGAAGTCTCTTGCTCAGAAGTGATGTCATGATCTTCGCACCAACAGAGATGCCAAGGAGGAAGTACAGGGAGAGGAGGTGTGCCCCGTCTGCTTCTGAAGTAGTCGACCACTGTGGCGCCGTAGGAGGGGGTGAGAAGCTCCTGGCCTCATGGACGCGGCACCCGAAGCTGGACAAGTAAGACTGGAGGCCATCCGGTGGAGGCAGGGTAGGGTCTTGGTAACCGCGAAGCACTCCTGGTGGTGGGACTTGTGTCGATGCGAGGGATATCTCGGGAGGAGGGGAGGAGGTGACATACCCTCAGTTGGCGATCGGCGCTCGAGGATCCATGACTGCACAGAAACCACTCGACGGGACTGTGGTGGCTGCCGGTATTAGAGCTCCGGCTCGCGGCCTGGGCCGCAGCGTTGAAGGCTCTACCACCTGGTAAGGGCCACTCGTCGGGTCTGTGTTGGTGTCGGCCAATCGCGGTGGTAGAAGCTCCATTGCTGGGTCCGCTGCTCTTCCAGTCAGGGGCATCAGCGCCGGGTAGAGACCACTCGACGGGACTGTGGTGGCTACCGGTGGTTGTCTCGAGGCCTAGCCTGTGGCGCTCATGGATACTTGTCCGCACAGAGACCTCTCGACGGGACTGTGGTGGCTGCCGGTACTAGAGCTCAGGCTCATGGCCTAAGTCGTGGCGTTGACAGCTCACTCACTCGGTAAGGGCCATTCGACGGGTCTGTGGCGCGTACCGGTGTTGGATCTTTCCCCCGTGCTGGCATCGGCCGTTTGCAGCAGTAGAAGCTCCATAGCCGGGTCCACTGTTCTTCCAGCCATGGGGCGCAGACCAGGCACTGGTGGGTGGAGGCACATCCGGAAAATGGCCAGCTGTCACTCGGCCACTGGAACTGCCCACATCGCGTGCAGGTGCGGACTTGCCAACTGCAAAACATATTGCACAAAGACATGTGAGCGAGCGTGCCCCCGCGGGCCCGCAATAAGAATCCACGCGTAGGAACGAAGTTTAAGTGCACGGTGTATGCCGCCGCCCGGCGCTCTATTCCCCCCTTGAGCGCCCAACATAGGCAATAACCAAGGTTTTACCTTGCCAACCAAAGAAGCAGGGCACCAACACAGGTCGAAGACCAACCAGAACACCACGGAGTCCAGGACCCACGGCTGAAGGCAGGCTCGATGCAATCCCAGTCCGTGACAGGCGTCCACGCAGGCGCCGCTGGCATGCCTGGTCCCCGACGCTAGGGACACCGCCAACGAAATTCAGGAAGCGTCCACCTACACCAAACACCCTGAAGATAGTCCTGGCGCTAAGCAGAAAGTTCAGGACACACGACGTGCAAGTCGGCACGAACAGCTTAGCACAACCCTCCAGTGCACAAGACGCCATGGTCACTTCAGGGCTAAGGCACAAAACCGACGAGGAAGATTCCCACAAAAAAGCATCCAAGTCTAACACTGGGCACTCCGAGGTTAGCAGAAGAGCAAAGGAGAAGTGCAGGACACACGAAGTGTGTAACACTACGGCCAGACCGGCCTCGAGGCACGTGAGCACAGTTCACAGGGTGCCGCTGACTCGTCAGGTCTAAGGTACAAACACCGACGAAGAAAGTCCCACAAGAAAGCGTCCAAGCCTAACAAAGGCACAGCGTAGGATAACACCTCCACGAAAACCCCACGACCGGTTTCCATAAATTTACACAGTCCAAGGCTAGAGACATAGACGTACACAACCTTCCACTGTCTAGCAAAGAAACTGACTGGTGTGCTAAGCACTGGGCGCATGCGCGGTTGGATTGGAAGGGAGGCTACTCGGGTTACCGCCTAGGCTATGGCGCCCCTCACTTGCCATCATGGCCATACTCATACACAACAATTTTGGGCTAAAATTAGACTAGCTAAGAAACCATTCCTATTAGTAATACCATCGGTAATGTGTTTTGAGGAAACAAATACATAAGGAAGAATATATCCCCATTATCCCCAGAGCCACAGGCTTACAGTATAATCTGGACACATGGAAATTTGCATGGTGGTGGCTTGCAGATTTTAATGCAGTAAGGTTAAAACAATCAATATCGAGATATATATATATATATATATATATATATATATATATATATATATATATATATATATATATATATATATATATATATATATACATATATATATATATATATATATATATATATATATATATACATATATATATATATATATATATAAATATACAAATACACATGTACAGGGCCGCATTATCAAGATATATATATATATATATATATATATATATATATATATATATATATATATATATATATATAAATATACAAATACACATGTACAGGGCCGCATTTATCATGGAGGGAGGCCTAGTGTGTTGGGCGTCCAGGCTGCGGTATGCACTCCGCGAGCGTGAAGACCTATCCCGTGGCGAACATGGTCGGGCATGGGTGTCCGCTCGGAACTCCACTCGTCATGCATCTGGCAGACGCGTCGAAGTGCGAGGCTGAACAGGCAGGGGGTGGGGTGGGTCGAGCAAGCCCGCTGGGCCAGACTCAAAGCTCTTTACTGGCTAGCAGGCGCACCCTGGTCCAGCAGGCTTGTCCGGCCAAGGGTATCTGTCACTGACCTTCGGGCGGGACGCCATATCTCTGTGCTGGACTTGATCCGTGGAATCGGTGGGCCGTACTCCCATAGCCGCGTCGAGACTTGAACAGGCTTGGGGAGAGGTGGTGCGAGCAACTCGCTGTGGGCTAGGCTCAGAAAGGAAACCCTCATTACTTACCGAGTGGGCGCCCAATCCAGCCGATGTCCTAGGATAGGTAACCGTCCTGTGGGCCTGGCTCGTCACATTTCTTTATTTGGCAAGCGGGCGCACACTGGTCCAGCAGCCTCGTCTGGCCAAGGGTACTTGTCACTGACCTGGGGCGGGACGCCGTACCTCGGTGCTGGACTGGTTCCAAGGGCTGTGGAGGCCTGTCCCATGAGCGCGCACGCGGTCGGGGCACGGGTGTCTGCTCGGACTTCTCTCACCACGTCTCTTGTCCGATCGGGAAGGTAGGCGGGGCGAGCCATCTCGCTGCAGGCCAGGCTCGTCTACTCTTTCTTTAACTGACGAGCGGCCGCACACTGGTCCAGCAGTCTCATCCAGCCGAGGGTACTTGTCACTGACCTTGGGGCGGGACGATGTACGTCTGTGCTGGACTTGCCTCTAGGGTTTGGAGGGCCGTACTCCAGAAGCCGCGTAGAGCCCCAAGCTAGCTGTGGTGGGCAAGCGGGTCGTGCAAGCACGCTGTGGGGCAGGCTCATACTGGATACTGTCAGTACTTAGTGAGCTGGCGCGCAATCCGGCTGATGTCCTAGGACTGGTAATCCGTTCTCTGGCCAGGCTCATCGTTTTTACTTCTTGGAGAGCAGGTGCACACTGATCCAGCAGTCTCGTCCGACCAAGGGTATTTCTCACTGACCTTGGGGCGGGACGCCGTATTCCTAGGATCTGTAATGTTTGACGTAGCCCGTGCAGTCCGAGTGTCCACGTACAGGGGGATACGCCTTGTCCCACCCGCGGAGGTGGTAGGGGGGGTGGTAGCCAGTGCCTGATCTCGGACTGGTGTAGGCCTTCGCGGCGATAGAAACCCCAAAGCTGACACCACTGCTGTTCTAGCCAGGGGGCGCAAACCACACACAAGCGAGTGGAAGCACAGCCGGGACAGGGTAGGCACACGGCATGTTCGTCACTCGGCCATTGGAAGTCCACACAGCGCGTGCAGGTGCGGACTTGGAAACTGCAAAACATAGACAACAGTGAAGGACGAGTGAACGTGGCTCTTCGAGGCCACGCAAACGAGCGAACATTTCAAGCAAAAGCGGATGTCGTACACAGTGCCAATTCCACGGCCAGTGCCATCGCCCGGCGCTCAGGGAAGAGGGAGAGGAGCGCCAGGCGGGCAACAACCGAGGTTTTACCTTGCCATGGCAGAGAGGCCGAAGCCAGACCCAAGGCAGTAGGGGACCAACCGTGTCGCAGAGGCGAGGCCCCGCACCACCCACCGGTAGAGGCACCACAAGTCCCACGGAAACACCACCAATGTCCAGCGGAAGCGCCCACATGAAAAGCCAACAAGGTAACTCCAAGTAGCACAGAGCACACAGTAATCCAAGGCAAGCACAGTGGACACGGAAGCAAGTCTAAGGGCCCAAGCAACACAAAAGTCCAGCGGAAGCCCCCACACGAAAACCAAGAAGGTAAACTCCAAGCTAGCACAGTGAACACAGTAATCCAAGGCAAGCACAGTGCACACGGTAGGCAAGTCCAAGGACACAAGACGACTGGTCACACCGTACACAGCCAAGACGCAGTATAGTAGGTACACAACCGTTCACGGCTAGCTAAGAGAACAGACTGGCAGGAATCCACTAGGCATGACCAGATGGGGATGGATGGGAGGCTACGCGGGGTTCTCACTAGGTTACGGCGCCCCTAGGTTACCTCCCCTGACATATAGGTACACAACCAATTTCGGGCTGAAATTGTGCTAGCTAAGA
This sequence comes from Semisulcospira habei, assembly GCA_036245525.1. Lineage (NCBI taxonomy): Eukaryota > Metazoa > Mollusca > Gastropoda > Semisulcospiridae > Semisulcospira > Semisulcospira habei. The sequence continues at coordinate 93,642,778 of BTPG01000007.1, read as the reverse complement.
GGCATTCCTATTAGTAATGTCATGTATTTTAAGGAAACAAGGTCTTACTCATAGTATGTCTTACAATAATGCTGGAAAAAGGACTAACTTGACTTGTCTTAAAATTAAAGACTTTTCTTCTTTCCAATTTAGGAGCAAAAGGGTAAGTAGAAAACCTGTTATGTATACCCACTCACGTGAATTGTGAAAAGAAGGGTAAAACAAGTCATAGTTAAGAGAAGACAATATTGATAACCCACTGCATCAGTGAATGTTAGCAATCAAAGCCTGACCTGGACCAGACTGCTGTAAAGTTTTTCAGCATAAGAAAACAACATGATAGCTATGACTTGACAAGCAATGAAAGATCCATAATAACACCCACCTTTCTCCTCTTTACCGTCATCAAGCTCACGTTCCTGCTCAGCCAGGTCCTCGTTGCTGGCCTCCGTCATCACAGACATGTGGGACAGTTGTGACATCTTGCGCGCATTGATAATGATGCCAGGGACATTCAGCTGGGACTGTAAAATGAGCAAACATCTTACTGGCCAATCTTACTGTCAACAGACAGGCCGGGTCCAAAATATTTATGGCAACCATTACCACTGGAAAAATCGGCAAATCATGATAGAGTGGAATCTGCTTTGAATGACCACCCTTTCAAGAGACAACCTGTCATTAAGGACCACCATTTTGGTGGCCATAGCCATTTAAATGATGGTCTTTAACCTTTATCATTCGGAATACACCAGTGTGTGAAATGCGTTTGACAATAATAGTTCAAGGGTAGTGCCAGAATAGCTTGGCGCCTGTAGGCACCAAGCTATTCTGGCACCACCCTTGAACTAAAGCCATTGGTCTATATCCTTATCTGTCAGTACTATAATGTAGCTTGCATATGGCAGTGTACAAATTTGAAGCTTTTAGCCTCAGTATGGTATGGGTTAAATTATGGTCTTTAATGACAGGTGACACATTTTGCCCTTCACAGCTTTTCTATGAGAGCACATGTCTTGTAAAACTACTCTTTTTCTGCAAATAAAAAAAACCGGTTCTACTGTATAAAATACAAAGAGGCAGGCTGGGGTGTTGAAAACAATTTTTGTAATCCTCCTGGAATTTTCAAATTCATATTTCTGCTATTGGCCTGAGAACAGATTTCAATTATAAAAAATGAATTTTTCTCTAAAATGTATTTTTTCGAAAAATACTTACCGATGACATTACTTTTAGGGACGTATCTTAGCTAGCACAATTTTAGCCAAATTTGGTTGTGTACCTATAAGGCAGGGGAGGCAACAAGGTAGAGCCCTATCCCAGGCCGTATCCCGAGTAGCCTCCCTTCCATCCCCATCCGGGCAATCGCTCACCGGATTCCCGCCAGTCTGTTTAATTAGCTGACTAGCGGCAAGCGGGGCAGGTGGGAGGGTCCTTTGAGTAATGTCATCGGTAAGTATTTTTTGAAAAAATACATTTTAGAGAAAAATTAATTTGTTTCCTCAAATACATTACCGATGACATTACTTTTAGGGAGAATTGCGAATAGGGGGTGGGTGCCGTGCAGGACCACAATAACCCCTTAATACTGTCAGTGAGACCCGCCCTCCCTGGAGCAACCTCCCGACAATTTTAGCTAAGTTTACCTACGGCCCCCGAGGAGCCGGGAGGGAGTGTTGCGCCGCTGCAATATCCCCCACCAGCAACAGGTTCTCACGCTAGTTGGAGAGGTCCCTCAGGTAGAATCAGATGAAGGTAGACTCAGCTGCAATATCCCCCACCAGCAACAGGTTCTCACGCTGGTTGGAGAGGTCCCTCAGGTAGAATCAGATGAAGGTAGACTCAGCTTGCCAGCCCACGGCCACCACAATGTCTTTGACAGTGCAGTTGCAGTCGAATGCAAGGCTTGCGGCCATGGCTCTAACCTCGTGTGCCCTGATGTTCATACGTTTGGCTACATCAGGGGCGAGGTCCTGGTAGGCGGAGCGTATCACCCATTGGAGCCAGGAGGAAATCGTCTGGGCCGAGATGTCAGTTCTACCTGGGGACAGAGGGAGGAAAAGGCGTGTGCGTCCCCTGCGAAGTGGCTTGGTCCGCCGCAGGTACACACGTAAGGCCCGTACCGGGTCCTGCTGTCTGGTCTCTCGGGCCGAGTTAGCATCCCCCAAGAGGCGAATTAAGATCACCCGGGGGGGGGGGGGGGGGGGGGGGGGGGGGGGGGCGGGGGGGGGGGGAGGCGGCCAAGGGAGACTGGGTCTTGGCTAGGAAAGCCGGGTCGGTCAGTAGGTGCACCGAGCCATCCGTTCGGAATAGTAAGCAGGAGGGGTGTGCTGAAAGGGCATGCAGCTCACTGACCCTGGAAGAGGAGGCAAGAGCGAGGAGGAAGCAGGCCTTGTGCGTCACATCAGCCAACCGCGCTAAACGGAGTGGTTCGAAGTGGTCTGTGTTGAGCCACATCAACACCCAGGGAAGGTCCCACCTTGGAATCAGCGAGCGAAGAGCAGGGCGTTGTATACCGAAGTGGGCCATCAGGTCGCGAGGTCTTTGCAGGCACCAGGATCCGGCCGGCCCAAGTGGCGGTAAGTATCAGCGATCATAGCCAGGTAGCCCCTAATGGTGATTGGCGCCAAAAGCTGGTCGTTGAAGAGCCAGAGGAAGAAATCTGCCAGTTGAGGAACCGTCAGATCCGTGGGGGAGAGGCGCATGCCATCAGACCAGTAGCATAGTACACACCACTTTCCCTCGTAGACTCGTCTGGTCGAGGGTTGTTGGGCTGTAGCGATAGCTTCCACTGCTGCACTCGAGAAGCCTCTAGTGGAGAGGGCTTGCTGGACAACCTCCAGGCATGTAGGTGGAGACGCTCGGGGCACGGGTGGAACAGCGCCTGCCGGGGTTGCTTGAGCATCGTGCAAGAGGTGGGGAGCCGTAGAGGGGGGCCCGTGGTGAGGTTGAGTAGATCGGTAGTCCATGACTTGGTGCAGCAGAATGGAGCCACGAGGAACAGGATTGTGGTTGCAACCTCGGAGCTTGAGCAGGACCTTGGGGACGAGCACCGCAGGCGGGTAAGTGTAGGCGACGAGGCCGTCCCAGCGAATGGAGAGAGCGTCGACTGCCCAAGCTAGCGGGTCCGGAACGGGGGAGATGAAGAGGGGGAGCTGTCGATTCCATCTCGTCGCGAAAAGGTCGATCATGGGGGTCTCCCATTCTGTGCAGATCATCCGAAAGATGTCCGGCCGCAGCGATCACTCGGTGTGGAGAAGCTGTCCGCGGCGTGATAGGGAGTCGGCTAGGACATTCAGATGGCCTGGGATGTGTCGTGCTCGGAAGAGAGATGCCTCGATCTTCGCACCATCGGAGCACCTGGCAGAGGAGGATGCAGAGGGAGGGGGATCGCGTCCCGCCCTGCTTCTGGATGTACGAGACGACTGGAATTGTCCGAAAGAACGAGAAGCTGCTGGTGTCGCAGACGAGGTTCCCACGCGATGAGTGCTTGCCAAACTGCTTTCAGCTCCAACCAGTTGATGTGCTGGGCCACCAGGTCCAGGGGCCAGATGCCCGAAGCTGTGGAGAACGTCGGTAACAGGTGCGCGCCCCAGCGTCGATGCACAGGGACAGCGGGGGAGGAGGCAAGTAGAGAGGGACTCCCGTCGCGAGCCAGTCTGGATCCGCCCAACGAAGCAGATGAGGACGTATCATCGGTAACACTGGCACTGGAGACTCGAGATCGCCTGTCGAGGGCCGCCAGTGAAGAAGCCGATGCAGCTGAAGCGGGCGGCAGTAGAGACGCCTGAGGGGAATCAGGTCCACTGCCGCACTCATCAGACCCAACAGTTGAAGCCACACCCTGGCGGGGATCGCCTCCTCTTGAGCTATCTGCCGCGCTAGGTTCGCCAACTTCTGAATATGTTGCTCCGGAAGCCTCACTTCGTTGAGATCGGTGCGAAACTCCATCCCAAGGTGAATGAATCGGCGAGACGGCATGAGGTCGGACTTGGCCACGTTCACCAGGAACCCGAGTCTGTCGAGCAGGGCTAGAAGCGCATCTCGGTCCTTCTCCAAGGCAGTCTCCAACTGGTTCCTCAAGAGGAGATCGTCCAGGTAGTTCGACGAGGGGCTCGAAGACGTCTGTCTGGCCTTGGCGACGACCACATCCATGATGCGGGTGAGCACCCAGCACCCAGGGGCTGAGGTTGAGACCAAAGGGAAGTGCGCGAAACTGGTAGACCACGCCGGCAAGGGCGAAGTGCAGGTAACGTCTGGAGGCGGGGTGCATGGGAACGTGGAGGTACGCATCCAAAAGGTCGAGGCTGACAGGAAAGTCCATCGGCTGCACAGCGGCCCGAAGGGCCCGGGCGGTCTCCATGCGGAAGGGCGGAATTGCAATGAACTTGTTCAAGGCGGAAACTCCACCAGGGAGGCCCCTTTGGGGGCTTAACTGCCTGTCCCAAGTCAGGATAAAGGAGGAGGGTTAGGCGTGGGGCTAGCGACTCCACCCTGTAAAAAGAAACTTGCTACGGAAACGACAACTGTCGCCTCAAGCACCAGACGGCGCAGAGAGGACTGAATGAATGAATGAATGTTCAAGGCGGAGAGGTCGATGACGGGTCATCACTTGCCGCCGGGCTTGGGCACCACGAAATGGCGGCTGTAAAAGGCTAGAGTGTCGTGTCGCTCCACCACCTCCATGGCGGCCTTGAGAAGCTCATTGTGCAGGGCGGCCGCTCTGAGCAGGTCCGAAGGCACCTGGGTCCAAAGGGTGGAGCGGCGCAGGGGGGGGGGGGGGAGGGCGGGGACCGAAAGGAGATATGCAGCCCCTCGGAAACAGTGGAGAGGATCCACGGGTCTTCCGGCAGCAGCAACCGCCACTCGTCTCTGCGTTGAGCAAGCCTCCCACCGACAGGAGACCCGGAGACGGTCGGCGGGGGTGGGAGAGGAAGGTCAGCGGGCCCTGCCTCGCCCGGGGCAATGGGCGAGTCTGGGTCCGGCGGCAGCGGCGTCAGGGAGGTTGCGGGGCGGCCAAAGGCAAGGGCTCGGGGGGGGCAGTCGTCCTTGAACGGTAAGCGGGCGAGAGTAGGGTCTGCCGGACCGCAGGGCTTTGTGGGCTGCCTGAATCGGACAGAAGTGGTGCGGCTAGGCCAAACGTCTTTGTTCTCTCCTTCACTGCCTGCCACGTAGGTCCGAAAAGGAGAGAACCGCCGAGCGGAGCTTGTTGTAGCTGTGACTTCACGTGAGACGGAAGGTTGCAGTCGCGCAGTACAGCATCCCTATGCATCAGATCACAATTGGAAGCGGCGGCCATGGAGTTAACCGTGGTATAGTACGCTGCGTGGTTGGTGGAAACTGCCAGAGCCAAGAGGTCCCCTAAGAGCAGAGTCAGCGGAGGCTTCCAGGCCTCTTCCACACGTCGCACCATCGTTTGCGTGACCAGGTCCAGAAAACCCGCCTAGGCGAGGGCATTGTGCACTAAGGTAGCAGTCCTGCCCACGCCTGCTGGGAGGTGTCGGACGGGAGGAACCCGTAAGAGTGAGCGCTGGAGGATCCACCACTGGGAGCGGACAGGCAAAGGCTTACGAGTGACCAGCGTACCACTTCTGGTTGAAAGCGATGTCCAAGTCCTCCAGCCACTTGGAATCAGTGAAAAAACCACTGTCACCTAAGGTGCACTGCAGCAGATGTGCGGAAAAGGCGTCGCGCATGTCCCAGAAACCCACCTGTTGTGGGAGGGACTTGAAATGCTTGTTCTGCCGCGCAGCATAAACGAAGGCCAAAGCTTTCCTCTTAAGCGGGGGGGGGGGGGGGGGGGGGGGGGGGGGGGGGGTGGGAAGGCGGGCAGTCCTCTGGTGGAAGACATGCAGCAATGAGAAGCACCGCCTCATCCAAGGCTCGAAGAGTCTCGTATCTATGGCCCGAGGAAGGTGGCTGCGACATCGAGTCCTCCAAAGAGGGAGCGTTCCTGGAGGCCGCTGAAAAGCACCGAAACTGAGTCATCTGCCATGTGCGCAGGCAAGCAACGAGTGGGGAACTCCGTCCTACGTCGGTGGGCGGGGTCTCACCAGAAGCGTCGCATCGTGTCGCCGTCGCACTGGGGACAGGCCTGCTGACCTCTGAGTGAAGCCGCGAAAAGAGCACCGAGTCCCGCTCTGACCTGCACGACGAAACAGTACTGTGACACGAGGATCGGTGACCATCGGCGATCGGCGGCGTTGGGGGGAATGAGAAGGCCTGGAAGAGGAGAAGTGCCAGTCCCGGTGCCGAGATGGAGAAGATGAACGGTCAGTCCGGCGGCGCGATGAGTGTCGCCGTGAGAGCGGAGAAGATCCACGCTTCGTGCGATGCGTCAGGGGAGGGTGAACCGAGGCCGGCCTGCTTGTTCCTCTCCTTCCATCTGATGGCGAAGAGCGACGGCGGTCGTCTCTGGCACGGGGAGCTATTCTGGAGCATGAATTTCTGTCCCTTGAGCGCGAGCGGTGCCGGTTCCAGCGTGTGTCCGAGTAGGATCCCTGTCAGCCTGGGGGCTAGACCCAACAGCGCCTGCCGAGCGTAACCCCCCTTTCACAGTCTCGCCAGGCCCAGGGCACCGCACGACCCTGGCGCTAGGAGCCGGTAAATCACGTTGGTCATAACCCGAAGGACTGGAGAAATCAAGTCCAGTCCGTGTAGGACTCCCGTCTGCCTGGGGGCTAGACCCGACAGCGCCTGCCGAGCGTAACCCCCCTTTCACAGTCTTGCCAGGCCCAGGACACCGAACGACCCTGGGGCTAGGAGCCGGTAAACCATACGGGTCATGTCCCAAAGGTCTGGAGTGTCGCAGTCCAGTATCCGCGCCGAACCCTGATGCAACTCAGGCAGGGAGGCGGGTTGAGTCAGCACGCTGCAAGCCAGTCTCCAAACAATCACTCACTACATCCACTGAGAAAGTAGGGGGGGGGGGGCATTGGCTGGTGCTTGCTCTCGAGTTGGTGCCGGTTGTTCGCGGCAATAAAAAGTCCACAGTTGAGACCACTGTTCCTCCTTCCAGAGGGCGCAAGTCTCACAAGGCTTGGTGGAGGCACAGCCAGAACAGAGCAAGCATACAGTATGTTGGTCACTAGGCCACTGAAAGTTCCCACAACGCGTGCATGAGCATACTTGCAAACTGCAAAACATAGTGCACAATAAGAGGAGGTCAAGCGTGGCTCCACGAGTCCACGCAAACCGCATACAGGAGGTAATGGCGACATGAACACAAGAAAAAAAGCACGGGTGTGCCGACGCTCGGCGCTCTAATTCCCCCCAGAGTGCCGGTCGAGAGCAGCAAATACGGTTTTACCTGGCCATGTCAGGGCGTTGACCAGCTCAGTGAAGGTACCCTCAGTCAAGGTACGCGTCACCGAGGCATAGAGGTGAAGCCCTCAGCACCCAGAGTAGTAGAGGACACTGCATGCCAACGAAGGTGAAACCATGAATACAGACATAAGTCCAAGTTGCCAGAACCCACAGCACACGGCAATCCACACAGGCTTCTAACCTAGTCTCTCCTCTCACGATAATTCCCAGCTAGCACAATGAACAGTGTAGCGATGGCTAATACAGAGCACACGGAAGCTATCCAGTGAAGCAACCGGTCACACCCACGGCAGTTTAGCCTATGCTCTTTAGTTTTCAGCTCTATGCCCGCCGGCGCGAGCCAGCACACTTAAGAGATCGGCTTCGCGGGAGCACTGAGATAGTGAGGCAGCCTCCTTCCCCTTGCTATCAGCGCGCTAAATACCATCACTGATAATGCATAAGTTATGCGGTCTCGCTTCCGCTGGGGATATGAATAGCGCAGCAGCCGTCTTTGTCTACAGTACTACTGTGCTTGACCCCGATTAGCTCTTAGCCTCTGCTGCATACATCGGCGAATAAGCTGTAAATTACAGATGTTGTCTGTAAACCGGAATTAATTCACCTGCAGTTGTGAGTGATTATTTGAACATACGTCGTCTTGTAGAGGAGAAATTGTACTATCTTTGGACACCAAACATGCTGGGGTAATCTGCGTGGATGTTTGTCTTGCACTGGCTAAAAGTATCACTAGGAGATGGATTAGATGCCGCCTTCCGTTAGTTTATCAAACTTGTTATCACATCACTGTTCAAAAACAAAAGTTGCTGGAAAGTTCAGACAAAGTCAGTGCTGTCAACAGATGTCTTAACTCGCATATCCCATGCTAAAAATCTTCACAACCACATACCTGAGTCCTGCTAAAGCTGGTTTGGTGGGCCAAGTAAAAACGGTAATCCATTCACAGTGCGCCGACATGAAGTATGCGAGTTTCACCGATACAGTCAATGTTTTTAACAATATCACAATTTTAACACAGTTTAAAAACAATACACAAAGCAGAGGTTTACTGTTTGCTGTTACGAGATTCAGTTCTGGCTTAGTGTCACATTTAAATGGCTTAAAATGAGTGTCTACAGGGTCACTATGATGCCTATCAAAACTTGATAGGCCGATCAGTTTCATTTTTTTTGGACGAGTGGCAGTCTGTGAATACCTGATGAAAATGTGGAGAAACCAAAGCCAAATGCTCTGTCAGAAGGATTCTAAGCTTCTGTTGTGTGACACATGCAACAAATTGATTTAGAATGCTTCCCTTCCTGGTCGTTGAGCACATCAATATTGTAACACGAAAATATATCACTGGTGTATTTAGTGCACAAAAACCACGGGTTTGTTTTTGTCTTTGACTGCTCGCCTAGACCTTCTCCCACAAAGTTTACACAAAGAATTCACGGCTTCCAAATGTCTTGGAAAGGAATGTCCATTCTCCATGGCTTTAACAAGCTATACTATACATAATGCATCAGATAAGGGCACACATTGGAGTGATACATCCGGCACAGAAAACAAGTCATTTACACACAAGCACTGTCTACAGCGGAAGGAAAGTTCCTCGAACTACACACGTTGTAATCAAGTAATAAGCACAGAATTCGAAGAGGTGTTCAAACCAAACTTATATGAGCTTGACGAGGACAATTTCAAGCATAGTGTTACATAATGATATTTACGATTGCAACTTTGTAGCCACGGTAATAATAAGTTATAAACAGCCTAAACTTATCACATGCCTGACAGACGCTTCCCGCCAGCAGCTAGGCTGGAGCCTGCTATGGCCCGCGCGCACTTATCAGTGAAGTGGGTCACGGCTGGCACAGAGCCCAACTAAAAAGAGGAATTCAGAGAAGGGTGAACTGCCGTGCACCGTACACAGCCCAAGCCTAGCAAAGTAGTACACAACCGTCCAAGGCTAGCTAAGAAACAGACTGGCGGGAATCCAGCGAGCGATTGCCCAGATGGGGATGGAAGGGAGGCTACTCAGGATACGGCCTAGGATAGAGCCCTTGTGCCTCCCCTGCCTTATAGGTACACAACCAAATTTGGATAAAATTGTACTAGCTAAGACACATCCCTAAAAGTAATGTCATTGGTAATGTATTTTGAGGAAACAATATGGAAATTTAGGCAGGCGAAAATATTCATTTTTCTCTAAAAGGTATTTTTTCGAAAAATACTTACCGATGACATGACTATGTGGAAGTGTCTACTACTTACTCAATTTTAGCCTAAGAACCTGTTGTGTTACCACACAACCTGGGAGGCACTCGGGGAACCCCTAGAGGAGCCAAGAGTTGTCTCCCGTTCCTGCCCATCCGGTTCTGAGTCACGTGGTGACCAACCAGTCTGTATACTTAGCTCACCACCGGCAAGCGGGGCAGGTGGGAGGGTCCCCCGAGTCATGTCATCAGTAAGTATTTTTCGAAAAAATACCTTTTAGAGAAAAATGAATTTGTTTCCTCAAAAACATTACCGATGACATGACTATGTGGAAGAATTGCAATAAGGAGGAGGGTGCCGCGCCCAAACACCCCCGCAAAGGGCTATAGTCAGAGCCATCCTCCCTGCCGCAAACTCCCAACAATTTTAGCTAAGTGTGCACCTACGGTGCCTGTGGCGCTGGGAGGGAGTGTTTTGCGCTGCGGTGAAGTGTGCCACCAGTGCGAGATTGTCTTGCTGGCCTGCCAGATCCCAGAGGTAGAAGCGGGCGAAGGTCGATTCTGCATGCCAGCCCACGGCTGCCACGATGTGTTTGACAGCACAGTTCTGGTCGAAAGCGACGCTCGTGGCCGTGGCTCGTATCTCATGTGTGTGTATCCGAAGCCTCTTTGCTCCCTATGGTGAGAGGTCCTGGTAGGCGGACCGAATGACCCAGCGTAGCCAGGAAGATATTGTCTGGCCTGTTATGTCAGTTCTGCCTGGGTTAAATGGTAGATGAGGTGTGAGCGTCCTCCTGGACGGCTTTGGATCGGTGTAGGTAAACACATAGGGAGCGCACAGGATCTTGTTGCCTGGTCTCCCCGGGCAAGTTCGTATCTCGCCGCGGCCGTAAGGTGATCACCTGTGGCGCGGTCAGCGGAGACCTAGTCTTGGCAAGGAAGGCTGGGTCCGTGAGGAGCTGCACGGAACCATCCGCTTTAAGTGCAGGCAGGCAGAGCGCGCTGACAGCGCGTGTAGCTTGCTTACTCGGGTCGCTGTGGTGAGAGCCAACAGGAAGCATGTCTTACGAGTCACATCCGCGAAGCGGGCCAAGGCAGCAGTTCGAATCTGGCAGAGTTAAGCCATGTCGGTACCCAGGGAAGGTCCAAGCAAGGAATGAGCAAGCGGGGTACTGGACACTGCAGGCCAAAGTGAGTCATAAGGTCGGCGATGTCTTAGCAGGCGCCGGGGTCCGAGAGGCCAAGGTGCCGGAAGGTGTCGGCAAACATGGACAGGTGCCCCCCTATGGAGACGGGAGCCAACCCTTGGTCTCCGAAGAGCCAGAGGAAGAAGTCCGCGAGCTGGGGATACGTCAATTCAGGAGCACTGCACTCGCCATCTTCCCTCGTAGACACGCCTGGCCGAGGGTCTGCAGGCTGTAGTGATTGCTTCCACTGTTGCAGCGAGAAGCCTCTATCAGTGAGGGCTTGCCGCACCATCCCCAGGTGTGAAGGCGGAGACGCTCCGGGCACAGGTGGGACAGCGGCTGGCAGGGTTGCCTGAGCACCGTGCTCGGTGCGGGCAGCAGGAGGGGGGGCCCGTGGTAAGGCTGAGGAGGACGAAGGTCCGAGACGGGTTCCAGGAGACCGGGGCTAAAAGCAAGCCGACTGCATAGCATCCTCGAAGCGAGAGGAAGACTTGGGAACGAAGGCCGTCAGGGTGTACGCATATGCGAGGAAGCCATCCCACGGGAAGGAAAGCGCATCGCCTGCCCAGGCAAGGGGGCCTGGAATCGGGGAGACAAAGAGGGGAAGCTGGTAATTCCACCTCATGGCGAACAGGTCGATCCTAGGCGTCTCCCGGTGAGCGCAGATTATCTAACCGATGTCTTAGCGTAGCGTCCACTCTGTGCGTAGTGGCGGCCGCGCCGGGAGAGAGAGTCAGCCAAGACGTTCAGGTGGCTGGGGATGTGTCGAGCTCGGGGGGAAGCTGCAGTCCTCGCACCAGTGCATCAGATGGTAGAGGAGCATGCACAGGTCGGGTGAGCGCATACCGCCCTGCTTTTGAAAGTAGGCACCACCTTTGAGTTGTCTGAGAGGACGCGCCGCTCCTGGCGCCGGAGGTGTGCTTCCCACAAGATGAGGGCTTGTCAGACTGCTTGCAGCTCCAACCAGTTGATGAGTCTGTCCGCCAGCTCTAAGGGCCGGGCCGGGCGTCGTAAGAACCGCGTTAGCAGGTGAGGCCCCCACCCGGAGAGACTAGCATCGACGCAACGGGAAGCTGAGGGGGAGGAGAGGCAAGGGGACACCCCCGAAGTGTGCCACGAAGTGTCCGTCCAAGGCCGCAGAAGGGGACGAAGCATCGGAGTCACGGGCACCGGGGCAGCGACGTCTCTGGAGGACGGACGCCAAAGAAGCAGAAGGTGCTGCTGTAGCGGCAGGGCATGAAGACGATCAAGTGTGAGTAGAACCGAAGCTCACTCCGAGTAAGCGATTCCCGTCAGTCTGCCCGGCGATCTGCTGCGGTTCACCCGTGAGGTTGCATCAGTGTCCTCGTCAGACCGCGCGCCTCCTCATCATCCGCCATGCGCTGAGATGTGGTTGTCTCGGTGTCCCTGGGATGTCGCCTCCATCCATCGGTCGTCACACGAGTGGTCCCGCCGCTGACGTTGAGGCTGTGTCTCCACGTAAGCACCGTCCCTGCCAATGACTCAGCGATCTGGTGCGGTTCGCCAGCGGCTGCGTTGGTGTCCGAGAGCCCGGTGCAGAGGTCGTATTGCGCCAGTGGCCGCGCGATCCCTGCCAACTGGTCCCAAGGTCTGATGCTTCTGCTGGAGTCTCCAAAGCTCGCTGTCTAGACGAGGTCTGTGCCGCACCACACTTGAACTTGTCTGCCCTCGACGAAGAGGAGAGAGAAGATGAGACATCATCACAAGAATGGTACCAGCCGCGCGCCGTCCCGCTGTTGTCGAACCTGCGTCTCCTGAGTAAGCGACGGCTGCCCAACCGGTCCGAGGAACTGCTGCACCTAGCTGGAAACTCTGAAGTCTGTTGCCGCGGTGAAGTCCGTTGGCGCGAGATGCTTGAGCTAGTCCTCCGACCCGATGGTGAAGAGCGAGGAGACGAGACGTCAACACGAATACGGTCCCTGCCACGTGCAGACTCCACACGCTATGACTGTTCCTTCGATCGTGAAGACCGAACCCCTGGTAAGTCTGCGCTTCGGGGTTCCGCCGTATACTAGCACTCTCCATACGATGGCACCTCGAAATGGCCACAACGGTCCTCTCCTGAAGGAGGCTATCATCACCAGCAGATCGCCTGTGGCGCCACTCTCTATCACTGGACCCCAAAATCTTAACATGCGGCTTACCAAGCCGGCGTGTTGAAATCCTTCCCCGCTTCTGCTGCCTGGGTGCCCTTCCTGCCAGGAGGGCTCCCGTGCGACCCAACGCAATCCCTGCAGGGGGGGGGCCGAGCTCTCCAAGGCCTCACTAAAACCTAGGGTGGTAAACCCCTGCCTGGCCTAATTCCCTTCTGTCGATCGACGGGTATAACTGAGCTCTTGGTGCTGTGCTGGATGGCGAATCCCGTCGGCTGCTATTAGGCCAATCGTCCACGCTGGACGAGGCAGCTCTGCACGAAGCACTGGTGGGGCAGCCAGACCTTCCTTTGTTTCCTTAGAGAGCTCCTACTCAAGCGCCGAAGTGGCAAAGGTGCCAGGTGACGCAGCGGGCGAGGCGAGCCGAACAAGACAAAGTGGAGACGGCCGCGAAACCGAAGCGTGAGACTTGGTCGAGGGCTGCGTCCACTGGAGTGACGCGCACCGCGGTCCATCCTGAGCTCGTCCATGGGCAAGCACGAGCGTCTGGGCTGCTGGAGGAGTGGGAGGGCTCCAAACCGCCCAAAGTCCTCGGGCGAGTGGACACTGGTCTCTGCGAGCCGGGCTTAGTGAGGTGGGCTCTCTGCCGGCTAACGACTCCCCGTAAGAGTCAGCAAGCTTTCCAAGTAGAGACAATAAGGACTGACAGTGGACACGGGACGGCGCGCGGCGCATCCCAGGAGGCCGGGCTCAGTGAGGCGGGTGCTCTGCCAGCTATATGGCTCTCCGTAAGAACCAGCGGGCTTTGTCCAGGTGGGCTCCCTCTGGGGAGCTTGTCGCGTTGAATGCAGTCCTGCTAGGAGCGCTGGGCTCCCGTGTCCGGCACGGCGTGCATCCCCAAGGGCAGTGTGGTCACGCTCTTCACTCTTGGCACTGGTCTCCGCGAGCCGGGCTCAGTGAGGTGGGCTCTCTGCCGGCTAAAAGATTCCCCATAAGAGTCAGCGGGCTTTTCAATTGGAGACGAGCGAGGACTGACAGCGGATATGGAACGGCGCGTGGCGCGTCTCTCCGAGCCGAGCAGGCTTTGTCCGGGTGCACTCCCTAATGGAAGCGATCGCGTTGAGAGCAGTCCTGCTAGGAGTGCTAGGGTCATGCGTCCGGTGTGGCATCCGTTCCACAAGGTCGATGTGGTCTCGTGCGGTCACTGCTCCGGCCATGGAGGATGGCACCTCGACTGGAGAAGGATCACACACTGGTGCCGGGCGCTCGCGTCTGTAAAAGCTCCATAACTGTGACCAGCACAGCTCAGGCCAGGTGGAGCAGGTGTCGCAAGCGTGTTCAGAGGCGCCTCCGGTGCAGGAGAGACAGACCTGTGGTTGTCCGACGGCGATGAAACCCGTCGCATGCGTGCAGGTCAGCATCTGGCAACTGCAACACATATCACACACGGAGGCACGCGGGCGAGGGCCTGTGGGGTCCCGCCCAGCTAAGGCGAGCCTTCAAACATAATGGCACAAAAAAGGTACAAGCATGCAAGCAAGCATCTGGCCCTGCAGCACTTATCAACGTGAAAGCTAGTGGGCGCGGGCACGTGGGGACCCACCAAGCTAAGGCGAGCATAAGACACATCACAGCACAACAAGACACAGGCATGCAGGCAAGCGCCTGGTACTGCAACACCTGTCAACAAGAAATGCAAGAGGGCACGGGCACGTGGGGCCCCGCCAAGCTAAGGCAAGCATTTGACGCAGAAAGTCACGAGAAGGACAAGCATGTAGGAAGCGTCTGGCACTGCAACATTTATCAACGTAAAAGGCGGTGGGCGCGGGCACGTGGGGCCCGCCAAGCTAAGCGAGCCATCGACGCATAATAGTACCACAAGGAACAACAAAGGTACAAGCATACAGGTAAGCTCCAGATCCTGTAACACCAATTGGCCTGAAAGGTGAGCGGGCGCGGGCACGTGGGACCCCGCCAAGCTAAGTCGAGCGTTTGGCGCGAAAGAAGCAGTGAAGAAGAAGAATGAGGTGCCTCTGCTCGAACCAGCGCCCAGCCCGGGAGCCAGCCGAGGGCTAACACAGCTACCTTACCTCTCTGCCGGAGCGGGGACGGGGGGGAGGAACCTCCATATCACTCTCAACGCGCGAAAGCGGGCGGCGTCACAGCAAACAGCGCCGAGAAGTCCAAGCAACCCAAGGCACAGGAGAGGGCAGCAGCCGAACGCTCAGGGAACAAGGCAGACCCACACAGGGTGCAGGCAGGGTCGGCACAAGCAGAAGTCCAAACGAGAAGTCAAGAAGACCGGCGAAGCAAACCGGTCGCACCAAGCAAAGTCAAGTCCGTAGGCTAATCGAAAACACGTCTGTACAGCGTGAGCTAAGTAGCATGACTGGTTGGTCACCACGTGACTCGGAACCGGATGGGCAGGAACGGGAGACAACTCTCGGCCCCTCTAGGGGTTCCCCGAGTGCCTCCCGGGTTGTGTGGTAACACAACAGGTTCTTAGGCTAAAATTGAGTAAGTAGTAGACACTTCCACATAGTCATGTCATCGGTAATGTTTTTGAGGAAACAATTGAACTTAGTTTTCGTCTTTCTGACAGTCAACTTTCACACATGCATGATAAGATTTTATTTCAGCTAGAGCCAGATGGTCCAGAATCAAGGAGCGGCACACAATAAAACAGAAAAAATACAAACACTGGTTCTTATTTCTCACCTGTACTGAAGGTGGCCGAGCCAGTGGATCATGGCTGATGTTACTACTGGTGCTCTGTTTTCGTTCGACCATAAGATGGTCAACGCAGGGCTCAATTCTGTAACAAAAAAGGCAAAGTCATTATGGCTCACGTGTATGACCGATTTACATATGTGTGACCTTTGTGAAAAAGGCTAGCTTCTGCAGCAGCAAAATCCATGTTTTCTGAAAATGTAAGCATTTTTCACACATCTGTCAACAACCCATGACCCTTGACCTTTGTGATGGGTTGACTAAATTAGTATGCATAGAAAGGTCTTATCATCAGATATCTTTGTACCAAATTTGCTTGAAAAATTTGCAAAAATGTTGGTAATATATACAATTTTATCAAAATTCAGCATTTTACACACATTTGCCAGCCTCTTGTGACCCTTGACCTTTCTGATTGATCAACCAAATTACAGTGCACAGAAAGGTCTTCCCATCAGGTATCTCTGTAGCAAGTTTGGGTTTAAAGTTTGAATAGTATTTGAGAAAAAACAACTTTTATCAAAATATGGCCATTTTTTTACCTATTTCCTGAGCCCTTCATGACCCTTGACCTTTCCAAGAAGTAATCCAAATTAGTATGCATAGATAAGTCTTACCATCATGTATCTCTGTACCAAATGTGGGATTGAAGTTGTGAATAGTATTTGAGAAAAATCATATTTTGTCAAAATATGAGTATTTTTTCACCTATTTCCTGAGCTCTTATGACCCTTGACCTTTCCAAGGGCTCATCCAAATTAGTATGCATAGAAAGGTCTTACCATCAGATATCTTTGTACCAAGTTTGGGTTTGAAGTTGTGAATAGTATTTGGGAAAACAAAAAATTATGCCCAAATATAGCTATTTTTGATATATTTCCTGATCCCCTGTGACCTTGACCTTTGTGAGAGTGGTATGTTTAGAAAGGTCTTGCCACAAAGTATCCTTGGGCCAAGTTTGAAGAATGTGGCTTGAATAGTCTCCGAGAAAATGGTAACGTTAAAGTTTACCACGGACGGCGGATGGCGGACCACTGGCCCAAAACATACTCACTTTTGCTTCGCACGTGAGCCAAAAATAAATTATGTCAAAATATAGCTATTTTGGACCTATATCCTGATTCCCTGCAGGCACGGATGTAGAAGGGGGGCACTGGAGTCAATGCCCCCCCCCCCCCCCCAATTTGTTAAAATGCTATAACAAAGTCCCTTTACCGATGTATTTGCGCCCCCCCCCCCCTCACCCCCGTTTGATTTTTGGGCGGCCTATACCCCTCCCCCCCACCCCCTTTGATTTTTTGATGGCCGCATATCCCCCCCCCACCCCCACTGTATGATTTTTGGGCAGCTGCCTACCCCCCACCCCCCCCCCCCCCCACCACCACACTTTGATTTTTTGATGGCTCAGGCTGCATATCCCCCCCCCCCCCCCCCCCCACCTGTTTGATTTTTGGGCGGCTGCCTCGCCCCCAAACAGGTCCACTAGAGGCGTCTCCCATTGTGAACAGATCAGGCGAAAGACATCTGGGTGCAGTGACCACTCCGTGCGGAGCATCTGTCCGCGGCGGGTCAGGGCGTCTGCGACCACATTTAGGTGGCCCAGGATGTGGCGGGCTCGAAGAGCAATGCCCCGGTCCTTGCACCAGAGAAAGAGGTGGTAAAGGAAGATGCACAGGGAGGGCGAGCGCGTGCCTCCTTGGTTCTGTATGTAGGCCACCACCGTTGAGTTGTCTGACAGAACGAGGACCTCTTGGTTGGTCAGTGTCTCTTGCCAGAAGTTGAGGGTCAACCAAACCACCTTCAGCTCTAGCCAGTTGATGTATTTGTCCGCGAGGTCCCGGGGCCAAAGGCCCGAGGCCGAGGCAAAGTCTGGTAACAGGTGATCGCCCCAACCGGACTGGCTCGCGTCGGTGCAGATAGACCACCGGAGCAGAGGGGAGTGTAGAGGCATGCCCGTCGCCAGCCACGCGAGGTCCGCCCACCTCTGGAGGTGGGGCCGGGTCAGCGGAGTAACTGGAACCTGATCCATCAGGGCGCTCGTCGAGAGACGCCAGTGTAGGAGAAGGTGGAGCTGCAGCGGGCGGGCATAGAGCCTGCCGAGGGGTAACAAGTCCGCTGCCGTGCTGAGTAGTCCCAAGAGATGAAGCCAGACCCTGGCTGTGAAGGAGACCCTTACCTCCATTTGATGCACGAGTTCAGTGATCTTCTGCCACCGCGCCAAAGGTAGGCGGACCAAGTTAAGGTCGGTCAGGAATTCTATCCCCAAGTGCAGGAACTGGCGAGAAGGGGTGAGATCTGACTTGCCTGGATTGACTAGGAACCCAAGGTGTCGCAGGAGAGAAAGCAGGGCGTCTCTGTCCTCCTCGAGCGCCGAGGCGATCAGGTTGCGCAGCAGCAGGTCGTCCAGGTAGTCGGAGGCCGGACTCAGAGATCGCTGGGGGAAGCTGGCCATCACCGCGTCGAGTAGCCTCGTGAAAACCTAAGGACTGATGTTGAGGCCGAAGGGGAGGGCTTGGAACTGGTATACGACCCCACCAAAGGCAAAACGTAGATACCGGCAAGACGACGGATGAATCGGTACATGAAGATAAGCGTCTCACAGATCGAGGCTGATCGCGAAGTCCATCGGCCGGACAGCTGCACGGAGAATCCTGGCTGTCTCCATCCGAAAGTGCAGAGCCGAAATGAACTTGTTTAGCGCCGACAAGTCGATGATTGGCCGCCACTTGCCCCCTGGCTTGGGAACAAGAAAGAGGCGGCTGTAGAACGCCAGCGAGTCTTGTCGGGAGACCACTTCTGTCGCTGCTTTGTCGAGTAAGGCCGTTACTTCTCCGTGCAGAGCTTCTGCCTGGAGTCGGTCGACTGGAGCCTGGGTCCACAAGGGGAACCTGCGTAGCGGCGGAGGGGACTGGAACGAAAGCTGAAGTCCTGAGGAAACAGTCGAGATGATCCAGGGGTCGTCGGGGAAAAGCGATATCCAATGGTCGCTGTAGTTGGCCAGCCGCCCACCGACTGGAGACCCGAGAACTATCGGCAGAAGTGGAGGTGGGGGGGGGTAAGTCAGCAGGCCCGACCGCGCCCCGATTTACGGGCACCGCGGGACCAGGAGGGGCGGGAGGCGGGGAAGGACTGAAGAGCCTGAAGGGGCTGAGCCCTATCGCGGGAAACCCCGACTGGAAGCAAGGTGGGTCTCGAAGACCACCGGGCATGACCCCCGGCCGAGCAGGTAGCGCGAAAGCGAGACGAAGCGGGGGCGGAGGCAGGATGGGGCCACAGATCCTTGGTCTCTTCCTTAACCGTCTGCCATGTGTCTCCAAACAGATGGGAACTGCCGAAAGGAGCCTGGCGGAGCTGAGTCTTCACCGCCTTGGGGAGATCCGTGCAGAGTCGCAGGAGAGAGTCCCGCCGCCAGAGGTCACAGTTGGCGGCCCGGTTAGCAGCTACCAGGATGGACTGGATGTCACGAAGCGAGGACGAGGCTTCCAGATCCCACGTGTCCTCCAGGCATTGCAGCACCGCTTGTGTAGCCAACTCCAGGAACCCGGAGCAAGCTAGCGAGTTCTGAACTAAGGAAGCGATCCTGTCAAGCGGGCGAGGCCAAGCATTCTGGACTACCCTGCGCCTGCCCGCCTGGTTGACGGCTGCCGCATCCACCGAAGGATGAGGGATGGCGAAGGCTTGGGAGTGTCCAGCATACCAGGCCTGGTGGTAACTCATGTTAATCCCTGCTGGCCACCGCGAATCTGTGAAAAACACATTGTCGCCAAAGGTGTCCTGGCGGAGCTTCGGTGAGATCCCGGAAGCCGGCTGGCGCGCGCTTAGGATAGGCGGAGCCGCCCGCGAAGCCCGCCCGGAGGGGCGTCGTGGGGAAAGAGGGACCACGGTCGAACGATGGTCAAAGGTGAAGCTTGGCTCTGGAAGCCCCCAACTCGCAGAAACACGAGGGGAGGGGGTGGGGGCTGCTATTGTCAAGGACGACGCAAGGACGGAAAGGGGATCGCGGGTGCCGGGGACCCCGCTCCAAGCTTTTTAAGAGGGGAGGTGGTAGGGGAACCCTGGCTCCCCAAGCCCGCCCGGGGGACCGCGACCGGGAAGGGGGCTTATCAGTGACCTGGCGGATCCGGTCCTGAGAGTTAGTGTCTGAGTCACACCGGGCCCGCCTGGAAAGTTCGGGGCGGGGGGGGGGGGGGGGGGGGGGGGGGGGGGGGGGACAGTAAAGTGTCTCGCCAGGCCCGCTCAGGCAATTCGGAGCGGGGAGGGGACAGACATTGGGCACGCGGCCCCCGCTCAGAAGCCTCGGAGCGTTGGGGGCGTGTGTCAAAGTCACACCGGGCCCGCCTGGTCAATACATGGCAGGGGTGGGGGGGGGGGGACAGTAAAGGCAGGGAGGGGACAGAAATTGGGCACGTAGCCCCCGCTCAGAAGCCTCGGAGCGTGGGGGAGCACGTGTCAAAGTCACACCGGGCCCGCCTGGTCAATATGGGGCAAAGGGGGGGGGGGGAGGGGGGGGGGACGTAAATGTAGCTCGCCGGGCCCACTCAGATGATTCAGAGCAGGGGGCAGCACCTCTATGGGCCTCGGGTCATGCTCCGACGCCTCGGAGCGTGAGGGAGAGCCTCTCTTCCTACTTCTTTTCTCTTTCTTATTACGTTTGAGCTCGTCACACCAAGTCTACTCGGAAAAAACAGAGGGGGAGGGGGGGGGGCGTGAACGCTCAGCTCGCCTGGACCACTCGGGCAATTCGGAGCGGGAGGGGGGGCGAGGGGGGGGGGAAGCAGACTAGAGGGGCTCAAGCCACGTTCGGAGGAAACAAAGCATGGGGAGGGTGACTCTGATACTCGCCTGCCCTGCTCGGAAGACTAGGAGCGGGGATGGAGTTCCTGCGCGGTTACGGTAAATGAAGGGGACTTACCTGCGGGCCGGACGACGGAGCAAAGTGGGGCCCGAAGAGACGACGGAGCGATGCCATCCTGCGGAGAAGTCCGGGGAGACTGTCGGGGCCGGGAAGGACGGTCACGTCTGTAGAAATCCCACAGCTGAGACCATCGGTCCTCACTCCAATCGGCACACACGTCACACATCCTGTCAGAAGAGCAGCTCGAGCACGGCAAGCAGGCGTCGTGAGCATCCGAAGGCCACTGGAAATCCCCACAAAGGAGATAAGACTTCAAAATAGAATCCGCCATAGCGTCTGCCGCAACCATCCGCAGGGCGGAGCACACCCAAGCACCAAACTCATTCCACGAGGCACAAAGTCACGAGGGAGAGTAAAGTCACAAGCCGAGACCCAAGGCCGCAGCCAAGGATGAAGTTCACTGAAAGTCAACCCCGGTCGGAACCGGTCAGCGCTAAGTCCACACACAGTAGTACGCTGAAGTGTAGAACACACCAACGAAGCACACTGAGCACTAGGATAAAGTCTAATCCACAAAGGCAAAGCCAAAACGTTCGTAGTTATAAACCATAGAAGACACCGGTCAAAACACCGTAGCAAGGCAAAACCGGCCCATCCACGGTCGAGCTAAGAGTGAAACTGACAGGCTTCGCCCTACGCATGCCTGGATAGGGTGGTAAGGGGAGGCCACCCAGGGCTCCTATGACTGGATCCCCGGTGTCTCCTCCCCAGTTGTGTAGGGGACACAACTTTGGGCTGACATCGATAGGCTATAGAGTGTATTCCATCTAGTAATGCCATCGGTAATGTATTTTGAGAAAACAAGTATCCTTGGGCCAAGTTTGAAGAATGTGGCTTGAATAGTCTCCGAGAAAACGCCAACATTAAAGTTTACCACGGATGACAGCGGACAGAGGACAGACGAAGGATGGACGACCACTGGCCCAAAACATAGACTCACTTCTGCTTCGCACGTGAGCCAAAAATTAATTTTTCTCTAAAATGTATTTTTTCGAAAAATACTTACCGATGACATGACTAACCGGAAATAGTCTACTTGCTTACCAATTTTAGCCTAAGACCCAAAGGGTCCCCCCCAGGAGGCTCTCGGGGATCCCTGAAAGGGACGAGAGAGCTATCGGGGATCCCTAACAGGGACGAGAGTAGCCTCCCCTGCCCATCCGGTCAGGCGCCAGGTGGTGTCTCCTTTAGCCAGTTGTCTACGGAGTTACCAGCGGCAAGCGGGGAGGAGGGAGGGACCTCCGAGTCATGTCATCGGTAAGTATTTTTCGAAAAAATACATTTTAGAGAAAAATTAATTTGTTTCCTCAAAACACATTACCGATGACATGACTAACCGGAAGAATGGCAAAGAGGAGGAGGGTGCCGCACAATCCCCTTTTAGAAACCTCTTCAGGGACGAAGACGGCCCGTCACTCCTGATCACCCACTCCCGACAATTTTAGCGAAGTGCCGCATAAGCGCCGAGGGCGCCTGGAGGGAGTGTTGCGCCGTAGAAGCCGCCCACCAGCGTAAGGTTGTCGCGCTGGAACGTCAGGGCGTGAAGGTAGGAGTGGGCGACGGTAGATTCGGCCCCCTACCCCACTACAGCCAAGTCCTTCACCGCACAGGTGCGGCCGCAGGCGAGACTTGCGGCCAAGGCGCGAACTTCAAGGCGCGGACCGTGCGTGTCTCCGCTCCCTGTGGGAAAGGTCGCGAAGGCGGACCGAAAAACCCAGCGGAGCGAGGAGGAGAGCGTTGGGCTGAGAAGTCGGATCTGCCAGCGGCAAGGAGACGAGCCCGTCCCCTCAGCACGGACTTGGAGCGACGCAGGTAGATACGAAGAACCTACACCGGGTCTTGCTGCGGAGTCCCCCGAGGAAGCCGGGTCGTGTAAGCGGCCGAGTGGCGATGACCAGAGGCGCTGTCAAGGGAGACCTAGGCTGAGCGAGAAGGAAGGATCCGGGAGTAGCTGAACGGGGCCAACCACTCGGAGCTGCAGGCCGGCGGGGAGAGACGAGAGAGTGTGGAGCTCGCTGACGCAGGGCGCCGAGGCGAGGGCCATCAGGAAGCAGGTCTCCGAGTCATGTCAGCGAAGCGGGCCAGATGGAGCGATTCAACGGTCCGAAGTCAGTCAGGGGAGGACCAGGGAGGTCCCAGCACGGGCCAAGGGGGCGGAAGACCGGATGCTGCACGCCAAACGCGTGATAAGGTCGGGCAGGTCCTTGCAGGCGCTGGGTCGGGACGGCCGAAGTGACAGTAGGCGTCGGCGATCCAGAGGGGGGCTGGTGCACCAAGGGGAGCCAACCTTGGTCTTGGACGAGCCAGAGAAGAAGTCCGCGAGCTGAGGAGTCGTCAGGCCGACGGTGGAGAGGCGGCGGTCAGAGGACCAGGCACGAAACACGCCACTTTCCCTCGTAGACACGTCTGGCAGGTCAGCGGGCTGAAGCGCTAGCGTCCGCTGTCGCGCTCGAGACGTCTCCAGCAGAGAGAGCTTGCCGCACCATCGCCAGGCGTGTAGGAGAAGTCGCTCGGGCAGGGGTGGAAGAGCGACTGTCGGCGCAGCTCGAGCATCGTGCGGGGGGTGGGGAGAGGGAGGGTGAGCCCGCGGCGAGACTGAGAAGGTCAGAAGTCCACGATCCGATCCAGGAGAACGGCCACCAGGAGAAGGACTGCGTTGCATCCCTGGAGGCTGAGGAGGACATGAGGACCAGGACCGCCAGAGGGTAGGTGTAAACGACCGGACTGTCCCAAGGGAACGAAGTGCATCGACTGCCCAGGCCAGAGGTTGGGAACGGGGAGATGAAGAGGGGAAGCCGGAGGCTCCACTTCGTGGCGAAGAGAACAAGGGGGGAGTCTTCCAACGAGCGCAGAACCAGCGAAGGATTTCCCAGCGTAGGGCGCAAACCGTGTGAAAAAGCTGCCTCCGTCGCAAGCGGTAGTCTGCCAGTACGAACAGGTGCCCTGGACTGTGGCGGGCTGGGAGGGAGAAGTCGCTGTCCACTCGCCAGCAAAGGGGGCGACAGAGGAGGAAGCAGAGGTCGGGAGAGCGGGTTCCTCCTGCGTCTGAAGGCAAGCCACGAAGGGGGTTGTCGGAAGGACGCGGAGGTCCTGTGTCCGAAGATCGTATCGCCAAGCGCAGAGGGCCTGCCAAATGCAACCAGTCCCAGCGGGTTGACGTGCCGCGAAGTCAGGTTCACGGGCCAGCGGCCGGCCGACGAGCAGAATACGGAAGAGGGAGAGCGCCCCAACCGGCGAGACCGGCAACGACGCAAGCGAGCCGGGCAGTGGCGAGGTCAGGGGGAATCCGGGAGCCGAGCCAAGAATGTCTGTCCAGCGAAGCCGAAGTGGCGCAGCACAGGAGAGATAGGCACCAGGGTAGAGAGATCGCCGGAGGACGGCCTCCAGAGGCGGAGTACAGAAGACCGAGGGAAGGAGATCAGCCGCCGCACTCATCAGGAGGAGGAGCTGGAGCCGCAGTCAGGAGGGCCCGCCGCGCCGCAGCTACCCACGGGCTAGAACGGCACGAACTGGATCCGAGGCTCGTGAAGACGCACCAAGTTGCGGTCGGTCGCCAACCAATCCCAGGCGAACAGATGGCGAGAGGGCGAGGGGCGGACAGTAGGTGCTGACCAGGGCGACCAGGTGAGCAACCGGAGGAGGAGAGCATCCCTGCCCTACGAAGAGGGAGCACTGAGTGAAACCGCAGAAGCAGGTCCACCAAGGCGGAGAATGGCTGGCGGAAGATCGAAGGTCTCGAGCAACCAAGGCATCCACAATCCACGCAAGGACCCAGGGCTGGGGGGAGACGACACCAGAGAGGCCGAGCTGGGAATGGTCCCGTCGACGGCAAGCGAAGACAACGGCGGGGGCGGGAGGCCTGGGGACGTGTAGAAGCAAAGGGTAGGTCCCGGCTGGCGGCGACGACCCAGGGCTGAAGGCGACGCGAAGGGTCCGAGGCGGGGGAGCCGTACCGAGCGAGGCGCAGCATCGCAACTTCCCACGGAAGGGTGGAGACCTGCACGCGAAGGGCGAGGGCCTTGGTCCAAAGGGCGGGAACACAACCCACAAGGTTGACGCTGGGCCCACAGGCCAAGGAGGGTTCCTTCAGAGACTGCCAGGCAGGGCCGAAGGGCGCGGGTACCCACAGGAGCACGGTAGAGCTGCGACGTCGCACCAGGCGAGATGGTCAGGAAGGAGCCAAGCCGCCACGAACGAAGGAAGGCAAGGGCCGAGGGTTCGAAGCCAAGCGGAAGATCCACTAGAGCTGGGAAGGGTTGCCGCAAGCACGAGCGCCGGCAGAACACCGGAGGCAGCGAGCACGAAGGGGAGCGAGAGGTCAGCGAACCGGGAAGCCGAAGGCTAAGACGCCGGCAGGCCAACGGCGAACGCCGGACGCAGAGTCATCCACTGGAGAGGGTCGGGGAGACGCTGGAGGCGAAGGGTGCAAGGGAGTGGGGAAGAGGATGTCCCGAGGAGAACGACAGCGCCGAGCACAAGGCGAAGGTCGACAGGGACACTGGAGGGAGTCGAGTGGGCGGGCGACGAACGGCGGGCGCCGCAACTATCCAGGCGACGAGGGCGCGGACGCCGATCCCCACTGCACTGGGTGTACCCCTAGGGGCACCCATCCAAGCGCTAACAGCGCGACGTAGCTTCACGTCGGTGAACAGACGAGAACCGGTGAACGTGGAAGGGCGAATACCAGAAGGACGATCCCGAGGGAGTGCCCGCGGCTCAAGGAGGGGGCCCGTAGCTGGCTGGGCGACTCAACGAAGGAGTCAGCGAGTTGGAAGGAGGGCCCATGACCGACTAGGGTACCAACAGGCGATAAGGGTCGCGGTGCCCGGGGCTCAAGGAGCGGGCACGACTTAGACGGAGAGGCCAAAGGCCAACGCGTCTGCGAACAGGCAACAGGGGTCGCAGTGCACGGGGCTCCTTCACAAGGAGCGGGGCACAACTAGACGGAGAGGCCAAAGGCCGACGCGTCTGCAAAGAGGTGACCGAGGGCGCAGCGCTCGGGGCTCCATCACACGGAGCGGGGCACGAGTAGACGGAGAGGCCGAAGGCCGACGAGTCTGCTAACAGGCGACAGGGTCGCAGTGCACGGAGCTCCTTCGCAAGGAGCGGGGCACGACTAGACGGAGAGGCCGAAGGCCGACGTGTCTGCTAACAGGTGACAGGGTCGCAGTGCACGGAGCTCCTTCGCAAGGAGCGGGGCACGAGTAGACGGAGGGCCTAAGGCCGACGTGTCTGGTAACAGGCGACAGGGTCGCAGTGCACGGAGCTCCTCACAAGGAGCGGGGCACGACTAGACGGAGAGGCCGAAGGCCGACGTGTCTGCTAACAGGTGACAGGGTCGCAGTGCACGGAGCTCCTTCACAAGGAGCGGGGCACGACTAGACGGAGAGGCCGAAGGCCGACGTGTCTGCTAACAGGCGACCGGGGTCGCAGTGCACGGAGCTCCTTCACAAGGAGCGGGGCACGACTAGATGGAGAGGCCGAAGGCCGACGCGTCTGCGAAGAGGTGACAGAGGTCGCAGTGCTCGGGACTCCTTCCCAAGGAGCGGGGCACGAGTAGACGGAGAGGCCGAAGGCCGACGTGTCTGCTAACAGGCGCCAGGGGTCGCAGTGCACGGAGCTCCTTCACAAGGAGCGGGGCACGACTAGACGGAGAGGCCGAAGGCCGACGTGTCTGCTAACAGGCGACAGGGGTCGCAGTGCACGGAGCTCCTTCACAAGGAGCGGGGCACGACTAGACGGAGAGGCCGAAGGCCGACGTGTCTGCTAACAGGCGACAGGGGTCGCAGTGCACGGAGCTCCTTCACAAGGAGCGGGGCACGACTTACCAGGGATGCGAGCTGGGTGCTATCCCAAGTCCGAGGGGAGCTTGAACAATCCCACCGTGCTGCAGGAGGTCCCGAGGAAGACGGGCAGTCGCGGGTCGATCCGCGGGGAACACCAGGGTAGAGACCAAGAACCTCCAGTCAAGATGCGCAGCCCGCGCAGCCGATGACAGAGGAGCAGCAGGCACCCGCTCGATACCGTGTGGTGGGCACCGGGTCACGGGAAGTCGCCGTCCGGGGCAGAGGCGCACTTGGCAACTGCAAACATACCCATACATGAAAGGCGACGGGTGGCGGTTAGCTAACACCGCCAGTTAAAGCTCCGAAGTAACAAGCAAAACTCACCGTGAAATGCAGAAGAATTACACAGAAGGCCGAGCCAAGCACCACGTCCGGCCCAGCGGGGCGAGACGTAGAAAGCGGCCGGGACTGTACCTTTTCATGGCGGAACGGCAGAGTGACGAAGCCCAAGGCACCGGCCACTAGGTCACTGGAGGTCGCCGTACAGGGGAGCGGTGCACTTGGTAACTGCAACCCAAACCCAAACATGAAAGGCGACCAGTAGCGGGCAACAAACCCCGCCATTTAAGGCTTCGAAATATGAGAGACACGCTAATTCACAGTGAAATATGGTTAGATAGTTATTCGGGTTTAACGCCGCGCAGGCGACTACGGACAAAGCACGGCGGTCACAGTGAAAGCAGAGAGAAAGCAACAGTAGCTCGAGCGAAATCCGACTTCCGGCCCAGCCAGGCCAGACGTAGGAAGCGGCCGAGACTCTACCTTCCCAAGGCGGAATGGCCGAGTGACGAAGCACAAAGCACCGGCCACTAAGTCACTGGAAGTTGCCGCAGAGGGAAGAGGCGCATTAAGTAACCGCAACCCATACCCCAACACGAAGGCGAATGGCGGCGGTAAACGAACCCCGCCATTACAAGCTTCGAATTTAAGAACATGTGAACTGCCAGTGCCGAAATGCGGAGAGAAAGAACAGCCGCTCGAGCGAAGCCCGACGTCCGGCCCAGCCAGGCGAGACGTAGGAAGCGGTCGAGACTTTACCTGTCCATGGCGGAATGGCGGGGTGACGAAGTACAAACCACCGCGCGACGAAAGCCTAGAAGGTTCCAGGGCCAGCCAACTGCACGAGGCACAGGCGAGGGCTAGCAGGGAAGACGGGGCCACGTCAGAGCCAGTAGACGAGGGCTAGGCGAAGGCAGGCTGGAAGGACGGTCGAACCGTACACAGTCTATCCAAGGGTCAGAGGCTCAGGAAAACGCGTGCGAACGCTAACAGCGAAGTAGACAACTGGCTAAAGGAGACACCACCTGGCGCCTGACCGGATGGGCAGGGGAGGCTACTCTCGTCCCTGTTAGGGATCCCCGATAGCTCTCTCGTCCCTTTCAGGGATCCCCGAGAGCCTCCTGGGGGGGACCCTTTGGGTCTTAGGCTAAAATTGGTAAGCAAGTAGACTATTTCCGGTTAGTCATGTCATCGGTAATGTGTTTTGAGGAAACAAAGAAGAAAGCTGGCATGTTGCAGGTCATAATAGACCTTTATACTTTTCACATTTACTGCTGAAGCAAAGCCAGCAGAAGACTAACGCATGAGGCAATGATCCTCATAAGCCCGCACAATTGCACGGGCTCATGAGGATCATCATCTCTTGTGGGACTTGTTCATTTGTCTGTCATTCTGGTCCAAGTGGTTATTTAGCAGTGACTGAGAAGTGGTTTTAAACTGATCATTTATATCATTTCATGTCACTAGCAATTCAGTTCAGTTTGGTCAATATAGCATCTCTGCACTCAGAAAGGTGCTCCACCCACCCAACAAAGCTAGCAGCGAAAGGTGTTAAAGATGACATTTTGTCTTTCAATGCTAGTCTGAAACTTAACCCTTTGGCCGTCAGTAGCCCTTTTTGTCAAGATGATGCCTGCAGACATCATGTCAACAAAAAGGGCTACCGACAGCCAAATGGTCGATGAAAGCCACGGTATCTATCAGGCATGGGAATTGCCCAAGCAAAAATCATCTGAAACCAGGCCTTTAACCTCAGGCCTCCAACGAAGCTAGACCTTGCTTTCCTTTCCAGGGGCTTTGCTTCCTGGGGCCGAAAAAATCGAAAAACGGGGTGGGGTGGCGGGTGGAGGGGGGGGGGGGGTGTAGTCACAGCGCCGTGATTTCAGGGGCCGAAAAATCAAATGACAGGGGGAGGGGGGGGGGGGGTTTAGGCATTGCTTTCTGGGGCCGAAAAATCAAACAACGGGGGGAGGGGGGGGGGGGTAGGCCTTGCTTCCTGAGGCCGAAAAATCAAACAACGGTGGGGTGGGTGGGTAGTCGCGGTGCCGTGATTTCAGGGGCCAAAAAATCAAACAACGGAGGGGGGGGGGGGGGGATAGGGGGGATAGGGGGAGGGGATAGGGGGAGGGGGTAGGGGAGAGGGGGGGGAGGGCCTTGCTTTCTGGGGCCGAAAAATCAAACGAGGGGGGGGGGGGGGAGGGGTAGTCACAGCGCCGTGATTTCAGAGTCCCAAAAATCGGCAAATACAGTTCGCGTCTTCACACCTAGGTTTACTGCGCAGCTCGGTGCACTCGGCCAGCAGTGCAGGGTGCGGACACAGCCTGCCGCGTCATATCCTGCCCACGGTATTAAACCAGTGCTCTGCTCGTTTTGCTACCCACAATGGTTTTTTTTTCCAGAAACGCCTTTTTAATTTCACGGACGATTTCTTTTTTTCGCGGAATCCCGCAGAATTCGCGGACAATTCCCATGCCTGATCTATATGTGCATTTGTGTGTGTGCATGCAAGTGTGTGCATGCATGCATGTTTGTGCGAGTGTGTGTGTGAACTAAGGCTTACTTGTGCTCTGAGGATCGTGCATCTTTGATAGCTTTACGCCAAGACTCATAAAGATCAGGGTCGACCTTTTTCACTTCACCAACTTTGCCATGGTAGTACACTTTGCCCTCTGCCATTACAATGACCTGAAAAAGACAGTCATAGACATTGAAGGTGAAAGTCTTTGCTCATGAAGTAGACACAGGCCACAACCCTGCATTTTAGCCAATCACATCTCAAGTTATAATTAGAGAAGCACATAGATTTCACTGTCCTGGCCTTGCAAACGTTTGAACAGTAAACAACAAAGCACTAAGAGCAAATCTAATACATGTACCACCAAAAAAAAAAAAAAATATCGAGTATTGCCAACCTGACTAGCATGAGGGAGGTACTGTACATG
Source organism: Semisulcospira habei (assembly GCA_036245525.1). Taxonomy (NCBI): domain Eukaryota; kingdom Metazoa; phylum Mollusca; class Gastropoda; family Semisulcospiridae; genus Semisulcospira; species Semisulcospira habei. The sequence continues at coordinate 93,613,262 of BTPG01000007.1, read as the reverse complement.
GTGCGAGACCAGAAGGACTGTTTTCTTGCGACGAACCATCCGCTTCATGATGGCCTCCTCAAACACCTGGCGCCCCACATGAGCATCCAAGGCAGAAAGTGGGTCATCCTGCAAAAAAACAACAGTGCACTGTTAACCTATTCAGTGCCAGCATTTGCAGATGTTTCCGAAATCAGTATTTATGTATTGTCTAAGAGCCCAAGCCATTCAAGTGAAATGCTACAAAGTGATGTCAGCAAGAGGCATAGGTCTTCATGAGTCCCCGCAACTGCGGGGACTCATGAAGATCTATGTCTCTTGCAGATGGATTGTGTTCCATTTTTTCTTGGCAGTGAAAGGGTTAAGTTTTCAATTCACAACAGCATATACTTTTCATTTTAACAAAATCTGAACTGCAAAATAACTAGTGGTGGAATGTGACCCAAAAATATAAAGCAAATCAATAAATACATTGTACTCACCATAATAACGACATCTGAATTACAATACAGAGCTCTTGCTATGGCTATCCTCTGCTTCTGTCCACCGCTCAAGTTGACACCCTGTGTGTGAAGAAACCACAGATTTTACCACAGGACATCAATAACAAAATGGAACTACTAGGTGGTTTTATCACTGAAGTAAAAAGAAGATGAGGATTTCATCCCAAAGTGTACCGTATTGTGGGCAGTGGGCAGATGTTCACATCTGCACGGGACATAGACGACCCCGCCCTCCACAAGTCGCCTGCTGCCTTGCAGGCCTGGCCGCTTGGATGCGGAAAGGCTAAGGGAGGAAACCCCTGACATCAAAGCCCCCCGTGTCTCCGGGGAAGGCTTTTGAGCCAGAGACTAGGACAAGGACAGTCTGATATAAAACCTACGACCCGAGGACCTCGATGCCATCGTCCCAGCTTGCTAGGCCATGGCAGATGAACCAAGGGTTTAAAGGGTGGGGCCAGTACTGCGCACACTGCACTCCACCAAAAAGCTCCACCGCGCAGGCTTTAGGAAACGTCCACGGACCATGACACTGACCATTCCAAGTCCTGTAGCGACGGGCGAGGGGCGAAACGGCAGGTGAAAGATGTCACTGGAAGCCGCAGTCTCAAACCTGCATGCAGGCGGTTCAGGATATTGGTCGCCTGATGTTGACCTGGGGATGACAACATCACTCGGCACACCCTGAACGACCAAGCAGCCTTCTCTAGGGACAGCACTGCTTGCTCCACACGGAGAGGGGCCTAGAAAAGGTGGCCTAACCAAAGCTCATCCCCTCGCAACCCCAGTTGTCTAGCCGCGGTCAACGGGCATCTTCTCCTGCGGTCAAAAAACAAGAAAGAATAACGGATCCACTCTCATGACGACCACGACCGGACTTAACGTAGCATGCTGGAACGTCCGAACCATGCTCGACAAAGCAGACAGCGGACGCCCTGAACGTCGCTCCGCCCTCATTGCCCATGAATTGCGGAGGTTAAACATCAACATCGCTGCGCTCAGCGAAGTACGCCTTCCGGACGAAGGCAGCCTCCAAGAACTTGGTGCTGGGTACACCCTCTACTGGTCAGGCAGGCCTGCATCAGAAAGACGGCTTTCAGGCGTGGGTTTCATGGTCAAGACATCCATTGCGACTAAGTTGGAAAACCTACCAACGGGCCACTCAGACCGCATCATGTCCATGCGCCTCCCACTGAGACACCAGCAGCACGTCACCCTTCTCAGTGTGTACTCCCCAACCCTCCTGGCAGAGCCTGCTGAAAAGGACAAGTTTTACACTGACCTGCGCAGCCTCCTACAGAGCACCCCTGCAGACGACAAAGTCATCATCCTTGGCGACTTCAACGCTAGAGTGGGCCAGGACTCTGAAGCCTGGAAAGGAGTCCTCGGCAAGCATGGCGTGGGGAACTGCAATGACAATGGCCGCCTACTGTTGGAGTTCTGTGCGGAGCAGCAACTGGTCATCACCAACACTACTTTTCAGCAAAAGGACAGTCGAAAGACCACCTGGATGCATCCTCGCTCCAAACATTGGCACCTTATCGACTATGTCCTAGTGCGTCAGAGGGACCGCAGTGACGTCCTCCTCACCAGAGTGATGCCCAGTGCAGAGTGCCACACTGACCACCGCCTTGTCCGCTGCAAACTCAGGCTCCACTTCAAGCCAAAACCCAAGAAATGGGGGCCCTCCAAGAAAAAGCTTGATGTTGCCAGCCTTCAGCGTGACGATGTGAAAGCTGCCTTTCAGACAGATTTACAGCGCAGGCTCAAAGACACAGCGGACCCAGTAGACTCCTCCCCTGAAACACTGGGAACAACTGAAAACTGCTATTGCAAAATCCTCTGCAGAAGTCTTGGGTTTCGCCAGAAAGAAGAACAAAGACTGGTTTGACGAAAACGATGTTGAGATCCAGGAACACTTAGCAAAAAAAAGAGCCGCCCATCAGGCCCACCTAGCCCAGCCTTCCTGCCCTGTGAAGAAGTCTGCCTTCCGCCTCGTCTGCAGCAGTCTCCAGCGCAAGCTCAGAGATCTCCAGAATGAGTGGTGGACCAGACTTGCACAGAGGACCCAGCTTTGTGCTGACAATGGTGACTACAGGGGCTTCTACGAAGCACTGAAAGCAGTGTATGGCCCCAGGCACCTGGTACAAAGTCCCCTGCGAAGCGCGAATGGCCAGGCACTCCTCACAGATAATACCTCCATCTTGAACCGCTGGTCGGAATACTTTCAGAGCCTCTTCAGCGCTGAGCGCACTGTTCAAGAAGCAGTCATCCTACAAATCCCACACCTCCCAGTAAAGGTTGAATTGGACGAACCGCCCACCGCTGAAGAGACCCTCACAGCCATCCACCAGCTCAAGAGTGGCAAAGCAGCAGGCATTGATGGAATACCGCCAGAGATCTGGAAACATGGAGGCACAGCACTGCACAACAAGCTCCATGACTTCTTTCTCTGCTGCTGGGAGGAAGGAACACTACCAAAAGATCTCCGTGATGCAGTCGTTATCACCCTGTACAAGAACAAAGGCGAGAAGTCTGACTGTTCCAACTATCGGGGAATTACCCTGCTGTCCATTGCTGGGAAAATCCTTGCAAGGCTGCTCCTGAATCGGCTGGTACCTGCCATCGCTGAAGACCAACTCCCAGAGGGCCAGTGTGGCTTCAGAGCAAACAGGAGCACCACCGATATGGTCTTTGTGCTGAGACAGCTACAGGAGAAGTGCCGCGAACAGAACAAAGGGCTGTACGTAACATTTGTCGACCTAACAAAAGCGTTCGACACTGTGAGCAGGCAAGGCATGTGGCAGATCCTGGAGCGACTTGGCTGTCCCCCAAAGTTCCTCAACATGATTGTCCAGCTACACGAGGACCAGCAAGGCCAGGTCAGACTCAACAATGACCTCTCAGAACCATTCCCTATTCTCAACGGCGTAAAGCAGGGCTGCGTGCTGGCACCGACCCTCTTCACCATCTTTTTTAGCATGATGTTGAAGCAGGCCACAGTGGACCTCGATGATGACGATGCAGTGTACATCAGGTACCGTCTCGATGGCAGCCTGTTCAACCTCAGACGACTGCAGGCCCACACGAAAACCCTAGACCAACTGATTTGTGAGCTGCTTTTTGCTGATGATGCTGCCCTCGTTGCACACACAGAGAGAGCCCTGCAGCGCATCACGTCTTGCTTCGCAGATGCTGCCCAGCTCTTTGGACTCGAGGTCAGTCTGAAAAAGACAGAGGTCCTCCATCAGCTGGCACCCAAGACAGTGTATCGCCCTCCTCACATCACCATTGGCGAGTCTGAACTAAAGTCAGTGCACCAGTTTACTTACCTTGGCTGCATTATCACGTCGGACGCCAAGCTGGGACAGCAGGCTGGCAAAAGCGAACAGCGCTTTCGGGCGACTTTTCAAGCGGGTGTGGCACAATCAACAGCTGAAAACAGGCACCAAGATCAGCGTGTACAGAGCTGTGGTCCTCACCACCCTGCTGTATGGTTCCGAGTCCTGGGCCCTCTACCGCAGCCAACTACGACTCCTCGAACGCTTCCACCAGCGCTGCCTGCGTACCATCCTGGGCATTCACTGGAGTGACTATGTCACCAACGTCGAGGTCCTTGAACAGGCTGAAACTGTGAGCATCGAGGCTTTGCTGCTGCGGACACAGCTCCGCTGGGCGGGGCACGTCTCCAGGATGGAGGATCATCGCCTACCAAAGATCACCCTGTTCGGCGAGCTTGCTACTGGACACCGTGACAGAGGGGCACCAAAGAAGAGATACAAAGACTGTCTCAAGAAGTCACTTAGTGCCTGCCAAATCGACCACCACCAGTGGTCTTCGCTTGCTGCGGACCGTGACACCTGGCGCTCCACCATTTACAAGGCAGCTGTCTCCTTTGAGGACTCTCACAGAGCTAGCCTTAAGGACAAGCGGCTCAGGAGAAAAAACAGAGATGCCGCAGCTCAGAACCCTGGCCATACCTTCCCCTGCAGCCACTGCGGTCGAACCTGCCTGTCTCGGATTGGCCTCCGCAGCCACGAACAAGCCTGCAGACGTCGTGGGCAACTCCTATAAAATCTTCGTTAAGCGAAAAGACTGGTAGGAAACAGCCAGGCACATGACCGGATAGGGATAGGATAGGGATAGGGAGGCAGGGGAGGCTACTCGGGGTCTCTTGGTTTTGGGGCTGAAATTGGAAAGTTAAGCGTACCTTCCTATTAGTAATGCCATCGGTAAGAGTTTTGAGAAAACAAATCTGAAGGTAGAGCTCCATAGTGCTGGCTGAAATTTAACAATTTTTGACTTTTTTCTTAACTGTTACAAGAACATCAAAGTCAGCCTCTGGTATTGGGTGAAATAATACAGAAATTAATACAAAAGCCTGAAGAGTGATATTCCAACATTTGTGAGGAACCCTACAAGATTACATCAAAGCTCAGGCAGCTGATACAGTTTAAAGGTGGTTCCAGAATAGGTGTAGGTGCCTGTAGGTGCCAAGCTATTCTGGCACCACCCTTGAACTGTAGGTGCCAAGCTACTCTGGCACCACCATTGAACTGTAATGATTGACTTGTCACTTGTTTTGTTGATGCCAAGCTGTTGTGGCACCACACGTGAGTTATGATGGTCAATCTATCTCCTGTTGTATGTGTCACAGTTGAATGGTTTAAGGAGAGATTGTTACCTTTTCCCCAATTTCTGTGAGGTCTCTGTTGGGAAACTGGTCAATATCCGGCTGCAGAGCACAGGCTGTTATCACTTTCTTGTACCTAGAAAAAAAAATTGTTTTAACATCTTCCAGTGTACTAGTCTGTGATTAACCCCTTCTTTGCCACTGTACGTACACTGTACGTACATTTTAGTTTCTGAAATCTTGGTTCATTCAACGATCCAAAGCCAACACCGCCCAAGAAACATGGATACGAACTGGTCTCAGCAAGAGGCATAGATCCTCATGAGCCCCCGCAGTTGTGGGGGTTCATGAGGATCGATGTCTCTTGCAGCTGGACCGTGTTCACTTTTTTTCAAGGCAGTGATGGGGTTAATACACAAAAGCTATAAGGTATTTTGGGTTTTACAGTCCAGAGCACATACTGACAATAAAAATAGTACTTACTTTCTCCAGATGTAAGCAGACCCAAACAGAATGTTGTCCCGCAGTGAAGCATTGAGAAGCCATGGAGTCTGAGAGACGTAGGCTACATTCATATCGCTGAAAAGCAAAAATACAACATGGTGGGTTTAATTCAGAGACAAATGGCAACATAATTCAAAATGGCATCAGGGACTATCATGGGTGTGTAATATAATATAAATCACCTATAAAGCAAACATGATAAAACTTAAAAGAAAACACTAGTTAAATTATGTATCTGGTATAACAAAATCATAAATTTCAAGTATAACCACGTACATCTATATATTACATTCAAAAGCACAACAGCTGACAGTCGACTGTCAGATAAACACACATCACACTGGCAGCATGATACTTACATGCTGACAGCCAGGCCTCAAATGTCGCGCTAGTCTGGCCAGCTTATACACCAGTAAAACAGTTTTAATGTCCTGACTCCATGGTTGTGAGTTTATAATTTTTAACAAGTTAAGTCTTTTTCTTGCCTTATTTAATATGGCTTCAATATGAATTCTCCAAGATAATTTTGATGTAAAACGTACACCTAAAAACTTTACACACTGTTGGTAGTTTAAAGGCATCCCATTTATGGATAATTTAGGCAATGTTTTAGCACTTTCCCCATTATTGAAAAGCATTAGACATGTTTTTTCCCCAGATAGTTCTAGACCATTTTCTTTCATATAGTTTGATAATTTGCCCAATTCAATCTGATAAAAAATTTTAACGTAATCTACGATTCTTTTTGGGGTACGTTTTCTGAGATTAGTGTTTATCCATATAGCAATATCATCTGCATATTGAATAACTTTTACCAACTTTGGTGCAGACAAATCTTTCAGACAAAAAGCTTTTAATGTACTCATACAAAAACCCGGTTATGCCAAGCTGTTTTATTTTGTATAATAATCTAGCATGCCAAACACTATCATAAGCCTTTTTTACGTCAAAAAAGGCTGCTAATATACTTTTTCATCTAGAAAATTGTTTTTTAATGTTATTTGTGAGTTTAACTAAATGGTCTGTCGTACATCTATCTTTCCGAAAATCAGCTTGATGAACTGGAATTATATCCTGTTTTTCACAGTAATGAAATAGCTGATTTCAAATAATCTTTTCCATTACTTTGCAAGCTTGTGATTTTAGCGCAATAGGTCTATAACTACTAATCAATGTACGTGTTTTACCCCATTTGAGTACTGGAACTACTACTGACTGCTTCCAGATAGTAGGAAGAGATCCATTAAACCAACATTTTTGGTAAAATTTATGTAATAGTTTTTTTCCACGACTCAGGTAAATGATAAAGTAGTTTGTAAGAAATTCCATCTATACCCAATGCACTAGAGTACATCTTTAGTTCGATCAACACTTATCTATGGTCAGGAAGTCTACTTTACTGCCCCAGCTATACTTCTACAGAAGCTGCAAAGCATTGACAGTAAAGCAGTTAAATTAGCCCTTGGAGTGCCAGTTCATACTAATACTGTAAAAACCTACAAAGAAGCAACCAACCAACGTAAATTAGCAACTGCAAAATACATTGTCCGAAGCCTGTCCGTCAAAAATTCAGTACGAGAAGACATATTTTTAGACGCAGATTTGGATTTCCCGAAGAGAGCGCAAACAATCCCGTATCTTTTACCTAGACGTAATTATGTCAAAGAACTCCACCAGGGAGGCCCCTTTGGGGGCTTAACTGCCTGTCCCAAGTCAGGATAAAGGAGGAGGGTTAGGCGTGGGGCTAGCGACTCCACCCTGTAAAAAGAAACTTGCTACGGAAACGACAACTGTCGCCTCAAGCACCAGACGGCGCAGAGAGGACTGAATGAATGAATTATGTCAAAGATGCTATAGAAAACTGCAATATAGATATCAAGTCTATTTCCGTTTTACCAGTAACTCCTACTATACCTCCGTGGGAACATATTAATGGTACTTTCGATATAGATTACACAGATTTGAAAAAAGATAAGGATGTGAACGTTTTAGCAAATTTAGTGAAAGAAAAATTACAGACAACATATTTTAAACATTTGAACATTTTCACAGATGGGTCTGTCTTAGATTCTGCAGACTGTGGTGCAGGCTTTGTTATTCCAGATCTCAAAGTGAAGAAATCTTTTTATCTTGGTAAAGGATTTTCTATATTTACGTCTGAACTGTATGCGATTCTCATGGCACTAAATTTTATTCAACTTCTACCTTATGATATATTTAACATTTTGATTTGTGTCGATTCTAAATCTGTCCTATAGTCTAACAAGCTGGGATTGTAACACTAGAAAAGACTTAGTATATGAAATAAAACATATTATGAGCTGTATTATGTCCAGAGGAATAGGGATAAATTTTCTTTGGATACCCTCACACTGCGGAATTTACTGGAATGAAATTTGTGACAGACAAGCAAAAAAGGGAGCTATAAATAGAGAAAACTCAGCAGTTTGTAATAATATGCAATTATCTCTACATGAAATGTACTCTGTGCTAAACAGCTTTTTTCACAAAGATGATATGAAATATACTTATCATGTTCCACCTTGTTCAAGAAAAACGGCTTCATTGATATACAAGTTAAGACTAAATTCTTGGAAAACAAAATTCGCAAAAGATATCAAATGCAAGTGCTTAAGCCCCATCTCTGTTAAACATATAATCTGTGAGTGTCCTATTACAATAAATCTGTTGAAAAAAAAATAACATAACAGTTGATCCCTTAGCAGAAAATTTGTATGACATCTTACATAGAAATATTGTCATTCCAATAGTTAATATAATAATTCATAGTCTGGTGGGTAAACTATTATAATAAGTAATTTGTGTGTGTGGTTGGATGTTAATTATTGCTATTCTTTGATATTCATAAGTTGTGTGTTTGGTTGATTTTATATATATATATATATATATATATATATATATATATATATATATATATATATATATATATATATATATATATATATATATATATATAATTTTATTTTTTTATTTTTTTTTAATTATTGTTGTTGTTTGTCTAATATCACCAATGTGTGAAAAGATGTTAAATAAACTCCTGATCCTGATCCTTATACACCAGTTGGGCATTTATGATGATGCTATCATCTGGATTGTACTGTACTCAGGGTTGGAAGATTTAATGATATAACGATTTAACAAATTAAATTTTTGGTTAAAGAAAATTTAACGCGTTAATGTTTTTAAAAAGTTAAAAGAAAATTCAACGAATTAAAAAATAAAAGTAACAATCGATTTCTTTCGTTAAAAATTTCGTTACTTCAGTTCGTTTTTCCTCCACGAACAACAGGTGTCTATACGCAAAGCCGGTTTGACCCAGTTGCAGCCGGTTTGAGGCAGTTTGGAGGATCTATGCCTCTGGGTGAAAAACTTAATGGATCCCCTTTTCTTGAGAAGATCACGAGCTTAGATTATCCCAGGAAGAGGCATAGATCCTAACGAGCGCCCTGCAGTTGCGGGGGCTCATGAGGATCTATGCCTCTTTCAGGTGGGTGGTTTTCGTTTCAGGAGCGAGAAGGCAGATGGCACTCGTACAGCAAAGATTGGACAGGTGAAAAACTTAACGGATCCCCTTTGCTTGAGAAAATCACGAGCGTAGATTATCCCAGCAAGAGGCATAGATCCTCACAAGCCCCCGCAGTTGCGGGGGCTCCTGAGGATCTATGCCTCTTTCAGCTGGGTAGTTTTCGTTTCAGGAGTGAAAAAAGCAGATGGTACAGCAACGACTGGACAGGTGAAAAACTTAAGGGATCCACTTTGCTTGAGCGAAACAAGAGCGCAGATTATCCCAGCAAGAGGCATAGATCCTCATGAGCCCCCGCAGTTGCAGGGGCTCATGAGGATCTATGCCTCTTGCAGTTGGGTGGGTTTCGTTTCAGGAGTGAGAAGGCAGATGGTACAGCAACGATTGGACAGCACAGGTGAAAACCTGAAAGTAGGCATAGATCGTCATTAACCCACCAACCCCCGCCCCCCCCCTCTCCCCACCCAAGACTGCTGGGGTTCTTGAGGATCTATGGCTCATGCAGATGAGTGGATTTGTTAGCAGCGCAAAATAAGATCAAACAAGCCTGAGTTGTTCCATTTTTAGCCGCATGACTTTTTCTTGCGCTGTGCAGTTTTCCGATGTTTTTTTTGGTTCTTTTTTGGTTTTTTTGTTCTTTCTTCCCCCTTCTCATAACTACTGCATGTATCTGGCCAGATAGTGTTTTAGATAGTGGGTAGAGAAGGAAATCTGGTGGCGTGTCACTTTTCAACTGCATGGTACTTTTTTTGTCTGAGCTGAGCAATAAATGATCATTCATGTATTTAACGCAAATTTATTTCATTAAAAAGAAAAATTAAAGAAAATTAATTTCTTTAATTTTCAAAAAAAAGTAAAGAAAATTTATTTCTTTAACCTTTTACCAGAATTAAAGAAAAGTTATTTCATTAAAGAAAAAAAGTAATGACTATCAACCCTGACTGTACTACAAAAATTAACTCTGGCAGTTGGCAGCACATTTTGTTGAGGTGATTTCTGTAGGAACCACCTTGTCAAAATGCACTCTGACAGTCAAAGGGTTAACTCATTCAGCCCTGATGCACTACAGCAGGAGATGGGTCGACCATGATAATTCAAGGGTAGTGCCAGATTGGCATGGCGCCTGTCAGTGCCAAGCTAATCTGGCACTGCCCTTGAATTATTATGGTTGATCCATCTCCTGCAACTGATGCATAGTCATTAGATGACTCCTCCAAAATTTGGGAAATACGGCCGTCAGGCTGAATGAGTTAAATGTGCATTTGCATGGTATGTTTTGCAGGTACAAAGTTCAGCTGAGCATGACCTTTCACTGACCTTGCCCAGTCGACCTTGCCACTGACTGTGATCATCTCTCCCAGAATGGCTGCCAACAAAGAAGACTTTCCAGCACCAACTTGACCCACCACCATTGTCAGTTTGCCTGCAAATGATATGCATGTCAAAGTTTGGCACACACACCAGGATATAAACAACAAATAGGCAGACAACTTACACCTTCATGGACTCGCTTATGATCACACTTGCAACAAAGTCAAACATTAGTTATCCCCATATAAATTTATTACATACAGTGAACAACAAAGGCAAAGCCCTTATGGCTCACATGTATGACCGATCTACATACATGTGTGACCTTTGTGACAATAAGTAAAGGGACGGCTTCTACACCAGCAAGATCCATGTTTTCTCAAAATTTAATCAGTTTTCAAACATCTATCAAACCCCCTTGACCTTTGCAATGAGTCGACTAAATTAGTATACATAGGAAGGTCTTATCATCATCAGCTACCTTTGTGCCAAATTGGATTAAAAATTTTGCAAAACTGCTGATAACTACGATTTATCATGAATTGGCATTTTACACACATTTGCTGACCTCTTGTGACCCTTGACCTTTCTGAGGGCCCATCCAAATTAGTATGCATAGATAGGTCTTACCATCAAGTATCTCTGTACCAAGTTTGGGTTTAAAGTTGTGAATAGTATTTGAGAAAAAAAAACATCTTTTGTCAAAATATGGTTATTTTTTTACCTATTTCATGAGCTCTTGTGACCTTGACCATTCCAAAAGGTTATCCGAATTAGTATGCATAGATAGGTCTTACCATCAAGATCTCTGTACCAAGTTTTGATTTCAAGTCGATAATAGTATTTGAGAAAAAAACATCTTTGGTCAAGATATGGCTATTCTTCCCCTATTTCCTGAGCTCTTGTGACCCATGACCTTTCCGAGGGATCAACTAAATTAGTATGCATAGAAAGGTCTTACCATCAAGTATCTCTGTAAAAGGTTTGGGTTTAAAGTCTTGAATAGTATTTGAGAAAAAATAAATGATGTTAAAATATAGCTATTTTTTACCTATTTCCTGATCCCTGTGACCTTGACCTTTGTTAGAGGTCACTCAAACTAATATGCTTAGAAAGGTCTTGCCACAAAGTATCCTTGGGCTAGGTTTGAAGACTGTGGCTAGAATAGTCTCCGAGAAAATGCCAACGTTAAAGTTACCACGGCCAATGGACTGATGGCCGACGGCGGATGGACAGATGACCTCTGTCCCAGAACAAACTCACTTTTGCTTCGCATGTGAGCCAAAAAGGAGAAAGATCTTATCATCAGGTATATATGTACCAAGTCTGGGTTTAAACTTGTTACGTTTGTGGTTGTGTTATTCTTTTTAGGGCATGTTTGTGTTAATCATAGGAAAGGCCCGGTGTTCAGTTGTTTTGCATAAGTATCAAGTACCTTTTGTTTTCTGTAGCATGGAGAATTCCGATCGATTTGTGTTGTGTGGTGAGAATGTTGTGTATTTTCACTACAGTGTTGAAAAGTCTGACCTACTTTAGACTGAAAGGTTCTAGTAGCAGCGCGATTATTTTTGTGACCTCAGACATGACGTCAAAGTTGTGCAGTACACATGTTGGTAACATTTTGCAACATTTATGGTATGCGCCTAGATGTTAGTGGTAGGCTGTAGATAGATCTACAATGTTTTTTAATGAATATTAATGAGTTTTGGTTACATTTTCTTTTCTGATTGGTTGAATTGTGTAATTTGCTAGATTGCTCTGTGAATCTGTAATAGCATAAAAGAGCATGTTAGAAAATATGTGTGTACATTGTATGAGAGACACAGTGTGTCAAAAGTGTTGATGCATTGTAGAGGCGACAGTGTATCAGTGTTGGTGCATTGTATGGGAGACGCAGTGTATCAGAATTGTGGATGCATTGTAGAGAGACAGTGTACCAAAGCGTGGATGCATTTGTGGATCCATTGTGCTGAGATGGCATCATGAGAATAAAATATTGTTAGAACTGTTACTCCAGTGTGGTCTACTTCTTCTTCTTCTTCAGCGTTCCCGAATTTCTGCATCAGATGTCAAGATTAATATCCATCTGAGGCATAATCCATGAGGGTTGCGTGTGTGCTCGTTTCCCCGAGGGGTTTCCATACTATACCAGATGGCATAGTCAGCGACACTCCAACTTCGTTGGTCTGGTTGGTTTTCTGTTGGGATTTGCACCCCTAGCCTTTGCCTCTCCCGAGGCACCCACAAGGCAGTGGGGCTATTTGCCCATAGTTGGGAGTCAGGTTCACGGGCATCATGGCCTATCCAAACACCGGTGGGCCTGCATGCCGCGTATCTGGGGACCAGACCTCCTCCGAGTCGCCTGTAGTTCAGCCTGAGTCCGTGAGGTGCTCAGTTACCGTGTGTTGCCATGTGGAGGCACTACATGAGGCTTGTTGTTGGAGAGTCTATGTACTGGCAGAGAGAGACTGACACATTCTGCCCTCCTTTTCGCAATACTGCTAGCCAGCGGTGGAAGCTGACAGCGAGAAGTGACAAGCAGTACCACTGCGCTACCACACTAGACGCATCACAACAACCATTTTGACACACTGTGGTCTACAAACTTGTGCCACGTGTGATGAGTTGCAGCTGAGTGAAGTTTCTTTAGAAGAACCCTACATGTGTGCGTTTGGTGTGATTGTATCATACTACGACTACCACGTAACAGAAGTTGAAAATAGCATTTGAGAAAAAAACAATTTTGGTAAAAATATGGCTACTTGAAAACCTACCTCTGGACCTCCTGTGACCTTGACCTATCAGAGGGGTCAGTGAATTTTAGTATGTTTACAAAGTATCCTTAAGTCATGTCTGAAGTCTGTGTCTTGAATAGTCTCTGAGAAAATGCTGACATTACAGTTTACCACCAAACACTGGACGCCTGACAGACGCTGGATGGCCCAATACAATGTCTCAAATTTGTTATTGTACAATAGAGTCCAATGCAATACAATACAATACTACTTCACAGTTCCCGAGGGAAAATCTTGACTACTCACTCATAGGGACTTTGATGCTAATGTCTTTGAGCGTGAGCTCCTTGGTGTCCAAACGCCAAGAGAAGTTTCCGGAAGAAATCTCCACAGCACTGCGCAGTTCCAGGAATACAAAGTCCTCTGCTACTTCATCCACATCCACTGATGAGATACCGCTATGATGCCGCTTGCGTTTGTACTCCAGCCCATCACTGGTGCTGTAATATAAAGTATGACAGTGTGTGTACACATTTCAGCCACTAAATTTCAGACTAAAGTAAACCTCAAGAATATTTGAAAATTCAGAAAAGTTACTCAGCAGGCAAAGATTTAACGGATATAATCTGGGACCCTTGGCAGTGAAAGGGCCAATACAATTTTCTGCAGATGATACACAGATAAATTAGCTTTAAAACAGAGATGTGCGCCAGTCTGTGATTCATTTTGGACCCTACAGCCTAGAATTTTGTGGACTACAAAGGTAACACACCTCAGAACAGGGGCGCTTGACTTTCGCATCAGAGTTAGAGGCTTGACCTCTAAGAGCTCAGAACTTGTAGCGTTTCGAGTTATGCTGCTCGGCCGACTGTCAAACACATCAAGCAGCGAATCTCCTGAGTTTTGTCGACTGTGAGACCGTGTCGCTGTGATCCCGGTACTGCTGCAGGAAATGATACTGGCACTGCGGAGAGAGTCGTTATCACCCTGGTGATGGTTGGTAGCATTAGCACTGCTGCGGAGAGGAACGGTCTCTGGGCTGCCTCCGTCTCCATCCACACTGACAACAGTGTCAAACTTGTCCTGTGGGCAAAATGTATTTTTCTCTAAAATGTATTTTTTCGAAAAATACCTACCAATGGTATTACTGCTAGGAAGGTAAACGTAGCTTACCGAATTCCCTAAGATCCCTTGTGTGTACCTAAACGATAAGGGAAGCAACTCTTAATCAGGTGTTACCACACAACCTGGGTAGCCCCCCTCCCCTTCACTTAAGGCCACGTAAGCAGTAGTGCCTCTCCAGTCTTACACTTAGTGTACTGGCAGCAAGCGGGGCAGGTGGGAGGGACATTGGAGTAATGCCATCGGTAGGTATTTTTCGAAAAAATACATTTTAGAGAAAAATACATTTGTTTCTTCAAACGCTACCGATGGCATTACTGTTAAGAAGAATAACGAAAAAGTGGAGGGTGCCGCCAATAAGCCCTGCTACTGCATGCGCTTAGCAAAGGAAAATCAACTAAGCGCAATCTCCCGATTTCAGCTAAGCGTTACCTACGGTGCTGAAGGCACCAGGAGGGAGTGTTGCACCGGGGAGATGTCTCCCACCAGGGCCAGTTTCCCTCGTTGGGCAGAGAGGCTCTCAGGTAGAAGCGGGCAAAGGTGGATTCTGCTCTCCAGCCCACCGCCGCAACAATGTCCTTCACCGTGCAGGTGCGATCGAAGGAAACACTCGTGGCGACCTCTCTGATTTCGTGCGCCCTGATCTGTAGCCTCTTCGCCCCCTCTGGGGACAGGTCCTGATAAGCAGATCGGAATGAAAGCGCAACCATGACGAGATCATCTGTGCTGAAATGTCGTCTCTGCCGAGGGACAATGGTAGGAACAGGGGGGGTCAGCCTCTCCTGAAAGATTGTGATCTGCGCAAGTAGACCCTTAGCGCTCTGACCGGGTCTTGCAGCCGGGACTCCTGGGACCGGCCAAACCTTTTGAGTGGCTGGAGGGTGATCACCCGTGCACCGGCAGAGGGGAGCCTGTTCCTGACCAAGAAGGCCGGAGTAGTGAGGCGCTGTATCGAGCCATCAGCTCTGAACTGTAGGCAGGTTGTGGTCACTGAAAGAGCGTACAGCTCGCTAACTCTCGCTGCTGCAGCCAGGGCAAGGAGGAAGCAGGTCTTCCGAGCAACATCCACTAGCTGCGCCAGGGGCAGAGGCTCAAACCTGTCCGAATCTAGCCAAGTGAGTACCCACAGTAGGTCCCAGTGCGGGACCAACGAGCGAGAGACCGGTCACTGGAGCTCGAAGTGGGCCATCAGCTCTGACAGATCCTTGCACGTTCCCGGGTCTGACCGATCCCAGTCTCGGTACGTGCCCGCGCCCATGTAGATGTAGCCTCTGATCGTTATCACCGCCAAGTTTTGTTCCTGAAAAAGCCAAAGAACTCGACCTGTTGAGGCATCATTAGTGCGCTGAGCCTCGCACCAGGACAGCAGGACCCGCCATCTTTCGTCGTACACCTTGCGGGTGGAGGGTCTGTGAGCCGATGCGATAGTTTCCACCGTGACATGCAAGAAACTTCTTGCCGCACAGCCGCCAGGCTCATAGGGAAATCCTCTCTGGACATGGTTGGAAGAGATTCTGCCTGGGATGTGTCAGCATAGGACGAGGAGTGGCTAGCTACACGAGAGGCTCTGCGGCGAGGTTCAACAGGTCGGTCGTTCAACTCCTGTTCCGACTGAATGGGGCTTCAAGCAGGCAGCTGCCCGGTCCATCTCGTCGCGAACAGGTCGGTCATGTGAGTCTCCCCTCGCGTACAGATCATTTTGAAAATCTCTGGGTGGCGAGATCACTCGGTGTGGAGGAGCTGACCTTGTCGTGACAGCAAACCGCCAGAACGTTCGGGTGGTCTGGAACATGCTGAAACAGGAGCATGCTGCACATTGGCGAGCGCATACCTCACTGCTTCTGGAGTTGTCAGACCGGACCAGCACCTTGTGGTTCCTGATAGGCGGCTCCAAACTGATAGCATCAACCATACAGCCTTCAACTCCAGCCATTAGAAATGCTTGTCCGAGGGGTCCGGCGGCCACCAGAGTCCGTGATGAGAGAGAGCAGGGGTGGAGAAGAGAGCAGGGGCACACCTGTACGGTCCATCCACCGCTGGAGGTGCGCTTTCAGCATGAGAGGAACTGGTAACCAAGGCTCCCAGGCCGCCCGAGGACGGTCGCCAGCGGACCAGCAGACGCAGTTGACGCAGGCGCAAAGCCAGTCTGCCAAGGGGTAAGAGATCCGCCGCCGCGTCCAGAATACCCAGCAGCTGGAGCCAGATCCTGGCCAGAACAGCCTCTACAGGGGACGCCGACAGGCTAGCTCCGCCAACTTCAGGATGAGCTTCTCTGGCAGCACCACTCTTTTCAGGTCGGTCAAGAATCCGAAGCCCAAGGGATGAACCTGTGGGACAGCGAGAGGTCCGACTTCCACTGTTGACCCGGAAACCCAGCAGTAGTAGAAGTACCAGCAATGAGCCCCTGTCTCTCTCCGAAGAGGAGGCGACCTGGAACCTGCGCAGGAGATCGTACAGACAGTCGGGGGAGAGGCTGAGAGAAGTCTGCCGGGCCTTGGCCATCACCGCATCCACGATCCTCGTAAACCCCCAGTGGTTGAGATCCAGACCGAAGAGGCAAGAATCAATGCTGTCGGAAACAAAGTACCCCACCCTCCAGACACCGGGAGTTGAGCGGTAACGCCTTGGTAAGGTCACAAAATCCAGGGGGCCGAGGAAGTGACTTGAATGCCTTGGCCTGGTGGCATCTCCCCTCGTGTACTCGAAAATCTCCATATCGACCAAGGCCGAGGTCTTCCTCTGGAGCAGGGGCGATGGAGGGTGGAAGTCAGGAGGCAGGATGCTAGAAGGAGCCTAGTGACCATGTGAAAATTCCTAGACGCCTCTATTCCCTGGGTGCTGAGGGCTTGCACGCCTAGGGCGAAAGCAATGGACCGCCGCCTGCGGTACTACCTGGAGAGGAGAGGTAATGCTGTGGCATGAACCGTGGCTTTCACGGCGGGGCGGGGAGTAACGCCAACAGGAGCCTGAGCATCGATCTCCGGAGGAAGGCCGGAGGGTCGACAAAGAAGTTTAGTTGTACATTGCTTAACGTCCCGACAGCAACAAGACTTTCTCAGGACGTGCCTGCACTGCTTATGAAACAAAAACTAACTAAACAGAATACTCAATGTATGTCGCCAGCCGGTCTAACACGCTAAATAAACCTAATACCATTTAGCAACAAACATCCAATATCAAGAGCTACAGGCAGCGCAGACAGTAGGGAGAGTTTAAAAAAGAAAAATACAGGTGAATGGACCAAGTGGGGTTGACAAAGAAGGGGCATGCCCGTAGGACAGGAGACATGACCCAAGTGCTGTGAGACGCCAACTAGGGTCAAGGCTGTCGATGGCCTGGGAGGGAGGACACGGGGCACTGAGAACTGCAACCATCCCGTAACTGGAGCATCGCCCTGGACAAGATTCGGAGGTGGGCTAGGGCGTGCTGTTGACTATGGCCGTCCGGTCGCGCCTCCCTCTTGCGCTGGGAGAGGTACCCTCGCCCCTATTGCTACTTCAAGAAGGGTGGGACATCACCAGACTCCGCCTACCACGCTCTTTCTCCGAGCAGGAGGGGAAGGTCGTGTGGGACATGACAGGGCCAGGGATGGTCGTTCGCCCGTCTGGTCATGCTTCCATCTCACGCTAGGAGAAGTACACTCGCCCCTATTGCTACTACGAGCGGGGTGGGACGTCACCAGACTCCGCCTACCACGCTTGTCATCCGAGTGGGAGGGGAAGATCGTGTTGGACATGACAGGGCCAAGAATGGTTGACTGGGCCCGGCGAGACAGCCCCAAAATGTCGGACTTCGCACATCTGAGTCCGGGGTGTGGGTGGGCGGTCCGGTGCAGGTAGAGGGTCTTCCGCCAATCGACTGCACTCAGCTCTCATTGGCGGGTCCCAGGTGGCAACCGGTTGTTCAGCAGGACCCACCACGGGCACAACGGGGCCATAGGATCTTTCTACCGCGTCGTGGGGCGACTTACGCTGCTGCTGACCAGGCTCCATGGGGCGGGTGGGCCAGGTCCGGGTGGACACGTTGGCTAGAGGAACTTATCCCCGCGTAGGGGGGGGGGGACTTCAGCCACTGCTGACCACACTCCTTGGAGCAGGTGGGCAAGGTCCCAGGGGACCTGTAGGGGTCAGAGTATCCTTTCACCGCGTAGCGGGGCGACTTCCGCCGCTGCCGATTGCGCTCCTTGGTCTCAGTGGGCACATCTGGACCAGAGGATGTTTCAACCGAGTAGCGGGGCGACTTCTGCAGCTGCCAACCATGATCTGTGGATCGGGTGGGCAAGGTCCGGGGGACCAAGGGCGTCAACTGGGCCTGACGAGAGGACATTCCGACAATGTCCGAGGTGGCGTGCCTGTGGAGATCTGGCACGGTGGGAGGAGCAGGGAGGGGAGGCGGTTCCTTGGACCCCATCGGCCGCTCCGTCCGGTAGAAACCTCATAGCTGCGACCACCGCTGCTCCCTCCAGGCAGCACACACGTCGCAAGGTCGAGTCCGAGACTCGAGGGACGGCTGAAAGTGGCTAGAGTGTCGCCTGTTGCCTGCTGCCGTCTGTTTGCGTCTCTGCCCTGAGCTGGGAGAGAAACCCACACCCTTATGGCTTTTTCTAGCGTGGAGGGGGGGGGGGGGAGGGAGGGACGGCACCATGCCATCCCCGCTTTCCTTGTCTAAGTGGATGGGGAGGGTCATGTGCCAGCGAGCAAATGGCCACGAAGGCCGTAGGCCATTCCCTCGGATCATCTTTGAGCATGCTCCTTACCGACTGCGCTATTGAGGTATTTGCATCAGCAGTCCGAGCAGCCAAACAGTGGGGACATGGCAGGCACAGAATGTATGTGGCGCTGGGCCATTGTAAGCCCGTACACCTCCGACAGGTGCAAACTTGCGTACTGCAAGAGAGGGGTATAGAACAAACCGGGCGTCCCGAGGTGCAGCGGTAACGCGCCTGCCACCAGCGCCAGAGGCGTGAGGCCCGACACCCCACGACTTCGGTATCCATTTCAGCCCACTCTCAAAATTCAAATATAAATGATCTGAATTCCCCACTGTGGTAGTGCGCTTGAGCCCGCGCTTAGCGCAATGTGAACGTTCCGTGTTCGAGTACAGTGTGTGAGTAAATCCATGTGAGCATGCATGCCGGGCTCAGCTCATGGCAGCGCCCCGAGCCGGTCTGCAACTGGGACAAAGCGCCCATTTCTCTAAGGAATACAGTTGATTTGATGAACAGAAAACTTCACCTGTCAGACACACTTGTAAGCCGCTGTGACTGGACAAAGCGCCCATTTAATGCGCTGATTTATGTAATTATGCTGGACGGGGCACCTAACAAACCGGGCCATGTGGGATGAACTCACGGGTGCACCCGTGTGTCGCCAAACGGTCTCAGGCGCCACATGTGACCGGCAGGCGACAAACATGCACGTTTTTGTTGTGCGTGTCCCTCTGTGTGATCTTTTTTTTTTTTGTTGCATATATAGCCATGCAGGCACGTCCCGAGAAGGCACGTCGCTGGCGGGACACTCATTAGCAATATACAACCAACCAACCAACCAAAAAACATGCCGCAAAAATATTGTACCAACTCCTGTTCCAACTGAACGAGGCGACAAGAAGTAGGACCGTGTTGCAACCCCGGAGCTTAAGGAGGACCTTGGGCACCAGTACTGAGGTAGGATAAGTGTAGGCTACGAGGCCCTCCCAGGAGACTGCCAAAGCGAGCGGGTCCGGGATGGGCAAGACAAAAAGCGGAACCTCTTTGTTCCATCTGGTCGCAAACAGATCGATCATGGGCGTCTCCCAGTGCGCACAGATCATCCGGAAGATGTCCGGCCGGAAGGACCACTCGGTGTGGAGGAGCTGCCCTTGACATGAGAGGGAGTCTGCGAGAACATTCAGGTGTCCCGGGATGATTCGAGGGCGGAGCGCGATCCCACGATCTCTGCTCCACAGGAGAATCTGGTAAAGTAGCATGCAGAGGGCCGGGGACCAATTGCCGTCTTGCTTCTGTATATATGCTACCACCGTTGTATTGTCAGACAGGATCACGGGAAGCTAAGGGTAAGACTGGAGTGATCACACTGCTCACGTGTCCTATGGAGGGAAGGGAGACTACCCAGGGTCCTTGGTTACAACTCCCTAGAGTTGCGTCCCTTGTTGTGTAGGAACACAGGCTGAAATCAGTAAGCTAAGGGGTATTTTCCTTATAGTAATGCCATGGGTATGGATTTTGAGGAAACAAATGCATGTGCATTTATATCAGCCAGTCGACGATTTCATTTGAATTGTTGTAAATCTGTATTGTGTCAATTCTGCTGTGCTGCTGACAAAAACTCTAGTCTGTAAGTCTAGTTTTTGTGGCCGGTTTGTTCTTCACCTCTACTGCAGTACTTGTGCAAGGTCATTTTTTTCCCAACATTCAGAACATGCAAAAAAAATCCAAATGTCAGCAAAACCCTGTCACAAATTATTAGTTTTTGTTTGTTCTCAAACTACACAATTAGCACTCACAGAATGTTCTGATGTGGGATCTGGCATCACTGCATTGGCGAATCGCTGACTCGGCATGGATGAAGGCGACAAGTGTCGTGACACCTCAGGGGCCATTAGTAATGGTTGAAGCCGTCTGGCACTGACGCGAGCGTTTGCCACAGCTGCAGAAACAAGGGTCAGCAGCTGAAGAGGCCCAGACAGAAGGTTGAAAAGTGCCAGGATGGTGAGAGCTTTTCCAGCAGTCAGTGGTTCATCACTTATAACTGGGTGTAGGACAAATGTCTGAAACACAATAAAGTGTGATTTGAAAACATAAAAAGTCATATCAGCCAAATAAAAATGTACAGATTTTGTCAGATTCTATTTTGCACCAAAAATGTGGGCTTAAAAAATAGGTGCACTTGAGAGAGAAGACTGGAAAGGCAAAATGTGTCATCTGTCATTAAATACCACCAATTAGGTGCTACAGCCACTAAAATGATATTGAATGACAGGTGATCTCTCATGTGTGGTTTTAACAGGCGATGTCTCGGCACAGGTTGCTCCTAATGAGTTCTGCTATACCTGCAAGTGTCAGCTTAGTCCTACAACAATGTACAGTACCAACTACAATCACTTACCAACATTGCACCAAGCACTGGGGCCGCCATGCCAATGACACCTGAAAGTATTAAAGGTGTGAGGATATCAAAAATATAGTACATGTTATTAAACCAACAAGCTACAAGGACACTTTAAAAAAAATGCTGTGATTAATGCAATAGTTTCATAATTTGAGGGCTCAGGGCATGAAGATCTTATCTTTTTCATTAAAAGAAAGATAGCAAGTCTTTACTTTCCCAATTCTAAGTCCGAAGAAAAACCATTTGTCAATATACACTGACATAAACAATCTTCGCCTATACTGAAGAGCAAAAGAAATGTGACATCACTTGAATCATCGGAAACACTAAAATGTTTCGGATGATTCAAGTGATGTCACATTACTTTCGCTCATCAGTGTGTAAGGTCTTTTAGAAAAGCATGAAGAAAAAGGTGTGCATCCACATAGCAGAATGACGGTGTGCGGTATGTGGTGCTATCAAAAAAATTGGTCAGGTGGCAGATGTATCCTTATGTCATGGTGCGACTTACATTTTGAACTGTTTAAAAATTTGTCATGTATCGAAAGCATGGCCCCTTTACTGCAGAATCCTGGCAGAATTGCATGTTTTTCACTCCGTGGAAATATACAACTCTGTCATTCAGTATTCTTATGTATGTGATATTTCAATAAGTCTTTACACCCTTGATTATCGAACCCCTTGACTGCAACTGATGATACCATTGGGCGGAAAAGAACAATAACTACCTGAGTACTGCTGATGATTGTCATTGTCATTGTACTTACAGGTAAGGATATAGACCAATGGCTTTAGTTCAAGGGTGGTGTCAGAATAGATTGGTGCCTAGAGGCACCAAGCTATTCTGGCACTACTCTTGAACTATTTTAGTAAAACTTATTTCACACACTGGTGTATTTCATATTTAGCTGAAAAGATGTGTAACTACGTATCTTTTCTGCTGAATGTGATGGCAGTAGCAGTCAAGGGGGTAAATTTCCATGATAAAACAGAACATAGAATCTTCAATAAAATGCAGACAAACAAATCCGTGTACCCATCAGGCCTTTCAGACAGGCGTGAGGGATGAGATATCGGATCTCCTCCTTGCGAGTGTCCTCCACACCGCGCACGAACGCATTCTCCCAGGCCAGCAGCTTCACCACCTGTATACCTTGAATCACTTCGTTCAGCTTCTTCACCCTCTTGTCCGATTGCACCTGAAAATATGCAAGATTCAAACTACTACTATCAGCACTTTACTTTGCTGGTGTCAAAATGACTGTGCAAAAGCTGCCTGAGATGAGTTGACTATGACAAATTAACATGATGCCTACAAAAGTGCCAAGCTCATCTGGCATGACCCTTGAACTATAAAAAGCTAGTGCATCTGCCAAGGTGATACCTTTCAGTTGAGTATGTTAAGCCATTTAGCTCCAATGCCTTACAGCAGGAGATAATCGAACGTGATAATTCAAGGATAGTGCCAGCTAAGCTTGACGCATGATGGAGTCAAGCTAATCTAGCACTACCCTTCAATTATCATGGTCGATCCATCTCCTATAATGAATACTTAGTCATCAGGTGACACCTCCAAAATTTGGGAAATGTGGCCATGGGGTTAAATGAGTTAACACATCAAGACGTGCTGCTTTATGCTGCATATCCAGATGCAGCAAGTCTCAAGTTTCAAATGAGTCAAGTCAGTTTATTACATGCAAATGATTTATAACCACTGATAGGATCTCAGCCTTACCAGCACTTTTTTCTGCATCTTGGACATCCAGACACCCAAGAAGTACATGACGGGGGCACAGACTACAACAAACAGGCCGCCAATCAAAGCACTGATGCCCAGCTTTAAGTACAGAATGACTAGGGTGATGGACACCTACAAAAGAAAATAAGAAGTTAACCATTATCATTCGGAATACACCAGTGTGTGAAATAAGTTGACTAAAATAGTTCAAGGGTAGTGCCAAAATAGCTTGGCGCCTCTAGGCGCCAAGCTATTCTGGCACCACCCTTGGACTAAAGACAAATAAATAAGACGTTAACCCTCATCATTCGAAATACACAAAAGAAAATAAGAAGTTAACCATTATCATTCGGAATACACCAGTGTGTGAAATAAGTTTGACTAAAATAGTTCAAGGGTAGTGCCAGAATAGCTTGGCGCCTCTAGGTGCCAAGCTATTCTGGCACCCCCCTTGGACTAAAGCCATTGGTCTATATCCTTATCTGTAAGTACTATAATGTAGCTTGCATATGGCAGAGTACAAATTCGAAGCTTTTAGCCTCAGTATAAGGGTTAAAACACACAAGAGAATGCAATGGTAGTTCACTGTGAACCACTCAAAAAACGGATTCTCTTTTGACTTCTTTTACCTTTCTTCTTCTTCTTTTTTTTTTTTTTTTTTTTTGGCCATTGGGGAGTAGGTTAAAAAAAGCGCGTGTTTTATTCAGCCAGCCAGCTAAATCTGCAAGATGCTTGTATTCTCATGAGCCCAGCTTTAGTTGTTGGCAAGTAATGGCCTCATCTTCAGTAAGTGTAAGCCATCAGTAACAAATCAATCCAGACCAAAAAGGTGACTGCCAAGCGTGTAATATGCAAAGAAGTACCCAACGGAGAAAGAAACACGCTTAGAAAAGATGGGTACAACAAGGGTATTTACCCGAAATATTAATAAATTGTGTTGTACCCATCTTTTCTAAGTGTGTTTCTTTCTCCTTTGGGTACTTCTTTGCATCAGTAACAAGAATGGCGAAGTCCTTAAGGCTCACATGTATGACTAATTCAAAACTTTGAAATAAAATAAATTATGTCTAAAAATTGGCAACACATTTGTCAACCTCTTGTGACCTTTGACCTTTCAAAGGGGTCATCTAAATTAGCATACATAGAAAGGTCATACCAACAGGTAACCTGAGTGCAAAGAACACGGGTACATGTATAGAGCTGTGAACACAGCCAGTAAGATTATAGGCAGACCACAAAGTCAGCTCAGTGACATTCATACAGTTTCTGTTCACAGAAAAGCCTTTTCCAACACATCAGACAGTTCTCACCCACTGTACTGCCAGTTTGAGAAATTTCTTCTGGTAGGCATTATAGAATGCCCCTGGCTCGCAAGAATCTTTTCAAAAAGTCATTTGTGCCTAATGTAATAACCTTGATGAACTCCATCATGTAACTCACCGTTGGGCCATCTGACCAGTAATATTTTGGGCATAGTAATTCTGCATAGTAACTTTTAATCGCAGTGAAGTATGCGACATAACTGTCCATAGATGACAGTGTTTGTGTGTGTGTG
This sequence comes from Semisulcospira habei, assembly GCA_036245525.1. Taxonomy (NCBI): domain Eukaryota; kingdom Metazoa; phylum Mollusca; class Gastropoda; family Semisulcospiridae; genus Semisulcospira; species Semisulcospira habei. Next base: position 93,588,532 of record BTPG01000007.1, on the reverse strand, counting down.
TCTGTATGTGCGTTCGAAAGAATTATGACAGACGCTCTGAAAGATCATGAAGGAACTGTCAGTATTGGAGGCAGAACAATCACGAGCTTGCGCTTTGCGAACGACATTGATGGCCTTGCAGGAACAGAGAAGGAGCTAGCTGGTGGAAAAGCTGGTTAGTACAGCCATTGCGTATGGGATGGAAATCAGTGCAGAGAAGACCAAACTGATGACAAATGACACCAGTGGCACTGGCACTGACGTCATGATTGGAAGCCAAAAACTGGAAACAGTTCTATCTATCTATCTATATCCCGTAGTCTTGCCGACCGTTGGGGCACCACTGATGACTTGGCAACCAGCTCCCTCCATTCCTCTCTGTTCTCTGCCATTCTTAGCATATCGCGCAGCTTCAGTCCTGTCCACTCTGAGATATTGTCCTCCCATCTTTTCTTCTTTCTTCCTCTCCTTCGTCCTCCTTGCACAGTGCCTTGCAGGATTGTTTTGGCAAGCCCTGCTGAACACATGACATGCCCATACCACTTCTGTTTGCAGTTTTTCACAATGCCTAATAGGTCTTCATATGACCCGATGGCTTGCCTGATTCTGCTTCCCACTTCCACGTTTGTGACGTGATCTCTGTATGAAATGCCAAGCAGTCTTCGAAAACATCTCATTTCAGTGACTTGTATCCTCCTTTCAAGGTCTGCTGTGAGGGTCCATGACTCGCAGGCATACAAAAACACTGAGATGACTAAGGAGCGCATCAGTCTGATCTTGGAGCAGAGTGTGATGTTTCTGTCCTTCCATATGGTCTTCAATCTTGTCAGTGCTGTTGTTGTCTGCGCAATCCAGGTTTCTGGTTTTGATCCCTCATCTGTCACATTGGCTCCTAAGTACTTGAATTTATTAACAGTTTCCAGTTTTTGGCTTCCAATCATGAAGTCAGTGCCAATGCCACTGGTGTTATTGGTCATCAGTTTGGTCTTCTCTGCACTGATTTCCATCCCGTACACAATGGCTGTACTGTCCAGCTTTTCCACCAGCTGAGCTAGTTCCTTCTGTTCCTGCAAGGCCATCAATGTCGTCCGCAAAGCGCAAGTTCGTGATTGTTCTGCCTCCAATACCGACAGATCCTTCATGATCTTTCGGAGCGTCTGTCATGATTCTTTCCAGGAAGATGTTGAAAAGAGTAGGTGAGAGCAAGCACCCTTGTCTGACTCCAACTGTAGTCCTAAACCAGTTTCCTATTTTGCCGTTGAAGCAGACTGCCCTAGTAGCCTTCTTGTAAAGATTTGCTACGACTTTGATCAGGTTGGCATTAATGTTGTATAGCTTCATTGTGGACCAAAGGGTTGCATGCCACACCCTGTCAAACGCTTTCTTAAAATCCACAAAGACATGATAGAGATCTTGCTGGTGCTGGAGGTACCTCTCACATAGAACTCTCAGGTTGAAGATCTACTCAGTTGTGCTGCACCCTGATCTGAAGCCTGCCTGTTCCTCAGCTATGATTTCCTATGCCTGTGGCTTCAGCCTGTTCAGCAGGATCTTTAACATGACTTTGCTTGGGTGGCATATAAGACTGATCGTGCGCTAATTCTGGCATTGATGTAAGTTGCCTTCTTTGGGGAGAGTTATTATAAGTGATTGGGTCCATGGTGTGGGACAATCCCCTGACTGCCAGATCTTATTGCAGTAAGGCGCTTATCATGTCTTCTCCCCCTTCATGGACTAGCTCTGCAGGGATGTTGTCTGCTCCTGCTGCCTTCCCTTTTTTCAGCGACTTCACTGCAGCCTCTACTTCTTCTCAGAGGATGGGATAGTTGCCATTATTGGTCACGGCTGGGTTGACAAGTATGCCTGGGTCACCTGTAGATTGGTGGTTGTACAAATCTGAGCAGTACTCTGTCTATCTCTTCAGTATGTCTTGGTCTTCCGTAAGACAGTTCCCTTCCCTATCTTGAATGATAGAGGAGCGTCCTTGTTTTACACTGGTCAGGTCTTTCACCAGCTGGTATGCTTTTTTCCATGAGCAGTGGGCAGATGTTCACATCTGCACAGGACTTAGACGACCCTGCCCTCCACGAGTCCCCTGCTGCCTTGCAGGCCTGGCCGCTTGGCTGCGGAAAGGCTAAGGGAGGAAACCCCTGACATCAAAGCCCCCGTGTCTCCGGGGAAGGCTTTTGAGCCAGAGACTAGGACAAGGGACAGTCTGATATAAAACCTACGACCCGAGGACCTCGATGCCATCGTCCCAGCTTGCTAGGCCATGGCAGACGAACCAAGGGTTTAAAGGGTGGGGCCAGTACTGCGCACACTGCACTCCACCAAAAAGCTCCACCGCGCAGGCTTTAGGAAACGTCCACGGACCATGACACTGACCATTCCAAGTCCTGTAGCGACGGGCGAGGGGCGAAACGGCAGGTGAAAGATGTCACTGGAAGCCGCAGTCTCAAACCTGCATGCAGGCGGTTCAGGATATTGGTCGCCTGATGTTGACCTGGGGATGACAACATCACTCGGCACACCCTGAACGACCAAGCAGCCTTCTCTAGGGACAGCACTGCTTGCTCCACACGGAGAGGGGCCTAGAAAAGGTGGCCTAACCAAAGCTCGTCCCCTCGCAACCCCAGTTGGCTAGCCGCGGTCAACGGGCATCTTCTCTTGCGGTCAAAAAGCAAGAAAGAATAACGGATCCACTCTCATGATGACCACGACCGGACTCAACGTAGCATGCTGGAACATCCGAACCATGCTCGACAAAGCAGACAGCGGACGCCCTGAACGTCGCTCCGCCCTCATTGCCCATGAATTGCGGAGGTTAAACATCGACATCGCCGCGCTCAGTGAAGTATGTTTTCCGGACGAAGGCAGCCTCCAAGAACTTGGCGCTGGGTACACCCTCTACTAGTCAGGCAGGCCTGAATCAGAAAGACGACTCTCAGGCGTGGGTTTCATGGTCAAGACATCCATTGCGACTAAGCTGGAAAACCTACCAAAGGGTCACTCAGACCGCATCATGTCCATGCGCCTCCCACTGAGACACCAGCAACACGTCACCCTTCTCAGTGTGTACTCCCCAACCCTCCTGGCAGAGCCTGCTAAAAAGGACAAGTTTTACACTGACCTGCGCAGCCTCATACAGAGCACCCCTGCAGACGACAAAGTCATCATCCTTGGCGACTTCAACGCCAGAGTGGGCCAGGACTCTGAAGCCTGGAAAGGAGTCCTCGGCAAGCATGGCGTCGGGAACTGCAATGACAATGGCCGCCTACTGTTGGAGTTCTGTGCGGAGCAGCAACTGGTCATCACCAACACTACTTTTCAGCAAAAGGACAGTCGAAAGACCACCTGGATGCATCCTCGCTCCAAACACTGGCACCTTATCGACTATGTCCTAGTGCGTCAGAGGGACCGCAGTGACGTCCTCCTCACCAGAGTGATGCCCAGCGCAAAGTGCCACACTGACCACCGTCTTGTCCGCTGCAAACTCAGGCTCCACGTCAAGCCAAAACCCAAGAAATGGGGGCCCCCCAAGAAAAAGCCTGATGTTGCCAGCCTTCAGCGTGATGACGTGAAAGCTGCCTTTCAGACAGATTTACAGCGCAGGCTCAAAGACACAGCGGACCCAGCAGACTCCTCCCCTGAAACACTTTGGGAACAACTGAAAACTGCTATTGCAAAATCCTCTGCAGAAGTCCTGGGTTTCGCTAGAAAGAAGAACAAAGACTGGTTTGACGAGAACGATGTAGAGATCCAGGAACACCTAGCAAAAAAAAGAGCCGCCCAGCAAGCCCACCTAGCCCAGCCTTCCTGCCCTGTGAAGAAGTCTGCCTTCCGCCTCGTCTGCAGCAGTCTCCAGCGCAAGCTCAGAGATCTCCAGAATGAGTGGTGGACCAGACTTGCACAGAGGACCCAGCTTTGCGCTGACAATGGTGACTACAGGGGTTTCTACGAAGCACTGAAAGCAGTGTATGGCCCCAGACACCTGGTACAAAGTCCCCTGCGAAGCGCGAATGGCCAGGCACTCCTCACAGATAATACCTCCATCTTGAACCGCTGGTCGGAGTACTTTCAGAGCCTCTTCAGCGCTGAGCGCACTGTTCAAGAAGCAGTCGTCCTACAAATCCCACAACTCCCAGTAAAGGTTGAATTGGACGAACCGCCCACCGCTGAAGAGACCCTCACAGCCATCCACCAGCTCAAGAGTGGCAAAGCAGCAGGCATTGATGGAATACCACCAGAGATCTGGAAACATGGAGGCACAGCACTGCACAACAAGCTCCATGACCTCTTTCTCTGCTGCTGGGAGGAAGTAACACTACCAAAGGATCTCCGTGATGCTGTCGTTATCACCCTGTACAAGAACAAAGGCGAGAAGTCAGACTGTTCCAACTATCGGGGAATTACCCTGCTGTCCATTGCTGGGAAAATTCTTGCAAGGCTGCTCCTGAATCGGCTGGTAGCTGCCTTCGCTGAAGACCACCTCCCAGAGGGCCAGTGTGGCTTCAGAGCAAACAGGAGCACCACCGATATGGTCTTTGTGCTGAGACAGCTTCAGGAGAAGTGCCGCGAGCAGAACAAAGGGCTGTACGTAACGTTTGTCGACCTAACAAAAGCGTTCGACACTGTGAGCAGGCAAGGCATGTGGCAGATCCTGGAGCAACTTGGCTGTCCCCCAAAGTTCCTCAGCATGACTGTCCAGCTACACGAGGACCAGCAAGGCCAGGTCAGACTCAACAATGTTCTCTCAGAACCATTCCCTATTCTCAACGGCGTAAAGCAGGGCTGCGTGCTGGCACCGACCCTCTTCACCATCTTTTTTAGCATGATGTTGAAGCAGGCCACAGTAGACCTCGATGATGACGATGCAGTGTACATCAGGTATCGTCTTGATGACAGCCTGTTCAACCTCAGATGACTGCAGGCCCACACGAAAACCCTAGACCAACTGATTCGTGAGCTGCTTTTTGCTGATGACGCTGCCCTCGTTGCACACACAGAGAGAGCCCTGCAGCGCATCACGTCCTGCTTCGCAGATGCTGCCCAGCTCTTTGGACTCGAGGTCAGTCTGAAAAAGACAGAGGTCCTCCGTCAGCCGGCACCCAAGACAGTGTATCGCCCTCCTCACATCACCATTGGCGAGTCTGAACTAAAGTCAGTGTACCAGTTTACTTACCTTGGCTGCATTATCACGTCGGACGCCAAGCTGGACAGGGAGCTTGACAGCAGGCTGGCAAAAGCGAACAGCGCTTTCGGGCAACTTTTCAAGCGGGTGTGGCACAATCAACAGCTGAAAACAGGCACCAAGATCAGCGTGTACAGAGCTGTGGTCCTCACCACCCTGCTGTATGGTTCCGAGTCCTGGGCCCTCTACCGCAGCCAACTAAGACTCCTCGAACGTTTCCACCAGCGCTGCCTGCGTACCATCCTGGGCATTCACTGGAGTGACTATGTCACCAACGTCGAGGTCCTTGAACAGGCTGAAACAGTGAGCATCGAGGCCTTGCTGCTGCAGACACAGCTCCGCTGGGTGGGGCATGTCTCCAGGATGGAGGATCATCGCCTACCAAAGATCAACCTGTTCGGCGAGCTTGCTACTGGACACCGTGACAGAGGGGCACCAAAGAAGAGATACAAAGACTGTCTCAAGAAGTCACTTAGTGCCTGCCAAATCGACCACCACCAGTGGTCCTCGCTTGCTGTGGACCGTGACACCTGGCGCTCCACCATTTACAAGGCAGCTGTCTCCTCTGAGGACTCTCGCAGAGCTAGCCTTAAGGACAAGCGGCTCAGGAGAAAAAACAGAGATGCCGCAACTCAAAACCCTGGCCATACCTTCCCCTGCAGCCACTGCGGTCGAACCTGCCTGTCCCGGATTGGCCTCCGCAGCCACGAACAAGCCTGCAGATGTCGTGGGCAACTCCTATAAAATCTTTGTTCGCGAAGTCAAGCCAAGAGAGAGAGATGCTTTTTTCCTATTATTTTTGTTCAGATTTACTTCTATGTGTTTACACTGATCTTCAATCCACTTATTCTTTGCCGTTTTCATGCTTTTCTTGATATCCTGGTTAATTTCCCTGTATTGTTTAGCTCCTTCTACCTCTGATTTCTTTTTCTTTAATTCTCGACGCTTGTCACATAGAACAAAGATGTCAGCTGTAACCCAAGGTTTCTTTGCTTGTCGGTGTTTGCCAAGGATCTCACTGGCTGTTTGGGTTACAGCAGTGTTAAATGTGTCGATCAGTGTGTCCACGTCCATGTCTTCTGCACCTAGAAGTAGCAGTGGCGCAAATTTTCCTCCTATCTTTGCCTGGAAGGCTTCCGCTACCTCTTGGTCTTTCAGCTTCTCGAGGTCAAACTTGATTCTGGTGGAACCCTGCTTGTTAACCTTCTTTAGGCGAAGTCGGAAGGTCATCATCACTAAGTCATGGTCACTTCCAATGTCGGCGCCTGGAAAACTTCTTGTCTTGGCAATGTTCACACTGGTTTGGAAGTGTCTCTTCACCATGATGTAGTCAATTTGGTTATGGTGCTCTCCGTTCGGGCTGTGCCATGTCCACCTTCTGGATGCTTTGTGTGGGCCAAACGTGTTCATCAGCTTTAGATCATTTGAGCTGGCAAATTCCAGGAGCCTTAAGCCTCTGTCGTTGGTCTCTGCATTGCAGTAGCGTCCGCATGTGCCTTTCCAGTTCCTAGCAGCATCCTCTCCTATTTTGGCATTCCAGTCACCCTGTACCACAAGAATGTCTTTCTTGGGGGTCTGGTCCAGAACTTCTTGCAGTTGGTCATAGAAGTCTTCTATTTCCTCATCGTCATAGTCTGTTGTTGGGGCATAAACTTGTACAATGGTGATATTGAATGGGGTTGCCCTCAAGCGTATGGGGATAAGCAATCCAGACCAAAAAGGTGACTGCCAAGCGTGTGAAATGCAAAGAAGTACCCAACGGAGAAAGAAACACGCTTAGAAAAAACGGTACAACACAATTTATTAATATTTCGGGAAAATACCCTTTGTCAAAATAGACAAACAAACAGAGACATTAGCCGCTACTTGGGTACTTCTTTGTATGGGGATAAGCCTACTGGAGACTGGCCGACAACTCATGATGGTGTTCACGATGTCTTTGTGGACGAGAAATCCCGACACCCTGTTCGTGTTTGTCTTCTCTGCCACTGTAGCACAGTTTGTGGTTTTCCTGGGTTGATGTTTCCCCAAGGTTCTTCCATCGTACTTCGCAAAGTCCTAGGATGGTCCAATGGTATCTGTTCATTTCGTGTGTCAGTTCTTCTACCTTTCCAGGCATTCTTAATGTTCTGACGTTCCAAGTGCCAATGCTGATGTTGTTTCTGGCACGGAGTTTTGATGGTGCACCAGTAACACACTTAACACCTCTGCCCTGGTGCAAGACAGAAGGCGCGGTCCTTGTTCCGGGCGACGACCGATCCAGTATGGATTGAGGTAAGGTTGTCATTGCATATGGTGTGTTTTCGGCAAAAGAACCTGGCGGAGCTCATCCCTCTCCAGGCTGTTAACCACAACCAAAACTCCACATAACTTGTGGCTCGCCTTGGTCCTGGACATGTGCCCAATGAGACCCTCATGGGACTCCTTCGCCCTGGGTGGTGACTTCATCAAGGAAGTTCATACACCGAATCAGGTACCGTGTCAGCACCCTAGCCTTTGGTTATCCAAAACCTAACCTGCAAGGCAGCAGGGGACTCGTGGAGGGCGGGGTCGTCTATGTCCCATGCAGATGTGAACATCTGCTCACTGCCCAATACTTAGGAGCCATTGTGACAGATGAGGGATCAAAACCAGAAATACTGTGCAGGATTGCGCAGACAATAACAAGATTGAAGACCATATGGAAGGACAGAAACATCACACTCTGCTCCAAGATCAGACTGATGCGCTCCTTAGTCATCTCAGTGTTCTTGTATGCCAGCGAGTCATGGACCCTCACAGCAGACCTTGAAAGGAGGATACAAGCCACTGGAAATGAGATGTTTTCGAAGGCTGCTTGGCATTTCATACAGAGATCACATCACGAACGAGGAAGTGGGAAGCAGAATCAGGCAAGCCATCAGGACCTATTAGCCATTGTGAAAAAACGCAAACTGAAGTGGTATGGGCATGTCACACGTTCAACAGGGCTTGCCAAAACAATCCTGCAGGGTACTGTGCAAGGAAGACGAAGGAGAGGAAGACAGAGGAAAAGATGGGAGGACAATATCTCAGAGTGGACAGGACTGAAGCTGGGCGATACGCTGAGAATGGCAGAGAACAGAGAGGAATGGAGGGAGCTGGTTGCCAAGTCATCAGTGGTGCCCCAACGGTCGGCAAGACTATGGGATATAGCTAGATAGATAATAGGTCTTCATAGGGCCCGATGGTTTGCCTGATTGTGCTTCCCACTTCCTCGTTCATGTACGGTGTCAGCACCCTAGCCTTTGGTTATCCAAAACCTAACCTGCAAGGCAGCAGGGGATTCGTGGAGGGCGAGGTCGTCTATGTCCCGTGCAGTTGTGAACATCTGCCCACTGCCTCGAGCTAAGACAGTTTATGTCAAAATATGGCTAATTATGGACCCCACGTGATCTTGACCTTTGACTTTGAGCCAAATTTGAAGATTATAGCTTAAATAGCTTCAGAGAACATGCCGATGTTAAAGTTTTATTCAGCCAGCCAGCTAAATCTAATAATAATAATAATGTATATTTTTAAGGTGCCAATACTTTCGAAAGAAAACTTTATGCGCCGTACAAATGACATACTAACATACATACACCTTGCATCCTACAACACATATATAGCCCCTAACATACACATGCACGCAACAGGATATACAAGAAAAATAAGAATAACAAAAAGAACACACCAACAAAAAATGCATTTTTCTGTAAAATGTATTTTTTCAAAAAATACTTACCGATGACATTACTATTAGGAAACGGCCTCTTAGCACAATTTCAGCCAAAATTCGGTTGTGTACCTACAGGGCAGGGGAGGCAACCTAGGGGTGCCGTAACCTAGTACCCTGAGTAGCCTCCCGTCCATCCCCATCCGGTCACGCACCCAGCGCGCCAGTCTGTTTGCTTAGCTGACTAGCGGCAAGCGGGGCAGGTGGGAGGGTCCTCCGAGTAATGTCATCGGTAAGTATTTTTTTAAAAAATACATTTTAGAGAAAAATTCATTTATTTCCTCAAAAACATTACCAATGACATTACTATTAGGAAGAATAGCGAATAGGAGGTGGTTGCCGCGTAGAACGCCCCTAACCCTTGAATACTGCTAACGAGACCCACCCTCCCTGGGGCAACCTCTCGACAATTTCAGCTAAGAGCAACCTACAGCACCTGGGGGTGCTGGGAGGGAGAGTTGCGCCGCGGCGATGTCTCCCACCAGTGTTAGATTCTCCCGCTGGCTGGAGAGGTCCCGAGGTAGAATCGAGTGAAGGTCGACTTTGCTCGCCAGCCCATGGCCGCCACAATGTCTTTGATGGCGCAGTTGCGGTCGAAGGCGAGGCTTGCGGCCATGGCTCTAACCTCGTGTGCCCTGATGTTCATCCGCTTGGCAGCATCAGGGGTGAGGTTCTGCAGGATATTGTCTGGGCTGAGAAGTCAGTTCTACCTGGGGGCAGAGGGAGAAAGAGGCGGGTGCGTCTCCTGGGTAGCGGCTGGGTCTGGCGCAGGTACACCCATAAGGCTCTCACCGGGCCCTGCTGTCTGGTCTCTCGGGCCAGGCTTGGCTCCCTCGAAGGCCGAGTGGTGATCACCTGTGGGGCGGCCAACGGAGACCGGGTCTTGGCCAGGAAGGCCGGATAGGTGCACAGAGCCCTCTGTCCTGAACTGCAAGCAGGAGGGGCGTGCCAAGAGAGCGTGCAGTTCGCTGCCCCTGGAGGCCGTGGCGAGGGCCAGTAGAAAGGTAGTCTTTCGGGTACGTCGGCCAACCGCGCCAAGGGGAGCGGTTCGAAGCGGTCCCATCGCGGAATCAGCGAGCGGAGGGCAGGCTGCTGGCGGCCGAAGAGGGCCATCCGGTCGGCGAGGTCTTTGCAGCCACCTGGGTCCGGGCGGCCCAAATGGCGGTACCTGTCAGCGATCATGGCAAGGTAGCCTCTGATGGTGATTGGCACCAAGTGCTGCTCGGCAAAAAGACCGAGGAAGAACTCGGCCAGCTAGGGTACCGTCAGATGCGTGGGGGCAAGGCGTCGGTCGTCGCACCAAAAGCACAGGACTCACCACTTTCCCTCATAGACTCGTCGGGTCGAGGGCCTGTGGGCTGTAGCGATAGCTTCCACTGCTGTACTTGAGAAGCCTCTAGCGGCGCGTGCGAGTCGCACAATCTCCAGGCGCGGAGGAGGAGACGCTCAGGGAACTGATGATATAGCGCCTGCCGTGGTTGCTTGATCATTGTGTGTGAGGTGGGGAGCTGCAGGGGGTGGGGGGGGGGGGGGCCATGGCGAGGTTCAGGAGGTCAGTGGTCCACGACTTGGTCCAGCAGAACGGAGCTACCAGAAACAGAACCGCGTTGCAACCCTTGAGCTTGAGCAGGACCTTGGGGATGAGCACTGTAGTCGGGTAAGCATCCAGACTAGCGGGTCCAGAATGTGGGAGACAAAAAAGGGTAGCTGGCAATTCCACCTCGTCATGAAGAGGTCAATCATGGGGGTCTCCCACGCTGCGCAGATCATCTGAAAGATGTCCGGACGGAGCGCCCTGTCGGTGTGGAGAAGCTGGCCGCATCGCGAGCGGGAGTCGGCCAGGACATCAGGTGGCCTGGGATGTGTCTCGCTCAGAGGGAGATGCCACGATCTTCGCACCACCGGAGAACCTGGTAGAGGAGGATGCAGAGGGAGGGGGAGCGCGTCCCGCCCTGCTTCTGGATATAAGCGACTACGGTGGAGTTGTCTGAGAGGATGAGGAGCACCTGGTGTCGCAGACGTGACTCCCAGGTGATGAGGGCTTGCCACTGGGGGCCAGGTGCGGGAGACTGTGGAGAATATCGGCAGCAGGCGCACGCCCCTGACAGAGAGGCTTGCATCGACACAGAGAGACAGCTGGGGGGGGGGGGAGTAGCGACGAACACCCGTCGCGAGCCAGAAGGGATCCACCCAGCGTAGAAGATGGGGACGGAGCATCGGAAGCCCCAGAAACTGAGACTCGAGGTCGCCAGCCGAGGGTCGCCAGTGGAGAAGCAGGCGCAGCTGAAGCAGGCGGCAGTAGAGACGGCCAAGGGGAAGGAGGTCCGCTGCTGCGCTCATCAGGCCCAGGAGCTGAAGCCACACTCTGGCGGAGACCGCTTCCTCTAGAGACACCTGTCATGCTAGGTTTGCCAACTTCTGTATCCGTTGCTCCAGAAGCCTCACCTCGATGAGGACGGTGCGAAATTCCATACCCAGGAGAACAAAGCGGTGGGACAGCACGAGGTCCGACTTGCCCACATTGACCAGAAAGCCAAGCCGGTCGAGTAGCTCTAGCAGCGCATCTCGGTCCTTTCTCCAAGGAGGCCTCCAACTGGTTCCGCAAGAGAAGATCGTCGAGGTAGTTTGAACTGGGGCTCGAGGATGTCTGCCTGGCCCTGGTGACGATGGCGTCCATGATGCGGGTGAACACCCAGGGCCTAAGGTTGAGGCCAAAGGGTAGCGCACGAACTGGTTAACCACGCTGCCGAAGGCGAAGTGCAGGCAACGTCTGGAAGCGGGGTGCGTAGGGACGTGCAGATACGCATGTGACAAGTCTTGGCTGACGCCGAAGTCCAAGGGTCGAACTGCGGCCCGCAGGGCTCGGGTGGTCTCCACGTGGAAGGACGGGGCAGTGATGTACTTGTTCAGCTTGGAGAGGTCGATGATGGGGCGCCACTTGCCGCCAGGCTTGGGGACCAGGGAGAGGTGGCTGTAGAAGGCTGGGGAGGCATGACGCGTTACCACCTCTATGGCGGCCTGCAGAAGCAAGGCGGCGACCTCGGCACGAAGGGCATCGGCTCTGAGCTGGTCCGTCGGCACAGAGGTCCACAGGGGGGAGCGGCGCAAGGGGGGGGGGGGGGGAGGGGAGGAGACCAACTGGCGAGCGGAGGGACTGACGGTCCACAGGGCGTGACCCTCGGCCTGCTGCCTGAAAGCGGGCGGGGGCAGAGCAGCTGTGCCAGAGGTCCTTGTTCACGTCCTTCACCACCTGCAAAGTAGGGTCGAAGAGAAGCGATCCGCCGAGCGGTGCCTGCCGGAGCTGCTTCTCTAATTCGGTCGGGAGGCCAAGGCAGGAGCGCAGTAAGGCATCCCGACACATCAGATCACCATTAGCAGCAGCCGCCATGGCGTCGACTGAGGTGTGGTATGCAGCGTGGTTGGCGCAGACCGCCAGAGTCAGGATGTCCTCCACCAGCGGCGAGAGCGAAGGGTGCCAAGTATCCTCGATGCGTCGAGCAATAGCTTGCGTGACTAGGTCCAGGAATCCTGTAACTATCCTGTCCCCGCCGGGGGGGGAGATGATGCAGTGACTGTGCCAGGGTAACTACCGCCTGGAGGGGGGCGGCGAAGGTTTGAGAGTGACCGGCGCACCAGTGCTGGCGGAAGACGATGTCTCAGTCCGCAGGCCACCTGGAGACGGAGAAGAAGCCCGAGTCGCCCAGGGAGCCCTGCAGCAAATGAGCTGAGAACACGTCACGAAGGTCCCGGAATCCAGAAGGCTGGGGAAGAGACTTGAATCGCTTGGTCCGCCGAGCGGCCTCCATGAAGGCCGACGCTTTCCTCTTGAGCAATGGGGAAGGCGGGCAGTCCTCGGGAGAAGACACGCATCGATGAGATGCACCGCATCGTCCAGGGACCGGACAGTCTCCATCCTCAGGCCCAGGAGAGATGGCTGTGACACTGTGTCATCCAGAGAGTGAGAGCGCCTTGAAGCTAGGGTCCTGTCATCAAGGAGGAGGACCGAAACCGCGTCTTCTGGAGCCAAGCTGAGAGCGTCATCATCGTTGGGACGCGTGGGTGAGCGGCGGGGGAGAGCTCTTCCCTATTTCGGTGAGTGGAGGTCGCTCCAGCGGCGTCCCATCATCTGGCAATCGCACTGGGGGGGGGGGGGGGGAGGGGAACCTTGTCACCTGTGAGCGGCGCCGCGAGGAGCGAACCGAAGAGGAGTCCCGCGAAGGTCTCGACGCCAAGGCTGCACAGCGACGCGAGGACTGGTGGTCACGCGGAGAGCGACTATGAACAATGAACAATGAACCTTTATTTTCCAACGGTAAAAGTTATTGGTAACAGGACCAGTTTTCAAACTTGCCGTTGCTACATCTACTACATAAATGACATAGACATGTAAACATACACATACCACACACTGACGTATGTATGCACTCGCTCACGCACGCACGCCCGCACATACGCACGCACACGCACGCTCACACACACACAAACACAAACTTGCACACGCACGCACTTAGACACACACGCACACATATACACACACGCTCTCGGACACGCACTCCAGACATACGTATGCGCATAACGCGTACGCACAAAAATATAAAATGAGTAAAAATGCAAAGTAAACCAATACACAGAAAATCATTAAGTACATTAGAATTCATACAGCAAAGGCAAATATGTATATGTGTGCTCTCTCTCTCTCTCTCTCTCTGTCTCACACACACACACACACACACACACACACACACACACAGCATGCACACACACACACACAGCATGCACACACACACACACACAGCATGCACGCACAAACACACACACACACACACGTGAGAGCGCGCCCAAAAATATCGCGTACACACATATGAAGGCAAAAACATTATACATAGTACATGCAGTATTCAATGTACTCTTGACACTCAGATATTATACTTACTTACTTACGCCTGTCACCCCTACCCGGGTATAGGCCGTCGACGAGAGACCTCCAGCAACTCCTGTCCTGTGCTTCTCCTTCGATTCTACTCCAGGTGGTTCCCAGTCTCTTGATGTCTGCTTGGAGGTCTCGACGCCAGGAGTTTCTCGGCCTACCTCTTTTCCTCTTTCCCTGGGGGTTCCATGACAATGCCTGCCTAGTGATACTGGAAGCTGGCTTTCTCAGACTGTGACCGATCCATCCCCATCTTCTTCGCCCAATTTCATTCTCTGCTGTTATCTGCTCTGTTCTCTCCCAGAGTCTGACGTTGCTGATCTTCTCTGGCCAGTGGATTTTCAAAATTCTTCTAAGGCAACTGTTCATGAAGGTCTGTACTCTGTTGACTGTGGTTTTTGTCAATCTCCATGTCTCTGCTCCATATAGGAGAACTGCTTTTACATTGGAGTTGAAAATCCGGACTTTGGTGTGTTGTGACAGCTCTCTGGAACTCCACACTTTTTTCAACTGGAGAAAGGCTGCTCTGGCTTTACCGATTCGTGCTCTGACATCTGCATCAGTTCCGCCTTTTTTGTCTATGATGCTCCCGAGATAGGTGAAGGACTCCACCTCCTCCAACGGGGTGCCAGCAAGCAAGACTGGTTCTTCCCTGGTTGCGTTCAGCCTCATTGTCTTTGTTTTCTGTTTGTGAATGGTGAGGCCCACTTGGGACGAGATGTCAGCAAGCCTCGTGGTCTTGTCCTGCATTTGTTGATGAGTGTGGGACAGTAATGCCAAGTCATCTGCAAAATCGAGGTCGTTAAGCTGTGTCCACAGTGTCCACTGTATTCCACTTCGTCTGTGCTCTGTGGTCATCTTCATGACCCAGTCTATGGCCAGTAGGAAGAGGAACGGAGACAGCAGACACCCCTGCCTGACACCAGTTCTGACCTGGAGCTCTCTGGTGAACTGCCCTTCGTGGATCACGCGACATGTCATGCCATCATAGCTGCTCTTGATCAGGCGGACGAGCTTTGTGGGTACACCGTAGTGTCGTAGGAGTTTCCACAGAGTCTCTCGGTCCACGCTGTCAAATGCTTTCTCATAATCTACAAAGTTGACGTACAGCGGGGAGCTCCACTCCAGAGACTGTTCCACGATGATGCGGAGAGTGGCGATCTGGTCTGTACATGATCGGTTCTTCCTGAATCCTGCTTGCTGGTCTCTCAGCTGGGGGTCAACGGAGCTCTTCATTCTCTCTAGGATGATCCTGTTGAAGACCTTTCCTGGTACTGACAGCAAGGTGATTCCTCTGTAGTTGGAACACTTGCTGAGGTCGCCTTTCTTGGGAAGCTTGATTAGGTACCCCTCCTTCCAGTCACCTGGCATCACCTCCTCTTCCCAGATCTTTCCAAACAGTGGGTACAGCATCTCAACTGTTGTCTCTAGGTCTGCTTTCAGAGACTCCGCTGGGATGCCATCTGGCCCTGCTGCTTTGCCCTTCTTCAAAAATGCCACTGCTTTTCTGATCTCTTCCCGGCTGGGTCTGTCACAGCTGATGGGTAGGTCGGTCTCTGCCGGCTGGATGTCGGGGGGGTCGGGTGGGCTAGGTCTGTTCAGTAACTCTTCAAAATACTTGGCCCATCTGTCGAGTTGGTCTGCTCTGTCTGCAATAGGCTTGCCTTCTTTGTCTTTTACTGGTCTTTCTGTATGGCCATACTTACCCGACAATCTTCTGGTAATGTCGTAGAGCTGTTTCATGTTGCCGCTGCCTGCTGCCTTTTCTGCCTCTGCTGCCAGGCTGTCTGTGTAGGCCCTCTTGTCTGCCCTGATACTCCTCTTCACCTCACGGTTGGCTTCCGAGTATTCCCCCTGTGCCCTTACTTTGGCTGCTCTCGTGCGACTGTTGTTGACCGCTGCTTTCTTCTGCTTCCTCGCTTCTATCTTCTTCAAGGTCTGTGCCGACAGCCAGTCCTTGTGGTGGTGTTTCCTGAACCCTACAGTGTCTTTGCAGGTTGAGTTCAGCGCCTCTCTAACTGCCTTCCACTGCTGCTCTGTGGTGACCACCTCCTCTTCATTTACTAGCTCCTGTAGCGCTTGAAACCGGTTGGACAGCACCAGTTTGAACTCTTCTCTAACTCCAGTTTCTCTCAGGAGGCCTACATTATAGCGCTGTCTTCTTGTTGTCTCTGTGCGGCTTTTCTTTAGCTTGAGCTTCATTCTTAAGGTAAGCAGATGGTGGTCTGAGGCGACATCTGCTCCCCTCCTCACTCGAACATCTTGAAGGGATCTTCTAAATTTCTTGCTAATGCAGATATGGTCTATTTGGTTCTCTGTTGTATGGTCAGGTGAGACCCAAGTTGCTTTGTGTATTCTTCTGTGTGGGAAGATGCTGCCTCCAATGACAAGTCGGTTTAGAGCACAAAAGTCTACAAACCTCTCCCCGTTCTCACTCATCTCCGAGCCTAGTCCCTGTCTCCCCATCACCTCTTTGTATCCGGTGTTGTCCTCCCCTATTTTGGCATTAAAATCGCCCATGACGATGGTGATGTCTCGCTCCGCACATTTGTCCACGGCACTCTGGAGTCGGTCGTAGAACTCTTGTTTCTCTTCCTCGTCACTGTCATTGGTGGGCGCATAACACTGGATGACGTTCAGCTTGAGACTCAGATATTATGGTCCACTGTATATTATATAAAAAAACAATAAAAAAACAAACAGACGCTCTCTTTCTCTCTCTGTGTCTCTCTCACTCTCGCGCGCGCACACACACACACACACACACACACACACACACACACACACACACACACACACACACACTCGGACATTCTCACACACACAAACATTCACACACCTGAACACACGCGCAAGTTATCCCTGTACTGTAATGATTAGATTACGTCAGAGATTCTAGGTGTTTGAAGAGGCTGACCCTAAATGAGGTGAGCGTCTTTGCGTTTCTGATTTCTGCAGGAATAGAATTCCAGAATGAACTTCCCGAAAATGACAAACTGGTTTTGAATAAATCAATACGCGGCAGGGGTACTTTGAAATGGTGTCCATGTCTAGATGCTACAGATATCCGTTCTGAGAAAAAAGAACTCAAGTACAGTGGACATGACTGCTTGTACAGCTTGTACATCAATACACCTTTATTGAACTGAAAGTGATGGGATAGAGGGAGCATTTTTAAAGTTTTAAGCTTTTCGTCAGCTGAGAGTTCGGGATCGGGAAATATAAGCTTAGCAGCTCTCCTATGTAGGGAGTTCAGCCTCTTCAAATGTACATCACTAGAACCATCCCACACTGTTGATGCATAGTCTATGTGCGATTTGACATGAGCATTGTAGAAAAGAAGACGCGCATCTGTGTCAGTAATTGTTTTCAATTTTGACAACATATACAGGCCGCTGGAAACCCTTTTGCACACATTATTAATATGCAGTTGCCATTTAAGCTGATCATCTATAGTGACCCCTAAGAGGCGGTGGTGTGATACTTGCTCAATTGGGCTGTCGTTTATACACAGACTAAGAGAGAGCGGGCATAGCTGGTGCTTTTGACGTGTGGTTATAACCATACATTCTGTTTTTGACGGATTCAGGGACATGGAGTTGGAATGACACCAGTCGGTGATCTCATGCAGGCTTTCCTGCAGACGCGTGCTAATTGCAGCTACATCTTTGTGAGGAGTATGTAGTGTGCAGTCGTCAGCAAACATGTCACAAGAAATATCCTGGCAACTAATATGCAGTGGAAGGTCATTGATAAATATGCAGAACAGCAATGGCCCGAGGACAGAGCCCTGAGGCACTCCGCTTTTGACGAGACCATACGAGGAGTAGGATCCATTTAACAGTGCTCTTTGCTTCCTTCCGCTTAAATATGAAGTAAACAATGAGACAGCACCTGCATTGCAGAGATATGCTTGAAGTTTTGACAAAAGAATGTTATGATTTACAAGGTCAAAAGCTTTCTTAAAATCAATAAAGATTGACCCAGTTATTTGGGAGTTATTTATGGATGCTAGCCACGCATCAATAAGTCTTGTCAGTGCCGTGTGGCAAGAATGCTTGGGGCGAAAGCCGGACTGAAATACGTGCAAAAGACTGCGACTCTCCAAATATTGATAAAGGTGTTTGTGCACGTGTCTTTCAAGAGGTTTGGAAAGGCTGGATAATATTGAAATGGGTCTATAGTTATCAACATCCGACAGATCTTTTGACTTAGGCAAAGGGATAACCTTGGCTTGCTTCAGTTCTGATGGAAACATATTTTGTTGGATACATAAGTTATAAATATACGTTAACGATTCTACTGTATAGGGAAGGGACAGTTTCAGTATTTTAGGGCTGATCTCGTCAGGTCCCGATAACTTTTTGTTTTTCAGTGACCCGATCAGTTTTCCTACTTCATACACAGCTAGAGGCGGTATAGAGAATGGGGGTTTGTCCTTAGTCTTCTGCTTACAAAAGTTAAGTAGGGCCTCCGGGCATGTGTAAGACGCGTTACCGCTTGAGGGTATGATTGACTCGGCAACAGACAGAAAATGTTTATTAAAAGTTTCTGCAGTAATACTAGAAGGAATGGCTGACGATTTCTTGCTGTTTCCTCGGGTGACGAGATTAACCGCGCGCCAGAGTGCGGCAGTATCTCTGTCTTCTTTAATCATTCGTTCAAAGAGAGACTTTTCAGCCCTGCGTACCATAGACTTGACACGGTTACGTTGTTTTTTGTATTCGCTAAATAGCTTGTGTCTCCTTAAGTCATTTCTCAATCTCATAGCTTCGATTATTTCTTGGTTTAGCCAAGGCGGTAACGTGTGGTTTTTTACCCGCTTTTGCCGCAAAGGGGCGTGTTTGTTAAGTACTCTTGTAAAGAGTCCATACCAAACAGCCAGAGCCTTTTCAGGGTCAGTTTCGTTATTAACGACATTAAATGGTGTTTGATCAAGGTCTGCTAGAAAAGCAGACTGATTAAACTGTTTAAATGAGCGATACGTTATAGTTGTGTGCCCGTTCTTACGATGCACTGGCAGTTTTGTTGACCATGAACACACAGTAGGAAAGTGATCACTGATGCTGAGGTCAGGAACACTAACATTGAATACACTAAGGGGACGGTTGGTGTAAATGTGATCAATGAGTGTTGCGGTTGTTTTTGTGATCCTAGTAGGGGCCGAAACTAACTGTTCTAAGCCTGTTTGTGTGGTGATGCAATCCCATGCAGTATGGGGCTTCAACATATCTATGTTAAAGTCGCCTAGTAGCAACGCGTCACAGTTAGGTAAGCCAACTTTTTCTACTGCATGCAAAAAATCATCGTACCATTCAAACTTGGCTGCTGGGTTACGATAACAAAAGCCGACGAAGACGGGTTTAGTTTTTGGAGCCCTAAATTCCAACCAAATGCACTCGACTTCCGGAGTTTCTAAGTCCTCACGCCTTTTTACTAAATGTTGGATTGAGTTATGGATGTAAACGGCAAGCCCAGTTTGACCAAGTACACGAGGGTCACGTCGAGTGATGATAAAGTTAGGTATGTGAACGGCTTCATCGCTTATGTCCGAGTTACGAGACTACGTAGTGGGAGGGCGAACGCCAACCAGGGGAGGGTACCGGGGCTGGCGTCGAGTCGGAGGAGACGATCATCTAGGCCTGCGGGGCGAGGTGTGCCATGGTGAGCGAGGCAATGGCCAAGGCTTCGAGGGGTGCGCCGTGGTTGGACGAACGACGGGGCAGCGTCGGTCCTGGAGGAAGGCCTAGCATGTCGGCGGGCGTCCAGGTCGCAGGATGCGGTCCGTGGGCGTGGAGGCCTGTCCCGTGAGCACAAACGTGGTCGGGGCACGGGTGTTCGCTCGGAACTCCTATCACCATGCTTCAAAGCAGCCGCGTCGAAGCCCGAGGCCGAACGGGCGGGGAGGTGTGACGAGCTTGCTTGTGGGCCAGGCTCATGTCTTTCTTTATTTGGCGAGCGGGCGCACACTGGTCCAGCAGTCTCTTCCGGCCGATGGTACTTGTCACTGACCTTGGGGCGGGACACCATACGTCCGCATTGAACTTGTGCCGAGGGTTTGAAGAGACGTACTCCAGTAGCCACATCGAGACCCGAGCAGGCTCGGGTGGGGAGGCGGGGCGAGCAAGCTCACTGTGGGCCAGGCTCGTTTGTTCTTCTTTATCTGGAGAGCGGGTGCACACTGGTCCAGCAGTCTCGTCCGGCCGAGGGTACATGTCACTGACCGTGGGGCGGGACGCCGTACGTCTCTGCTGGACTTGTCCCGAGAATTTGGAGGGCCGTACTCCAGTAGCCGCATCG
This sequence comes from Semisulcospira habei, assembly GCA_036245525.1. Lineage (NCBI taxonomy): Eukaryota > Metazoa > Mollusca > Gastropoda > Semisulcospiridae > Semisulcospira > Semisulcospira habei. The sequence goes on along the minus strand of BTPG01000007.1, from coordinate 93,568,399 downwards.
AGACCTGAGCAAGCTCGGGTGGGGAGGCGGGGCGAGCAAGCTCGCTGTTGGCCAGGCTCATAATAGATACTCTCTTTATTTAGCGAGCGGGCGCACAATCCGGCCGATGTCCTAAGATCGGTAACCCGTGATGTAGCCCGTGCAGTCTGAGTCTCCACATCCGGGGGGGGGGGGGGGGGGGGGGGGGGGGGGGTACGCCTTGTCCCATTCACGGAGGTGGCTGGGGGGGGGGGGGGGGGGGGCAGTGGCAGGTGCCTGATCTCGGACTGGCGTGTAGGCCGTTCGCGGCGATAAAAGCCCCAAAGCTGAGACCACTGCTCTTCCAACCAGTGGGCGCAGACAACGCATGGGTCAGTGGAGGCACACAGCCAGAACAGGGGAGGCCCACCGCATGTTTGTCGCTTGGCCATTGGAAGTCCCCACAACTGCAAACAGTGAGAGGCGATTGAGCATGGCTCTCCCGAGGCCACGCAAACGAGCGTACACGAGCGAAGGCGAATTTCGTATACAGTGCCAATTCCACGGCCAGTGCCGTTGCCTGGCGCTCCTCTCTCTCTTCCCTGAGTGCCGGTCGCGGGCAACAACTGAGGCCTTACCTTGCCATGGCGGAGAGGCCGGCGCCTGCCCGAAGGCCGTAGAGGACCAACCGTGTCGCAGAGGCGAAGCCCCGCACCACCAACCGGTAGAGGCACCACAAAGTCCCACGAAAGCACCACAAAAGTCCAGCGGAAGCCCCTACACATAAATCCAAACGAAGGTAATCTCCAAGCTAGCACAGTAAACACGGTAATCCAAGGCCAGCACAGTGAACACGGTAAGCCAGTCCAAAGTCACAGGACGACAGGTCACACCGTACACAGCCAAACACGCAGTAGGGTAGGTACACAACTGTTCACAGCTAGCTAAGAGAACAGACTGGCGCGCTGGGCGCGTGACCATATGGGGGTGGACGGGAGGCTACTCAGAGTACTTACAGCGCCTCTAGGTTGCCTCCCCTGCCCTGTAGGTACACAACCAAATTTTTGGTGAAATTGTGCTAGTTAAGAGGCATTTCCTAATAGTAATGTCATCAGTAATGTTTTTGAGGAAACAAATGCTCACACACAAAAAGACACACGTGTACCATAAAACCAATAATGGATACACCAGACAGCCCTCACCGACAACGAAATGTTGACAAAAAGAATTTTTATGGTGAATGCACGTTTAAAGGAATAAATGCGTCTTTAAAGGCTGCCGGCCAACGTATTAGATGATGGCCAACTGCGAATGGTCGATAACCACTAGCCCTTTACATACACAGACCCACTTTGCCATGGCACTTGAGTCATGTAACAACAAGAAAGGCAAAGCCATTATGGCTCACGTGTATGACCTATTTAAAGAGGTGTGACCTTTGTGACAGTAAGGGCTGGCTTCTGCACCAGCATTTTTCACACATCTGTCAACCCCCCCGTGACCCTTGACTTCTGCGATGAGTCAACTAAATTAGTATGCATAGGAAGGTCTCATCATCCGCTATCTTTGGGCCAAATTTGACTGAAAAATTTGCGAGAATGTTAATAATACCTACAATTTTATCAAAAATTGGCATTTTACACATATTTGCTGGCCTCTTGTGACCCTTGACCTTTCCGAGGGGTCATCCAAATTAGTTTGCATAGATAGGTCTTACCATCAGGTATCTCTGTACCAAATTTGGGTTTGTAGTTGTGAATAATATTTGAGAAAAAAACATCTTTTGTCAAAATATGGCTATTTTGGACTTATTTCCTGAGCTCTTGTGACCCTTGACCTTTCTGAGGGATCAGCCAAATAAGCATGCATAGAAAGGTCTTACCATCAGGTATCTTTGTATCAAGTTTGGGTTTGAAATTGTAACAGTATTTGAAAAAAAAGATATTGTCAAAATATAGCTATTTTTGACCTATTTCCTGGTCCTCGTGACCTTGACCTTGTGAGAGGTCACTCAAATTAGTATGTTTAGAAAGGTCTTGCCACAAAGTATCCTTGGGCCATGTTTGAAGACTGTGGCTTGAATAGTCTCCAAGAAAATGCCAACATTAAAGTTTACCACGGACAACGGCCGAACGACCACTGGCCCAAAATATAGCACGTGAGCCAAAAACTGGACAACTGTTACAATGATTTGTCACATGCCACAGTCATACCAACAATCAAATGAGACCAACCCTTCATAATGCATTCACTGTTATGACTTTGAAAGGGCACTGCCAGCTTTCTTTAACCCAATTCAGATTTCAGAATATCTTTGTATCAAACCCTTCACTGCTGGAAAAATGTGAACACCCAACTGCAAGAGGCAAAAGAACCTCATGAGCTGTTCTTTGCCTCTGCTGACCCTATTCACATAATAATAATAATAATAATAATAATAATAATAATAATAATAATAATAAAGAGGATTTATAAGGCGCCTATACATGGTAAGATGTTCTATGTACCCTGGATTGATTCAATGTTGAATTTGCCACACTTTCAAAGACATAATTCTGCGTCCACTGGCAGTGAAACGCATCATAGACAAAAAAGGCGGCACTGATGCAGATGTCAGAGCACGAATCGGTAAAGCCAGAGCAGCCTTTCTCCAGTTGAAAAAAGTGTGGAGTTCCAGAGAGCTGTCACAACACACCAAAGTCCGGATTTTCAACTCCAATGTAAAAGCAGTTCTCCTATATGGAGCAGAGACATGGAGATTGACAAAAACCACAGTCAACAGAGTACAGACCTTCATGAACAGTTGCCTTAGAAGAATTTTAAAAATCCACTGGCCAGAGAAGATCAGCAACGTCAGACTCTGGGAGAGAACAGAGCAGATAACAGCAGAGAATGAAATTGGGCGAAGAAGATGGGGATGGATCGGTCACAGTCTGAGAAAGCCAGCTTCCAGTATCACTAGGCAGGCATTGTCATGGAACCCCCAGGGAAAGAGGAAAAGAGGTAGGCCGAGAAACTCCTGGCGTTGAGACCTCCAAGCAGACATCAAGAGACTGGGAACCACCTGGAGTAGAATCGAAGGAGAAGCACAGGACAGGAGTTGCTGGAGGTCTCTTGTCGACGGCCTATACCCGGGTAGGGGTGACAGACGTAAGTAAGTAAGGAACTGGCAGTGAAGAAGTTGGACCATCTTATCCTTACCTGCACTGGCACTGCCCAGATGTAGTGGATGAAGAAGAAGAAGAACATGAGGAATGTGGAATCCACTGACATGTTGTTCATAATCTGCCCCACCGTCAACAGTCCATTGTTCAAGGCCAGTGAGGACAGTCTGAGTACTTTACTGTAAACCATTCCCTGCAAGGATGAAAAAAAATGTACAAATGCTTTGGATATAATGTATAGATAAAAACTGTCAGCAGCTCTGAATTTGTTATATCCACAGTTTGTTAAACGTGAAATAATCACCTCTGTACCTCCATAGTTACCACTGCCTCTAAGCACTCAAAAAAATCATACAAGAAGTGGTAATTAATTACAAAAAGATTATAGAAAAACATAAAGAAAAATACAACACATTCCATAAAAATTAAATTTTTCTCTAAAATGTATTTTTTCGAAAAATACTTACCGATGCCATTACTACATGGAGTAATGGCATCGGTAAGTATTTTTCGAAAAAATACATTTTAGAGAAAAATTTAATTTGTTTCCTCAAAAACATTACCGATGCCATTACTACATGGAGTAATGGCATCGGTAAGTATTTTTCGAAAAAATACATTTTAGAGAAAAATTTAATTTGTTTCCTCAAAAACATTACCGATGCCATTACTACATGGAGTAATGGCATCGGTAAGTATTTTTCGAAAAAATACATTTTAGAGAAAAATTTAATTTGTTTCCTCAAAAACATTACCGATGCCATTACTACATGGAACAACCTATAGCTAGCGTAATTTTAGCCCAAAAACTTACGATGTGTACCCTTAGAGCCAGGGGAGGCCACCAAGGGTACCATGGTCTAGTACCCGGGTAGCCTCCCTTACCCCGCCGACAGGTGAGCGCCAGCTCACTACCAATCCAACCAGTTCTTTCATTTGACTGAGGAGCGGCTAGCGGGGCAGGCGGGAGGGTCATCCGAGTAATGGCATCGGTAAGTATTTTTCGAAAAAATACATTTTAGAGAAAAATTTAATTTGTTTCCTCAAAAACATTACCGATGCCATTACTACATGGAGAATGGCGAAGAGGAGGAGGGTGCCGCGTAACTCAGTGACTGACTGAGCTAGCCAGCCCCGTCCTCCCCGGCGCAAGCTCCCGATAATTTTAGCTAAAGGATTACCAACGGCACCGAAGGTGCCGGGAGGGAGTGTTGCGCCGCCGCGATGTCCCCCACCAGGGCCAGGTTGTCGCGCTGGCCAACCAGGTGACGGAGGTAGAACCGGGTGAAGGTCGACTCGGTCCGCCAGCCTATGGCAGCCAGACTGTCTCGGACAGCGCAGTAGCGGGCAAACGTGACGCTAGCAGCCATGGCTCTGACCTCGTGGGCCCGGAAGAGTAGCCGATAGACAGCGTCGGGGCAGAGGTCCTGGTAGGCGGAGCACATCACCCATCTAGCCAGGAAGATCGTCTGGGCTGAGATGACTGTCTACCTGGGGACAGAGAAAACAAAGGAGGCGGGTGCGTCCCTGGCGTAGCGGCTTGGTACGGCGTAGGTACACACGTAAGGCTCCCATCGGACGTGTTGTCTGACTTCCTCGTAGGGGTCGATCGGCGTAAGCGATCGGACAGTGATCACCTGTGGGGCTGTCAGCGGGGACTGGTTCAGGGCCAGGAAGGCCGAGTCCGATAGTAGCTGCACGGGGTCATCCGACCTGCACTGCAGTCAGGCGGGGGCGCGGAAGGCGCGGGCAGCTCGCTCAATCTGGAGGGTGTGGCTACGGTGAGCAGAAGCCAGTCTTCGTGTAGCGTCGGCCAGGCTTGCTAGGGGAAGCGGCTCGTACGCTAGCGTTCCTCCAGAAGAGTATCCAGGGTAAATCCCAGCGCGGGATCAGGGAGCGGAGGGCAGGTCACTGTGTGCCGACGAGGGGCAAGGTGTTCCGCTCGGCCCTGGCGCCGGTAAGCGTCGGCGATCATAGAGGTAACCCCTGAGGTGATTGGTGTCAAGTGCTGTTCGGCGAAGCCAGGAAGAACTCCGCCAGCGGCGGGAAGTCAGATCGGTAGTGGAGAGGCAACGGAGGACGCACCAAGGTCCCAGAACTCTCCACCTTTCCTCTTAGACACGCAGGGTCGAGGATCCACGGCCTGAAGCGATAGCTGTCACTGCCTCACTCGAGAATTCCAGCGGCGAGAGCTTGCCATCCAAACTCCAAGCGTGTAGCAGGAGTCTCCCAGAGCACGGAAGGAGAGCGCCTGGCGCGGTAGCTAGAGCATCGTGCGAGGAGCAGGAAGCCGGAGTGAGGGGCCCGTGGCCAGGATCAGGAGCGCAGGGTCTGGTCCAGCAGAACGGCGCTCCCAGCAACCGGATCGCGTAGCATCCCTGCGCTAGAGAAGCACCTTGGGGACAAGGACTGAGGGAGGGTAAGTGGAAGCGCAGAGGCCGTCCCAGAGAGGGGTAGCGCAACGGCCGCCCCAGCTAGGGGTTTCGGGACGGTTGAGACGAGGAGGGGGGAGCTGAAGGTCCCACCCTGTCGCGAAGAACGAAGAGGGGGGAGGGGGGCTCCCACGTGGCGCAGAACATCCAGGGGACGACCAGGCGAAGCGTCTCTTCCTCTTACTCCTCACTTGGCGCGGAGACGGAGACCGTTCCGGGAGGGGAAGCCCGCAAGGACAAGCAGGTGGCCGTGAAGTATCTCGCTCGGGAGAGACGCGGCGATCCTGCACCCACGGCGGCACCGGTAAGAAGAAGGCAGAGGAAGGGGAGCAGGTCCCGTCCTGCTTCCGAACGTAGGACATGCCAGAGGATTAGTCGGAACGACGATCAGGTCCTGATGTCCGAAGTCGGTCTCCAAGGGAGGAGAGCAGCCGAAACGCCTGAACTCCAACCAGTTGAAGGCTTGACCGCAAGGACCGGAAGGCAGCTGCCGGAAGCCGTGGCACGTCGGCAGCAGGAGCGCACCCCAGCCGTAACGACTGGCGTCAACGCAAGGGACAACTGGGGGGGAAGGCGAGGAGAGGGACTCCAGGCGCAAGACTGGCAGGGACCGCCGAAGGGAGCCTCGATGTCTCCGGTCGAGGGCGCCAGCGAAGGAGTAGGTGAAGGGGAAGCGGGTGCAACCAGAACCGACCAAGGGGAAGGAGATCCGCAGCGGTGCTCACTAGGCCAGAGCTGCAACCAGTGTCTGGCGGAGACTGTCTCCTGCGGTGCACCAAGACGCGCCAGGTTCGCCAACTTCTGCGTCCTCAGTTCCGGGAGTCACACTCGACGAGATCCGTCAGGAACTCCAACCACGGCGAGCAAAGCGGCGGGACAGAGCAAGAACCAAGGTGCCTAAGACTACGAAGCCGCAGGTGTCGAGGAGTCCAGGAGGCGTCTCGTAGCTGTTCCCGGGAGGGAGCTGACCGGAGGCGCCGGAGCAGATCGTCGACAAGTTCGAGGAAGGCTCGACGAAGTCCGCGTGGCCGTGGCTTTGCAGACGCCGACCAAGAGACGGCCGAAGACCCAGCGGAGGCTGCGGGCGACGGCGGAACGGTCGGGACACCGTCGAAGTTAAGCGCAGAAGCGTCTGGAACTGGAAGCACTGGAACGAGAGTGTGGGCGCCCGCTAAATCCCGGCAGACAGGGAAGCTCAAGGGAGGAACCTCGGCGCGAAGGCTCACGCTAGGAACTCGTGCCAAGCTGAAGGCGAGGTCGGGTACCGCCAGTGGCCGTGCCAGGCCAGGCAGGGGGCAGAGGCGGAGTCGGGGGGTGGGCGGGCGCGGCGGGCGGCAAAGACGCGCAGAAAGGTCAGCGACTCTGGAAGGGCGGGTGTCCATCGGGTCCGGCGATCCGGGTGGCTGGAAGCGGGAGGAGGTGAAGCGGGCCGACGAAGAATCTCAACGCCTCCTTCACCAACTGCCAGGACCGAAGGAGGGGATGTCGAGCGGAGCCTGTCGCAGCTGTCTCCGTAGGTCCAGCAGGAGGTAGGGGGGGACGACGAGCACAGTAGGCGCGGCGTCGGCGCATCGAAGACCCAAGCGTTGACACGCCGCTAGGAGGCGGTACTTCCTCTCCACAGCCAGAGCAAGGAGGGGCCCGAACAGCGGCGAGAAGGAGAAGAGCCAGCTCCAGGTAGACGAGTGCTCGCTTGGCCAAGTCGAGGGATCCAGCACAGGCGAGAGCGTCGCGGAGGGGAACGTCGTCCGAATCCGACAGGGAGGAAGCAACGGCGCGAGGCACGAATCCACCAGCTGCTGCTGATCGGCAGGAACCACTGCGGCGAGGCAGAAGCAGGGCCTGTGCATGTCCGGCGTCCAGCTGCGCGGAAGGCGATGTCCAATCCACCGACCGGCGAGTGACGGCGACGAAGAACCCGCGTCGGAGCCTGGATCCTGTCGCAGAGGCGGAGAAGGAGACCCGAACCCTTGAACCTCGGGGCGTGGCAGGGGCGAACCTCTAGGGGGGAGAACAACGTCCAAGCGGGCGACGGGGAAGGCGTCGGCTTGAGAAGACGCGAGACAGTAGAGGTGCAGTGCGTCGAGCGAGGGAAGAGTCTCCGTCCTGGGCGTCCTGGATGCAGGGTCAAGGACGTAGAAGAGAACACCCGGAGGTAGAACGGGGGGAGCCGAGTCAGAATCCGCCAGAGCGAGTCGAAGGCAGCGATCCACATCTTTTGGCAGAGCAGGAGGCCGACGCACCAGGAGCTGGAGAGGCGGAAGCCGCTGTCAGACGAGGCAAGACCAGGGCGAGCGGCCTGAGCCGGCGCGGAAGGCAAGACCGACGAGAGGAGCGTCCGTACGAAGGAAGGTGGAACCCGTGGCCGACGGCGTGAAGGGGGAGGGGAGCGGGGAGGGAGGGGAAAGGGTGCCGGGGACGGGGGGGGGGGGGGGGGGGGGGGGAAGGGACGACGCCGGAGGCGAGCAGCACGGGAGACCGACGAGGAGGGCGACATCCGCGAAGCTGAAGCGACGAGCGAAGAGAAGGCGAGAACCGAAGACGCAGGGCTGCGGGTCCGGGCTGTAGGACGCCGAAACCAGGGGGGCGTCCGCAGGCGAGGGGCGAGGCGCCGAGGCCAGGCGGTCGCGAACCCGGAGTCGCAAGCAGAGGGAAGCAGCGTTCAGTTCTGCCAGAGGTCTTGTGAGGCTTGGGTTCCGCAAGGCGGGGCGAGCTAGCTCGCTGCGGACCTGGCTCGAGCGAGCTGGTGCGCAAGGGGGGATCAAGGCGTCCCCCAACGTAGAATGTTGGGGTTGTTTTCCGCAGAGCGGGGCGAGCGGACTCGCTGCGGACCTGACTCGAGAGAGTGGGTGCGCAAGGGGGGAGCCTTGTCTGCCGTCCCCCAACGGCAGCGAAGTGTGTTCCTGCTGAATCCGGGGCCGAAGCATGCTTGCGGGGGCGGGCGGACTGCCACGCCGTAGGCTCCGCCACTGGGAGTGTCAAGGTCCTCTACCCAGAGCGCAGACATCACGGGAGGGTCCCGAAGCGTAGCCAGCGCCGGGGAGGTAGATCGCATGCTTGTAACTCGGCCACAGCCAGTCGCCAGATGGTGTGCAGATGCGGGCTTGAGCACTGCAACATAGTGAAAAACAACGAAGCGACTGGTCCTAGGAGAGGGCCACGTTCCCCGAAACTAGTTAGTTATAAGGGTATAACGCCAAGCAGGCGACTAAGGCCATCTCACCGCGGTCCCCTGAAAAACCGCGCACACTTCCACCCTTCCCCACTATCCTGTTTAGAGCCATATCGCTTTCCCAAAAACAACGAAAAAGCAAGGATGCCGGCGCACGCCGCCAGAGGCGCGGCGCTGGCAAAAATTGAGACCTTACCTGGACATCTCGCAAGGGACAGGGGAAGGTAGCACCTGTAGTAGAAGAAGAAACGCCCACGCGGTAGAGGCCCAGAAGCATCCAGAAGAGGAAGGCTGGGTCTGCGACGAAGGTCCCGGGCGCACCACTGGCGAACTTGACCGGCGAAGCCGACGTAACTCTCAAGCCGCTGAACCGAAGCAGGACAGCGCTCCCAGGCGGGACGAAGGCCAGCCCCACGGCCCAGGGACCTATCTTCCGGCGGCGACGCAAGAAGCACCCGTGACACCCACTTCTTAAGCCACAGCGGGCGACGCGCAGGCCGGGAACGAAGCCACACGAACGAAGTCGAAGGTCCTGACGAAGGACTAAATCTGACCCAACACAGCCGACGGCACACACAAGGTCAGAAGTTCCAAGGCAAGCGAAGCACCCGCCGGAACAGAGTTCACCGTTGAAGGCCAACGCTTGAACCAACACAGCCGTCGGTACACACAAGGACCGAAGTTCCAAGGCAAAGCGAAGCACAGGCCGGGAACGAAGCTCACTGTCGAAGGTCCAAGTACACTTGAACCATACACAGCCGCCGGTACACCCAAGGTCAGAGGTCCAAGGCAAGGCGAACACCGGCCGTGAACGAATCTCACTGCAAGTCCAAGAACACTTGAACCACACACAGCCGACGGTACACACAAGGCCAGAAAGTTCCAAGGCAAGGCGAAAGCACAGGCCGAGAACGAAGTGCACTGTCAAAGTCTAAGTACTCTTGAACCAACACAGCCGACGGTACACAGACGGCCAGAAAGTTCCAAGGCATGGTAAAGCACCGGCTGGGAACGAAGCGCACTGAACCGGTTCTCTCGCTCACACCAAGTCTATTCCGTCTCTGAAAGTCACAGCGCAGAGACTACGAACGATCCTTTCTCTCTTCTAATCTCTTTTTCGAAGGGCACACAAAGCAGAAGCTCCAAAGCACAGGCTAGGTAGCAAGACAGAAGGCTAAGCAAGCCGACCACTACATAGCCAAGTTAGAAGCAGAGGGCTAAGCAGACACGTCTGCACGCTGCAAGCTAAAGGAAAGAACTGGTTGGATTGGTAGTGAGCTGGTGCTCACCTGTCGGCGGGGTAAGGGAGGCTACCCGGGTACTAGACCATGGTACCCTTGGTGGCCTCCCCTGGCTCTAAGGGTACACATCGTAAGTTTTTGGGCTAAAATTACGCTAGCTATAGGTTGTTCCATGTAGTAATGGCATCGGTAATGTTTTTGAGGAAACAAATTAAATTTTTCTCTAAAATGTATTTTTTCGAAAAATACTTACCGATGCCATTACTCCATGTAGTAATGGCATCGGTAATGTTTTTGAGGAAACAAATTAAATTTTTCTCTAAAATGTATTTTTTCGAAAAATACTTACCGATGCCATTACTCCATGTAGTAATGGCATCGGTAATGTTTTTGAGGAAACAAATTAAATTTTTCTCTAAAATGTATTTTTTCGAAAAATACTTACCGATGCCATTACTCCATGTAGTAATGGCATCGGTAATGTTTTTGAGGAAACAATACCAATCTACACACAATCAAATCATTCAAAAGAGCTTTTGCACTATCACACACACACACACATTTGTTACCATGCAATCATATACAACCTACCATGACAGCTGAGCGGAGCCGCACGCCTTCACGGATGACAAGAAAATGATGATTCTGCAGGAAGGTGTTCTGCAAGACTGATGCCATAAAGAGGACCACAGACAGTGTGTAGCCATTCCAGAAAAATTGATCAACTGTCACTAGTGGGTTCTGTGTAAAAAGAATACAGTACTAAAATCAGCATATTTCTTGCTTCCCACTAGCACTAGAACCCATTACATCTTATAAAGGCGATCCTCTTCCTACTGCTGAAACACAGCCTTTTAATCCTTTTGCTGTCAAGGCGATTCCTCAACAAGTATGGCAAAGCCCTTTTGGCTCATGTGCATGATTTATCCACATAACTAATCTGACCTTTGTGATCTTCACCTTTTCAATAGGTCATTAAAATAAGCAAGTGTACAAGTGTCTCGACATAAGGCAAAAGAGATGTTTTCTAAAAATGTGCGCATTTTTCACAAATGTGTCACACACAACAACAAACAAGAAAGGCCAAGCATTATGGCTCATGTGTATGACTGATTTATATATGCGTGACCTTTGTGACAAGGGCTGGCTTTTGCAGCAGCAAAATCCAGGTTTTCTGAAAATGTAAACATTTTTCACACACCTGTCAAGGCCCCCCACACCCCCACCCCCCTTCTGACCCTTGACCTTTGTGATGAGTCGACTAAATTAGTATCCCTTCAAGATGTTCGAGTGAGGAGGGGAGCAGATGTCGCCTCCGACCACCATCTGCTTACCTTAAGAATGAAGCTCAAGCTAAAGAAAAGCCGCACAGAGACAACAAGAAGACAGCGCTATAATGTAGGCCTCCTGAGAGAAACTGGAGTTAGAGAAGAGTTCAAACTGGTGCTGTCCAACCGGTTTCAAGCGCTACAGGAGCTAGTAAATGAAGAGGAGGCGGTCACCACAGAGCAGCAGTGGAAGGCAGTTAGAGAGGCGCTGAACTCAACCTGCAAAGACACTGTAGGGTTCAGGAAACACCACCACAAGGACTGGCTGTCGGCACAGACCTTGAAGAAGATAGAAGCGAGGAAGCAGAAGAAAGCAGCGGTCAACAACAGTCGCACGAGAGCAGCCAAAGTAAGGGCACAGGGGGAATACTCGGAAGCCAACCGCGAGGTGAAGAGGAGTATCAGGGCAGACAAGAGGGCCTACACAGACAGCCTGGCAGCAGAGGCAGAAAAGGCAGCAGGCAGCGGCAACATGAAACAGCTCTACGACATTACCAGAAGATTGTCGGGTAAGTATGGCCATACAGAAAGACCAGTAAAAGACAAAGAAGGCAAGCCTATTGCAGACAGAGCAGACCAACTCGACAGATGGGCCGAGTATTTTGAAGAGTTACTGAACAGACCTAGCCCACCCGACCCCCCCGACATCCAGCCGGCAGAGACCGACCTACCCATCAGCTGTGACAGACCCAGCCGGGAAGAGATCAGAAAAGCAGTGGCATTTTTGAAGAATGGCAAAGCAGCAGGGCCAGATGGCATCCCAGCGGAGTCTCTGAAAGCAGACCTAGAGACAACAGTTGAGATGCTGTACCCACTGTTTGGAAAGATCTGGGAAGAGGAGGTGATGCCAGCTGACTGGAAGGAGGGGTACCTAATCAAGCTTCCCAAGAAAGGCGACCTCAGCAAGTGTTCCAACTACAGAGGAATCACCTTGCTGTCAGTACCAGGAAAGGTCTTCAACAGGATCATCCTAGAGAGAATGAAGAACTCCGTTGACCCCCAGCTGAGAGACCAGCACGCAGGATTCAGGAAGAACCGATCATGTACAGACCAGATCGCCACTCTCCGCATCATCGTGGAACAGTCTCTGGAGTGGAGCTCCCCGCTGTACGTCAACTTTGTGGATTATGAGAAAGCATTTGACAGCGTGGACCGAGAGACTCTGTGGAAACTCCTACGACACTACGGTGTACCCACAAAGCTCGTCCGCCTGATCAAGAGCAGCTATGATGGCATGACATGTCGCGTGATCCATGAAGGGCAGTTCACCAGAGAGCTCCAGGTCAGAACTGGTGTCAGGCAGGGGTGTCTGCTGTCTCCGTTCCTCTTCCTACTGGCCATAGACTGGGTCATGAAGATGACCACAGAGCACAGACGAAGTGGAATACAGTGGACACTGTGGACACAGCTTGACGACCTCGATTTTGCAGACGACTTGGCATTACTGTCCCACACTCATCAACAAATGCAGGACAAGACCACGAGGCTTGCTGACATCTCGTCCCAAGTGGGCCCCACCATTCACAAACAGAAAACAAAGACAATGAGGCTGAACGCAACCAGGGAAGAACCAGTCTTGCTTGCTGGCACCCCGCTGGAGGAGGTGGAGTCCTTCACCTATCTCGGGAGCATCATAGACAAAAAAGGCGGCACTGATGCAGATGTCAGAGCACGAATCGGTAAAGCCAGAGCAGCCTTTCTCCAGTTGAAAAAAGTGTGGCGTTCCAGAGAGCTGTCACAACACACCAAAGTCCGGATTTTCAACTCCAATGTAAAAGCAGTTCTCCTATATGGAGCAGAGACATGGAGATTGACAAAAACCACAGTCAACAGAGTACAGACCTTCATGAACAGTTGCCTTAGAAGAATTTTGAAAATCCACTGGCCAGAGAAGATCAGCAACGTCAGACTCTGGGAGAGAACAGAGCAGATAACAGCAGAGAATGAAATTGGGCGAAGAAGATGGGGATGGATCGGTCACAGTCTGAGAAAGCCAGCTTCCAGTATCACTAGGCAGGCATTGTCATGGAACCCCCAGGGAAAGAGGAAAAGAGGTAGGCCGAGAAACTCCTGGCGTCGAGACCTCCAAGCAGACATCAAGAGACTGGGAACCACCTGGAGTAGAATCGAAGGAGAAGCACAGGACAGGAGTTGCTGGAGGTCTCTCGTCGACGGCCTATACCCGGGTAGGGGTGACAGGCGTAAGTAAGTAAGTAAGACTAAATTAGTATGTATAGGAAGGTTTTATCATCAGCTATCTTTGTGCCAAATTTGGTTGAAAAATTTGCAAAAATGGGGATAATACCTACAATTTTATCAAAAATTGGCATTTTACACACATTTGCCAGCCTCTTGTGACCTTGACTTTTTCAAGGGGTCATCCAAAAGTAGTATGCATAGATAGGTCGTACCATCATGTACCAAATTTGGTTTTAAAGTTGTGAATAGTATTTGAGAAAAAAACATCTTTTGTCAAACTACAGCTATTTTTAACCTATTTCCTGATCTCTCATCAACTAAATTAGTATGCATAGAAAGGTCTTACCATCAGTATCTCTGTAGCAAGTGTGGGTTTAAAGTTGTGAACAGTATTTGAGAAAAAACATCTTTTGTCAAAATATGGCTATTTTTGTACTTATTTCATGAGCTCTTGTGACCTTGACTTTTCCAACAGGTCATCCAAATTAGTATCCATCAATAGGTCTTACCATCAGGTATCTCTGTAGCAAGTTTGGGTTTGAAGCTGTGAATAGTATTTGAGAAAAAAAAACATCTTTTGTCAAAAAATGGCTATTTTTCAACTATTTCCTGAGCTCTTGTGACCCTTGACCTTTCCGAGGTGATCAACCAAATTAGTTGTATATAAAGGTCTTACCATCAGGTACCTTTGTACCAAGTTTAGGTTTAAAGTTGTGAATAGTGTTTGTGAAAAAATAAATTATGTCAAAATATAGCTAATGGCATATTTCCTGATCCCTTGTAACCTTGACCTTCGTGAGAGGTCACTCAAATTCATATGTTTAGAAAGGTCTTGCCACAAAGTATCCTTGGGCCAAGTTTCAAGACTGTGGCTTGAATAGTCTCTGAGATAATGCCAACATTAAAGTTTACCGCTGACGACGGCGGACAGTGGACGGACAGATGACCACCTGCCCAAAACATAGACTCACTTTTGCTTCGCACGTGAGCCAAAAATTACCTCCGACCTTTGCAAGGGGTTGACTAAATTAGTACTAGTATGCACAGAAAGGTCTTATCATCAGCTACATTTGCATCAAATTTGGTTGAGATGTTTAAAAAAAAAATGATGAAAACTTTTAATTCTATGAAATATGTGGGTTTTTTTCCCCCACACATCTGCTGACCCCTTAGTGACCCTTTACCATTATTAAGGGTCATACGAATTAGTATGCATAGTTTGGGCTTAAAATTGAAAATGGTGTTTTGGGCTTAAAATTGAAAATAGTATTTGAGAAAAATCAAAACGTTTTTCCCCAAATATGGCTATTTTGGACCTATTTCTAAAACCCCTGAGACCTTGACCTTTGTGAGAGGTCACTGAAATGAAGAAAGGTCTTGCAAATTGCAAAGTATCTTTGGGCCAAGTTTGAAGAATGTGGCTTTAACATTCTTTGAGAAAATGCCAACATTAAAGTTTATCACAGATAAACGTGGATGGACGGATGACCACTCACCTAAAACATAAGACTCCCTTTTGCTATTACACACGAGCCAGGACAGGAAGAAAAGCATCACAGTTCCTGATGGTTTAGCAATGGTATTACTACATCTGTAATTTATTCCAAGCCAGCCATAACAAAAGGCAATAATAACATCACCAGCAATACTAATCCCCTAAATATGACACATTTTACAAAATGTGTGCATTGCAATGTAATAAAGAGGACATTTCACTCTTTAATAAACAAATACCCTTTTCCTGAACTCAGAAACAGTACAGCAGTTGTTACTTTGGATGAAAAAATAAATCAATAACATATTAAATTTTACATCACCAAATAGAAAAGACAGTTACAACACAATTTATAAATATATTATAATAGACAAACAAACAAGTAACAGTTTCAGAGCTACTTATCATATCAGCGAAAAAGCAAAGTGGCAACGAAAGGATTGACATACTTCGCCACTTTGCATCTTCACTGACAAGATAAATAGTGCTGAACTGTTACTTGTTTGTTCATGTTTATTTTTCTGTTCAGCTCATACATAATTTTGCCGTGCTGCTTGCAGGTTAACAGACGCTCAAAGCATTTCCACTTTCATTAATAACTGTTTTGAATTACATGAGATAAACACATTTCTGTTGGAATATCTAAGTTTTATGATATGTTTTGCACGTACATTCCAGAAATCAGCGCTCCAAATGGCCTAGATTGTATGCAATGTGAGAAAAGAAATTAGGTAGTGCATGTTCTGTGGGTATGAACCTACCCCTCTAGCATTTTGCTTTGAATAAGAAATGACTTTTTCTTTATTTGATTTGTGATAATATGAGGATTCAGGGGATTTCAGATGTTTCATTTTAAATGGAACTTTCAGGGAATATGGAAAGTTTCCTTGATATGAGTGAAGAAGAGGTGGAGAAGCAGCCTGGCCCCAGGGAACCCTTCTAGCCCTGCCAGACATCAACACCTGCTAAAAGCAAGCAGTCGCCCAGTTCCCATCTTTGTTCTGAATGTGGAAACATGTATCGTCACATTTCATCCCTTGCAAAAAACACAGGTGACTCAAACATAATTACCAGGATGGACCAGCCCATAATTGTTAAAATTTTTTCACAAGATTATCACAGATTGTTGTCTCTGTGCTAATATAAATAGACATACACACAAACTGGTATTTTTACACTGTGGGCATCTTCATTACGTAAAAGCATTGCTCATACACAACAAGAAATGCAAAGCCCTCATGGCTCACGCATATGGCCAAAGTATATATAGGTGACTTTCGTTACAATAATAAAGGGCTGGCTTCACACCAGTGAAATGCATGTTTTCTCAAAATTAAAGCATTTTTCATGTATCTGTCAAACCCCCATGACCCCTGACCTTTGTGATTACTTACTTACGCCTGTCACCCCTACCCGGGTATAGGCCGTCGACGAGAGACCTCCAGCAACTCTTGTCCTGTGCTTCTCTTTTGATTCTACTCCAGGTGGTTCTCAGTCTCTTGATGTCTGCTTGGAGGTCTCGACGCCAGGAGTTTCTCGGCCTACCTGTTTTCCTCTTTCCCTGGGGGTTCCATGACAATGCCTGCCTAGTGATACTGGAAGCTGGCTTTCTCAGACTGTGACCGATCCATCCCCATCTTCTTCGCCCAATTTCATTCTCTGCTGTTATCTGCTCTGTTCTCTCCCAGAGTCTGACGTTGCTGATCTACTCTGGCCAGTGGATTTTCAAAATTCTTCTAAGGCAACTGTTCGTGAAGGTCTGTACTCTGTTGACTGTGTTTTTTGTCAATCTCCAAGTCTCTGCTCCATATAGGAGAACTGCTTTTACATTGGAGTTGAAAATCCGGACTTTGGTGTGTTGTGACAGCTCTCTGGAACTCCACACTTTTTTCAACTGGAGAAAGGCTGCTCTGGCTTTACCGATTCGTGCTCTGACATCTGCATCAGTGCCGCCTTTTTTGTCTATGATGCTCCCGAGATAGGTGAAAGACTCCACCTCCTCCAACGGGGTGCCAGCAAGCAAGACTGGTTTTTCCCTGGTTGCGTTCAGCCTCATTGTCTTTGTTTTCTGTTTGTGAATGGTGAGGCCCACTTGGGACGAGATGTCAGCAAGCCTCGTGGTCTTGTCCTGCATTTGTTGATGAGTGTGGGACAGTAATGCCAAGTCGTCTGCAAAATCGAGGTCGTCAAGCTGTGTCCACAGTGTCCACTGTATTCCACTTCGTCTGTGCTCTGTGGTCATCTTCATGACCCAGTCTATGGCCAGTAGGAAGAGGAACGGAGACAGCAGACACCCCTGCCTGACACCAGTTCTGACCTGGAGCTCCCTGGTGAACTGCCCTTCGTGGATCACGCGACATGTCATGCCATCGTAGCTGCTCTTGATCAGGCGGATGAGCTTTGTGGGTACACCGTAGTGTCGTAGGAGTTTCCACAGAGTCTCTCGGTCCACACTGTCAAATGCTTTCTCATAATCCACAAAGTTGACGTACAGTGGGGAGCTCCACTCCAGAGACTGTTCCACGATGATGCGGAGAGTGGCGATCTGGTCTGTACATGATCGGTTCTTCCTGAATCCTGCTTGCTGGTCTCTCAGCTGGGGGTCAACGGAGCTCTTCATTCTCTCCAGGATGATCCTGTTGAAGACCTTTCCTGGTACTGACAGCAAGGTGATTCCTCTGTAGTTGGAACACTTGCTGAGGTCGCCTTTCTTGGGAAGCTTGATTAGGTACCCCTCCTTCCAGTCAGCCGGCATCACCTCCTCTTCCCAGATATTTCCAAACAGTGGGTACAGCATCTCCACTGTTGTCTCTAGGTCTGCTTTCAGAGACTCCACTGGGATGCCATCTGGGCCTGCTGCTTTGCCATTCTTCAAAAATGCCACTGCTCTTCTGATCTCTTCCCGGCTGGATCTGTCACAGCTGATGGGTAGGTCGGTCTCTGCCGGCTGGATGTCTGGGGGGGTCGGGTGGGCTAGGTCTGTTCAGTAACTCTTCAAAACATCTGTCGAGTTGGTCTGCTCTGTCTGCAATAGGCTTGCCTTCTTTGTCTTTTACTGGTCTTTCTGTATGGCCATACTTGCCTGACAATCTTCTGGTAATGTCATAGAGCTGTTTCATGTTGCCGCTGCCTGCTGCCTTTTCTGCCAGGCTGTCTGTGTAGGCCCTCTTGTCTGCCCTGATACTCCTCTTGACCTCGCGGTTGGCTTCCCAGTATTCCCCCTGGGCCCTTACTTGGCTGCTCTCGTGCGACTGTTGTTGACAACTGCTTTCTTCTGCTTCCTCACTTCTATCTCCTTCAAGGTCTGTGCCGACAGCCAGTCCTTGTGATGGTGTTTCCTGAACCCTACAGTGTCTTTGCAGGTTGAGTTCAGCGCCTCTCTAACTGCCTTCCACTGCTGCTCTGTGGTGACCGCCTCCTCTTCATATACTAGCTCCTGTAGCGCTTGAAACCGGTTGGACAGCACCAGTTTGAACTCTTCTCTAACTCCAGTTTCTCTCAGGAGGCCTACATTATAGCGCTCTTCTTGTTGTCTCTGTGCGGCTTTTCTTTAGCTTGAGCTTCATTCTTAAGGTAAGCAGATGGTGGTCTGAGGCGACATCTGCTCCCCTCCTCACTCGAACATCTTGAAGGGATCTTCTAAATTTCTTGCTAATGCAGATATGGTCTATTTGGTTCTCTGTTGTATGGTCAGGTGAGACCCAAGTTGCTTTGTGTATTCTTCTGTGTGGGAAGATGCTGCCTCCAATGACAAGTCGGTTTAGAGCACAAAAGTCTACAAACCTCTCCCCGTTCTCACTCATCTCCAAGCCTAGTCCCTGTCTCCCCATCAACTCTTTGTATCCGGTGTTGTCCTCCCCTATTTTGGCATTAAAATCGCCCATGACGATGGTGATGTCTCGCTCAGCACATTTGTCCAAGGCACTCTGGAGTCGGTCGTAGAACTCTTGTTGACCTTTGTGATGAGTCGACTAAATCAGTATGCAAAGACATGTCTTGCCATCAGCAACCCTCCTGCCAAATTTGATTGAAAATTTTGCAAAAACTTTGATAAAACTTACAATTCTAACAAAATGGACATTTTCCACACATTTACAGACCTCTTGTGACCCATGACCTTTTCAGGGGGTCATCCAAATTAGTATGCATAGATAGGTCTTATCATCAAGTATCTCTGTGCGAAGTTTGGGTTTGAAGTTAAAAATAGAATTTTTGAAAAAATGTTGTCAAAATATGGCTATTATTAACCTATTTCTTGGTCATCCCATGACCCCTGACCTTTGTGATGGGTCAACTAAATTAGTTTGCATAGGAAGGTCTTATCATCAGCTACCTTTGTGCCAAATTTGATTGAAAAGTTTTCAAAAATGTTGATAAAAACCACATTTCTATCAAAAATCGGCATTTTACACACATTTTATGACCTCTTGTGACCCTTGACCTTTGAGGGGTCATCCATATTAGTATGCATATATAGGTCTTACAATCAGGTATCTCTGTAACAAGTTTGGGTTTGAAGTTGTGAATAGCATTTGAGAAAAAAAATCTTTTGTCAAGATATGGCTATTTTTTTAACCTATTTCCTGATCTCTTGTGACCCTTGACCTTTCCGATGGATCAACCAAATTAGTATGCATTGAGAGGTCTTACCATCAGGCATCTTAGTACCAAGCTTGGGCCTGAAGTTGTGAATAGTATTTGAGAAAAAATAAATGTTGTCCAAATATGGCTATGATCTTGACCTTTGACAGACATTACTCAAATTGATATGTTTAAAAAGGTCTTGCCACAAAGTATGAATGATCTCAGAGAAAATGCCAACGTTAAACTTTACCACGTATGACGGAGAAAGGACGACAAATGACGGAAGGATGACCACTGGCCCAAAACATAAGACTCACTTTTGCTTCACACGTGAGCCAAAAATAATTTTTGCTGGTTCTTATCAAAGGTGACCAGGTGAAAAAAGGCAGTGTGCTTGTTCATAACCAAATAATCTGCACTACTCTGAAATAAATTTGAACTGAAAATACCAAAGTATCCTTGGTCACCAAATTCTGTATGTAGACCGTAAAGAAATCAAGCTGCATATCTGCATGGAAATTACTAGAATCAACTTGTGCCTTTTCATCAAATTGCTTTTAATTCAGAAAATACCTGGAGATATTCTTATCTGCCCAACAATATGACTTGTGTTCTTAGTGTAGTGCTCATGCTTTGTGCATGAAGAGCAAAGTCTTATGTATCTGTGCATGAGATTACGATCAAATGCATTTGAATTTATACCTTTTGTGGAAGCTTTTTTGTGAGGCAATCGAAAGCATGTTCAGCGAGTGCCAGCTCAGATAGTCCTATCTTTTGTGAGTCAGCTATGTTATGCCCCTATCCGAGTCAACGGTGTGATAAAATACTACAGCAGGAGACAGTCAAGTTGTGATAATTCAAGGGTACTACTCCATGCCAACGCATAGATCAGAACTTCACAATGTTATGAATGACAAACAAATGTGAATCCGTTCACCTTTCTCATGGTGACATTGGCATAAGACTGCCTCTGCTCCACATCATAGGCATAGTTGACGATGTACTCAATGCAAATAGGCCCAACAAATGCGAGGAGATCACCGAGCAGACGATACAGACCACCCAGCAGCAACAGTTTCCAGAAGGCTTTCAGGTAACTTTTTGTCAGCGATGGGTCCTTGTGGTCCTGAGCAGCTTTCTCCTGCATACACAAAAACAAAGTTACAGTTTGTCCACTTTTTGGCTCTCTATGACTAGGATGGTCTCATAACAAAGTGTCCTTGGGCCAGTTTGGAAGTCTGCAGCTTTGATAACAATCTCTGAAAAAAATGCCATTGTTAAACCTGTAGATGTCAGTGGCGGTTTTAGTCACCATGATTCCTGTAAGAATCGCAACAAGAAAGGCAAAGCCATTATGGCTCACGTGGACGACCGATATACGTATGTGTGACCTTTGTGACAATAATTAAAGGGCTGGCTTCCGCACCAGCAAAATGTTTTCTCAAAATGTAAGCATTTTTTTCACACATCTGTCAATCCCCCAACCCTTGACCTTTGCAATGAGTTGACTAAATTAGTATGCACAGAAAGGTCTTATCATCAGCTACCTTTGTGCCAAATATGATTGAAAATTTTGAAAAAATGTTGATAATACCTACAATTTTATCAAAAATTGGCATTTTACAAACATTTGTCAGCCTGTGACCCTTGACCTTTCCAAAGGTCATCCAAATTGGTATGCACAGATAGGTCTTACCATCAGGTATCTCTGTACCAAATTTGGGTTTGAAGTTGTGAATAGTATTTGAGAAAAAAAACATCGCTTGTCAAAATATGGCTATTTTTAACATATTTCCTGAGCTCTTGTGACCCTTGGCCTTTCCGAGGGTTCATCCAAATTAGTATGCATAGATAGGTCTTACCATCAGGTATCTCTGTAGAAAGTTTGGGTTTGAAGTTGTGAATAGTATTTGAGAAAAAAACATTTTTTGTCAAAATATGGCTATTTTTGACATATTTCCTGAGCTCTTGTGACCCTTGACCTTTTCCAAGGGATCAACCAAATCAGTATGCATAAAAATGTCTTACCATCAGGTATCTTTGTACCAAGTTTGGGTTTAAGTTGTGAATAGTATTTGCGAAAAAATTAATTATGTTAAAATATAGCTATTTTTTACCTATTTCCTGAGAGCCTGTGACCTTGACATTTGTGAGAGGTCACTCAAATTGGTATGTTTGGAAAGGTCTTGCCACAAAGTATCCTTGGGCCACGTTTGAAGACTGTGGCTTAAATAGTCTCCAAGAAAATGCCAATGTTAAATTTTACCACAGACGACGGCAGACGGACGGACAACCACTGGCCCTGAACATACTCACATTTGCTTCGCACATGAGCCAAAAACCACTTACGACAAGCAGAGGGTTACAGTTTACCACAGATGACAGAAGCCCAATGCGCGGACATATAAGCAAAAACATATTAATGATCATATATATATTTTAAAGGCACTGTACTATAAATAATAGCTTTACCTTTTCTTCCTCAAAGATGAGCTGAAGTTTCTTGTAGTGCTTTATGGCACTCTCACTCTGGAACGAAGAATGAGATGTAATTATAAAGGCATAATCATGTTGAGGTTGGATATAAATTTCTGAGCACATCAGCAAACTTTTAAGTGGGTTTCACGTAGAACAAGTATGTTGAAATTTCTTGCATTTTGATAAAAACACTGGATTAAAAGCGCAGACAAACATGCAATATCGCATGTTTGTCTGGGCTTTTAATCCACTGTTTTACTCCATGTGCCATTTTTAACCATTTCTGATTTTTAAAATATCATATAAAATATTTGCTAAAATATTTGCGATTGTGCTCTGAAAACACTGCAAACGTAAGCAACGTGGATTTTTCTCTAAAATGTATTTTTTCGAAAAATACTTACCGATGGCATTACTAATAGGAAGGTACACTTAGCCTACCGATTTTAGCCTTAGTATCTGTTGTGTATAGCAATGCAACTGGGGAAGCGACTCCCGGGAGTTGTCACCCAAACTCCCTGAGTGGCCTCCCCTCCCTCCCCATGAGGCCACGTGGGCAGATACACCAGTTTTACGCTAAGCGAGCGTAGCTGGCGGCAAGCGGGGCCAGGTGGGAGGGACCTTTGAGTAGTGCCAACAGTAAATATTTTTTGAAAAAATACATTTTAGAGAAAAATTCATTTTTCTCTAAAATGTATTTTTTTGAAAAAAATACTTACCGATGACATTACTTTATGGAAGTGTCTACTAGCTTACGTAATTTTAGCCTAAGAACCTGTTGTGTTCCCACACAACCAGGGAGGCACTCAGGGAAATCTAACCAGAGCCGAGAGTAGCCTCCCGTCCCTGCCCATCCAGTCACGTGCCACGTGGTGTCACGCCAGTCGGAATACTTAGCTTACCAGCGGCAAGCGGGGCAGGTGGGAGGGTCCTCTGAGTAATGTCATCGGTAAGTATTTTTCAAAAAAATACATTTTAGAGAAAAATTCATTTGTTTCCTTAAAAACATTACCGATAACATTACTTTATGGAAGAATTGCGAAATGGAGGAGGGTGCCGCTTACAACTTTGCAAGAACACCCTGAAGGGACTTAGTCAGACCCGCACTCCTGATTGTAAACTCCCGCCAATTTTAGCTAAGTAAACCTACGGCGCTCCCGGCGCTGGGAGGGAGTGTTGTGCCGTGGTGATGTCCCCCACCAGAGCGAGGTTGTCTCGCTGGCCTGCCAGATCCCGGAGGTAGACACGGGCGAAGGTTGATTCTGCCAGTCAGCCCACTGGTGCCACGATGTCTCGGCCGGCACAGTTGCGGTCGAAGGCGACGCTCGTGGCCATGGCACTAACCTCGTGTACGTGGATCTTTAGCCTCTTTGCTCCCTCTGGGGAGAGGTCCTTGTAGGCGGACCGCATGACCCAGCTTAGCCAGGAAGATATCGTCTGGGCTGTTATGTCAGTTCTGCCTGGAGCCAAAGGCAGAAAGAGGCGTGACCGTCCCCTTCGGACGGGCTTGGAGCAGCATAGGTATACTTGTAGGGCGCGCACTGGATCTTGTTGACTGGTCTCCCGGGGAAGGTTCACATCTTTCAGCGGCTGTAGGGTTATTACCTGGGGCGCGGTCAAGGGAGACCTAGTCTTGGTGAGGAAGGAAGGGTCAGGTGTAAACCGATGCTTGAATTCTTGAGTCAGGACGCGCAGTTCTTCTCGTTGAGTCTGGGTCAGATTCTGACCGAACTGGATGTCTTCTACATCCTCCTTGTGGCGGAGTTCATTAAGGTCAAACAGGTTCTCGTCGTCTAGTCTTTCGTCATTAGCAAGACGCACCGATGCCGCCAGTTGTGTTTTGTCTTGACGACCTCTCTCAATTTACTTCTTCAGCAGATTAGCATGGTAAGTCTTCACCTTGTTGTTGACCTTGACTCTGTAGTCGTTGATGCCAACCACCGTGTCGACAATGTAGGGTCCCTTCCACTGCATCAGGAGTTTGTTGTTGTCGGTAGGAAGAAGAACCAATACCTGGTCACCTAGCTGTAATCATCGAGGTTTCGCCTTACGATCATAGTAATGCTTCCCCTTGTTCTGCGCCTTCCCCAGTTCTTCTCGAGCCATCCTGAGGGTATCTTCCAGCTTCTCTCTCAGGTCGAAGACGTACTGGTAGCTGATCTTCACCTCAGGCGCGTTGATATCCTTGGTCCACAACTCCTTCAGGATGTGCATGGGCCCCCTTACCGTACAGTAATTCAAAAGGAGAAAACCCTGTCGAATCCTGAGGAACTTCACGGTATGTGAAGAGCAAGGCATTGATATATCTATGCCACAACCTTGGCTGTTCAGCACACAGTTTCTTCAGCATAGCCTTCAATGTTCCATTAAACTTTCCAACCAGCCCATTACACATGGGGTGATAAGGGGTGGTAGTAAAGTGCCGGATGCTCAATAGCCGGTTGACTTCCTCCATGCAGTCAGAGACGAACTGAGTTCCCAGGTCACTCAGGATCTCCTCAGGAATCCCCAAATGGCTGAACATGTTGACGAGCACCTCTGCCACTGTTGGAGTGTCGATCTTCTTCAATGGTATGGCCTCAGGATAACGTGTAGCGTAGTCCACCAGGGTAAAAATGTAGCGATGACCATCTTCACTTGGAGGGGATATTGGCCCCACCAGATCCACAGCTACCCGCTTGAAAGGCATATTGATCAGTGGCATTTTCTCTAGAGGAACCTTGGGCATCATTTGTTTCCTTAAAAACATTACCGATAACATTACTTTATTGAAGAATTGCGAAATGGAGGAGGGTGCCGCTTACAACTTTGCAAGAACACCCTGAAGGGACTTAGTCAGACCCGCACTCCTGATTGTAAACTCCCGCCAATTTTAGCTAAGTAATAATAATAATAATAAGCGCATTAAATAGGCGCTTTATCCCAATTGAAAATCGGCTCAAAGCGCCGCCGCGAACTGAACCCAACAAGCACGCTCACGTGAATCACGCGCATTCACTCACACACTGTACATAAACACAGAACATTCACGTGGTGCTAAGGGCAAGCTCAAGCGAGCTACTGTAGTTTTTGGAAATTCAAAATCGTTTGTATTTGAAATTTGATTAAGTGGGCTGAAACTGATACCAAAGTGGAGGGGGAGGAAGAGCCGGAGTACCCGGAGAAAGAACCCCCGACGGTCCGCCCGAATTAACGGTGACACTTACTAGAGGAGAAAATCCGACGCCGGAACCCGTAGTCGAACCACGCACCTTTAGCATTGGTGGCAGGCGCCTTAACCACTGCGCCACGGACCGCCCCAAACCTACCTAAGTAAACCTACGGCGCTCCCGGCGCCGGGAGGGAGTGTTGTGCCGTGGTGATGTCCCCCACCAGAGCGAGGTTGTCTCGCTGGCCTGCCAGATCCCAGAGGTAGACACGGGCGAAGGTTGATTCTGCCAGTCAGCCCACTGGTGCCACGATGTCTCGGCCGGCACAGTTGCGGTCGAAGGCGACGCTCGTGGCCATGGCACTAACCTCATGTACGCGGATCTTTAGCCTCTTTGCTCCCTCTGGGGAGAGGTCCTTGTAGGCGGACCGCATGACCCAGCTTAGCCAGGAAGATATCGTCTGGGCTGTTATGTCAGTTCTGCCTGGAGCCAAAGGCAGAAAGAGGCGTGACTGTCCCCTTCGGACGGGCTTGGAGCAGCATAGGTATACTTGTAGGGCGCGCACTGGATCTTGTTGACTGGTCTCCCGGGGAAGGTTCACATCTTTCAGCGGCTGTAGGGTTATTACCTGGGGCGCGGTCAAGGGAGACCTAGTCTTGGTGAGGAAGGAAGGGTCAGTGAGCAGCTGCACGGAACCATCCGTCCTGAACTGCAGACAGGCAGGGCGCGCTGAAGCACGTGTAGCTCGCTTACTCGGGCCGCCGTAGCAAGGGCCAACAGGAAGCAGATCTGCCGTGTCACATCCACGAACCGGGCCAAGGACAGTGGTTCAAATCTGTCAGAGTTACGCTACGTCAGTACCCAGGGTTGGTCCCAGCATGGAATCAGCGAGCGGGGAACTAGATGCTGAAGGCCAAAGTGTGTCATAAGGTCAGTGAGGTCTTTGCATTTGCCGGGATCCGGGCAGCCGAGGTGACTGTGTCTGCAATCTGATCATGATGGGGGCCAATCCCTGGTCGCCAAAGAGCCAGAGGAAGAAGTCAGCGAGCTGGGGAGTAGTCAGGTCAGTGGGGGAGAGTTGCTGGTCAGCGCACCAGGACCGTAGTACTTGTCACTTTCCCTTGTATACACGTCTGGTCGAGGGTCTGCGTGCTGTAGCGATTGCTTCCACTGCTGCACTTGAGAAGCCTCTTGCGGCAAGGGCTTGCCGCACAATCTCCAGGCGTGAAGGAGAAGCCGCTCCGGGCACGGGTGGAACAGCAGCTGGTGGGGTTGCTTGAGCATCGTGCTCGGGGTGGGCAGCAGAAGGGGGGGAGGGGGACAGCCCGTGGCAAGACTGAGCAGGTCTAAGATCAGTTCCAGGAGAACGGGATGACCAGTAACATCCCCACATTGCATGCTCTGAGCTTGAGCAGGACTTTGGGGACGAGCACCGTCGGGGGGTTTGCGTACGCGATGAGTCCGTCCCACAGAATGGAGAGTGCGTCGACTGCCCAGGCTAGGGGGTCTGGAATCGGGGAGACGAAGAGGGGAAGCTGGTGATTCCACCTCGTGGCGAAAAGGTCGACCATGGGTGTCTCCCAGTGAGCGCAGATCATCTGAAAAATGTCGGGTCGTAGCGTCCATTCCGTGTGGAGTAACTGGCCGCGCTGTGCGAGGGAGTCGGCTAAACGTACAGGTGTCCTGGAATGTGTCAAGCTCAGAGGGCGATGCCGCGGTCTTCGCACCAGCGCATTAGTCAGTAGAGGAGTATGCATAGGTCAGGGGAGCGTGTTCCGCCCTGTTTCTGAATGTATGAAACTACCGTGGCGTCCGAAAGGATGAGTAGCTACTGGCGACGGAGACGCACCTCCCACGCAATGAGGGCTTGTTAACCACTTTCAGTTCTAACCAGTTGATGTGTCTGTCCGCTAGGTCCGGAGGCCAGCAGCCGGACGTCATGAGGAACCTCGGTAGCAAGTGAGCACCCCACCCGGAGAGACTTGCATCCACGCAAAGCGAGAGATGAGGAGGCGGTGAGGCGAGAGGAACTCCAGAATTGAGCCACGAAATGTCCATCCAGCACCGCAGATGGGTACGAAGAATCTGAGTCACTGGCACTGGGGCAGCAAAGTCGCTGGAGGACAGACGCCAATGGAGAAGGAGGTGCAGTTGGAGCGGCCGGGAGTAAAGACGACTGAGGGGGAGAAGATCCGCCGCTGCATTCATCAATCCGAGAAGCTGAAGCCAGACTCTGGCGGGAACTGCATCCTCCTTGGTCACCTGGCCAGCTAGGGCGGCCAGATTCTAGATCTGAGGCTCTGGTAGCCTCACCCTGTTGAGGTTGGTCGCGAAGTCCATGCCGAGGTGTATAAACCGGCGTTGACCAGAAACCCAGCCGCGACAATAACTGGAGCAGTGCATCTTTGTCTGTCAAAAGGCTGACCTCTGACAGGTTCCTCAGAAAGAGGTCGTCTAGGTAGTTTGAGATCAGACTGGAAGATGACTATCTGGCCTTGGCAACAACGGCGTCCATGATGCGGGTGAAAACCCAAGGGCTGAGGTTGAGACCGAATGAAGGGCCTGAAACTGGTAGATCATGCCGTCGAAGGCGAAGCGGAAATATCTCTTGGAGGCGGGGTGCATGGGGACATGGAGATACGCGTCGAACAGGTCCAGACTGACCATGAAGTCCATGGGCTGCACGGAGACCCTGAGGGCCCTGGCGGTCTCAAAGTGAAAGGTCGGGGCCGTGATGTACTTGTTCAGTGCCGAGAGATCGATGACGGGTCGCCACTTGCCGCCCGGCTGGGGCACCACGAAGAGGCGGCTGTAGAAGGCTGGGGAGTCGGGACGCGACACTACCTCTGTGGCGGCCTTCTGCAGAAGCGAGGCAACCTCTCCACGCAGGGTGATGGCCTTGAGCTCATCAATCGGAATCTCGGTCCACATTGGAGACAGTCTCAGCAGCTTTGGCGAACGGAAGGTAATCAGGAGGCCCCTGGTGATGGTGAAGAGGATCTCAAGCTGCTCGGCCAGCGGTCCGAGTTCGCATCCTTCACCGTCTGCCAGGAAGCGCTGAAGAGGAGGGGGCCACCAAGGGGAGCGCGACGGAGCTGAGTCCTCAGATTGGGAGGCATTCCGCGGCAGGCTTGCAGCACGGCATCCCGACGCATCAGGTCACAGTTGGAGGCGGCAGCCATGGCGTTGACCGAGGAGTGATACGCTGCCCGGTTGGCCGCTACGGCGAGGGCGAGGAGGTCTCCTAAGAGGGGCGTAATAAATGGGTGCCAGGCGTCCTCGATGCGATGGACGAACGCTTGAGTGAGGAGTTCTAGGAAACCCGAGCAAGCCAAGGAGTTACGGACCAGGGACACAGTCTTGTCCAAGCCGCGGGGATGGGCACACTTCAGCTGGGCGGCGCCGCCAGCCTGCACTAACACCGGTGGGTCCACCGAGGGTAGGGGACAGTAGAAATTTTGAGAATGGCCCGCATACCAGTCCTGGCGGAAGGCGATGTCAAGTCCAGCCGGCCACCTACGGTCAAAGAAGAAGTCGAACTCCCGGGAATTGGCCTGTTGGGGCTGGGCGAAGAGAGTGTCCCTTAGGTCTCTG
This sequence comes from Semisulcospira habei, assembly GCA_036245525.1. Taxonomy (NCBI): domain Eukaryota; kingdom Metazoa; phylum Mollusca; class Gastropoda; family Semisulcospiridae; genus Semisulcospira; species Semisulcospira habei. The sequence goes on along the minus strand of BTPG01000007.1, from coordinate 93,539,605 downwards.
TTATGACTAGGGAGGGACAGACGAGATTTGAAAGATAGAATAGAAGTAGAACCCCCAAATGTCCCGACTAAAGAGAGATAGATGAGAATGAAGGTTAGGAGTAGAAGAGCGGAAGGAGACAGATAAAGAACCCTAGCGTCTTGCCTCAAGACAGGTTACAGCTCAGTACAAGCAACACAACACATTTACCTTACACATACACTTAATCTTTGATACTTATTACACTAACTATCCCCTTCCCTTTCTTCCCACCCTCCCCACCGACACTTCCCCTCCCCTCCTCCCCTTCCCCTTCTGGAAAAAAAAAGAAAGAAAGAAAAAGAAAAAGGTTGAACCAGAATTAATACTACTTCCACAGCATCAGCATTGCATCGAGTGGTGGAAACAAGCACTCCCCCACGCTACGTAGCACTGTTGCTTCACAACCACAATAAAAGTCGGTTTACAGTTCTCAGCGCTGACAGCTAATAAAACGTCATTTACAACATAACTGTTCATACACAAGAATCATGGAACTACACCAAGGCAGAGTGAGTAATGGAAAGGTGAATAGGAATGGGACCACCGGGGTGAGTCGACGAACAGCTTGTGGGTCCCTCCCGTCCGGCTTCCTTTGACGGTCGTTCAGCTTCGCGGGTCTCCCCTCTCTCTCTCTCTCCGAGTGTCCCTGGCGCTTGGTCTGGCCGCAACGGTGACGCGGCGGCCTTGGCAGTGGGTGACCGCGCGCCTCCCACGCCGACACCCGGTCCAGCGAGGCGTGGTTGGTCCCGATGCCCGTCAGCCCTCCAACCGGTCCCGACCCCGAAAGCCAATGCAAAACAAAAGCAGGAGCCTAAACGGCCCCGTAAGTAACGTAAACCAGTGGGTCCTTAAAACCAGCTAACCTCCCATACCCACCCTGCTTGGTTTACAAAAACACGACCACTAACCGTTCAGCACTTGACCCTCACTCATATGACACATGCTTTCCATCAAAATAATTATTTACACATAACCCAAAACAATGAAAGTTTGCAAACATTACATAATTGTAAATCTTCCTAAAATTCTCTGCGCTTCCACAACAAGCCAATACAACATCTCGCAACCAATTTAAAATAACTAATTAGATAGAACCAAAACAATAACGCCAAAACCATACTTCCCCTTTACCACCCATCGCGTTCTCCCCTCCAACCCCCCCCCCCCCCCCCCCCCCCCCGATACTTCTAGCCCTAACACATAGTACAAACACCCATAGCAAACATGACAAAACATCCGCACACGAGTTTTTTAAGCATTTACCTCCTCTGCGACTCGTCACACCGCTGCCACCCATAGGCAAAACAACCCCCAGTCTCCGGCCACCAACGACCCCGGGACTGGATCGGCGCTGTGTCACTGACACACTCAGTCAGTCACTGACTCCCAACAGTCAGCTAAGCAGGACAATTTGATCCAACCGAGTACAGCTGCTAACTAAAATATCATTCCCTTGCTCCCGACAAGGTAAACTCGGCAGTGAACACACTGCTACATTCAACTAGCGCGCCCAGCACGTGCAAAACAAAGAACACTAGCCCGTCTCTACCAACTTGTCAACAACTCACTATTCCTGCGTGACCAGTGCTTCGGCAACTTTCGACTACCTCTTTCAAAACAGTCTCACTGGGGGGGGGGGGGGGGGGGGGGGGGGGGGGGGGGGAGGTCTCCACGGGAAGAACGGCCGCGATCAGACGAGCTGCTTCATCCAGGGCAAGAAGAGTCTCCACGCGCGGCGCCGAAGGGGTCCTAGGTGGCACAGGATTGTCCGGCGAGAGCGAGCGGGGCAAGGAGGAGCGGCTGTCTATGCCGAGCAGGGCCGAGACGGAGTCCTCGGGCGCAGCAGGCTCAGGGCCTCGTCATCATCAGGGGGGGAGAGAAGTCTGGCAGGGGGGCCTGGGGGTGGAAGTCTCACTAGCAACATCCCGTTGCCTGGAGTGAGATGCAGGCAAGTGTCAAATCCCCTGTACGCTACTCTGCCGAAGACGTGGTGACGACAGTGACAAGGTGCGCCAGGGCGAAGGGTGGCTGGCGCGAGCTGGGTGTCTGTCACGGGGGGAGCGACTGCGATGACGGGAGCATGGCCAACGATCTCGTACAGGGGAGCTCCTACTAGGGCACCTATGGGGCGTGGGTGACGAATGTCGTGGCCAGTGAGGAGAGGCGTACCGGGATGAACGTGAGGTTGGACACGGAAACGAGGCGCGAGACGTGGTTGAGCGCGACGAGGACGAGGAGGGTCGGGGGCTGTGTCTGTTGTCGCGTAGCGCATCACAGTCCGTCCTATGGCCGTCGCCGAAAGAGTGAGAGTATCTGGAGCCTCTGGCATAGTGTTACGTGTTGAGTCGTAGTCGTAGTATGATATCACACCAGACGCACGCACATAAGGTTCTTTTTAAAGAAACTTCATTCAGCTGCAACCCGTCACACGTGGCTTAAGGATGTAGACTACACTGGAGTAACAGTTCCAACAATATTTTATTTCAGCGATGCGATCTCTACACAATGCATTCCCAAATGCACCAACACTGATACAATGTCTCTTCTGCAAATGTCAACACTGGCGACACAATGCGTTTCTCTTATAACGTACACCACCGTTAAGCTGCGTCTCTCACAATGTACACCCTATACGGGCCACGTACCTACGATAAACTGTGTGTCCCTACAACTGACAATGCATGACAATGTACACACGTGCTTCCTAGCACCATCTTTTATAGTAAAACAACTTTCCAGAAAAATCCACCGAATTCACACAACGCAACCAATCAGAACAGAACATGTACTTGAAACTCATAAATATTAAATAAAAAGAACTTTCTAGAATAAACTAAAATAGTCTACAAAAATTTGACCGCTAATTTCAGCCCAAAATCCCAGTGTGTAATGACGTCACACAAGAATATGGCAGACCGTTCACGACCTTTCATAAAACACACTGACTGGCTGCTAAATTCACGCGCACAGAAAACAACTATGATTAAAAATAAAAATAGAGCGGCTCTACACTTTTGTATCACTTTGATGTCACACATACGAGGTCACTAGACAGCGCAACCTTGCTTGAACATTCTGGTTTATTCTCAGCGAATCTACACATAACAAAAATCGACCACTATTCTCCGTGCGACTTTGCTAGAAGATTCCGGACTAAACTTAGCGTATCATAACAAAGCCAATTCCGCTATCTGCGCAAATGATAGAGAATCTTACTGAAAAGGTACATGATACATAACCATGATAGCTCAAATAAATATCGGATCGTTTCCTACGATTAACACATGCGTGCTCTCACAGAACAACACAACCACAATCGTAACATTACCCCCCTTTTTAAGAATGAAATTTCACAAAAATTTCTTTTCAAATCTCAAAATTACGGTTGTGGATGTATTAACCTACACAAAACCACAAATAATAAGAATTTCACATCAAAATGAAATAAACTACTTTAAAATAATCGTCTCACAATTCCTTTAAACTGTCCTGCGCGCAGACATGTCCCTTTAAACTGTCATGGACACCGAAATGTTCATTTAAACTGCTCTGATCAGGTAATCCGCTCCAAAGTTCTGAGAACCCTTGATAGACTGTAGTTTAACGTCAAATTCTGCAAGAACATCGCCCATCTCATAATACGAGAATTTGTAAACTTTGCAGAGTTTGGATAGTTCAAGGGCTGATGGTCCGTTTGGAGAACAAATGGCACACCCAGAAGGTACAGTTCGAACCGCCTTACTCCCCAGATAATGGCTAGGCACTCCTTCTCGATGGTCGAGTAGTTTCTCTCAGCTCTGGTCAACTTTTTGCTGGCGTAGCTCACTGGGTGGAGTTTTCCATTATCCTCTTGCATTAAGACTGCACCTACTCCTTCGTTGGAGGCGTCTGTTCTCAGGAAGAAAATTTTCAACGGGTCAGGGAGGTGTAGAACAGGCTTCTCGGTTAGGATGTCTCGAACTGCCTGGAATGCTCGCTCTTGGGCCTCATCCTACTTCACTACGTTAGGATGTCCCTTCCTCAGCAAGTCAGTCAGGGGACCTGTGACTGCCGCAAAGTTTGGTATGAACTCCTGGTAGTAGTTCGCCAATCCCATAAATGAGCGAACTTGCGTCTTGGTCGTAGGTCACGGGGCATCCCTGATCTTCTGCACGTTGTCATCGTGTAGCCCCTTTAAACCTTCGCTCAATTTGTGTCCGATGAAGTCTATGTTGTCGGCCCCAAGAATACACTTGCTTGGACGGATGGTGAAATTTGCATCTCAGTCTTTGGAGCAGTTCTCGGAGGGCTTTGAGGTGATCCCCCCAAGTTTTGGTATGGATCAAAATGTCATCCCAGTAAAAGACCACATTCTGCATATCTTCTAGGATCTTTTTCAGTCCTCTCTTCAATGTGGCACCACTGTTCACCATACAAAAAGGCATCTTCAGGAACTCCCAATGACCGTCAGGTGTGACGAATGCTGTCTTGGGGATATCTTTTTCTGCAACCTTGATTTGCCAATACCCTTTGCTTAGGTCAATTTTGGAGAAAAATCTGTCTCCACTGACCTTCTGGAACAGTTCTTCTGCTGTGGGCATAGGCTCTGGATCGATGACTGTTAGTTTATTGAGTCTACGGTAGTCCACACACACCCGGTTGGATCCATCTGGTTTCTTCACGATGACAACTGGGGACGCATATGGTGACTTGGACTCCCTGATGACTTCCAGACTCAGCATTTCCTTGATATTCTTTTTCAGTTCTTCCCTCATGTTATAAGGAAGACGATAAGCTTTGCTGCGAACTGGCTCATTTGATGTCAGATTAACCTCATGCTGGATGGTGTCTGTTGTTCCTGGGTCAGGTGTAAACCGATGCTTGAATTCTTGAGTCAGGACGCGCAGTTCTTCTCGTTGAGTCTGGGTCAGATTCTGACCGAACTGGATGTCTTCTACATCCTCCTTGTGGCAGAGTTCATTAAGGTCAAACATGTTCTCGTCGTCTAGTCTTTCGTCATTAGCAAGACGCACCGATGCCGCCAGTTGTGTTTTGTCTTGACGACCTCTCTCAATTTACTTCTTCAGCAGATTAGCATGGTAAGTCTTCACCTTGTTGTTGACCTTGACTCTGTAGTCGTTGATGCCAACCACCGTGTCGACAATGTAGGGTCCCTTCCACTGCATCAGGAGTTTGTTGTTGTCGGTAGGAAGAAGAACCAATACCTGGTCACCTAGCTGTAATCATTGAGGTTTCGCCTTACGATCATAGTAATGTTTCCCCTTGTTCTGCGCCTTCCCCAGTTCTTCTCGAGCCATCCTGAGGGTATCTTCCAGCTTCTCTCTCAGGTCGAAGACGTACTGGTAGCTGATCTTCACCTCAGGCGCGTTGATATCCTTGGTCCACAACTCCTTCAGGATGTGCATGGGCCCCCTTACCGTACAGTAATTCAAAAGGGGAAAACCCTGTCGAATCCTGAGGAACTTCACGGTATGTGAAGAGCAAGGCATTGATATATCTATGCCACAACCTTGGCTGTTCAGCACACAGTTTCTTCAGCATAGCCTTGAATGTTCCATTAAACTTTCCAACCAGCCCATTACACATGGGGTGATAAGGGGTGGTAGTAAAGTGCCGGATGCTCAATAGCCGGTTGACTTCCTCCATGCAGTCAGAGACGAACTGAGTTCCCAGGTCACTCAGGATCTCCTCAGGAATCTCCAAATGGCTGAACATGTTGACGAGCTCCTCTGCCACTGTTGGAGTGTCGATCTTCTTCAATGGTATGGCCTCAGGATAACGTGTAGCGTAGTCCACCAGGGTAAAAATGTAGCGATGACCATCTTCACTTGGAGGGGATATTGGCCCCACCAGATCCACAGCTACCCGCTTGAAAGGCATATTGATCAGTGGCATTTTCTCTAGAGGAACCTTGGGCACCTTTCCCTTGGAGATTGTCTTCTGGCATATGTCGCATGACCTGCAGAATCGGGTGACGTCACCTCCCATATCAGGCCAGTAGAAGACGGTTCAGATCCTATCGAGGGTCTTGTTGATTCCCAAATGTCCTCCCAATATGGAATCATGGGCCAATTTCATCACCTGCATCCTCAATAGTTCAGGAACTACTACTTGACGCACAGGTTTATCTCCTTGGCTGTTGAATATCCGGTACAGGATATTTTTCCTGGTCTCGAAGGTTATCGCATTTCCCTTTTGTTTTACGGGCTCGGTCTGACCTCGGAACTTGTCAAGCGTGGGGTCGGCTTTCTGTAGCTCCACCAGCCTTTCCCTATTTACCACAGCTGCTTCAGTGTTGTCCGCCACTTTAAGAGGGATGATCTGGTGACTCTTCTTTGCTTGACTTCTTGTGGCAACAGCACATGTTTCAGGTCTCCACTCTGGATCTGGTTCGTCTGCGTTTCTGGCACCATCAATGTTTCCGATGATAAGATTGTAGACAGGGGTCTTTACGCATAGCACCTTAACCTCTCCTCTCAGGTATGGGGTGTCGACGTTGACATTGACATCCTCACAGTTCCGTCGGCTACCCTTTCCACTGAGCCAACTGAAGAAGTCCCGTCGGAGGTGCCAAAATGTTACGTGTTGAGTCGTAGTATATCACACCAGACGCACGCCCAATTTCATTCTCTGCTGTTATCTGCTCTGTTCTCTCCCAGAGTCTGATGTTGCTGATCTTCTCTGGTGTCGAGACCTCCAAGCAGACATCAAGAGACTGGGAACCACCTGGAGTAAAATCGAAGGAGAAGCACAGGACAGGAGTCGCTGGAGGTCTCTTGTCGACGGCCTATACCCGGGGAGTGGTGACCAGCGTAAGTAAGTAAGTAAGTACACTGTTGACTGTGGTTTTTGTCAACCTCCAAGTCTCTGCTCCACATAGGAGAACTGCTTTTACGTTGGAGTTGAAAATCCGGACTTTGGTGTGTTGTGACAGCTCTCTGGAACTCCACACTTTTTTCAGCTGGAGAAAGGCTGCTCTGGCTTTACCGATTCATGCTCTGATATCTGCATCAGTGCCAGCTTTTTTGTCGATGATGCTCCCGAGATAGGTGAAGGACTCCACCTCATCCAGCGGGGTGCCAGACTGGTTCTTCCCTGGTTGCGTTCAGCCTCATTGTCTTTGTTTTCTTTGTGGATGGTGAAGCCCACCTGGGACGAGATGTCAGCAAGCCTTGTGGTCTTGTCCTGCATTTGTTGATGAGTGTGGGACAGTAACACCAAGTCGTCTGCAAAATCGAGGTCATCAAGCTGTGTCCACTGTATTCCGCTTCTTCTCTGCTCTGTGGTCCTCTTCATGACCCAGTCTATGGCCAGTAGGAAGAGGAACGGAGACAGTAAACACCCCTGCCTGACGCCGGTTCTGACCTGGAGGTCCCTGGTGAACTGCCCTTCGAGGATCACGTGACATGTCATGCCATCGTAGCTGCTCTTGATCAGGCAGACGAGCTTTGTGGGTACACCACAATGTCGTAGGAGTTTCCACAAAGTCTCTCGGTCCACGCTGTCAAATGCTTTCTCGTAATCCACAAAGTTGACATACAGCGGGGAGCTCCACTCCAAAGACTGCTCCACGATGATGCGGAGAGTGACAATCTGGTCTGTACATGATCATTTTTTCCGGAATCCTGCTTGCTGGTCTCTCAGCTGGGGGTCGACAGAGCTCTTCATTCTCTCCAGGATGATCCTGTTGAAGATCTTTCCTGGTACTGACAGCAACGTGATTCCTCTGTAGTTGGAACACTTGCTGAGGTTGCCTTTCTTGGGAAGCTTGATTAGGTACCCCTCCTTCCAGTTAGCCGGCATCACCTCCTCTTCCCAGATCTTTCCAAACAGTGGGTACAGCATCTATACTGTTGTTTCTAGGTCTGCTTTCAGAGCCTCCGCTGGGATGCCATCTGGCCCTGCTGCTTTGCCGTTCTTCAAAAATGCCACTGCTCTTCTGATCTCTTCCCGTCTGGGTCTGTCACAGCTGATGTGTAGGTCAGTCTCTGCTGGCTGTATGTCTGGGGGGTCGGGTGGGGTGGGTCTGTTCAGTCTTGTCAAGGCCCAGGGGAATACGTCTACCAACAGTGGCTTTCCCACCAACCTGCACTTCTGTCCACCGGTGGGAGGGGGCACAGGAAAAACTGGGAGTGTCCCGGGTACCAGTGTTGCCGGAACTTGATATCCACGTCCGCGCGCCAGCGGCGGTCGGAGAAGAATCTATCGTCCGATAACTTGCCCTGCTGGAGTGGTAAAGGCGTCCGTGAGGTCCCGAAACCCAGTGGGCTGCAGAAGGGACTTGAACCGTTTGGACTGGCGCAATGCGTCCACTGCGGCCAAGGCCCTCCGCTTGAGGGGCGGTGAGGGGGGGGGCACAAGTCCAGGGGAAGGGCGCCCGAAATCAAGAGCGCCACCTCATCCAGGGCTCTACAGGTCTCCACAGGGGGAGATGAGCTACGGGCCGAGGAGCGGGGACTGTCGACAGGGGCGAGGAAATGTGCCACCGGGGAGCGCGGGCGAGCGGGACAACCCAAGATTGTTGACCGAAGCTCCCGTGCAAGAAGCATCCCCCCAGTCCGACCAACCAGGCAAAAAGCGGGAGTCAGTGTCGCATGAGTGGCCTGACGGGGGCCGCCCGGGCGAAGCATGAACCACCGACTGGTCCAAAGGGCCTGTAGGGGGTGAGCCGAGTTGTGGTGAAGGGCGCGGGGCGCTCAGAGTGCCGTGCCGGACGGAAAGGAGTGTGTGCGATAGGCGCAAAACTAGTGCACACCTGAGAGTCTGGTCGCCGGGGGCGAGAAGGAAGGCAAGACGACCGCAAGTCCTCCTGAGGCCTCCGCCAAGGAGGGGAGTCGCGGTGGTGAGAGTTGAGGCGGCTACGATGGGAGGAGCGAGACCACTCGGGGCTGGGGTGTCGGTCTCTGGCGAGAGGGCTGCAGCTCAAGGAGAGATGTTGTGAGGCCACCTGCCGAACCAGACTGACATCGGGGGACGGGGTCGGCCGTCTTCGCAGGTGCTGTGCGTGTCTGCCTGTCTGTCGGTGCTTTTGAGGCGTGCCGGACGAGGCCCCTGCCGCAGGGGGAACTAATACCGGACGAGGGGGGGGGGGGGGGGGGGCTTGAATGAGTCAAGGACCCCAGAGGCCTCGAACTCGTGGGGTGGGAGAGGCCGCAGGCAGGATCCTGTGCCACGCCTGGGAGTGCCTCTGTCGTGTGCTGGGAATGGCCCTGGTCTCCAGGTGGCTCGTTCCAGCTGGGAAGGGTGGTCCAAGTCGCTGTTGGTCCTGATCTACTAGCGGGTGGGAGGAAACAGTCGAGGGGTGCGCACTGAGGTCAGAAGCGGTCAAGTTCCGGCGTGAGGCAAGGCCCACAATGTCCAAGGACGCCCGTCTGCAGGGTTCAGGGGGGCTGGACAGCACGGGAGCGGATGTTGCACTGGCAGCAGGGGGTCCACCCACCGGCTGTCGCCTGTGGTTCTGGGAAGTCGAAGGCTGGTTGCGCCGGTAAAAATCGCAGAGCCGGGACCACCGCTGCTCCTTCCAAGAAGAGCACACATGGCATGGCCAGGACGAGGAGCAGCCGGAACAAGGTAGACACAGGGCATGAGTGTTGCTCGGCCACTGAAACCCCATGCAGCTGGGGCACGAACCTAACTGCGCACTGCAACAGAAACGGAACCCCCTGAGAGATAACCAGCCGCACCCATTTAGGATCGGGCTTGTGGCAAATACAGGGTACATACGAGCTAAGCATGGCTGCGAAACGCAGCCGGCGGCAGTCGACCCAGGCAAAGCCGGAGCCAGTCAGATATCCGCCGGCTCAAGGCATTACCCAAGACCTTACCTCATGGCAGTCAGTTTGGGAGAACAGACGGAGCCCAGCAGAGAAAGGTAAAGTCCCACCAAGTGCAGGTCTCAGGCAAGTGAAAGGAGGGTGGAAACGGTAAATCCGCACCAAGCACAAGAAAGGAGTCCACACAAGAAGGAAGGCACGTGGTATAATCCAAGACATGCCGAAACTGGTACATCTGTTGGCTAGGAAGCTAAGCGTAAGACTGGCGTATTGGCCCACATGGCCTCATGGGGAGGGAGGGGAGGCCACTCAGGGAGTTTGGTTGACGACTCCTGGGAGTCGCCTCCCTGGTTGCATTGCTATACACAACGGATACTCAGGCAAAAATCGGTAGGCTAAGTGTACCTTCATTCTCTTACAATGCATGCACATACTTCCTAACACCCTCTTTTATACTATCGGCCTCATGGGGAGGGAGGGGAGGCCACTCAGGGAGTTTGGTTGACGACTCCTGGGAGTCGCCTCCCTGGTTGCGTTGCTATACACAACGGATACTCAGGCAAAAATCGGTAGGCTAAGTGTACCTTCATTCTCTTACAATGCATGCACATACTTCCTAACACCCTCTTTTATACTATCACAGATTTCCAGAACAATCTCGCAAATTACACAACTCGACCAATCAAAAAAGAAAACGTAACCAAAATCATTAATATTATTAAATAGAACACTCTAGATCTATCTACAAATCTAGGTGCATTAATATTATGAAATGTAGCGAACATGTGTACAACAAAACTTTGATGCCATGTTTGAGGTCACTAGTACAATTGCGCCTCTTTGAAAACCTTCCAGCTTAATCTTGGTTGCACTTTGTAACAATTTAGTGAAATGTGCAACATTGTAGTCATACACACAAAAAAATCCATCGCAATTCTCCATACAGAAGAAAACAAATTGTGCTAAAAATGTATGTGATTCTGATCTAAATTAACTCAAATGCAGAAGAAAACGAATCATACTAAAAAGGTATATAATTCTGATCTAAATTAACTCAACTGAACACCGGATTTTTTCCTATCATCAACACACATAATTATGCCCTAAAAAGAATAACACAACCACAAACGTAACACCATTTCTGATTTAAAAAATACTGTACATTTGCTAATGTGCTAAAAAAAACACTGCAAATGTAAGTAGCAGTGTGTGTGTGAGCTCAACGGTCAAATTTCCAATATTGGGAGTTGTCTTCTGAAAATGACAAACCAGCTGAGGATATTGAATGGTCAAGAGAGCTTGAGAGAGGTGCCAAAATAGCTTGATGCCAAAGACACCAGAACAGAAATTTGTTGTCTTCTGAAAATGACACCCAAGTTCAGATGACAACCTAATCCAAGGGTGGTGCCAGAACAGCTTGGCGTCAAGCTTTTCTGGCATTGGCGCCAAGCTAATCTGCCACCATCCTTTAACTATCATGGTCATTTCATCTACATTTGCATTGTGTCAGGACGGAATAAGTGAACACCCTTGTGCATACTGTAAACAGCACTGGTGGCTGCACGCAGAAGGGGGTTAAACTTCAGAGTCATTTGAAATTCTTCACTGTCTGAAAAATGCGAACACCACCCAATGAGGAAACACCCTCCTGCAAATGCGCGGGCTCATGAGGTTCTTTGCCTCTTGCTGACAATATATTCATATCTGTATTTAGGGTTTGAAATAACCAGGAGGGGGGGGGGGGGTCAGGGGGGGGGGGTGGCCGGGGCAAAAAGCCCCTTACTTTCTCCTCGGGCCCTCTACTTTCATGTCCACGGGGCCCGATAAGCCCCCTTCTTTTCAGACCGCCTTTGTCTCAAAGCAGCAGTAGGCGGTACTCAGCGCATCAGCGTGGTCCAGTCACAGGTCATGAACTTTTCACCAAACACACGTGGGTGGCTATTTTTAGCACAGTAAGCATTGCATCAACCTCTCTTTACTGCATAGTGGTCTAGCGTGATACGTTCACTCTGCTGTTTGCACCACGCTATTCTTCTTTTAGCTAAAGCTGCTTCCTCCTGCGAAGGAGAGTTCCTATGTTTCGCTGTCTTGTCCGTAAATCATGCGACGGTTCATGCGCCCCTTACTTTCCTGTGGGGCCCCCTACTTTAACTAACAAGAGGCCTAAAGGGCCCCATCCTTTTTAAAAGTATTTCGAACCCTATTATTCCTTGGATTAATGGGAGTATTTGGTGCTTGATTAGCTGTTTTCAAAGATCTGTATAATTTTGCATCAACTGGCAGTGAGTGAGTTGAAACTCTATAATCACCTACCTTCGGCAGTTCCCCCAGATCTGACAGCGACAGTGTGCGTTTGTATCCTAGTATGAGGATGTCCGTGACCCACCAATACAAGGCTTTAGAAAGCAGGTTGACGTACGACTGAATATAGCGTGTCTTCTCAAGATCCCTGGGAGGCTTCAATCGGCAACTCCGCCGGAAGAAGGCATATTTCTGTAATACAAAATATACAGTATATAAATTAATAACTGCATTATAGAATTATAGTAAGAAACAAACGGTACTTTAGGAATATGGTCTGATGACAGGTATAATTTTGTAAGACATGTATAATTTAAAGTAATACATAGTTGAACAAGAAAGGCAAAGCCATTATGGCTCACGTGTACAACCGATTTACATATGTGACCTTTATGACAATATGCAAAGGGCTGGCTTTTGTACCAGCAAAATCCATGTTTTCTCAAAATGTAAGCATTTCTCACACAAATGTCAACCCCCCATGACCCTTGACCTTTGTGATGAGTCGACTAGTATGCATAGGAAGGTTTATCATCAGCTACCTTTGTGCCAAATTTGATTGAAAAATTTGCAAAAATGTTGATAAAACCTACAATTTTATACACAAATTGGCATTTTACACACATTTGCCGGCCTCCTGTGACCCTTGACCTCTCCGAAGGTCATCCAAATTAGTATGCATAGATATGGCTTACCATCAGATATTTCTGTACCAAATTTGGGTTTGAAGTTGTGATTAGTATTTAAGGGAAAAAACATCTTTTGTCAAAATATGGCTATTTTGGACCTATTTCCTGAGCTCTTGTGACCCTTGACCTTTCCGATGGATCAACCAAATTAGTATGCATAGAAAGGTCTCCCATCAGGTATCTCTGAAGCAAGTTTGGGTTTGACTAGCTGTGAATAGTATTGAGAAAAAAATATTTGTCAAAATATGTATATTTTTCACTTATTTCCTGAGCTTTTGTGACCCTTGACCTCTTTGAGGGATAAAGCAAATTAGTGACCCTTGACTTTTCCGAGGGGTCAGCCAAATTAGTATGCATAGAATAGGTCCTACCATCTTACCATCAGGTATCTCTGTAGCTAGTTTTGGTTTGAAATTGAAGTTGTGAATAGTATTTGAGAAAAACAATTTTGTCAAAATATGGCTCTTATGACCCTTGACCTCTCCGTGGGATCAAATTAGTATTCATAAAATGGTCTTACAGTCAGGTATCTTTGTATAAGTTTAGGTTTCAAGTTGTGATAGCATTTGAGAAAAAAATAAATTATGTCAAACTATAGCTATGTTTTACCTATTTCCTGATCCCTGTGACCTTGACCTTTGTGAGAGGTCACTCAAATTGGTATGTTTAGAAAGGTCTAGCCACAAAGTATCCTTGGACCAAGTATGAAGACTGTGGCTTGAATAGTCTCTGAGAAAACGCCAATGTTAAAGTTTACCACAGACGACGGCCGAAGTCCAGACGACCATTGGCCCAGAAATACTCACTTTTGCTTCACACGTAAGCCAAAAATACTTTTTACACCCTTGTGCATGCAGCAAATGGTGCTGTTTTCAGTACCAGCAGCCACATGCACAAGGGGTTAAAAGATCAAATCTGGGCAGCGGTCATGAAATCATCAAGAGTTTCAAATGATCAATCATCTTACCTGAAGCCTCAGTAAATTCAACTCCAAGATGAACAGTGCAAAGTACAGGGCAATAACGATGAATGCTAACCACATCTTCAAGTGCTCCAGAGTAATGTCATTTTTATACATGGAGAAAACTTTAAGAAACTTCAAGCTTATTGCCCCAGGCCAGTAGACCAGCAAAGCAAGAAGAAATTTGGGAGAGTTCCATATCTCAACTTTATGGTAGTAAATGATGCCAATCAATGCCCCGAGAAAAGCCAGGCACTGTGGGATGAAAGCATGGTAGTTGGTGGTGTCAGCATCGTTGGAATCAGAGATTACACCCTCGGCAATTTCAATGATGATAATGAAGAGGAGAGTCAGTGTCAGAATCCAGCGAAAGTTATGACCCTGAAAAAGGAAGACACCGAATGAATGATAAGTACTGTTACAATACATGTGCCTAAGGTCATCAGGCTGGCTTCAGCCACAGCAGGTCCATGCATGGCTTTGCACGGGTCAACTGTGGGCCATGTCAGGCACATGATGTTTTGCATGCTGATTATGTTAGGTGAGGTTAACCTGTTAGGTGAGGTTGGCGCTGGTTGATTTGTACATTTCCCTTGGGGACTTTCTCAGCGCTGGCCGAACGTTTAGTTGGATCCCTTGCCCTTCCCTGTCGGGCGCCCGGTCTCCGGCTCACGGAGTAATACGCGGTTTTGGGGCGGGGCGTTTGTGTGCATCCCTTGGGGATGTATGTGGTCATCTTGTTGCATGCCTGTGTGTTTTTCTGTGAGCTGGTGGGTTCTTGTTGGGTGGGGCTGGTGGCTCTGGCTGGTTGTCTTCCGCCCCCATCCCACCCCTCTTTTTTTTTTTTTTTTCCCCTCTATCTCTCTCTCCCTCTTTCTTCCCCCACTTAACACTTCTCTCTAGCCCTCTTTCTCTCTTTACGCTTTTTCCTTTTCCTTTCTTCCCCTTCCTTTCCCCCCCCCCCCCCACCCCCCCCCCCTTTCCCTCTCTCTCGCTCTCTCCCCCCCCCCCCCCTTATTATTTTTTTATTATTTTTTTTAGTTACCCTTGAAGACAGTTTCACAACTACCTACTCTCCACTTATACCTAATTATTCTCTTACTGAATTTGATTTTTTGCTTTGTTTTCATGACTTATTCCTTGTTGTGTACCGTGCTAAATGCTGGGGTTTTTTTCCCGGGGTCCTCCCGTTTTTCCCCGAGGTAGTCCTCAACTTGAAGGTGATATAAAGTTTGCCTTCGGGTTGGTGTTTAGCAGGCTTTGTGTATTACTCAGCCTACTTCATGCCCAAGGGTAATCCCCGTTCGTTCTCTCTCTCTCTTTCTCTGGCCTCATCTACACGCCTTTTCTTTCGCTCGCTCCTGCACGTGCTTGCACATACTCTTGTCTCTCGTGTTCAGATTCTTTCCGAGTCTCTCTCACGATTTTTCGTTGACGTCATTTTTACTTTTTCCGCACTTTTGTTCTTCCTTTTCTTTTCTTTTATTTTATGTCACCTCCTTCAGTTACCACATTCCTTCTGCCAATGAAGATAAGTAGCGGCTAATCTCTCTGTTTGTTTGTCTATTTTGACAAAGGGTATTTACCCGAAATATTAATAAATTGTGTTGTACCCGTCTTTTCTAAGTGTGTTTCTTTCTCCGTTGGGTACTTCTTTGCATATTACGCTTGGCAGTCACCTTTTTGGTCTGGATTGCTGATTATGTGAATAATAACTTTTAGGAAGTTTACAAAGTAAAGTAGGTAAAGTCTCCCCTGACACTTAGTAACTTCTGACAGAGCTTTTACATACTTTACTTTGTAAACTTCCTAAAATATTAGCACTGGCAGTCTCCCCTTTTTTTTAAATTTATGTGAATAATATAGTGTATTTTTCTTTGGCAGCTAGACAGCACATCAAAAGAAAATTACCCAACATTTGCAGTGCCAATGTCAGGCACACTGAACCTGTGACTAGTAGCACTTGTGCAGCTATACAAATACACTGATCTTTGATTTGTTCTAATTTATTCACAACAGACTGATTGTCCTTAAAGTGCCCAGTCTTGAACTAAGTTGAAGGTTTACCTTTGGTTTAGTCGCAGAGCAGGTAGAACTATGCTTTCGCACTTGCAGCTAGGATTCAAATGACTCATTGGGACTGCTTGTGCGTTTATACAGGCCGGCCGACGGTTTAAACCATTCAATCCTGACACACTATACACGAGATGGAATGACCATAACAGTTTAACTCATTCAAGGCGCTCTGCATAAATAACTACTAAAGTATCAAGGAGCATTGTCGCCGATAACGCAATATGATACTTTCACAGCTATTGATGAATGGATTGAATGATATAAGCTGAATGTCAGAATAGCTTGGCATTCTGGAACCTCCCCCTCAAACAAACATAGACAATCTGTCTCCTGATGTGTAGTCTTCAGAGGATGACTGTGAATTTCTGCCTTAGGGCTTTGATGTGCTAGAAATATGCATTTAGTAACCAAATCATTTAGTGAACAGATGCAGGGGTTCAGGAGGTACATTCTGTCGCTTGCTGCATTGTTTTGAAAACAACACAACCTGCTGTCCAAATCCATTCTCATGCAATGCTATTCTGAACCAAAGTAGATCAAACCAAGTACAGAATTTCCCAAAAAATCTCAATATATATAATGGACAATGTACACATTCAGCATTTTTTCCCCACTGTGAATGCATCCAGCACTGGTAGTGGTAGCATCCACAAGGGGGTTAAGCAGTAGATTTACCTGAAAATGCACCCATGTTTTCACTTTCAGCTTGCCCATAACTGAATGGTTCCAGACAGTGACAATGAAAATGCCGATGAGCCCCAGTGTAGCATGAGGAATGATGTTGAGCACATCAACAAAACACTCATTCTGTAGAACGCCCTCCTTAACGCTCATGGCGTCCGACTTGGAACCACAGAAACCCATGGTTTTGTTTCTTCTTTCAGTCTGTGGGCTTCAGAAGTGGAGTTGTCTGTCAAGTCATTCCAGCAACTCTGGTTAACAATCCCTCAAGTCAGTTCTCTTCAGCCACTGTTAATGAAGATGAAGCAGATGGTCTGAAAAACATGCTCCACCAACTTGCTCGGCACAAACCATATCACTTCTGTTATGTATGTCCATCCACCTCTTTATCAAATTTGACTGGGCTACATTAATGTATCACACATTCGCCACCACCTGAATTTGTGTAAAACTAAAAATTATAGTAATCAGTTATCTTTCAATCACACTTTATCTCAACATCTTTCAAATCAGCCAAGAGCTAACGTGAGCCTACAGGCCAGGTGCTACGCTATATCTCTCGCTCATAGTTATCAATTACAGCAAAATCTTCTGTCGATGGGTATTGATGTAACATTCAATTCATACTCTAATGGTTCCCGCTGCAAACTGGACTGTGATTACAGCAGAAAATAAGCGAAGAGACAAGTCAATCGACTGTATTGGCCAACAGCTGCGCGAAGCAGACGACACAAGCGATGACCCACATTCCGCCTTCCGTCGGCCGCTTACGCGACCGTCTTCCTACACGATTCGTCTTTTCCCACAAATGACCTCCAATCGCCTACATCATGCGAAGCCTCGTAGATCGTGTGCACAATAATTGATCACAAAAGCGTACTGTTTACGATTCCTCCATCGGCTGCAATGAGAAGCGTGTCCAATCTTGGTGGATCTGCCTCCTCCAAAAGGCAAAAGGTAGCCTGCATTTTTAGATCGACCAGCAAGTCCTTCAATCGCTACTTCCTACACATTCCCGCACTTGACTGTCTTGAAAGTGGATTTTCTTTATATCTTCTTTGATCGAGCCCCAATTTAAAACTATGCGAGGAATCTATCGTGGGAATTCGAGCTAGATGCCCTGAACCCTACAGGTAGGCTTTAGAGGTGCACTCCAGATGCATGATTTATTTTCTTTAAAAAAAAAAAAACTGGCATTGCGTAAAATAGCACAATTTAAATATTATCAAAATCAAATGTAGTAACGTGATAGTTATTACTAAAATTACGAGAATGAGCGTGACTAAAACACATGGTTTATGGAACTCTTTTCACTCATAGCGGAATAATTCAAGCGAAGTAAAATGTTGACGGAAGTCCGTAATTAGTCGGAAGTTGATTTTGCCACACTTCTTTCGTTCTGACTAGTGCTCTTTTTGGATCTTTTCAGTCTGTTTCTGATAATTATGTCTCTTCAGACGGTACCAAAGGACCTGAGAAATCTCAGAGCTTGCCTACGTTGTTCACTTGTTAAGGTAAATATCTGGACGGTTATTTTTACACGTCGCAAATCAAGCCCTGATGTTAAGTGCAGGGGCGGATCAGTTACCTCGAGGGGAGGGGGGGGGGAGGGGGTCCAACGTTTTGTTTGGGACCTTCAACCTCATACTAAAAGCCTCCCCGACGCTAGACCTTGCTTCAAGGGGCCGAAAAAAATCGAAAAGCTGGAAGGGGAGGGGGGTAGAGAGAGAAGGCGCGTGCGTGTTAAGACTCACCATTTGCCAAAATATCAAAGAAACCGGAAGGGGGTGGGGGAGAGAAGGCGCGTGTGTTAAAAAATTTGAGGTGGGGGGGGGGGGGGTCTGGACACCCCCACCCCCGCCAGATCCGCCCCTGAAGTGTGCATTCCTTTCTGCTGAAAAGGGCTACTTCGCTATGTAACATAATTTATTAGACGCAAATCTACTTTAATCTAGGGTAGATTCGCTAACTGCCGTATCCGTTTCTATTTCAGTACCGTTTATTTCTCAATGTTTTTATATTATTATTATTGTCTTTTACACGTCTGTTTATTAACCTGTCAACATTCTGTTCTTCAGTGGCACACGCTGAAATCTCGGCAGAATGAATGTGTTTCATCCATTTTCTCCATTTCAACCGTTATTCTAATGCGAAATGGCCCATTTCCTTGCAAAATGCAGGGATAGAACCTGTCTCTATTCCTGTAGCATTTCACTTCAACATTTCAACCCTCGGTCGAATCAAGCCAAACTTTTTAAGATAGCTTCCAAACTGAGGATGTCCAACTGCATGATGAGCAACTTCATTGAGCTGTTCCGCGAATTTCCTTATATGTGGGATATATATGCAGAATATAGTAGTATGTGTGAGGACAAAATAGGCAGTGAGGCCTTTGCAAATGTCCTTTCTTCGACAAGTTTAATTACTTTATGGGTCTGTTATGCATGCAGATTTTTCTACTAATCATTCATCATAGCAATAGAAAATCTCTTTGAACTTTGGTAATTCTTCCAGCTGGTTTTTAAAAGAATTTATGTTAAGTGCTTTTTTTTAAATGAAACTGATAAATTGTTCCAAACAGTAGCAAAGTTGTTAGAAAAACAAAACTTCCGCAGGTTAGTTTTGCAATGCTGTACAAAGATTTCCCCCTCAGACTCAAAGTCAGAGTTTCGGATTCTGTCACAAAACGGTGCTGCAAAAGAGTCATTCCAATTTAGGTCATCGATGCCATAAATTAAAAAAACTTGGATTAAGTCTCCACGAATTCTACGTCCACATAAGGAGTGTAGTCCAAAATATTTAAGTCTGTCTAAGTCATATTTTTACATTCTTTAGCCAGCTTTGTTGCTCGTCTCTGTGCTCTTTAAAGTGTAACTGATTGTCCCTTTAAACCTGGACAGTGTTTGCATATAATTCTAAATGTGGTCTGACTAGTGATTTATACAGTTTACTAAAAATGTCCTTATCCATATAATTAAAAGCTCTCTTAACTACTCCAACCATTTTGTTGGCCTTATTGATACAGTTCTGAATTTGAGGGTCAAAAATTAGATCTTTATCAAAAACAACACCTAATTCTCTTTCCTCCTCACAAGATGGCCAACACTATGACAGGAATGTAGCACCTGACGCAGTTTTATCAATTTTGATATCTCATGCAATGGATAAAGTGAGACTTTTCTTAATAGAGATGGGTAGGCTTGCAACAAAATGTTTTAAGCATGTTTCTGCGGGTGCAGAGGAAGCATTTTGATGCCATAAAAATGTTGCATAAACATTTTGTTACTCCTGTTTAGCATATTTACATGCATAGGTCTTATAGGAAAATGTTTTTTTTATATTTTATCGGGGGAAGGAGGTGGAGGGGGGGGTGGGAGGGTCGACTGTATTCCGTACTTGTTATTTTCCTGCTTTCAAAATCCAACATCACACCACCAGACAAGAAAAGGGCTGATAAATACAATTTGAGAGGTTACTAGACATAAAAAGTTTAGATAATGCAAGATATTAATTATTATATTATTGATAGTGATACCTGAGGTAGCTATCCCACAACAAGGCATAATGCAAAATGTATAAAGTGTAAATAATAATAATACATAGTTTTTTATTTTATAGCACCCTTCCCCACGTACAGCAAGCTCGGAGTGCTTTATAGCACATAAAAATAATTTTAAAAAGGAGAATAATTAGAACGCACTCACTCTTTAAATAAACACCTGCTCGCACCATGTAGGTGCATTCCTAACATGAAATAAACACGCACATGCACACACACACACACACACGCAGCCTACCTACATTGGGCTACATTACAGCCAACATTTCCAGTCAGCACATCCAGACTAAGCTAATCGTGATATACTATCTGGAAAAGATGGGTCTTCAAATTTGTTTTGAAGGTCATCAGGGTAGGGGATAGACGGACATGCAATGGAAGTAAGTTCCAGACGTGAGGGGCCTGATAACCGAAGGAACGGGCACCAGCAGTTTTTAGGCTGTCTCTGGGCTGAACAAGCAGTTTCTGTGAGCTTGAGCGTAGACTTCTACTAGGATCAGTGCGTTTTTTGCGAAGAACTAACCGGGCTGCATTATTCTGGATATGCTGAATGCGAGTGAGCTGATCAGATGAGATACCAGCAAGAAGGGAATTACAGTAATCTAGAAGGGACAGAATGCGAGAGCATACGAGCTGGGCAGTAGTCTTTTCTGTCAAAAAGGATCTGATCATGCCTATTCTGCGGAGCTCCAGGTAGGCAGTGCGGCAAAGATGGCTAACCTGTTTTTCCATCAATAAACTCAAATCCAGGAATACACCCAGATTTTTTACATCAGATTTGAAAGAAATGTCATGGCCACCTATGGAAATGTGATCACTGCTGGAGACAGATGTTATAGTTCAAGTACCAACAAGCATGGTCTCTGTTTTGTCATCCAGTCTTTGACTTCAACTATACACTTCTCCATATTGGAGACAAATGGTCTGCAGGTTACTAGGATGGTCAGACTTAGAGACCTGAGTGTCATCAGCATACTTGTGATACTCACAGCTATCCTGGCTGATGAAGTGTCTTCGATGAAAAACTCAAAAGTGAGCCATCATGTGAGGGAAGTCAACGCAGTATGGCCTCATCAGGCTTCGTTGGACTGTTGTTGATGGGAATACTTTGAGCTATTAAGACACAAAAGCTTGGCAATGTCCACTGTGGACATTTTGGGATATTACGGGCTTTACAGACTTTCCTCAAAGCTACCCTTTTCATCACCTCTACTTAAATCTAGACAGGTTTGAATCCACTGAGCTTGAAAATCTGGACAGAATAGCAGCAGCACAAATTTACTCTGGATAGATCTAAGCTTTGGTAGACAGCTGAGTAGATGCACGCTTCAAAGATTTACACCAAAATATAGCAAAGCTGACCACTTCAGCCAAATTACTCAGTCCTCCTGTTGCACATAAGGTGTTCATAGATACAGCTCTACTGTTGTGGATCGGTAGCATGTCTGTATCATACTCCTAGGGCTGAACACATTCCCTTAGCTCTTTCTCCATGGTGCATATAAAATATATTGCCATGTTTCCATGGGGCAACATCTTCACTTTCCATTGTCTGTTCAAAGAAGTGCTGTCTTGTGGAGTGCTCCGGGTGTACTCATGCTGGGTAGGTTTTTGCTGTAGATTTGAAGTTACAATTTTGCATGGGAATTCTCAAGCAAAGTGAGCTTGTAATTGCAATACATGTATCACAAATAAATGCACTTGTATGTCATCACCACATGGAGTATTTTGTTTGGCAGCCTGGTTGCTTGATGTTGTCAGATGCCACAGTACTTAACATGTCTTGATCCTGATGACCGGTACAGTACTGCTCATTCACCAGGAGCAGATTTATTATTAGGGTAGAGTATTGTGGGTGGGTTATTCTGTGTATTACATCTTACTCATTAAGTGCTGGCATATTTTATTTTTCAGACGATTGAACAGTTTGAGTTTGATGGGTGTGACAACTGTGAAGAATACCTGCACATGAAAGGCAACCGTGATGTCGTCTACGACTGCACAAGCTCCAACTTTGATGGGTAAACACTTCATAGTTCTTTTCTTTTTAACCTGCTCATTCTTGCCACTCTACCGTTACGAGACGGTACAGAACATATGCCAAGTTATTCTAGCACCACACTTGAACTATAATGTTTGATCTGTCTTCCAGACTAAAATTTAGATTTTAGAATACAACTCCCAAAGTTGTGAATTTTGACCATAGAATAGAGCTCAGAGAGGGGGGATATGGGAGTTTTAGAGAATCTTCTATGGCCCTCATTTTTCTATGTTATTCGCTCACAAAAACGCACACGACCTTGCCTTTCCTTTTTCTCAAATTCCTTTTATTTTTCTCTGTAATTAGATATATAAAGAAAGAACTGAATCTTCATTAACACTATGACTGAGAATTTAAGGGGTTAACTCAGTCATAGTGTTAATAATACTTCAAATCCCCCCCCCCCCCCCCCCCCCCCCCCCCCATAGACAAAACGCCCGATCAAACCAGTGCTTGTAACCCAAAGCAATTATATATAATACATAAACACCTCATGCCTACGCTTGACTGGTTTTGAAAGACCCCCACTTCAATTCAGGTAAGATATGAATAGACCTGTTCTGAAAATAGCAATTATTCGCATTTTCTTGTCGGGACGAGATTGCCTTTTGAAACCGGGATCGAAATTTTTTGAATCAGATCGGTATGCACCGCACCTGAGTCGCTATTCATACAGGAATTTATAATTTTTTCAATTATGTGTTCACCCGTTCGATTTGCCATTAAATGCAAATGGCTAACAGCCAACGCCAGGGCGTCGCTATTCAACTTAGTAAGGGAACACTCTATGAATAAACCGGCTCTACAGCTTTGAAAAGGCTATTTGCTGAGAGGTGACAAGAAGAGTTTCGAAATTGACTTCATATTTACTCAATGGCTGGTTCCCGAGAAATCAAACGGTGGCCTATACTCTGCACTATACAGGGAGCTGGAAAAACAGTTGTATAAGAAACTAACAAGTAATATCTAACACACAGACGTACACACAAACAAACACACTTACAAACAGACGCGCACACAAACAAACAAACAAACACACAATCAAACAGACGTACACACACACAAACAAACAAACAAACACACATGATCAAACACACACATACACACACACACACACACACACACACACACGCACTTACAGACACTCATGTCAGTACAATTTTATCGTAAGCATGAGCTGCCAGGTGGTGTCACGGTTGATCGCCTTTTGTGTTGCCTCACGCCGCGGCCGCATTCCATTCCTTTTCAATTCAGACACGAGCCGCATTTTGAAAAGACTCTCACCCGTCAATGGCTTTTATAGCTACACCCTTTCAAATCGCTAAGTTGTGTCAAAGATCAACAGGGGGACATATTACTTTTCAAAAGAGGGGGATCATTTACAAAACGGTTCTACATGTGAGGGCTTAATGTACTCATGTCTGGTTTACTGACAAAGAAACAAATGTGTTTATAAATTATTATTTTTTTTAAATGCATTATAAAATGAACACAGACGAACTCCTTCTATTAAATGATATTGGCGCTGTAGAAAACATAGACTTAGATTCGAAAAGAGAACGACTTTTATCTGTAGTGGTTTCTGGTCATTCAAAATCTTATCTTGGGAAGCTATATTCAACTGAAGATATACTATCCCTCACGGCTGCTGATTTATTTAAACTTCATTTTAAATATGAACAGCACATGGCTTCACTAATGACCCGTGATTTGAGCAAATCAATTGTCTGCTTATATTCAAAAGCTGTGAGTTACGCTCTCCCTGTAGACATTGAAAATCTCACAAATGACCTCGAGAGTAACCCCATTGTAACGAGTGCAATTGGTAAATTAGCTTGCCTTTTATTCTACAGATTTGGTAATTTGCTGGCTCCTCTGGTAACATTAATTGTAACTAGCAGCCATGTAGATTTTACGAAATTAAATTTTTTTGTTGATAAAAATGGACGACCAACAGACGACCCCCCAAACGACCCCACAGATGAACCCTGCCCCGGACCCTGTCAAGACCCCGATTCACACAGTGACAAAAATTAAAAATGAAGGGAGGGTTCAGTCTGGTAAACGTTTAGCTGAATGGAACAAGCAGAAAAAGTTACAGCTACAGGCGCTAACAGAAAAGGCTCATGTAAGTGATCCGCCGTCAACACCGCCGGTAGGACCGGTAGGACCGTCAGGACTGGCACCCCTGTCACACCCACATCAAAGTGAAAGACCTTCAACCCAGTCTAATTCTGAAACAGCAAGATATGCAGTTGCCGCATTTGTTGTCGGATCTGGTTTTGTAGCTTACCAATTATACAAAAAATACAAGCCACAGACTCGTACAGTGTCCAAAAAATTAAACACTCCATCATCAAAAACAGAAGTCGCCACATTACCAACAATACCCAAAGTTGTCGACCCATTTCATATGCAGTAATAAATTTATTATTTTAATTTTTTCTTGCCTAAGAAATGAATGACTCAAAGAATTTAATGAATCTTGTGTATCACTCTGCAGTAATCAGTGCATTAGCAGTAGCGTTTTCTATGCTGGGAAAAAATCTACTCAAAATGAAATCACCAGACCTTAGTAGACTCGATTTCGAAGACAGCGCTAAGCTAATTGTAGTTGTAACAGCGTCAATCGCCACGAAAGACCTTCTTGTTAAACAAGGTATTATTCCCGAAAATGTTTCTATGTAAATAAAAATAATATGGCGACGATAGCTATTATGGTGGGAGGAGCGATGGTCAACGCTCTGGCGTTTAGCGGCTCTAATTATCTCTTTTCTAAAATGGGTAGAGAACAATCTGCAGAAGAAATAAAGCGTCATAATGAAGCGTCAGAAAAATTAGCACAGGCAGAACAGGATTACGAAAAGAATAGAATTGAGAAACTTGATTTCATCAATGAAAAACTCAGGCTAGAAGGTCACGCACAACATACGTTTTCAAATACAGACGACGCAATCCGTGAGTATTTTTTAGTCACGGGTGAAGATATGTCTATACCGAAACCAAAACTAAGTGACTACTATCAACCAAGCCCAGAACAAAGAAACGGGGAGATAATCTTTGTTCTAGTGGGAATGATATTTGTTTATTTTACTGGAGTTTTCATTGCTAGAAAAAATGTCAGCCGAAAATAAACTATCGAAAATATATTACTCGCCATCAGGGTATTATAAAGGAGCAACCGCTATTCAGAAATTACATGCCGCTGTGGGCGGAGATGTATCACTCAATCAGGTCAAGCAATGGTTACAGAGACAGGCAATTTGGCAGATATATTTACCTGCTCCAAGAAAGATATCTAGGCCTCATTTTGAGAACACAACACCTAATGACACGCACCAAATGGACCTCCTGTTTCTTCCGCATGACACAATAAGAAAGAAACGATACAAGTACGCTTTGACTGTTGTAGACATTGCTTCAAGGTATAAAGACGCTGAACCCATATCTGACAAAACAGCCAGTACAGTTGCTACAGCATTATCAAAAATATATAGTCGAGGCCCCTTAAGATACCCCAGACTTGTACAAGTTGATGACGGATCAGAATTCAAAGGTGCTGTTAATCAGTTATTTGCTAAGCATGGCGTACTGGTCAGACGAGGAATTCCAGGTGTACACAGATCACAGGCAATTGTAGAGAACTTTAACAAACAGTTATCAGAAAGACTTTTCAGTTACCAGTATTCAAAGGAACTCATGCATGACACCCGTAACACTGAATGGGTACAAAGGTTACCACATGTGATAAAAGCAATGAACAATGAAGGACACCCAAAACCTGCTGATGCTATTAAATTGAAAACAATTACAGAGCCAAAAACAATGTCAACCCCAACCCCAACCCCAGCACCAGACACAAGTTTATTTACTAAACAGGTGAGATATTTATATCAGCCAGGGGAAGCTGAGAATGACATCAGGCGCAGGTCGACAGACCCCATATGGTCAACATCCGTTCATAATATAAAAAAAATAATTCCCGGCGCAGACGCAACAATATATTACCTGTATGACCCTGCACCCCAGAGGGCATTTGTCAGAGAAGAATTACAGATTATTCCCCCAGACACCGTTACTCATTTCAGTAACTAAGTCGTCAATTAATTCATCAACCAGTTCATCACAAATGTCTTCAGATAACTTGAGCCTGTAATGACCTGGTGCATAAGCTTTTTCCTTAGTGTGAAACACTCGTTTCGTGTCTCCAACTGCAAGTGATTTCTTATGTGTTTGAATTATTTCAAGATTATGTTTGTTTGATCTCAGTGACTTGTTTGGATAATCAGGCATTAATGCACCATCTAACACTTGCTTGTAATGTTCATGACGAATGTCTTTATTTTTTATTGCTGTTTTTTTTATCCCTTTGGCTTTTGACTGACTTCCCTTTTGGTGCAGTATAGAATACATTTTTGATCTCAGTCCAACGTACTCAACTATTGGCACACCATTTAGTTCATCCTTAAACTTACCAGGCACCTTTTTGTTTTGTGTGCTAAACAGTGGATGATCCTTAGGGTAGTCAGACGTGTCATACATGTGTAGTTCTGTTTTCATGTCTTCATAAAAGTCTTCAGTAGGCACATCAATGATCATAGAGTCAGTGTCAGTGTATAGCAGACGGCAGTCAGGATATTTTGGTTTGAAGTAATCATAATAAAATTCAAGCATCACCAGTTTTGACAACTCAAGAATTGTCATACCAATGAATACTGGCTTGTCCAGTTTAACAATCTTTTTTTTGAGTGACACTGCATACAATGATGAATGAAACTCTTTGTACCCTGTGTATTGTGGCTTGCCTGTAAGTTTAATTGCACCCGATTCAGTTGTAACAAGTCTCACATCTTTTCTGTGATGAGGATTTTCCATCGTCTTGCCAAAACAGGCATTGTTCATAAGCTTAAAGAAGTCTTTGTCAAATGCAGTGTTGCCGTCTCTGGCACGAAGGGTTGTGTTCTTCATTATGTAATCTTTCATGAAAGCACTCTGATCAAATTGAATTCCTCTGTGAACTTTCTTTAGTACTAACCCATGTCTGATGTAAAACTGCAACAAGCGGTAGTGACAAACGTAATTGAATTTGTCATTTAGATTCGGTACAAGTTTAGTGTCTTCTTTTTTCCCCGTCATACTCATTTTTTCAACAGCTAATGGATAATCATTATGGTAATCGTGTAGATGGTGTGGGTACTCTAGGTCTACTTCAAAGATCCAACCCTTTGCGTCGTTTCGGTCAAGATTCATAATATTGTTAGTTAACCCTGTGTCTGTTATGTCATACTGTGACAAATCATACAGACAAAAGTTTTTCAAGGGCAATAATTCACACATCGCGAACCCATAAAGGTTATTAGCGTCCAAATACGTAATGAATGACCTTGACCCCGGGCTTGAGGGGTCAAAGTCATCAAGATATTTATTATTTGACTTTGCATAATTGTTCGATGCAATACTAATGCCTCCCCTCAATCCGCGTTCCACCATTTCACCCATCGTACGATCAGACAACAGGTCTATAGATATCTTACTGGATTTCAAAAATGCATCCCATGTCATGCCAGGACTAGTGATGTAACAAGCAGGGTCAAGTCTGTAGTGCAACAAACCCTTCTCACGGTAACTTTCAAATACATCTGCTAGCAAACAAACGTCAGCTTTCAAGTACTGGTCGTGGTAGTCACCAATCGTTTGACACCCCAACTTCCCCCACGCATCAAGTGCATACTGATATTCAGAGTCAGAAATACCTTTTCCAGTTAGTGTAGAATAAAATTTCTCTTTTGGTGGCAGTCTTGTTTCTTCAAACACAACCCAGTGATCAATGTATTCATATGGATACACACCTTTCTTAATCAAGTCTGGTTCAAAATATTTACTTGTTATTGGATACTCAGTCAGTCCTTCTGCCAGACTAGCAAGACCTAAAGACAAATGTTGCATAGAGTCATAAAATGATAATTTGTTGTCCAATCTAAAAGTCAAGTATTTCTCAGTTGTCTGGGCAATACAACTAATTTTTTTGTAAGATTCATCCACAGCCTGCATGATGATGTGTGAATCATATCCTTTGAGATTGTGAAAAAAGATTGGTAACTTGTATGTCTTAGGATCTATTTTTAATTTCAAGTTACAATCACCATGTGCAGCACCTCTGTAACATCCAGTTATGTGATCGTGGTCACGAACTTTATCACCCCCTAAAGGCTGTTCACAAATCCAACACATCTCAGCTGTATCAAATTTCAGTTTGTCTTCTTCTGTCATCACCAAAGGCATCTGACATGTTGTGAGATACTGTACTACCTGACTATACAGATGTCTCATTTCTGTTAAAAACAGACATGCTGCATTTTCACCCCTGTAGATAACAGGTTCTGAATGCAGACCGTCTGACCTAACAATAATGTATCCAAAAGAACACACCACTTGGTCACTTAGTTTTATAGTCTTTGGTAATGACTCTGGAACAGGACCCTCGTATTGAACAACCAGGGATTCAAAATCAGCGTATACTACGAACGGCAACTTTTGCTGGTTCCCATAGTTCTTAAAATACACTTGACTACCAGGATCTGGATACTTAAGTACTGTTTGTATGTCATCAGCTGACCTGCAGTGTAAAACATGTTTGTGCGCTACGTTTATGGAGGAGAATCTTTGTAAACATCTCTTACAAACTTCCTGTTTGCCATTGTGTTTTGTTGTATGTGAATGAATTAGACGTGACATATTCCTGATAATTGTGTAGTGAAAGTTATTGTCATCGCCGATTAGCAACATGTCAACATGTTTATCTTCTGACTGACCATAGGTTGGGGCAATTGGGGACACTCTAATTGGCTGTAACTTATTCTCAGCATTATTATCCCACACAAACACATTCACAGATATACCAGGATTTAATTTTTCAAACAAATCTATGTCTTCTATTTTAACAGGGAACTCAATGCCACTAAAGTTGAGTTCATTTACAAATTTGATGTAGTTAGATACGCGATCTGGTCTTGACCTCACAAAGTGTAGTTTAGCAAGTACGCACCACATGAAACAGAAATTGTCATTGTTCTGTATGTTGACAACTGCCTTCTTGTTCGAAACTTCTGTTGGCAGTGGCAACCATGATTTACCTAATATAGGATGATACCTAGACTGCTTTAGTTGCAGTTCATGTACATGTCCTTCGTGCCAGCCAGACCCCTTCATTTTTGCACTGTCAATCGCCTGGAGAAAGTCTGGTAATAGTCTGTCTCTAAACACGTTCTCCACCTCCGGTTCTCTTCTTGTGTTAACAGTGTGTTGTCTTGTTGATATGTACGAAACAATCACCTCACCGTCGACCCTAGTGAATTCGATTTTTGCAACAATTTGAATCTTCACACTGCCTGTAAGAAGATTTTGTTGTATGACAGAAAAAGAGTTTTCTATTGATTCGTAAACATTATTAGTATTTGATATAGGTAAGTTTGTTGTGTGAAACACGTTTCTTAAACTAGATGGGCCAGGGTTTTGAGCATTGTCCGTCATTTTTATTTGACCGACAAAATAATAAATAAAAAATATTAACGTTAACTCTGCTGGCTCACCTTGTGTAATACCACTTTATTAACTGCAACACTGTCAATATAAACATTTAGTTTGCGCAGTTGTTTAAATATGCTATAACAAACTTCCCCTAACCAGTTATAGTTGGTATCAACAACTTTAAAAGTAGGTGTCTTTAAATCAACTGACATGTGCTCCACATTTGGATGCTCATCGACATAAACCAAAGTCACACTATATGAAACATATATTTCTGATGGTGCTGAAAGGCTTATGTAAGTCTGTTTGGGTGTTATTAAGTCAGTAAAGTGCATAACATCTTTGAAAAGGTGTGTGAGATCAAGCACCTGTATGATTTGTCCGTCTGACATTTTTATTGGACAAACAAAAGAATAAATTAATTTACTAACCCATACCCTGTGGGCTGATCTGTCTTTAAAATGAGCTTTAGATGCTTAGTTGATTTCAGTTTATTTTTCACATCATCACGTTCATGTTTATTTGGGATGACATCATTCTCTCTGAGACAGTCTTCAAAGCTGTCACGGTCCTTACAGTAAAACAAACAAATAAACTTTAACTGTTCTCGAAAATCTTTCAGTACAGCATTATATTTCTGAGTGAGAATCCATACACTAACATTTGCGTGTCTGCCACTGAAAGCAAGTTCTGCTAGAGTGTTTCTCTTCTTGACAATGTCTTTCTCTGCTGAGCAGTCATCAACAATAAACAATGTTGGCTGTCCTTCAAATTGCTTGTAAAAATATTGTAGGTAGTCATTCAGTTTTTTCTCAGGGTCAACTAAGTATATGTTGTTGTCAGTCCAAATGAATAAACGGTTGTGATAAGCTTTGTTGTGTTTGATTGTAGGACAAAATATTACAATGTTTTCAAAGTGGTGTATGTATCTTGTTTGTAATAAGTCAAGTACGAATTGAGTTTTCCCACACCCTGTGGCACCAACAAATAAGCCACAGTGTGGATCAAGTGTCATTAAGCTACGGTTCATTTTAATACACAATATAATTTTAATATATGTGTCCACTCAGTCTGCTTTCTGCAATATTGAGTTGTGCGTCATATATCAGGTACAAATATATGTTAATGGCTGCAGCAGTTTCAACCTTCTTTTGTATCTGAATTGTTATTCCATCACTACCGTTCTCGACAGTTCGTCCTGACCCATGAAGATAATCGTCGTCTGTACTACGAAGGTCTAGCCACAGTGCGTATTTGTTTGTAAGGTATTGTCCGATCCTTACATCATACAGATGTAGATCTTTGCACGCAATGTTTGCAGGTTTATCTCTAATCCTTCCACCCGCAAAATACTTTGTGGTTTCGTCATAGTGTTGATAAGGCAGCATTCCTGAAGCGTACACTTGATTAGGACGGCCTTCGATTGTGCAGGACAAATGTGTAATCTTTGGATTGTAAAATTTTTCTGAATCCCTTTTGTATGGACTCACCGGTTCAACAAACAACATAAGAATACCTTTCAGTGACCTGGCAGGTGTGTTTAAGTTTAAGTTCCACATTGGGTCACTCATGTCTTTGGGAATTAAACTATGTCTAATCACCCTGTCATAATAAATTGGAAGTCTTGACTGGTACTGATTTTGTATGAGTCTGGCTAGTTCAATATGTGTGACAATTTCATATTCCAAGGAAATGTTAGAGATCTTGTATGTTGCATCTGTGGCAGATGATTTTATAACTTTGGAGTAGTCATTGAAAGTTAGTTCAAAGCTCAGACGGTCATTCAGTGCCCCTTGGTAATAAGGCAAATGAGCTGTGAGGATTTCAAACTCAAGTGGAATGTAAAATCTGGTTCCATATGTTTCTGCTATAATAACGTCATTGGCTGCTGACGTTGATTTATCTCCAGCATTGATTCGAAGTTTACCAACATTATCAGACTGTATGCCTTGGTAAATACGATCCTCTCGTTCTTCTCTTGTAAGCCAAAGATCCTTGTAACAGTAGAACACATCTGAGTCATCAAGACTAAACACTTCCTGCCCTTCAAGTTTTACTTTAATAGTTCTAACAATTGCTCTGCCAAGATTGTCAACCAGTGTTCTGTTTACGTCTGCGTCTGATGAAAGTTCAATATTAAAAGCAAGGCGTGCAGTGCCAGGAACAATAACGTCACTGGGACCTAGGTTTGGAAACTTTACTGTAAGCGTTTGGTTCTGGTCTATGGTACTTGGATTGTTTGTGATGACTATCGATTGACGAATGCCCTTAACACCCAGAGGCTCACGTAGTTTTCTGTATGGGTCTAACTTTGATCCGTAAGACTGTGTCATTTTTATTATGCACAATAAAAAATAATAAATTAATAAAACAATGGCAGCAGGAGGATTTAATCATGAAGATTTTGAAATGGATGACACGTATGATTTTGGTAATACAACATATGACAGATATGACTGGTACAAGAAATATTTACAGTTTACGTCACGAACTTTTAGAAACCAAAGTGAACTCATTTTATGATCATGTTGGTGGCCGCCCAGACAACGTAGACCCTAATCAGTTTGAACTTGATGGCAAGGGTCATTTATATTTAAACACTGTTGACAAAGGAAAAGTACTATTGACTAACAAAAAAGACCCTAGTAGGTTTAGGGCTTTAAGTACAATAAAAAATGAAGGTGGTGTTGATGCCTTGCGTCAACTTGGTATTGGTGGGTCTCCTGTCACGCCAAGACTGGCTAGTGTTCTTCACGACACACAAACAAAGTTGCCAACAGGGCAACAAATTGAAATGGCACCAGTAACAAGCCTACCAGAAATAGCAAACACTGTGATACAAGAAACCTCATTTACTGAAGGTCAATTAAATGACGCTATGAAAACAATAGATGATCCACCTTTGTCAATGAGGGAGATTATGGGATTGGATAAATCACTGCAGACAATAAGAGGTGAGATGGTTAATAATCTTGCCAAACTGGGAGAACTTGATAAACACATTGAACGTGAAAAGGAGAAACTGGCTACAGCAGACAATGGGAATCTTGACACAGAAATGAAAGAAAGAATCCAACACAGATTAAATGATTTGCAGATAGAAAGATCAGGACGGTTAGAAACAATTAGTATTGCAAGAGGAAAACTGAAAACCCAAGTTAACAGAATTAGAGAAACTATTCAGAAAATACTTCACGAAGACACTACTCTGGCTGAGAGACTTAAAACACTTTTCAGAGAACAGGGTATTACAATTGCTAGTTTAATTACTGCTCTTGGGTTTATTATCAGCACTGTAGTGCTGGCTGTCTCCGGTGCTGGGGTTGGTGGGGGTGCACCGCCACCCCCGGGCCCCCCGGCTCCCACAGATCCAAAAGATTTACAGTCATGGGTAAAGAAACAGTTGTCTCACATTTCAGACCTGCTTAAGAAATTGGCTCTGAAAGCAATAGACGCTTTGCCTGGCATTTTAGGCTCTGTTGTCAGCTGGTTGATTAGTACAGCGGCAAAGGCAGTTGGGTTTATGGCAGAGCATGTGTGGGTATTTTTGGTGACAGTAGGAGGGTTAATGGTGGGTTATTTAATGAAACAGATAAAGAAGTAATACTCCTAGCCCTGTTAATCCTATTACTAATGCAGTTCGTTCTGACTCATGTGTGTCAGGGGTTGTTACTGACTGTATGGGTACCAGTGGTGGGGTAGGGGAAATAACCTCCTGTAATGATTTTAATGACAGTACATGCGCAGTTGTTGCTCCTAAGTTTACACTTTTATTGAGTCCTAATTTCTGACCAACACCTGCAACAATGATTTCATTATTATAATTTGTTATTGTCCCCATTTGGAGTTGAAGGTCAGATGGTAACATGTATAACCCAGTGCCAACTACAAAGTCAACTTTCGATCTGGCATATCTGAGTACATTTTGGTAGCGTTGTATGCTAGATGGGAGATCAACTGTTGAATTAATTGAATCTTCAAGATTAGAGAGAAACTGTTTTTGAGATTCAAATATTCCACTTCCATTTAAAATATTCGATTTTGTTAGTGATTGTGCACCTAGTATGCACCAGACATATGTTCTGATAGACTCATTGACGCGCTCGACTCCCGCTTGAGTAAACCCGTCAGATTTATCTAAAATAAATGTGGTCCACGCATTAGACTGTTTCTGCTCTATTGATCCTAACCAGACTTGTGATTTTGATGAGAATGAAGTGTAACCAGGGTAATAATCTTGAGGGTATTGTCTGTGACTCATAGCGTAATAAAGTGTACCCATGCCTTTGTGATCATCAAGTTTTTGTGTGAAGTCATACTTAGTGCCAGGGTTAATGTTAAATTCATTACAGATGCGTTCAAATGCTTTCATATCCATGGGGTTGTTAAACCAGTTGAAACTAGATTCAGTGGGCAGTGGTGTATGCAGTTCTGACAGTATACGTCTAAGCTGGTAGTAAGTGTGGAAACGATACACAGATCTAATCAGTTTGTTTGAGTGATTCAAGTGGTCTGTAAATGAAACACCACAGCCTGTAGTAGAACATAGTATGGCAAAGTTGAGTTGGTTTTGAAACATCTGTAATGGACTTGAAGACCACTTTCTTACAGTAGAGTCGTCTGTTATTGGAGGGTTTAGGTAATGGTCAAATGGATTTGGTACTTTGACTTGGAATAGGTCTTGTACGCTTGCGTCAGACACAGCTATGTCAAGCTGATTTAGTTGAATTATTTTCTGTTCATAAGTAGGTGCAACATTGTATTTGGCATTCACATTGAATTGAAATGCGTTTGTAGTGGTGATGGTTGGTGATTTAAATTCCATCCTTTTTTATATGAGATAATAAAAATGTTTATTACCTTAACAAATCTTGACACAAGCAAACCAGTGTGGTTAACTAATGGGATTGATAATCGTGATGGTAGCAAGGCTGTAGCTATCCATGAAATGTTTTACACAGTAAAATGGTTTAATGTTACAAATGATACAGATTATTATATAGATGGATCTGTTGTTGCTAGTTTAATGAGAGTTAATGTTTTGCGAGCTGGGTATTATGACTTTTGTACTTTAGCTGAATGGCTACAAAATGAATTTAAAATTAAAGCAACTTTAAATCCGGCTAACTTACTTGTTACATTAGATTTTCCAAAAGGTAGTGAGTATTCATTATCATTAAGTCTTATAAAATTACTTGGGTTTATGGGTAATATAATTTCTTTTCCAGATGAAGATTGGACAAAATGGTTAGGTCCAGAAAGGCAACAACTACTACTAAAACCAAAAAAAGAAAAAATAATTGGAAGATATCCTGTTCATTTGTCAGTACACACAGTGCTAAATGTTTATTTGAAAGAACTAAACACATCTGAGAATGTTCACAATGGAAAGCCTTCAACTTTGTTGAGATGCTTACCTACTGGAACTGCTCCGTATTGTGAAAGTGTAGTTGTTAGATTTCCTAATTTGCAGTTTAAGAAATTAGGTTCTAGTTTCTTTGAGTCACTGAGTATATCTGTAACTAATCAGGATGACAAACCAGTTCTTATGCATGATTTTAGTGTTGTGTTGGAAATTAAATAATTTTATTTTTGTTTATAAAAAATGAGTGGTGGTCCAAAGTTGAGAATCATACCAGTTGCGTGTCCAGTAACAGAGTTGAAAGATTTGGCAGACGTACAGGATTTTGAGAAGGAAGGGGATGTTGGAGAAATATATGGTTTTGAACTTGATTCCTTTGGCATGTACAAGAGGAAAGTAATTGTTGACATGAAAGACGGTGAAAAACAGATTCCTAAACTTGGTCAGCTACGTGATGTTACTGTACCTACTCCACCCGTAAATAATGCGCCTTACAACTTAATACATGTGGGAAATAAGTGGGTGGTTTCACCTGTACCTGTTCCACCGCCCACAATTGACTGGGACATAAAGTTGGAATTTATTAGTCCTTATGTATACACTGATGACGAAGGCGCCTTAGTGTTTAGAAAGGTTGTTAACTCGGGGCCGCTTATTGTAAGCCTTGTTCCAAGTTTTGCCCCAGACAACAATAGCAGAGAAAAACTGAAAGTTGAAAATTATGAGAAACGGCGGTATCTTCTTACAGCTAGAAAGGGTAGATCAGATACTTCTGTTGTGTTTATGCCAGCAAGCTTAGTCATGGCTAGAGAAGTGACAATAGTATTTGAAATTATCATGAAATCTGTTGCTACTGCTAAAGAGGCTCAAATTGCACAAGGAATTAAACTTACATGGGACGAAACAGTAACAGAATCATCAAAGGTCTTTATTGCTATTACAAAAAATAATGATGTTATTAATGTTTCGAGCAGTGTTCCAGCTGTCAAGGTGGTGGTCGACAAAACAACTTTTGTTCGTCTAACTTACATAAACCTTGAACACATTGATCTTGTTGCATTTTATTATGCCAGCAAATTGTATACTTTTGAAGAGTTGCAAAATGTAATTGCTGATTAAATAAAAAAAAATATTTGTGAATAAAAAAAATGGTAAACTTCTATCCACAACTACCGACGCTTGATCCGACTGAAACAAATGTGATGACTAAAACAACGCTTGCGCCTGATCCACATATGCCAATTGCTTCAGATAAAACATTACAGGCAGATGCATTCAGATTAAATAATATTACAGAAGCTTTGAAATATTTGGAGAGTGAGGAGGCGAAATATTCACGGTGCAAAAGACGGTATAAGACCGTTTTTAATTCTGTTCAAAACACTTCTATGGCTATTGGTGCAGTTTCAGCTTCATGTTCTGTAGGGGGCATTGTTTTGTTCGCCACAGGAATTGGGAGTTTGGCTGGAATAGCAATTGAGGGTCTAAGCGTCGCTACATGCCTAGCCTGCTTTGGTTTGGAGGCCTTGAACAAGAGGTTTCACACGAAATTACAGAAACATGAAGCATTGAGTACTTTGGCGGGTGCAAAGCTGAGCAGTCTTAAACTTATTATCAGTAAGGCATTGAACGATAATTTTATTGATGACGAGGAATTTAAACGAGTCCAGGATGATTTAAATAATTACAAAAAACAGAAGTCTGAAATCCAGAATAAAATGCGCAGTCAATCTCCCGTAAATGTTGAAGAACTGAAGGCTAGTTTTTTAGCGGAAGGAAAAAAGATAGGTGTTCAGGAAACCACAGAAAAGCTACACAATCTTTTAAACAAATAAAAATCAGATTTGGTAATCGTTTATTAATGTCATACACTTCACAGAGAGATGACATGCCACTTACACAGTTTAGGCCTGCACCATCTGCACCACCAGAATATTATTGAGAAAAAAAAGTTTTCCGGTGCCCTTGTGTCTTGGTAAAAAAGACTTAGTATACGTGACTAGAGTCAAGTTGTTATTAAGTACTTGCAAGTAATTAGGATAAGTAATTAATAAGTTCTTAATGTAAGTAGTTAATAAGTTCCTATTGTAACTCACTTAAAGGTAACCTTTAAGTGAGTTGTGACTTATTGTTTTTTACTTGGTATTTTCTTATCCAGCTGTTTTTTCAGTGCCTGTATAGTGTAATAACCACCAGTTGATTTTCTAATTCCTCAGAAACCACATGAGTACATTAAGCCCACTTGTACAAATCCCCCTCCTTTCAAATAATAACGTTCCCCTTGTTGAACTTTGACACAACTTAGCGATTTGAAAGGGTGTAGCTATAAAAGCCATTGACGGGTGAGAGTCTTTTCAAAATGCGGCTCGTGTCTGAATTGAAAAGGAATGGAATGCGGCCGCGGCGTGAGGCAACACAAAAGGCGATCAACCGTGACACCACCTGGCAGCTCATGCTTACGATAAAATTGTACTGACATGAGTGTCTGTAAGTGCGTGTGTGTGTGTGTGTGTGTGTGTGTGTGTATGTGTGTGTTTGATCATGTGTGTTTGTTTGTTTGTTTGTGTGTGTGTACGTCTGTTTGATTGTGTGTTTGTTTGTTTGTTTGTGTGCGCGTCTGTTTGTAAGTGTGTTTGTTTGTGTGTACGTCTGTGTGTTAGATATTACTTGTTAGTTTCTTATACAACTGTTTTTCCAGCTCCCTGTATAGTGCAGAGTATAGGCCACCGTTTGATTTCTCGGGAACCAGCCATTGAGTAAATATGAAGTCAATTTCGAAACTCTTCTTGTCACCTCTCAGCAAATAGCCTTTTCAAAGCTGTAGAGCCGGTTTATTCATAGAGTGTTCCCTTACTAAGTTGAATAGCGACGCCCTGGCGTTGGCTGTTAGCCATTTGCATTTAATGGCAAATCGAACGGGTGAACACATAATTGAAAAAATTATAAATTCCTGTATGAATAGCGACTCAGGTGCGGTGCATACCGATCTGATTCAAAAAATTTCGATCCCGGTTTCAAAAGGCAATCTCGTCCCGACAAGAAAATGCGAATAATTGCTATTTTCAGAACAGGTCTATTCATATCTTACCTGAATTGAAGTGGGGGTCTTTCAAAACCAGTCAAGCGTAGGCATGAGGTGTTTATGTATTATATATAATTGCTTTGGGTTACAAGCACTGGTTTGATCGGGCGTTTTGTCTATGGGGGGGGGGGGGGGGGGGGGGGGGGGGGGGGGGGATTTGAAGTATTATTAACACTATGACTGAGTTAACCCCTTAAATTCTCAGTCATAGTGTTAATGAAGATTCAGTTCTTTCTTTATATATCTAATTACAGAGAAAAATAAAAGGAATTTGAGAAAAAGGAAAGGCAAGGTCGTGTGCGTTTTTGTGAGCGAATAACATAGAAAAATGAGGGCCATAGAAGATTCTCTAAAACTCCCATATCCCCCCTCTCTGAGCTCAATTAATGTGCATGTTTGTGGAGCTAAATTGGTCAAGGATAGTACATGATAATGCTTGGTACCTCCCTGTGTGCTGAACATGATTTTCTTGCGCTGAATAAATCTCCATATTCTATTTTTGAAACATTTGGCTGTGAAACAAAATTGGTTATGAAAATGTTCACTGACCACTTTTTGTTCAAATGACAAGCATTCCAAGTTTTAACATTCTGTAACCTTTGGCAGCTTCACTGCAGATTAAAATAACAATTTGTTCAATATTGACTTTACTACAGAGTTAAAAATATGTGCATGTAGCAGAAACTGTTTTGTCCCACAAGCTTAGTTTCACAATAGTGTGATTCACAGGCACACCTGATTCTTTGACTATTATGTCCACATTGTGCTACTGTTTTATGACATACATGTAACACTAAAATTAGCACTGGTGTCCTTGCAAATCATTATCCAAGTGCGCCATAGGTGATGAAAGCAGAGGAAATTGTAAGGAAATTCAATTAATTGTCTGCCTAAAATATCATTTTACCATTTCATCATGATAACATTTGATTGCTGTTTTTGTGGAAACCTTTGCTGTGACATTTACATAAGGGAAATTGTTTCCTAGCACTCGTCCAGCATTATCAGTAGCAGTGCTTCGCAGAACTTGATTGCTGTGTAGAGGCATCAGCTATCCTCCCATCTGCAAGAGGCATTGATCCTGATGATCCCCTGCAACTGCAGGGGCTAGAGAATCAACCTCTCTTGCTGGTGGAGATTGACTCTGTTTACGTCCTCAGAATGAGGGACTTTTCCAGGGTTTGTCTATGACTGTAACAGTCTGTTTACGTCCTCAGAATGAGGGACTTTTCCAGGGTTTGTCTATGACTGTAACAGTATGCAGTCAATATTTCTAATCTCATACTAGCTCAAGCTGACATTTGCAGCTCACAAAAATCAATACCGATGCCATGTGAAGTCTGGAAAATTGACAGCAGTTATGTGCTGATCAGGGATGTTTTATCCAGAGGAATTAGCAGTACATGTACAGAACGAGTTCATCACACTCACAGTGGTGTGTTCCTTTTGCTGTAGTGCACCCTCTTTATAATAACTGAATTTCTGATGATACTATTTGATTTCAGTAGCTGTGGTGTGAGCGCACTGCGCAATGAATCATGTTGCATTGCTGTTCCAGTGTAGGTTTTTAGGATGGGTCACAGCGGTTCTAATTCAGTACCATGTACATTTCCTCATAGGTGTGAAGGCCTAAAACTCTGATGGCAAAGTAAAGGTAAAAATTACGTCGTGTCTAGTTACACAAACCTTGTTATAGAACGTACATTTGGCACAAAATGTTGTATGTGTGTGTGTATATGTATTAAAGATGCAAATCTCCAGTGATTGTGTACTTGTAAGCTTAAAAATTGAGGACTTTCTTCATTCAGGGGGTGTCCTCCAAGAGAGCCTCTGAGCATATTAAAATTGGAAGTCGTATTAAAGAGTTAAATGACAGTTTATAGAAAGCTGGTTGACCCACATTAGAGTCCGCAATTTTTGTCATATTCATTTTCAATTTTGGATATGCATATAGTTAGCTTGGAAAAAAACATTGGATGAGTTCGTTAGCGAACTTTGTACCTTTTCAACTTTTGCAGTAAAAATTAAATTAATTTTTGGAAGAAAAAATTAAAATGTTACAAAAACTCAGCTTTTGGAGAAAGCCAGACAGTGATGGTGATGTGAAAGCAGCAACTTTGTCACCACGGAAATAATGATGTAGTACTTTAGATAGGACCTCTCTCTCACATACATACACACACACACATACAGAAGTACACGCATCAACGAACTGTCAGACAAGCTTGCGCGTGCACAGTGGTGTATCATGTAGCATGTAAAGTCAACCTTGCTTCACAAGTGTTATAGCAAGACTGAAATTTCACCATTTGTCTCAAGACTAGAAGCCAAAGTGAAACTTATGTTTTATTGTTATATCATATAAATTCTAAAATTACGTAATTTAAACTAATATTACATCATGACAAATGGTGCTTTCAATTTCAAACCAGTGATGTGCCCCATAGAAAACTCACTGAGGCATTGGCAAATCTGTGAACTTTTTCAGTAAGACTAAGAGTAAGAGTTATCTCAACATCAGAATCAAGTCAAAAACAATAATTAGAGACGCTTGACGACGAGGGCAGTTCTCATAAGAGACTTTGTGGGTTATGGTTCATCCCTTGTTAAGTTAAACATGCGATGAAACAGTTTTTGTGTTAGAAATATTTTCTGTCTGTATCAACCTCACATTCATGTTTGTTTTATGTTTTCATGTGGTTGGTTCCCCCATTCTTGTTTAACCTTTGCTGTATGGGTGGGTGCAGGTGCACCTACACTTTCATTTAAATTAATGTAGCTCACTGCTCAGTCAGTTCTCATGTCCTGTCTTTGAACTTTCATGACTTTGTTAATAAAGGCTTGTTTCCACCAAAATTGTAATTGTCTGTAAACAAAGGAGTAAATAAACAAAAAAAAAAACCAACGTTAAATAATCGTATGTCGTGGGTACACAGCACAGGAAAAGAAAGAAGGAAACATACATGCCATACGTCATGGGTGTAGATGCACCCACACTTAATTCCATGATGAAACATTTGCCGTGGCACCAATGTGAACATTTTCTAGACACATGACGGCAGCTTCACCCACGTTTGCACTACGCGGACGCGACTTTAATTCCCCTGAACAAGTACACTTTATCCGTGAGATATTGTCACAGAAAAAAGCACAGCTTAAGTTGCCTTTTTTTTCTATATTATAATTATCACATGCACACTAAAAGTCATATACCGTGGGCTCCCACATTTTGTCCCAGCTGCAAAGATAATCTAGCTCTACCCTGAAACGTCATGGCCGATCGCATCCTGCACACAGCACCTAAAATTTGAAAGTCATTTATTATGTTTTGGCTAATTAAAAATTACACCTGCTTGTGTGTTTTGATAACTGGTCGCATGTTAATATAGTGTATCTTTACTGCACGTAACTGGAGGGGGAATATGACACCTGCTTGTGTGTTTTGATAACTGATCGCATGTTAATATAGTGTAACTTTCCTGCACGTAATTGGAGGGGGAAAACGTATTGTGCACAATTTATGTATTATGCATATATTTTTTACAAGTCATGTGTCAAATTTACCCAGAAGCCCCAAAGAAGAAACCAGACGTGATGCGCTTCTTCAACATGACCAAAGGAGCAGTTGATACCATTGACAAAATGGCGTATGCGTCCTTCACAAAGAATGTGACCAAGCAATGGTCGATGGTGCTGTTTACAATTTGTTCGAACTGAGCACAATCACTGCACGTGTGGTTTGGAAGATCAAATTTCCGAACAGTCCCTTGGCCAAAAAGGATGCCCAACACCCTTTTCTTCTGCGAATCGCACAGCAGCTCATGGCAGAACACATCCAGCGATGACTGGCCGCAAAAAAATCTGTCGAGAGGTCTGCGCCAGCTGATCGTGTTCCATACAAAACGTCTAGAGCGGGAACTGGAAGTTGGAAGGATGAGACCGCGAGGCACTCCGTTGGGCAAAATGAAGCGAGAACACCCACTAG
Source organism: Semisulcospira habei (assembly GCA_036245525.1). Classification (NCBI taxonomy): domain Eukaryota; kingdom Metazoa; phylum Mollusca; class Gastropoda; family Semisulcospiridae; genus Semisulcospira; species Semisulcospira habei. Next base: position 93,497,547 of record BTPG01000007.1, on the reverse strand, counting down.
CGGCTAAGCAGAAGCAGATACCCCAACGGGGAGCTGAGACGAGGCAAGGCCGCTGCAACTTCTGCGACTGGAGACGGGATCGGAAAGCCCACACTTCATGCTTCTCATGCAGTGTATGCATATATGCAAAGAGCACGGCTCTCTGGTGTGCCCGGACTGCAAGGCTTCTGTCAGTGTCAACTCGAGCATCATCATCTTTGAGGTCCAGCAGTAGCTCTCTTGGTCCACCAACAAGAGGAGACAATGACAAAGTTAACTTTGAGCTTTTTTTCAGCACCCTGGCCTTCTTCTTCTTCTTCTTCTCGAACGCCGTCACACTTGGAGTTTGGCTCTCAAAATGAAATCTGTGGTCTTCTGCAGTGCCTCCACAGGCCCGTACAGTTTCTCTTGTAGAGTGGCGGGCTTCGGCCATATCTCCTCCCTCAGCGGCTGGTGGTTCCCACAGTCCTGGAGGATGTGCTCTGTGGTCTGCTCTGCTTCTCCACAAGGGCACAGGGGAGATGGCACGAGGTGGAAGCATCTGTGCAGGTGGAAATTGAGTCGGTTGTGCCCGGTCCTCAGACGAAAGATGGTCACCTGCTCTTGTCTGGACAGCTGATGGTAACTGTCTATGGGCCGTTGTGGTGGTCTGTACACAGACTTAATGATGGTCTTCATCTCTGTGAAGCTGACTCCATTTTCATCTTGTTCTTTCTCTGCGCCCGCTTTTGCCATTCTGTCAGCTTCTTCATTGCCGTAGATGCCACAGTGTGAAGGGATCCACTGCAGCACCAGTCTGGTGCACTTAATGTTTTGCAGTGCCTCTTGTAGACGTAGCACCCTGGCCTGTTTTCCCTCTTTTGTTTATTCATCCAATGATTTGCTACGTTTTTTTTCTTCTCATCGCTTTGAGTGGAGTGTGTGTGAGAGAGAGAGAGATAACGACATTGTGACTCCAGCTGCAAGTTTATTCCAGAGACAGAGAGAGGACACGTTCAGTTGTGCACTAACATAGATGTGAATAGAAAGAGTTCCGACAGACGTTCTTCATACACACTCCCATAAATGAGTGAAATCAGTGAAAGGCCTATTTAATAATATATGAATGCGTGTGCACCTACGATGTACTCCAGCATATAATGTATAAAAACCATGGACATACAAAGTGTAAGTTTTTTTTGCGATATACGGCGAAGGTTAAGAAGCAGAAGAACAAAATCTTTAATTTCATTTCTGTTATTCTGTATTGCAGGTTGATAGCAATGATAGGACCAGAAGACAGCTGGGTTGCCAAGTGGCAGAGAATTGGTAAGAACCAATGTCAGAAATATTAGAATCCTGTTTATCACATTGTTTTTGTCTTTTATGTCATTTTTTTTTTTTACTATAATTTTTGGTTGTTGCTGTTTGTGTTTTTTTTTTACTTGCCACCTTAATTGGTAGTTAATGCTTTTGTTTGTAAGAGGTGAATGTATAATATATCGCAAGAAAAACAAATTAGTGGTATCACTAACTTGTTTTTCTTGTGATGTTTTCATTGATAATACCGAGGTCGCAAGTTCCCCCCAAACTAGCGCAAGAGGCGAGAAAGCACAGTTGGCTGTGGGCAAGCATAGTGTGTCGCTATAGACGATCGGCAGGGCAAGCAGGGAAACTGTACAGAAACAAATTATCTCCATGAAATCACCCAATATTAGAGTTTACACTAACAAGATGAATCTACATATAGTATGACAAATAATTATACTAGCTGTTGAAATGATGTGACGGATGATTTTCCAAAGCCACTGTGACTGGCTTATCACCATATTCAGTTTTAATGTACATTGAGAGATGGTTTTCCTCAGCATTGTTTCCACAAAAATTTAAAAAAAAGGTTGTATTGTAACAACTGTATGAGCAGCAAGCAATCGTCCACATTCCTTTGTCAACCTGAGCTTAAATTTTGCCGCATATTACTTGTGATTCACAGCAAAAGGGCATCAGCTAAACATAACAGCTGCCAGAGTTGCCCACATTTCGTGGCTCATCAAGTCTAGTCTTGGCTCAAAGGCGCTTAATCTACCGAGCATTCTTGCCCTGCTCGGAAACTCGCAACTGGCCTATTATGCTGTGTGAGCTTTGCACTGTTCATGATTTCATAAGAAGTGTTGCATGGTGCGAGTTTGGCAAACTGAAATGGTAAAGATTGGTGATCAAGCCCCTCCTACTTCACCCAGTTCTCTAAACACTGGTTATTTTACAGGTGCTTGCAAAACTTTAAAATGTGCCAGTAACTATCTGCAAGTTGGTATAGATCCTCATGAGCCCCTGCAATCTCAGAGGCTCATGAGGATATGTGTCTCTTGCTGACACCACTTTATATATATGTTCCTTTGATGGCAGCTGTCTGCTGTTAAATTAACAGATAACACAATTTCATATCAGTAACATGATTTGCATCCACTTACAGTGAAGGGGTTAATTACAGTGAAGGGGTTAATTAAATAAGTTCATAATGATTGCATTGGACTCGTGGTATTTGCACAAAGGTACTCTTTCTTGAAATTGTTGTTTTGTTTCAATTTTTGGACCATTGCTGACAACCGGTAATTTTCTTTGCAGAGCGCTTCGTGAAGGGGTGTTATGCAGTGTCCGTCACAGGTCGTCTCCCACCTGGAGTCGTGCGTGACTTGAGGAGCCAAGGCATTGAATACAGACCCAGAGACACAAGCCAGAAATCATGATTATATTATTGTGTGAATGAGTGGCAGAGTAAGAGTATGAACAAAGGATGAAAGAAATTTGTCAGTTTTAATCTGCATCTCATATTGTATCTTGCATAGGCATAGATTCTCTTGAGCCCCAAAGTATGCAGGTGCTTACAAGAATTTGTGCCTTTTGTTGGCAAGGGTCAGACACACTTACACCCTCGAGGCTGAGGTCCTTGTCAGGATTAACTACACGAGTTGCAAGTCAGAAACTGAATGTTTTCAAATGTTGAGGATGTGAAGCTTGAAGATGAGTGTGAAACTGCATTTTGATTGGATTAAATTGTCTGCACTTTAAGTAGATTATTTGTGTTTTGGTTTGTGGTTGGATATTGATGGTTTATGAATGTTTGCGTGCTAATAACACAAACACTGAAACAGGTTGTTTGTCAAAATGTTTGCATTCACTGATAAAATCACCTACAGCGAGATACAAACAGCTAAATTTGAAGATGTGCACACATCACGTCAAAGACCATGAAACTGCCAAAATTTAGAGATGGTTTAATTTTCAGTTAGGGGTACATGATAAAAAAAAATATAGGGATGCATAACATGCTCCATAGTCGATTTTCTTCTTACACAGTCTTGCATATGACAGAATCCATAACCACCAACTCTGAAGACTATGATGTGTAGCTCACAGTCGCCATTTTGCTGCTTGTCCGTGCAGATGTTTTGATCTGTAGCTTTCTTGAAAAGTGTTTAACCCATTCAGCCCTGACGCACTACAGCAGAAGATGGGTTGACCATGATAATTCAAGGGTAGTGCCAGATTAGCTTGGCGCCAAGCTAATCTGGCACTGCCCTTGAATTATCATGGTCGATCCATCTCCTGCAACATGTGCATAGTCGTTAGATGACGCATCAAAAATTGGGAAAATATGTGCGCCGGGCTGAATGAGTTAAAACTTTTCATATGCAGACTGCATTATTCGATAGATTAAAAGCCCCTCTTAAAGCTGAGGTGCAATGAGAAAAACCTGCCCAGCGCGTGTTTTAAAAAGACTCTACAGGACCCAGCTTGGGCCCTGCCCCTAAGTGGGTCAAATCGGTTCGTAACTCAGTTGACGGAGTTGGCAACTGCGTATCCCGAGCTTGCAAAACTCTCGGAAAACGACAGACCACTTCCTGTTGCACGGAAATCATCGCGATTAGCAGATCGGACAACAGCAGACGATTCTGTGACACTTTGAAACTGACCGACAGCCACGGATTTTACGCGCTGGGGACTATGATGGCAGAATGTACGGCTGTACATGCTGTAAGTATGACTCCTGACACTTTGTAGTTGTGAACGAATTTTTTCAACACGTACCTCCAGTCCAATATAGGCTAATATAAATAAATAAAGAAGCATTGTGATGTACAACCAACACAGTAAATTGGATGAGAGAGAGAGAATCGACTGTTTACATAGATGCCAAAAGATACAAGGTCGCCATGGGTCAAGCTGATTTTTAGTAGCTGCCCTTCGTATGGAGAAAAACAAATTGCTGTAGGCTACTCCAGATGGAAAGATATAACAACAAACACAAAACGACAAATAACCCCTCCTTCCTCACCCTTCCGATATCATATAAAGCTTCAGGCTGTGCTGTGTAACTTACAGATAGCTCGGCCTGGTCCATATCCAGTGTGCGTCCAAGCAAGACACAAATGGCCTGCTCTGTCCGTCGGGTGGTCGAGTGTCGTCTGCTACTGTTGATATCAGTAAAAATATCGCTGGTTTAGATCAGTGATCGCGGTGCCCACTCGCTGCATACAGGAAGTGGCCTGTCTTTTTCAGGGGAGTTTTGCCAGCACGACAAACGCAGTTGAAAACTCAGTCAACTGAGTAGCAAACCGGTTTGCCGAAGTTAGCCGAACGTTCACGAAGACAGGGCCCTCGCTGGGTCCTGCAAAGTTTTTTTAAAACACGTGCGGGGCGGAGTTTTTTTTGACTGTTTCTCAGCTTTAAGGTTGATATGTGTCCACACCTTTAAAAAGCCTGCTGTGTGCTCATCAACTAATATAAATGCAGTGGAGTCATATTTGGTACTGGTCACAATAAGGAAAAATTGTGGTACAAAATTAAAACTTGAGCGAAGTTCATGAAATTTAATTTGCATCATGTTGTATCAATCTAGTTTAAAGAATTATTTAGCAAAGAAGCTTGGGGTCAAGTTGCTTCGGCATAATATTGCAATTAGTCTTCAGCCACTTGAAGTTTCTAACATTTCACGGTGCCACCAATGTGCAGATAAAAGTGATAAGAGAATGAAAGCAACATTTCTATATGAAAAATTAGATGAACTTCTTTTAAGCCCTAAAACTTAAAAATAAAGGTTTTGACATCATTTGCTGTGCTAATATACTGATCATAGTGCAACACTGAAACATTAGAAAGTATACAACTTAAAAAAGTTTCCTCAAGATCTACTACTTTCATGTTTTCTTATTTAATACATTCCTGGCAACATCATCAACATTTGTTCATGCATGTTACTTTGTCACGATCACCTGGGAAATATGAGGGTGTTCGTGAAGTGAGTTGCTTCATTTCATGTGACAAGACGATGATGAAAGATAGTATAATCGAACTCATTTTTAAAAAGATCGATAAAAGTGCACCTCAGCATTGTTTTTAGGGTTACAATACCATGATAAAAGATAGTATAACGTAACGCAGTTTTGATAAATGTCGATAAAAGTGCGCCACAGTAGCTTTTGTCAAATTTGGGTTCTAGTGCTTCATGTGAATTGTCAACAATTATTCAGTCAGAGGCTGTTTACACTTCCACCCAGCGTTCAACCTGAGCCGAGTTCAGCCTGGGTTAAACCTGGTTTGGTGCGTTTACACTATCATTTGGAACCGTGGTTGACGGGCCCACGTGACCGTGACAAAGCATCTTAGGAATGCATCATTGCACCCCCTCCAGTAAAACACCTTGCAATTGCAGTTAGGTGGATGACCAGTCATTTTAGTTTTGTTTTTTTAAATTATTATTATGTACTATTCCTTGTGGCACAAAGAGATAATCTCTAAACATTAAAGCTCATAGCAGGGGCAGATTGGGGGAGGGGGGAAGGGTGTTTCCGGAGGTTTAGCCCCCCTGCTCCCCCCAGGCAAAACATTTTTTTAAATGCTAGAACAAAGTCCCCTTTGGGCGGAGTTTGGAACCCCCCCCCCCCCCCTCGCCCAACTTTCCCACCATTGTTTGAAATTGTGGAGCGTGGCAAGAAGGGGGAGGATGCTTTGATTTGTCTGCCATTGGAGGCAAGGTCTAGCATCTGGGGGCCTTTTGTGTCAGGGTTGAAGGTCCCAAACCAAAAGTCTGAGCCCCCCACCCCCTGAGGTAATCGATCTGCCCCTGCTTATTACAGAAATGTTTCGGGAACAAATTCTTACAGATCATGACCTTCATGACAGCATTGTTCATAAACAGTGTTCTTACATTGTCAGGTCGGCAACCGTGTATCGGAAGTGTTCGGTCTCTGTCACGGACAGTCTCACGACTGCTTGCGCCAAATTAAGCATGACCAGTGTTCATTTTTTTCTTAAATATAGGGGGTCAGATCTAGCACGGCAGATTAAGTTTACAGTTGCCAGAGGGTCAGCAGGATTTCCCAAGGGGTCACAGAAATAATGAAGTCTTAGATGATCACATACTTTGTAACACACACAAACTTATGTTGCTGCGCATGCGGTACTGTTGCTGCATTGGCATTCTCACAAAAGCTTTGTTGTGCTCGGCACGCGCAGCTGTGAAACGAGTTCATGATGATGCACTTGTGCATTTTTCAGTGCGTAAAGATATAGTTTAGTGCGTCGGAGTAAAAAAAATTACGTCGGTCTGACGCAGAGCTCGGAACACTAGTGCATCAGAGGTGGCTGTAGAGGGTCAGATACGCACATTTCTGCATAATAATCATCACTGATGACAGATCACATTCTGGGGGCTACAAAGAAGCCTGGTTTTAGAGTAAGTGGGTAAATGATCAGTTGCTGTGCTTAAGGCTCGATTTCCCACCTTTGAAAAGAAAAATTGAGATTGCTTCCGTTTGCCGATAATCGATGTTCAAGTTTGCAGGTTTGTAACATTTGTGACATGGTGGACAAAATTTGATCCGACTAGCAAGGAAATGGATGGATTGGCTGCAAACAGGCCCCTTTCGGACAAGTACTATGTGCACTTTTGATTTGTACCAACGACACTTGCCATTCGATTTACCAATGCTTGCAGGCTATCTTTTTGTTGACTTCGGATACATAACAGTTGAAATGTTAGAAACCAGGAATGCACACACAAAATTCCCCCAGATATAAAGCAGATTTATCAGCTTTTAGCAAATGTTTCATTAATATTTTATTCACTAGAAACGCACAAAAAAGCAATCAATGCGCACAGTACGCCTTCCAGAGTAAAGTAATCGATTTTCGCTTTATAGACGCCTTTTTTAAAAAGTGACTTCGATCCTTTTCCGCTGATTTCACAACTTTATCCAGCTCTGTTGATATAATCTATGCTACTGTAGATTGTTTGATCTCTTCTTTGTAGCCGACATCCACGTTCAAGGTTTTCACAATAAAATACAAATTGTGCTATGTCTTTCTTCATGACACCCCTGCATTGTGACCAGTACCAAATAATGACTCGTTGACACAAACCAAGATTAAAGCATATCATTTTATTATGAGATACGTCTTATTGGCATTACAGTAACAAATTATTTACACCAGCCAATGTACAAATAATGAGTAAAAGTAAAATGTATGTATGCAACCAGCTCACATTTTCACACGGCCAACACAGAAGCTCACAAATATCAACTGAATACAACACCCTTGCATATGCAGCCCTGGTACTGCTAGCATGGGGTTGACCAACACACAACTACACTATAGTTACAAACTAGTCTCCATGTGAGAAAGTTCAATTCCAATGCTGGTACGTGTTTAACAACAGGTCCGAATGGCTAGGAAGACTGACTCAAAATGAAATAACACAAAGTTTCTTTTGTTGTTGACATGTCCATGAATAACAAAATGTAGTTCACAATCATTTTTACATTATGACCAGATCAAAACCAGTAATGAATAATGTTTTTGATGCAGCAAGACATTCTCTTTCTACGTAAGGTAACATGAGGTACACTGTAATGCTAAACAATGAGGACGTTCACCAAGCTTCCTTTCACTAAAACAGGGGGCATATAATCACATGCAGACATCTCCAAGTCCATCCCTTTCAATTTGTTTCTGTCTCCTCAGAAGTAACATCAGATTTGATAAAACAATGTATCGGAAACTAAAGTTAACAGATTTAATTAACGCTTGTATGCGTGCAAAGCAGATTGGAACCTTAACTCATTCGAGACGTGTCACCTCCAGATAAACGGTATAATATACTATAAGCCGTGTATCCGGAGGCGGCACCTCTTGATCGAGTTAACCCATTTAGCCCCAATGCACTACAGCAGGAGATGGATCAACTATGATCATTTATTGGTACATAGTCATTACATGAGACCTCCAAAATTTAAAAAATGTGGCCTTGGGGTTAACCTATCATGTCCTTTGACTCCCACAACTAAATGACTTCCACTGTATTGAATGGAAATCATTTAGTTCTGGGAGTCAAAGGATTAAGCTATATTATATACCATTGACTACTTTTGCAAACAAGCCCTTCAGTTGCTGCCATCAGCTACAAATTATCTGTCTTGGCTTATGAACTTGGACTTTACGACCCAGAGCAATAGGCCAACAAAATCACTGGCTAGCACACTTTTATATGTTCATCATCAAATGTATGAAATTCAGCCAGCAGATGAATCTGAAGTAGGTAAAAATTGTACACGTTTGATACAAACAGATCACAAGCCCAGGCAAAAATGCAATGCTACATGCTTGTCTGGTCTGTTAACCCAGATCATACTGAAGCTAAAAGCTTCAAATGTATACACTGCCATATGCAAGCTACATTATAGAATGTATAGATAAGGATATAGACCAATGGCTTTAGTTCAAGGGTGGTGCCAAAATAGCTTGGCGCCTAGCTATTCTGGCACTACCCTTGAACTATTTTAGTCAAACTTATTTCACATGCTGGTGTATTCCGAATGATAAGGGTTAACCCACTGCAAACAATGTTCACTTTTTTCTTCTTCTAAATGTATGGAAATCATCTGTTTGTATCATTTCTTGCAATCCTTACACACACTGCAATTGTACCAGTACCATCAGATTTGTAATTTTCACACAGGATATACATACTCCTTCACTTAAGCTTTACAGCACAGTAAATGTATTGTGACAGTACATGCTAGACTACTACTATTGTTGTTGAACTTGTGACTGTAACTTCTTTATTGCAGCCTCATCCTGTTGTGAGATGGTGGTGAGTTTTCTTCCTACACGGTCATGAATCTCCAAGTACTTGGCCACACAGCGGTCTAAACACACAGCTTCTCCCTTGCTCAGCTCCCCATCTCGGTACTTCGGAGGAATGCACTTCTTCTGACATGAACTTGTCATTCTGATGGACAGACATAGCAAAATTAATAATTAAAATCGCAATAGGAGAAGAACAGTTCAATTCAAATTATGATGTAAAAAAAAATAAAACTAAATCTTAAATCAATAAATGCAATAACTTTGGATGATAAAAAACGACAAGGAGGGACCAAAATGTGTTCATTGTTATATGCAAAGTTTGTTTAAAGTGACCAAGTAACTTAGATGACATTCCTTTGTTTGTTTGTTCTGCTGTTCCAAAGGCCTAATTTCTGAGTCAGAGAGTGAGACACACAACATCGTACATAAGTTGTAATCAACGGGTGTAATCAACTGGAACTTCATAAATTGTATCCCTCACTACATTTTAAAACGCTAGGTCCGTGGCGCAGTGGTTAAGGCGCCTGCCACCAATGCTAAAGGTGCGAGGTTCGATTACGGGTTCCGGCGTCGGATTTTTCTCCTCTAGTATTAACAGTACTAGTAAGTGTCACCGTTAATTCGGGCGGACCGTCGGGGGTTCTTTCTCCAGGTACTCCGGCTCTTCCTCCCCCTCCACTTTGGTATCAGTTTCAGCCCACTTAATCAAATTTCAAATACAAACGACTTTGAATTTCCAAAAACTACAGTAGCTCGCTTGAGCTTGCCCTTAGCACCACGTGAATGTTCTGTGTTTATGTTCAGTGTGTGAGTGAATGCGCGTGTTTCACGTGAGCGTGCTTGTTGGGTTCAGTTCGCGGCGGCGCTTTGAGCCGATTTTCAATTGGGATAAAGCGCCTATTTAATGCGCTTATTATTATTATTATTATTATAATCACTTGCTTTTTTGTTTACACTATCAACCTAAACACAAATAGTTCATTTTAAGTGCATGATTTATTGAAACTTAATCATTGTGCTCAAAGTGATGAAATACAAACTGAATACAGCGGAGACGTAAACTTAACAAGTTATCTGCATGAACACGGTTGTGAAACGTACTCACGGTACTGTCTACCGAAACTTTGAACATGACGTACCTGTTGTACATATCTGCCATCATCTCGATCTCGAGATCAGCAACTAGTTTTAACTGCGCTTCGTTCAGCTGAGCAGTCATACTAGTGAACTTGGTGAGTAATAAAACGGTGTGAAAGGGAGTTGTAACGGTGTGGTGAATGACCTCTCAGGTAAACGAACCCACGTGTGGACACCGGAAATATACAGTTATCTACCCTGCTTTCTGTAAAGCCAATAGTGTCCAAGTTTCTAAAACCCACCAACCAATCAAATTTTACAACAGAAACATATCTTCCTGTCGGGGGATTCCATTTCTCTCGGTTTGAGTTCGAGGAGTTTACAAGTTAACACAATCGTTTGAGTAGTTTGTGTGCACGCGGGTGGACATTTTCCATACAGAATCATTCAGCTGTATATCATTATTGTTTTCTTTCCATCGCCATTCCAAAAATATTGAAAATGGGGTTTCCAATGGCAATGGAGCTTGTGTGGATGTACAAACAGAAAGTAAAAACGGATTCTCCAGTTGTTTCGATCTTTGAAGTTGACCGCTAGTGTCTGTACTATTGTGGAAGACAAATCTATCAAGTTTGTAAAAGGAGCAGTTGTTTAAGTGTCTGTCAGTATATTACAGGGGAAATTGTGAAGGAGAAGCCATGTCTGCCGAAGTAGATGTGGAGACTAAATACTGCTCCAACTGGTAAGTGCATAAATGTGCTAAATATAGCTCGGCGGAGTAGTTTGTTGAGTCACGTTATCAAATTCCGTATTGACTGTCCCAGTCCCAATTTAGTGGATTTACCACAGACAACGTGCATAAACCAGTTTGAATCAGTTCTGACTGTACTTCAGTTTAGCTGTTAGTGAATCATTTGATCCTTTATACCTGAGTCCATTCTCATTTTTTAAAGAAAAAGTTAAACAATAAATACATCAAGGTGCAACATAAGCACAGTTATCAATTCCAGAGGCAAAAAGTAATTGACAGATCAGCTGAGCTTGTGCCACAATGCCCCCCCCCCCCTCCTCCTCCCACTTCACTTGCAGTACACACACACAAACGACACACACATGATTGTGAGCCTGTGACAAAAAGGTTGTTTGTACCCAAAAGTAACAACCAACAGAAATGTCCAAAGAATCAACCAACAGATGTCTTTAAAATATGCTTATTTTAGGCACTGGTTAGTTTTAATGTATCTGGCATACAGGGCGTGTGAAATTAATTAATTAATGTTAATGCAGAAACAGATGATTTCCAGCAGCAAATAATTAAATCTGGACCTTTCTGAAAATGTTACAGTGGGCATAATGTGATAAATGTGATCACATTCAGTCAGTTTATCTTTTTTGATTATTCTCTTTTAAAAGAAATTAATTGTTTAACCTGTTCTCACAGGTGGAAGTATGAAAAGTCAGAAAAGTATTTTATTTCTTTTGAAATTAAGTTTTCTGTAACAATTGGTGTTGGTTGTTACGGTGGACATACTCAGTCAATTTAAATCACAAGAACACAGTTCTTCGTGTGATTACCACATTAAAAAAAAAAAGTTCTTCAGTCATTGTCCTTAGATGAGATAACAGAAATATAAATATGTTCCTGTCACTCAGCAGAGAAAAATGTTTGTTGTCACACTCAGTGTGACACTGGACATACTATTGGACATACACATGAAAATCCTATAGCCATTCTGGTGAAAAGGAAACTTTGTGAAAAATGCCAGTGTTCCAACAGGTTCAGGTGGAGAGCATTTTGGTGACATTTTTGACATCCCAAAGTCCAGCACAATGTGACCAGTGCAGAACAAGGTCTTAATTACAATTATATTACCTATTAGTAAGATGGCAACTAGATAGTATTTTTCCAGTCTCCCAAAATCTGAGAAAAGTAATAAAGTTCCATATTATGCTTTAAGTCGAAAATGGTTACGTCGAACAAACAAAAAAATTCCCAGCCAAAGCTGTTCTTTCTATGACTAATTCTACAACGGATAACTCGAACAACTCTGTCTTATCCATCATACGGATAAGTCAACTTATCCATCATACGGATAAGTCAAACTAACAGATAAGTCAAACAAAAATTTGTGTTCCCTGCAGTTTTGACTTAAGCGTCGTCGACTGTAGTAGTAAGCATCTTTACTTCCTCTCCCTGCCGTTAGTTAATTGGTAATAAAGACATTTTCAATTCTTATTTGCACACTTCAACACACAATAGATTGGCCATGATACTGATACTACTACTAGTAATAGTTCAAGGAAGATGCCAGTATAGGTGGGGACCTACAGGTAAAGTTCTAGGTGCTAACAGCTATGCTGTTCTGGCGCTACTGTTGAATGATCATAATTGATCTGTCACCTAGTTAAAGCCAGAACTCCAAACATCAGACCATCAGGTAAATGAAAAGAACTGCAAGTGGGATACTTAAACAGGTTTATGCTGCTCTAGGTCTGTGTGCCACTTATACAAATACTTTAGCTGTTGATAGCCCTTTTTGTCAAGGTGATTCATATAGGAATCACTTCAACAAAAAGCACTACTAAACAGCCAAAGGGTTAATGTATAGTTAGTGATTCCATTAATTTGTCAATTTCTTTTTCAGCAAAAAAGATATTGCAGTCTCCAATTTTACAATGCATGAAATGCATTGTCGACGGCACTTGGTGCTGTGTCAGCATTGTGAGGAACCAGTCCCTCGTACTGAGCTTGATCAGCATTTTAACGACGTCCATGCCAAAATTGCCTGCACGCTGTGTGGGAGTGAATTTGAAAAGGACCAGATTGACACTCACATGGTTGGTAGTGTGATAGGGTACAGTAATTGCATAGATCTCTGTATAGTAATTTAGTATTAACCTCCTTGAACATGCAGTCTCTGGTACTGTAACTGTGGCTGCATGTGCAGTGGGTTTAAGAATAGACCGGTTAACACTACATCATATTAAAATATAAAAAGTGATGTGAAGGATGGGCCTTTACAAATGCTTTGATGTCATCTTGATTGAACTGAACATACTTGAAATAATAGAGTGTATAAGCTTCTAAGCTGGTGTAAATTAGTTGATGTGAAGCATACATAGAGGGGTCTGACTTACTACACTAGTCGGTTTTGCCTTTATAAGAATTAAGATTAGTGTTGTAGACTATTTCATACACTATAATCAACCCCTTCAATGTCAGCTTTTTTTACTTATGTCTGTGAAACCATTGTAGATTGATGACCCTATGAAGTACATCAGCCTAAGGAAAATGGATTATATGAATAAGTCCAGCAAGAGGCACAGATCCCCATGAGCCCCCCACACCAGTGGGGGGCTCATGGAGATCTATGCCTCCTGCATTTTGTTTTTGCCCGCAGTGTCCCAGCAGTGAAGAGCCAAGTGTTTGTGATTTATTTATTCAGGAGACTCAGTGCCCCAAGCGGAAAGTGCCATGTGAGTACTGTGAGCTTGAGGTCCCGCAGGAGGAATTAGCGGCACACCTTGAGTACTGTGGCACTCGCACGGAAGCTTGTCCCCGGTGCAGTGCCTATGTCATGCAGAAGGACCAAATGCGCCACAACAGCAGCAACTGCACATACCCCCCTCCTGCCCCTGCCCCTGCCCCAGCTGCCAACAACACAGGTGAGAGGTGCATTTTGACTGCATGCATCCTCTTAATTAAAAACAACAAAACTGTTTACATTGTGCTCAGAATATGTGTTCCGAGGATTTCCTCACAAAGTGGTTAGGTATGAGTATTTTCTCTTGAGCAAAAGAATCCAGATTTTACAGAAAGGAAAACTAAGATTGTATGAACCATAACCCGCAAAGCCTCTTCTAAATGAGAGCCATAACCCATAAAGTCCCTTTTAGTGAGCTGGTGTAGATGTCAAGGGTCTCTACCTGTTTTTTTTTACCTGAATCTGATGTTGAAATATCTCCTTTTGAAAAAGCCTCGCAGCTATGCCAATGCATCAGTAAGCTCTATAAGGGGTACAGGTGCATACGCGTGTCATTTGTCATGATGTAATTTTAGGCTTTAAATAATTTTATATTTTGCATCATATGTGTTCAACTTTGTCTTCTAGACTTAACAAAAATGGTGTCAAAACTAGAATTTCAAGGGACAGTTTCAGTCTTGCTATAATTTGTGTGAAGTCAGGTTGACTTTACCTAGATACGTGATTTTCTATTACGCGCATGCTCTTCTGACAGTGCGTTGGTGCGTGTGTGTGTGAGCGAGAGACAGAAATATGTCATATCTAGAGTATTGCATCGATGTTTGCATGGTGATGATATTTCTGCTTTTACGTCACCGTCGCTGTCTGATTTTCTGCAGACATCGAGGTTTTTTACTTTTTTCTGCATAGAATTAATTTTTACTAAAAAAGTTCAAAAGACACAAAGCTGGCTAACAAACTCATCCAATGTCTTTCTCCAGTCTAGCTATATCCAAAATTTCAAGTGAATATGACAAAGATTACGTACTCTGATGTGGTACAACCGACTTTCTATAAACAGTCTTTTTACCCTTCAGTGAGACACCCCATTTTAATGTGCTCTGAGGCTGTCCTAAGCACCCCTTGAACAAAGCACTTCCCCAAGTTTCAAGCTTGTTCATACACAAACATTGGAGATTCTCGTGTTTACATTCATATGTGCGTGCACGCACACACACACACACACACACAGTGTTTCCCGCCAAAAGTATTTTCTGCAGCGAAGTTTGCGTAACTAGACATAATGTAATTATTATCTGGTTACTTTAGTTGTCAGATTTTCAGACCTGCCTGCCTTTGTCATCATGGGCATTCTTTTGAATTGCTCACTCGTGACCCATCCTAAAAAGTCTTTAAAAAGATACTTAAAAAAGGAGGCAATCGTATCAAAATATGATTTTGCACAAACAAATGACAGTTATGAGGTTTCAGGTAAACACCACTGATTTATATTTGTTATAATAAATGTTTGAAGCCTCAGCATCTGACAGTTAATGAACATTGAAGGCTATGCTGAAGAAACTGGGTGCTGAGCAGGCAAGGTTGTGGCATAGATATATCAATGCCTTGCTCTTCGCATACCGTGAAGTTCCTCAGGATTCGACAGGGTTTTCCCCTTTTGAATTACTGTACGGTAGGACTGTAAGGGGGCCCATGCACATCCTGAAGGAGCTGTGGACCAAGGATATCGACGTGCCTGAGGTGAAGATCAGCTACCAGTACGTCTTCGACCTGAGAGAGAAGCTGGAAGATACCCTCAGGATGGCTCGAGAAGAACTGGGGAAAGCGCAGAACAAAGGGAAGCATTACTATGATCGTAAGGCGAAACGTCGACGATTCCAGCCAGATGACCAGGTGTTGGTTCTTCTTCCTACCGATAACAACAAACTCCTGATGCAGTGGAAGGGACCCTACGTTGTTGACACTGTGGTTGGCATCAACGACTATAGAGTCAAGGTCAACAACAAGGTGAAGACTTACCATGCTAATCTCCTGAAGAAGTATATTGAGAGAGCTCGTCAAGACAAAACACAACTGGCAGCATCGGTGTGTCTTGCTGATGACGAAAGACTAGACGACGAGAACCTGTTTGACCTTAATGAACTCCGCCACAAGGAGGATGTAGAAGACATCCAGTTCAGTCAGAATCTGACCCAGACTCAACAAGAAGAATTGCGCGTCCTGACTCAAGAGTTCAAGCATCGGTTTACACCTGACCCATGGACAACAGACACCATCCAGCATGAGGTTAATCTGACATCAAATGAGCTAGTTCGCAGCAGACCTTACCGTCTTCCTTATAACACGGAAGAACTGAAAAAGGATATCAAGGAAATGCTGAGTCTGGAAGTCATCAGGGAGTCCAAGTCACCATATGCGTCACCAGTTGTCATCGTGAAGAAACCAGATGGATCCAACCGGGTGTGTGTGGACTATCGTAGACTCAATAAACTAACGGTCTTCGATCCAGAGCCTATGCCCACAGCGGAAGAACTGTTCCAGAAGGTCAGTGGAGACCGATTTTTCTCCAAAATTGACCTAAGCAAAGGGTATTGGCAAATCAAGGTTGCAGAAAAAGATATCCCCAAGACAGCATTTGTCACACCCGACGGTCATTGGGAGTTCCTGAAGATGCCTTTTGGTATGGTGAACAGTGGTGCCACATTGAAGAGAGGACTGAAAAAGGTCCTAGAAGATATGCAGAATGTGGTCTTTTACTGGGATGACATTTTGATCCATACCAAAACTTGGGGGGATCACATCAAAACCCTCCGAGAACTGCTCCAAAGACTGTCAGATGCAAATTTCACCATCCGTCCAAGCAAGTGTATTCTTGGGGCTGACAACATAGACTTCATCGGACACAAATTGAGCGAAGGTTTAAAGGGGCTACATGACGACAATGTGCAGAAGATCAGGGATGCCCCGCGACCTACGACCAAGACGCAACTTCGCTCATTTATGGGCTTGGCGAACTACTACTGGGAGTTCATACCAAACTTTGCGGTAGTCACTGCACCCCTGACTGATTTGCTGAGGAAAGGACAACCTAACGTAGTGAAGTGGGAGGAGGCCCAAGAGCGAGCATTCCAGGCAGTTCGCGACATCCTAACCGAGAAACCTGTTCTACACCTCCCTGACCTGTTGTAAACTTTCTTCCTGAGAACAGATGCCTCCAACGAAGGAGTAGGTGCAGTCTTAATGCGAGAGGATAATGGAAACTCCACCCAGTGAGCTATGCCAGCAAAAAGTTGACCAGAGCTGAGAGAAACTACTCGACCATCGAGAAGGAGTGCCTAGCCATCTGAGGAGTAAGGCGGTTCGAACTGTACCTTCTGGGTGTGCCATTTGTTCTCCAACGGACCATCAGCCCTTGAACTATCTAAACTCTGCAAAGTTTACAAATTCTCGTATTATGAGATGGGCGATGTTCTTGCAGAATTTTGACGTTAAATTAAGTCTATCAAGGGTTCGCAGAACTTTGGAGCGGATTACCTGAGCAGAACAGTTTAAATAAACATTTCTGTGTCCAGAACAGTTTAAGGAAACATTTCGGTGTCCATGACAGTTTAAAGGGACATGTCTGCACTCGGGACAGTTTAAAGGGACATGTCTTTGCTCAGGACAGTTTAAAGGAACTGTGAGACGATTATTTTGATGTGAAATTCTTATTATTTGTGGTTTTGTGTAGGTTAATACAGCCACAACCGTATATTTTTGAGATTTGAAAAGAAATTTTTGTGAAATTTCATTCTAAAGAAGGGGGTAATGTTACGATTATGGTTGTGTTGTTCTGTGAGAGCATGCATGTGTTAATCGTAGGAAACAATCCGATATTTATTTGAGCTATCATGGTTACGTATCGCATACCTTTTCAGTGAGATTCTCTATTGTTCGCGCAGATAGCGGAATTCGTTTTGTTATGATACACTGGATTTAGTCCGGAAGCTTCTAGCAAAGTTGCATATAGAATAGCGGTAGTAAAGCTGATCTATTTTTAGTCGTAGTTGTTTTCTGTGAGCGTGAAATTAGCGGCCGTTCTTTGCGTGTCATGAAAGGTCGTGAACGGTCTGCCATACTGTTGTGTGACGTCATTACACACTAGGATTTGGGGCTGAAATGAGCAGTCAAATTTTTATAGACGATTGTAGTTATTCTAGAAAGTTTGTTTTTTATTAATATTTATGTGTTTCAGTTACGTGTTCTGTTCTGATTGGGTGCGTTGTGTAAATTAATTAGATTTTTCTGGAAAGTCGTTTAACTATAAAAGATAGTGCTGGGAAGCACGTGTGTACATTGTCAGTTGTAGGGACACACAGCTTATCGTAGCAGGGTTCGTAGCGATTGGGAAAGTTTGTGAAAGTTTGGGGAAAATAAAATCCTTTTTCCAAGCCCTGGAAAGTCTTTGAAAAATGACATTTTTGGGGAGGGTTTGTGAAAGTTTGTGAATTTTACAATTCTGCTTACTTGGCTTCATCATGTACACATTTTGCTTTTTCGATTTTTTTCGAATTTAAAAAAATAATGTACAAAACAAACAAAATACACGCACACAAACAAAACAAATAAAATCCGGCTACCAGAAAGCTACGCAAAAACATACTTTCGATTTCAACCGGATGTACTTGCGAATGATTATTTCCCTTTAATATTATTTCCGGTCACATCGCTCACTCATTGACCATGCCTGGCGCTTGTGTTTTTAACGATTTGTGGCTTGAAGCTTCTAAATATAAACAGTGGCTGAGAAAAGATTCAGCCAACAAACGCTCAGCTATTTGTGCAGCATGCCGAAAATCAATCGACATTGGAAGTATGGGCGAAGGAGCCCTTGCTAGCGCAGGTCTTGAACTCTTTAATTTTCAAGTTTGTGTATTGGTGTGTTCGAGCATTCAGTGTTCACGACTTATAGTCTGGAGCGTAAGTAATTTTTTTTTCATTCCACAATTAAAATAACCCCCACCCCCACTACTTTGGGTTATATTGGTCTTTGAATTTATAGCAAAGGGTACTTGAAAGTTTGTGGATTTTGTGGTGATTTTGTGCTGGGAACCCTGTCGTAGGTATTTGGCCCGTATAGGGTGTACATTGTGAGAGACGCACCGTAATGGTGGTATACGTTGTGTGAGGAACTTTGTGTCGCCAGTGTTGACATTTGCAGAAGAGACATTGTATTAGTGTTGGTGCATTTGGGAATGTATTGTGTGGAGATCGCATCGCTGAATTAAAATATTGTTGGAACTGTTACTCCTGTGTAGCCTACATCCTTAAGCCACGTGTGACGGGTTGCAGCTGAATGAAGTTTATTTAAAAGAACCTTACGTGCGTGCGTCTGGTGTGTTTATCATGCTACGACTACGACTCTACCACGTAACAGCCTCTCGGAGCCTGTCTGCAGAGACCTGTGTTCCCTCGTCCGAGGACTACGCCTGAGCTCCAGATGCTCCCGCTCTTCCGGTGACGGCCTTAAGGCCCTGCCACACGAGCCGGTTGTGCCCCGATTTTGAAGCCAATTCCGATCCGATTGCGATCGGATGACGTCAATTATCCGATCCGGTCCCAATTGGCTGGGAATCGGGTGTCTAGAACCTGCTCTATTTTCCCGATCCGATTCGACCCCGGTTGTAAGCTTCAACCAATCAGAGCACGTCTCGCAAAGCATGTCGTAGTTTGCAAATGGCGGAACACGCCTGTTGTGATCAGTACCACCGCCGTTGCTGCTGATGTTTCGCACGCCTCTTCCCGAATATGATGCAAAACTGCTGATAATGCAAGCACATCATCATCACTGTCAAAACTAGCAGTCATTTTGCAGAACAGGTACGACTTTGATCTTCGGTTCAAACCAGTCGGCTAAACAAGTCGGGAAATGTCAGTGTGGCAGTGCACACGTTTTTTAGTCAGGCCCGATCACCTACTGATTCGAAAATTGATCGGGAATCGGCCTCAAAACCGGGCTCGTGTAGCGGGGCCTTTAGGACGGACCGTGATGTGCTACGCGACAGCAGACGCAGCCCCCGACCCTCCTTGCCCTCATCACGCTCAGCCCCCTGCTGACAACGAGACCCTTAGCCTGCTGCCTGCGGACTCCGTCTCGGCCCTGCTCGGCGTGGATGACCACTCCCCCCTCACCCCACTTGCTCTCGCCAGATGTTCCTGCATTGCCTAGGACCCCTTCGGCGCCACGCGGAGACTCTACTTGTCCTGGATGAAGCAGCTCGTCTGCTCGCAGCCACTCTTCCCGCAGAGGCCTGCCACCCGTTCCCCCCGCTCAAGAGGTCGGTTTCCGCTTCGTCGATGCGGGACGTCAGGTGCAGAGGTTCAAGTCGCTTCCCCAGCCCCTCGGCTTTGGGACCTGAGGGATGCCTTCTCAGCCCAGCTCCGACAGGCCGTTTCCCGGGAGTCCGTCTTCTTTGCTGACCGTAGGTGGCCGACTGGACTCGACATCGCCTTCCACCAGGACTGCTTGCAGGCCTT